>OY723400.1:48739165-49939165 GCA_963210345.1 Inga oerstediana
TTTAAATGTAACACCCTTATCTTATTTTCACAATTTTTAGAGTATTAGTATGCAATGCAATGGGTATACAGGAATAGCATAAAAATACTGATATTATTGATACAATATTGCTTGATTATATTAAAGGAGTTTCCCCTACAAGGGTTCGAACATAATAATTACATACCTTAAAACAATAAAAGGTCTTCAGATAACCAACATCCCCTCTTGTGCTCGTCTGGAAACTTTTGTTGCTGGTAATTATGACTCTGCCCTCTGAGCCGCTATCTGCTACTGAAAAATTTTTACATTTATAAAATGGTAAGATTCAAAGAATCTCTATAGTAACATACAATCAAACATACATGATGTGAAAGTAAATATACCATAAACTATGTTATGTAAAATGATAGAATGCTATGTGTATATTGTCCAAGGCCAAACGACTCTTTGCAACCCTTGCTTAACTCTACGCCTCCGTTAGGTCCCAAAACCCAACTAGGCTAATATGCGTGTCCAAGAAACTGTGCTCGTGTTATAGAAGATGGCTTACACAAACATACGATAATCACATAATACCTGAAAGAGTTACTACCAGGACGCCTTTCCTGAGGGGATCCAATTGTTCCTCCACTCTCGGGCAGGTCTTAGATCCCGAACAACTAATAGGTCCTATAATTAGAATTTACAATTGGCATGGCATTACTTGGTCTAACACAGTTGGCATAATGTAAACTAAGTTATCCTTGATCTATTCTCATGTTTACCCTTGGGTTTAAACTTATTGGTTATCATCTAAGTCACTTGGGTAGCTATTGGAAGCCCAAACATATGCCTATTAGGTTAAGAAAGGCTAGAACAATCAATATCATTCAAAAAAAATATAGAGTGCTAAAATAGGGCTTGGCAGTGGCTAAGACATCCATTATGCGTGGCCAAAAGAGGTTAGAAATATTTGGGCCGCAACCAAGCAAATCCTCTAGCCGCAGCCAAGAAATCCTCTGTTGTTGGCTTAACTTCCAAAAGTCATAACTTAATCTATAAAAATCTAAATAGAGTGGTTCAAAGTTATATGAAAAGCTCTTTAAGTCCTTTACAGAGGAAAATATGATCCAATGCCATATACATAAAGATATGAATTTTCAAAGTTTCACAAAATTTTTTCTAGCTTATGCGAAAATCAAAAAATGTAAGGGCAGTCATTTGCAAATAATGCAAGAAGAAATAAATGTTTCCCTTATTCCCATGATATTTTTGGCCAAAAGAGGAGAGCAATGGAGAAATATAAATGCTTGGCTTAAAATGAATCAAGAAGGAGTGATTTATAGCCAAGTAAAATTGAGAGTTGAAAAGTCAAAAGTTAAGTGTCATAAAGCAAAGTCTTACATATTAATTACAATGGAATGCATGGAGATATTACAAGACCATTTTCTCTTGCTATTTCAAGATGTTTTACGGTCAAAGAGCAATAGAGAAAGGGAAAAGATGATGGCAATTAAATTTTCATGTGATAATTACAATAATATGCAATATTTTAAGAGGAAAGAAGGAGGGATATTTTAATAGCTTCTTAACCCTTATCTCTTCTTATTTAGGTCAAATAAGGAGGTAAGCAAGGGGAATAAATATATATATTTACTTGGCTCATATTGATTTAAGAAATGGAAAAGCAAGAGCCAATTAAAAACAAACACATGTAATTCTACCAAAAAAAAGAAGAGATATTAGATTAAGCCATTATCTCTTCTTTCCTTCATCATATTTTCGGTCATCAACACAAAATAAGAGAGAGAGAGAGAGAGAGCTTCAAGCACTCAAGAGCACAAGAAGGGTATTAGGATTCCAAGAAGCAAGAACTCAAGGTAAAAGCTTGTAATCTTAGTGATTTTGCCTTCTAATCACCTTGGAACTTCCTCTAACCTCTTCTCCTTAAAATTCATGGTTAGCAAGCTCAATCAACAGTGAAGAGAGAGAGAGAGTGAGAGAAAGAGAGAGATGGCTGGGCTGATTTAGAGAGGAAAAGTTGAGAATCAAAGAGGTAATCTCATGAATTTGATCCTCATGTGCTATATGATGCTATTGTCGTTGTTGTTTTTGGTTTGGGCTTGGTTTTTTGTTGTTTTGTAGACTTGGGCTGATGAAAACCCTAGAGGAAATGCTACCAAAATTTCCTCTAACCATGGTCATTTAGTTTTTAAGTAGTTAATCATGTGATTAGAGGTGGAAAGGAAGCGGTTAATGAAGAGAAATCAAGAAAACACATGTTTCTTCCTGTGAACCTAAATTTTGTTCTGATGCAGAACCATAAGAAGGAGTTGTTATTTTGTAATTTTGATGGTTCTATTGGATTTATAAGGTAAAATTGTTTGGGAATACATGTTTTCAAAATTTTTGGATGATTGTATGCAAATCTGGAATTTTTAGAAGTTCGAAGTCATGCTGTTTGCTTGTTTCACTGGAGGCAGTATTAATGTAAAGTGAATTTTGTTCATCAAACCTAGTACAAATGCCATGAAACTTTTCAAGATTAAAGTAGATATCAAGAGATTTAACTGGATAGGTGGTTCATTATTTTTGGGCTTGTATTGTTGGAAATTGTGCCATAAGGGCCAATCATTGTATTTTAAACATTATTATTTTAATAAAATTTCTCCATTCTGTTATCATATTATTTGCATGTTAACTGTGATAATTGTATCCTTGGATAATTCATAAAGATTGTCCTAAAATGTCCCTGGTCGGTCATCTATGCGGGAGCAGAGATGAAACAAGACCAGTATGACTTTGATAAGATATGGAAATACGAATCAAAGTCTTAGGCACTTGTAAGAGTACAAGGTGCTGGACCGACCCACTATGAGAAAGCTATATGGATCAAGTCATAAGCTTTTCTCATGTATAACCACGTCACAATACCCTTAGACCTGAGGTCATCATGGATTCCTACATAAGAGTTGCTAAGCTTTGAACTAGTCAAAAGTCACTTTTGACCTGGTGATGATAAAGGCTACGATCGGGCTTGGTGGTTTTTCATGTAGAGGAATATGAATGATCAAGATGGAATTTGTCCCTCACATTAGTAGAGAGATATTACTAGGCCCCTCGATGAGTGAGTCTGAGAAATGTATGGCCATACTATGATGAATGGAGTTTGTCTCTGTTATCAGGCTACTCAGGAATTGAGAAAGTAATGGTCAGGAACAAGAGGATGACATTTTCCATGCCTTATCCTTGATCGATATATCGTGTGACAAAAGGGACGTGACATGGTTGTATGACAGGTTGCATCATGATAACGATCCTCATATGAATTGGGTAGTCGTAATGTCTTGCTAAAGGCTGCTTGCGACTTTTGGGTTAGTGTAGTTATTGGCCCACTGCCAACTTCATATGGGCCTACAGGGTCACACACAAGAATGGCCCAACACGAGATAATGTTTGATTTAGGATGGATGAATTTTATATTTATATATATATAATATAAAATTCATTAATAATATTATATAGATATATATATTTTTCGAAATATATTATATATATATATATGTATATATATATATATTATGATATTATTATATTGTGTTGGTTTTAAATTTAATTTATTAAGATATATTAAATTTAATAACTAACATGATAGAGATATAGTATCTCAGATTTAATTTATGAAGATAAATTAAATCTAATGGCTCTTTATTTATATTAAATAAATAGGTTAAATTAAAACTGTTGGACAGATTTAATTTAAACTGAATTTATTTAATTAGCTTATCAAGATAATTAATTGTTAATTAATTTCGAAATTAATGATGATTAATTTTGAAATTTGAAAATAACCCTCATGGGTTATAAACTTGATAGAGTTGATAGACTCAGGGTACATCAGAATTGAGAGCCACAAGTTAATCCCTTGGAGACATTAGAGGCGCTAGCACGCAGTCTCGGTTGGAGAGCATTCGTGTGGATACCGGTAGAGGGAGCGGACCTGACGTGTTGGCTCCTAGAGATCGTGAAAACTCTGAATCATCAAAAAGGTATGAATCCTTCCAACTTGGTTTAAACGCCGTTGATAGATCCTCGATTAGAATTGGTGAAAATTTTTCAAATTCTTCCGCTGTGCTTACCGATCCTACAGTGGCATCAGAGCCAGATCAATTGTGCGTTTAAATTGAGTTTATGATTCTTATACATGTGATATATATGGGATGTGTACGTATGTTTATAAGAAACACTCGAATATGTATGTGATTGTCGTTTTGGAACAAGCGTGAAATCGATTCCGAATATGTATATCTTGAAACATGTATGTGATTTTCGTTTTGAACAAGCATGAAATTGGGTAGGGTACCTGAGATCGTAGTTGGCGGCAATCAAATTGGGTCTAGGTTCGGATATCTATTCGGGTAATAGGGATCCGAACTATAGGGAAGACAAATTGCAACCCCGCAATGGCGGCCCCCCTTAACCCCGCCCGCTAACCGACTAGCAGGACCGCCATGACCACCTCTGCGTAGCACAATATAATCTGATCATGACATTTATTGCTTTTCATATTGTATGAATTCTTGTTGTGGTTTATTATTTATCCTTGTTTGGGTATGGTGAACAACATGGCTTTAGAATTTTACAAAGGTTGTAATATTTAAATACGGCCTGCATGCCGTGCCTTTCTCTAAATACTCTCGATGTACATTCTCTTCTCATCTCACTCCCCTCGAATGTTTAAACGAGGTTTCTCTCAATGTATTTCTCTTTTTTTTAGAGAAGTCCTCTCATTGGCTTGGGAGGATTTTAGGTTAGGTAAGCCATGTTGTGTCACGTTTAAATTATGCTTTTGATAAGATCATTGCATGATTACTTTTACGTTTATATGTATTTATCTGTATGAGATACGACCTCGATTGCATCCATATAAACAAAACTAATTAATTAAGCCCTCTAAATTAAATCTTAAGTCATAATGCCATCAATTAATGAATACTTGTCAAAACCTAGATCGCTCAATTGTGGAAACCACCAAAGTGGATGCACTTGAGTTATCTTGATGAGACAAGCTTGAGTAATTGTGATGCTCATAATATTCATTATTGTTTTGACTTAATTGAGATTAACAAAATGGTTTTGAATCTCAAGGCATTAAATGGGGTTAAACATGCCAGATCATATGATGATTAAATCCCATAAAGATCTAAGAGTTACATGTGATGTAATTGGTAAATAGGTTACCTACCTAAATAACTTGAATTTAAGCATCTTGCCAAAGCGGACTTAAGTTTAAGCCAAATATGGATCTTAGCCCACTAATTATTATATTAAGGGTTGTTAATTTAATGGGAGATTACTAACTAACTTTGCATATTTTAATTGTATAATCATGTCGACTAGTAATACTGCTACACTATCATTGCGATCGGTCCTTGAGAAGGACAAACTCAATGGGACAAACTTTCTTGACTGCTTCAGGAACTTGAGAATTGTTCTCAAGCTGGAAAGAAAGGCTTATGTCCTAGATCAACCCATTCCTGAGGAGCCTGCAGCTAATGCTCCAAGAGCTCAGAGAGATGCTTACACAAAGCATAAGGATGACTCTGTGGATGTAGGTTGCCTGATGCTTGTCACTATGGTTCTAGAGCTCCAAAAAGATCTGGAACTCATGGAGGCTCATGAGATGATAGTACATCTCAAGGAAATGTTCCAGCAACAGGCAAGGCAAGAAAGGTATGAGACCACAAAGGCCTTACATTCCTGTAAAATGGCTGAAGGTGCATCAGTTAGTACTGATGTGTTAAATATAAAAGGCTATATTGATCACCTTGAGAGGCCTGGATTTCCCATGAGCCAGGAGTTAGCTACGGACTTGATCCTCAACTCACTCCCGGAGAGTTATGACCAGTTTGTTATGGACTACAACATGAACAACATGGAGAAATCAATTTCTGAGCTGCATGGGATGCTCAAAACTGCTGAGCAAAGCATTAAGAAAACGCCTAGCACAGTTTTAATAGTTCAAAAAGGAAAAGGTATGAAAAAGAAAGGGAAGGGCAAATAGAAGGGTAATGGCTCAGGTGGTAATACCAAAGAGTCAAACAAGCCCGAAACCAAGCCTGCACCCTGGAAGGCAAAGCCTCCAAAGGAAGGAGTCAGCTACTTCTCCAATGAACCCGGTTATTAGAAGAGGAATTGCAAACTCTACCTGGAAGATCTAAAAAAGGACAAGAAGGATAGCGGGGCTATCGATTCAGGTATTTATGTTATAGACATTCATTTTCTACTTCCTCTATATGGGTATTAGATACTGCATGTGGTTCTCACATTTGTATAAATGTGCAGGGTCTAAAGGACAGTAGAAAGCTGAAGAAGGGCGAGGTAGACCTACGAGTTGGAAACAGAGCAAGAGTTGCTACTTTAGCTGTAGGCACTTATGAATTAGTTCTGCCCAGTGGGTTTTTGTTAGTTTTGAACAATTGCTATTATGTTCCTGCTTTGAGTAGTAACATTATTTCTCTTTCTTATTTGGATAAAGAAGGTTATACTTCCATTACTAGGAATGGTAAATGTTCTATTTATCGTAATGACATTTTCTATGCTGATGGTGATTTGAATGTTGGTCATTATATATTAAATTTAGAACATCTTAATAATGGGAATATCTACAACGTAACTACTAAGAGGATAAAATCAAATGATTTGAATCCGACCTACCTATGGCATTGTCGTCTAGGCCACATAAATGAGAAACGCATTTCTAAACTCCATCAAGATGGATTTCTAAACTCATTTGATTTTGAATCATATGATACTTGCAAATCTTGCTTATTAGGAAAGATGACTAAGGCACCTTTCACTGTCACAGTGAGAGGGCTACTGAATTATTGGGCCTCATACATACAGATGTATGTGGACTATTAAATATAGCTGCCATAGGAGGTTATGTCTACTTCATTACATTTATAGATGACTTTAGTAGATATGGCTATATCTATCTAATGAAACATAAATTTGAATCTTTTGAAATGTTCAAAATATTCCAAAATGAAGTACAAAACCAACTTGGTAAAACAATTAAAGCACTTAGATCTGATCGAGGTGGTGAATATTTGAGCCAAGAATTCACTGACCATCTTAGGAGTTGTGGGATAATCTCACAATTGACTCCTCCAGGAACACCACAATGGAATGGCGTTTCTGAACGGAGGAATCGAACACTATTAGATATGGTTCGATCTATGATGAGTCAAACAGATCTTCCACCGTCCTTTTGGGGACATGCCCTAGAGACAGCTGCATTCACACTAAATCGTGTTCCATCTAAGGCAATTAAAAAGACACTATATGAGATATGGACTAGAAAGAAACCAAGTTTATCTTTTCTTAAGATCTGGGGATGTGAGGTATATGTTAAGCAACAAGCCTCTGATAAATTAGTGCCCAGATCCATAAAGTGCCTTTTCGTAGGGTATCCTAAAGAAACAAAAGGATACTATGTCTACAATCCCACCGATAACAAAGTGTTTGTTATTCGAAATGGCAAGTTTCTAGAAAGAGAGTTTGTCTCTAAAACAACCAGTGGCAGCGACGTACATCTCGAAGAAATTCGAGATCCACAAGATGGTACAGAATCACATATGGAAATTAGAGAAGACTCACAACAAGTTGCTGAGCCTCCTCAAGTAACACAAGGTCCATGAAGATCTGATAGGACATGGCATCAGCCTTAGAGATATGGATTTCTGATTACTGAAGGCCGTGATGTGTTGTTCATTGAGTAAAATGAGCCCACCACCGAAGCCACAGTGGGACCAAACTCTGAGAAATGGCTAAATGCCATGAAGTCTAAAATGCAATCCATGTACGACAATCAGGTTTGGACCTTAGTCGATCCACCTGAAGGTGTAAAAACCATTGGGTGCAAATGGGTTTTCAAGGAGAAAACTGACATGGATGGCAATGTAAATGTCTTCAAGGCATGACTAGTTGCAAAAGGATTCACTCAAACTCATGGTGTAGACTATGATGAAACCTTTTCCCCAGTTGCAATGGCCAAATCAATCAGAATCCTTCTTGCCATTGCAGCATATTATGACTATGAAATATGGCCGATGGATGTCAAAACAGCCTTCCTTAATGGAAAGCTGCTTGAGGATGTGTACATGACACAACCTGAAGGTTTTGTGCGTCCAGAGGACTCTGGTAAAATTTGCAAGCTTCAAAGATCCATTTATGGATTGAAGCAAGCATCTCAGAGCTGGAATCATCATTTTGATGAAGTAGTCAAAGAGTTTAGATTCATTCAAAACATCGATAAACCTTGTGTTTACAAGAAGGTTAGTGGGAGCATAGTTGTATTTCTAGTGCTTTATGTAGATGACATCCTACTCATTGGGAATGATATTCCTACCTTGCAGAGTGTCAAGTCTTGGTTAAGAAAGTCCTTTTCAATGAAAGACTTAGGTGAAGCCACCTATATCCTAGGGATTAGGATCTATAGGGATATATCCAAAAGACTAATAGGCCTAAGTCAGAGCACATACATAGATAAGATACTGCATAGGTTCAATATGCATGATTCAAAAAGGGGTTACATGCCTATGTCTTATGGCATCCATCTTAGCAAGGATCTGTGTCCTAGTACACCTGATCAGCGAGATCGCATGAGTAAGGTTCCATATGCCTTGGCCATTGGATCCATCATGTATGCCATGTTATGTACTCGACCGGATGTCTCGTTTACCTTAAGTATGACCAGAGATACCAACAAGATCCTGGTGAGGGTCATTGGACTGCTGTTAAGAATATCCTAAAGTACTTAAGAAGGACTAAGGACTTATTTTTGGTCTATGGTGGATTGGATGATGAGCTCTGTGTAATCGGTTACACAGATGCAAGTTTCCAAACTGACCAAGACGACCTTAAATTGCAATCTGGATATGTATTCCTCCTGAATGGTGGAGCAGTAAGCTGGAAGAGCTCCAAGCAAAACACTATAGCAGATTCTGTAACAGAAGCTGAGTATCTAGCAGCATCAGATGCAGCTAAAGAAGCCGTTTGGATCAGAAAGTTCATTACTAAACTAGGGGTGGTGCCTACCATCTCAAATTCAATAGATTTGTTCTGTGACAATAGCGGTGCTATTGCACAGGCCAAGGAGCCTAGGTCACATCAAAGGACCAAACATATACTCAGGCGATTTCATCTTATTTGAGAAATCAATGATAGAGGTGTTATAAAGATATGCAAAGTAGCAGGAGATGATAATGTTGCTGATCCTCTTACTAAGCCACTTGCACAGGCAAAGCATGAGCGTCATGTTAGGGCAATGGGAATTGGGCAAATTAATGATTGCACCTAGGGCAAGTGGGAGGATGTTGGAAATTGTGCCCTAAGGGCCAATCATTGTACTTTAAACATTATTATTTTAATGAAATTTCTCCATTCTGTTATCATATTATTTGCATGTTAACTATGATAATTGTATCCTTGGATAATTCATAAAGATTGTCCTAAAATGTCCCTGGTCGGTCATCTATGCGGGAGCAGAGATTAAACAAGACCAGTATGACTTTGATAAGATATGGAGATACGAATCAAAGTCTTAGGCACTTGTAAGAGTACAAGGTGCTGGACCGACCCACTATGAGAACGCTACATGGATCAAGTCATAAGCTTTTCTCATGTATAACCACGTCACAATGCCCTTAGACCTGAGGTCATCATGGATTCCTACATAAGAGTTGCTAAGCTTTGAACTAGTCAAAAGTCACTTTTGACCGGGTGATAATAAAGGCTACGATCGGGGTTGGTGGTTTTTCATGTAGAGGAATATGAATGATCAAGATGGAATTTGTCCCTCACATTAGTAGAGAGATATTACTGGGCCCCTCGATGAGTGAGTCTGAGAAATGTATGGCCATACTATGATGAAAGAAGTTTCTGTCTCTGTTATCAGGCTACTCAGGAATCGAGAAAGTAATGGTCAGGAACAAGAGGATGACATTTTCCATGCCTTATCCTTGATCGATATATCGTGTGACAAAAGGGATGTGACATGGTTGTATGACAGGTTGCATCGTGATAACGATCCTCATATGAATTGGGTAGTCGTAATGTCTTGCTAGAGGCTGCTTGCGACTTTTGGGTTAATGTAATTATTGGCCCACTGCCAACTTCGTATGGGCCTACAGGGTCGCACACAAGAATGGCCCAACACGAGATAATGTTTGATTTAGGATGGATGAATTTTATATTTATATATATATAATATAAAATTCATTAATAATATTATATAGATATATATATTTTTCAAAATATATTATATATATATATATATGTATATATATATTATATGATATTATTATATTGTCTTGGTATTAAATTTAATTTATTAAGATATATTAAATTTAATAACTAACTTGATAGAGATATAGTATCTCAGATTTAATTTATGAAGATAAATTAAATCTAATGGCTCTTTATTTTGATTAAATAAATAGGTTAAATTAAAACTGTTGGACAGATTTAATTTAAACTGAATTTATTTAATTAGCTCATCAAGATAATTAATTGTTAATTAATTTCGAAATTAATGATGATTAATTTTGAAATTTGAAAATAACCCTCATGGGTTATAAACTTGATAGAGCTGATAGACTCAGGGTACATCAGAATTGAGAGCCACAAGTTAAACCCTTGGAGACATTAGAGGCGCTAGCACGCAGTCTCGGTTGGAGAGCATTCGTGTGGATACCGGTAGAGGGAGCGGACCTGATGTGTTGGCTCCTAGAGATCGTGAAAACTCTGAATCATCAAAAAGGTATAAATCCTTCCAACTTGGTTTAAACGCCGTTGATAGATCCTTGATTAGGATTGGTGAAAATTTTTCAAATTCTTCCGCTGTGCTTATCAATCCTACATGTATACTAAAATATATGGATTTTTGAAGTTATGCTCTATTTCTGGAATGTAATATGGAATAGGGAAGTTTTATGAATTTCTGGGAAATATGTGATAACAGTGACAAGCTTTGGGTATTTTTGTGTGAAAATAAATTTAAAGAGCTTCACATAGGATTTAGAATCAGTTAATTTAGAATTTCCTATAATTAGTTATGATTTTTCAAATTCCACTGAAAAATCTGCTAGTTTTTGGAAAATAATGAAATTGCTTTGTGCAGAATTGTACTCTGCAAAAACGGTGATAACTGCAATAGATAACCAGCAGAATTTGATTTAGTGGCAGTAATAGTACAACTAATAATTAGTTACTTGTAACTCTAATTTTGATAGGAACTAGAAATTTCCCGAGCTGGAGCCTAAATTCAGGACGGATCGAGGAACTGAAAAAGGAGTCATGAAGTAACTTTTCTTGCATATACTATGTGATTATTGTATGTTTGTGTATGGCATCTTCTATAACTTGAGCATAGTGTCTCGAATATACATATTAGACTGATTAGGTTATGGGACCCAACGGAGGCGCAGGGTTAAGCCAAGGTCGAACAGTAGTTTGGCCTTGGATAGTGTGCACACAACATTATATTATTTTACATGACATGGTGTATGATATATTTCTTTTCACATTTTACATGTCTGAAATGCATGTTGCTATTGATATTTGGTTGAATCTCACGCTTTTTTAATCTAAAAAACTTACAGCTGAGGCTAGTGGCTTGAAGGGCAAGGCTATGGCTACCGATGTATAGGGCTCTGGTGCATATTGAAGCTGCTGTAGATATCTACGCTTGTACTTTTATTTTTTTTATGCTTGCACATTTATGTATATTTTACAAACCCTATGAGGAATTTCCTGTATTGTAAACAAGCACTTAATGTCAATAAGTTTCCGCTATCTCTGTATGCCTTATGGAACTATACACTTAATACTCTACGAATATCGAAATGTTAAGGGGTTTGACAAGAATATTATTAGTATCAATAATCACTCATATGATATGTAAATCACAAGCATGTAAGCAATCACTCCAGAAAACATGAATCACAATTTACAGAAAGCAAAAGACCTAACTGGCCCCTTACCACAGAACCATAGCGCTTGTTGATCTCAATTTGGCAGCCCAAGGCCTTTGCCCCATACAAGGTGCACTCAAGGGCCTTCTGCCTCATGCCTAACTGGCTCAAGTCATGCAATTACAGTAAGTCCCTAGTCAACTTGTACTCATAGGTCTTAATGTAATATCCCAAAATGTATTCAAGGGCTAAATGTACCAAATCGAAAGTGTAAATAATGTTAGAAATTACTTTGGGAACTTTACAAGGAACTTAGTTCCAATTGACTAAAGGGAAGTACATAATTTCTTTACCTAAAGCTAGAAATGATATAAAGCCTAACATGGACTTAAAAAGAAGAGGAAATGGCGTCTAGCAAGAGATAATAAAGAGGAATAAAAGAATTAATGGAAATTAAATTAATATTGCCATGATCAAGGACAAAAGAGATAATTACCATTTGATCTGCAGGTTAAAATTAGAAATCAAAATGAAGGGCAAGGATTTGCTCTTGAAAAGCAAGAGTAATCATTATGATGAAAAAGAAAATCAATTCTTATTTCTTAAGGTGTAGGATGGCCAAGTGGGGCTAAAAGGGAAGAGGAAAAAAATTAGTCAAAGTGTCAAACTACATTAAGGAAGACCAAGGGACAACTTAAACCTATACACATAAGATCAAGTGGTTAACATTCTTTCTTCCTTTTTGGTGAGGCAATTCAATCAAGCTCAAGGGAGGGAGAGAGAATTGAATTAAAGCAATTGTATGACCCTTGACCAAGCCAAAAAGAAAGGAAAGAAGGGAGGAAGAAAAGTCAACAAGTCTCCCATTAAAATTCAACGAGGAAGTTGACTAAAAAGCAAGGCTTTAAGAGAGAAATTGGTAAACTAATTTCTCTTATTTTGGCATTCAAAATAACTGCCAAGACAAGCAAAAGAGGGAAAGATAAAATATCAACTCACTTAATCCAAACCAAACCAACTATAGTTGATTAACTAACCAAACTACCTTTTCTAGAGGCCATCACAAATTTGACACATCACTTTTCTTATTTCATTACAAGCAATTTTTGACTAAGCATTTAAATCAAATGAAGGTTAATTAAATCAAACATTTCACACTCTCAAATACCCACTCAAAGTTAGCTTAAGGAAAGAAAAAGAGAAGAAAAAAAAGGAAAGAGAAAGAGTAAGGTTGAAGAACAAGAAGGCACGTAAGTCTTCTTGGTCCAATTTCACTATCTAAATCATATTTCCAGCTCTTGAGGTCTTTATAAACATTGTTCTTCTATCTTAAAGCTACAATTCTATAGTTCTTGTTTCTCAATAGGTGGTATTTTGAGCAGCCAAAAGAGTGCCAAAGTTGGAGGAATCAAGAACAAGCCTTAGAAAGTGAAATAGGTGAGTCTAAGCTTTAATTTGAACCTAACATCTTGTGGATTGGTTGAGTATTATGGAATTTATTGGTTGGCCTAGTTTAGGTTACTATAGGAAATTTAGGGTTTCATATTGCTGTGATCATATAAATTATGACATATGATGTTTAATGATGATTCGAGACTAGTTGGTGGTAAAATGGCAAACTTGTTGATTATTGGATTCGGTAGTATGTTTCAGCCAAATACAGGGCACAAAGGAGTTTTCCTTGAAAAAAAGGTTTTATATGACCCAATGATAACCATGGTATGATCCAGTACTGTTTATTGAGAGAAAGACGGGAAAAAAATAAGGCAAAACAGGTTCAATGAGATAGAGAAAGTGAAGATATTCTTGCTCTCGTATCTTATGTAATGGTTCTACATATATGTGTTTACCATCACTTGTATATGTTTTATAATATATGGAATTGTTCTCAGAAGCTCTAAAACCTAAGGGGCCATTTGTCTTTAGGCTGGCATTAGCATTCAGAAAATGATGGGTGGACACCTATGAGACAATGAGACTATATGACCAAATCTTTGGTTTAGAATAAGACTGGTGAATACTAGTGTGACATTGAGATTGGTGACTAATGTGACATTAAGATTAGTGAGTAAATCTACTTGGGGTGTAAACCAGATGCATATTTAGATGGGGCGGATGCCTTTGACGTAATACCAGTAAAACTAAGCATTTTGTTGTGGACCAATGGTCCAGTGTTTGTGATTGATGAATGTTCTTGAGACTATTACTGTGGTTGGATGGTTTATTTAGGATTTTTTGTGAATAGTATATAAGTATAAGAATGGCTTGAGTAGCAAGAGGTAGAGCCTATAATGTATTTAGAGTGCCTAGTAATCTGTGTGTCTTGAGGTTGTTAATCTCGATATGCATTTAGTGTGAATGTTGGACTGTATGTCCTGAGGCCACAAGACCAGTTGGACTAATATTTTCTTAGGCTAGCAGATTGTTATGCATTCAGACTTATGACAGGCAGTGACCTAAGGTAGTAAGTCCTGGAGTGCTTGTGGCAAAGGGATGATTCCTTGAGCAGTAAGACCTATGTACCTAAGATTGTGGTTATTGCCCAATATTGTGGTATTGGACTAGTGAGTCCAAAGAATTTGTTATGATAGTTGTTGAATGCTATCTGAAATTTTTGTTGATGATATGATGATTTGTATTGTACGCTTTGTGAGCTTGCATAGAAAGAGATAGATTGAGTGGTAAGAAGTGAATTCCCCAAGGTATAGTTAAATCTATACAACATTCAAAATTTTTAGGACGAAATTTACTAAATTGGGGTAGAATTGTAATATCCTCAATTTTGGGACTAGAAGCTTGAGAATAAGCTTAAGTCAAGAAGACTACAAAGCCCGGTTTGTCAAGAGTCAAAGATAGAATAAGTTTCATGGGACTATATGATTCAACCCTCTGAATTGAGACTGAGTCTCTTGATTCCATAAGGCTCAGTGCATATAAGTAGTCAGACATGAGATGCCAATGTATAGGCATTTAGTCATACTTGGCACCATTTAGTGACACCTAGAGGCATGTGTGGCGCCATTTGGGTCCCACATGTATGAAGAAGCTTTTGAGTTGGCACAATGAGAACTGGCCATGTGCGTGTATAGTCAGATGAAAGTTATCTATATTTATGTACACTTAATATGCTATAAGATGCACAGGTTTACACGTGGTAGTTTTTGAGGTGTATGGCACCATCTTATGCCACATATGCACTTATGTAGCGTATTCTTGAAGATATATGACTAATTAGTCTGATAAAATGTGCCAGTGTGGGTGTACGCATGTTATTTTCAGGTTAGGTGCATATACCCATGTTTTTGAAAGAACTACTGGCTTGGTAACAAGTGTCTGGGGCACCCAGGCATGTATGTGGTGAAATCATATGGTATCTAGGGACATATGGCATCCTCCAAGCAGTCTTTAACACAAGTGGTAACAATCAAGGAAAAGATGACACATGTTGCAAAACCAAGCAGCCCTATATCAAATAGTAGCTTTATTAAAGTAGGTTTGTTAAAGCAACTTTATTAAAGTATCTTTTGACTTTTTCCTCTGATTAGCCATTCATATGCCAACATCTGTTGATGGACATATGATATAGGTGAAAAAGCCAGTGCCACCTACCATTCTCCAGACCGACTACATACCCTATTTTCCCAACATAGTACCGAAAGTTGGATGAATTCATCAGACTCCCTCTCCCTTGACCAATGAATTCGCCTAACCATGTTAGAAGGGAAGGGAAGACAGATTTTAAGAGGTACAATGGGTACCCTGTAGCTTTAAGAAAGAGCATCGGTATATTATATATCATTTAAAAGCTTAGGATGTCTACTATATTTCAAATTCAATAAGGCATAACTCACAATTGACAGGGCCAAATGATAGATATCATATATCATTCAAAAGCTTAAGATGTCTACTACAACAATGAAAAATATCATAGCTATTAGATGAGATTTGGCCCTTAAAAAACAACTCAAAAGCAAACTGATTCGAATCTGGCAGAATCAAACATCAAAACTTTGAATTCCAAAATTAGAATTTTCTAACCAATCATCCAAAAGTCACAGCCACATGCTATTCCTAGACCATTTTGGCCACATAATCCATTTCTAACCTCAAATTCATAAAAATTTACCTCCAACCCAAAGAACCATGGCTGGTCAAATCTGACCCTAAATTGGCAAAAGAAGTGTTCTTGCAATTTCACTCTCAAATCATGTGGTTAATCATCATAAACCCTTAATTGACATCATGCTTATCATCAAACACCTATTAAACCTCAAAATCAACCTCTTGGATGAAGCCCTAGGGTCCTATGACTTAAAAAATATTAAGCAAAACTTCAAAAAGTTATACTCAAATCAAAGCTTATGGTTACCTCTATGTGATTATCTGAACGGTTCTTAGTTTCAGTAGTACTTCCACCAGCAAGTTGACACCAAACACCTCTGATTAGAAATGCAACATTGTAAAAATGTAGCTTTTGATGAGTAAAAGAAGATTAGTGAAGGCTTTGGAGGCTAGAAACGTGTTTTTTTGCTTCAAATTGGCTGTAGAACTCAAGAGCACAAAACTTCTCTCTTTTTTCTTTTTCTCTTGAATTTTCTGATTTTTCCTCTTAATTTAGGGTGCTACATGAAATTAGTAACCCTTGGAGGTGTTGGAAGATGCCTTAATGACATGTGTCAAGTGTACAAAAATCTAGGGTGATCGATGCTCTTTTTGGAAATTAATGATTATCCAGTGACCCTAGTATCAGATGCTTTTTCTTAACACTGTAGGTACCCAGTGCACCTCTTAAAATCTGTCTTTCCTTCCCCTCTTTCATGGTTGCATGAATCCATTAGTCAAGGGAAAGGGAGTTTGATGAATTCATCTAGCTTTCAGTATGGTAGTCAGGAAAATTGGGTATGTAGTCGGACCGGAGACCAGTGAATTGGATTGGTGTTTCAACATGTGTCTAACATGCAACTGTAAATGGTGCCACATGATTGGCTGATTAGGGTTAAAAGTCAAAATTTACTTTAATAACGTTGCTTTAATAAAGCTACTTTTTGATACAATGCTGATCGATTTCGCGACACGTGTCTTCCTTCAACCTGATTACTACCATGTGTTCCTATTACCTCATGATTTCACCACATACATGCCTGGGTGTCCCAGACAAATGACATAAAGCCAGTAGTTCATCAAAAACACAAGATACATGTACCTGCCTTAAAAATGCCATATGCACTCACACACTGGCAGATTCTATCTGACTAATTAGTCACATATGTTTATGTCTTTAGGAATGTGCCACATATGTGTGGCATAAAATGGTGCCACATACCTCAAAAACTGCCATGTGTGTCACACCTGTGTCTTATAACACACCGAGTGTACATAGACACAAATAACTTTCATTTGACTATATACACACATGGCCACTTCTCATTGTGCAAACTCAAAAGTTTCTATATACATGTGGGACCCAAATGGCACCACACATGCCTCTGAGTGTCACCAAATGGCACCAAGTATGTCTAAGTACCCACACATTGGCATCTTATGTCTGACTACTTATACGCACTAAGCCTTATGGAATCAAGAGACTCGGTCTCAACTCATAGGGTTGAATCATATAGTCCCATGAAACTCATTCTATCCTTGGGACTCTTGACAAACTGGGCTTTGTTGTCTTCTTGACTTATGCTTATTCTCAAGCTTTTTGTCCTAGAATTCAGGATATTACATTTCTGCCCCAATTCCATAAATTTTGTCCTCAAAATTTCTAACATTGTATAGATTTAACTATACTTTAGGGAATTCACTTCTTATCACTCAATCTATATCTATCTATACAAGCTCACAAAGCATGCAACACAAATCATCATATCATCAACAAAAATTCCTGATAGTATTCAGCACCATCATAACAAATTCTTTGGACTCACTAGTCCAATACCACAGTGCTAGGCAACAACCACAGTGCTTGGTATATAGGTCTTACTACCCAGGGAATCATCCCTATGCCACAAGCACTCAAGGACTTACTACCTCGGGTCACTGCTAGTCACAAGTCTAAATGCATAACAATCTGTTGGCCTACATTACACTCTCCACCTCTTTCTACTCAAGCTATTCTTATACTTATATAATGTTCACAAAGCATGCTAAATAATTCAAGAGCATTTATCAATCCCAAACACTGGACCATTGGTCCACACCAAAATGCTTGGTTTTACTGGTCTTACGGTTAAAGGCATCCGCCCTATGCAAATGTACATCTAGTTTACACCCTATGTAGATTTGCCCACTGATCTCAGTGTCACATAAGTCATATATCTCAATGTCACATGAGTGTCTTCTCGTCTTATTCTGAACCAAAGTGTTTGGTCATATAGTCTCATTATCTCATAGGTGTCCCCCCATCATATTCTGAATGCTCATGCTAGCTTAGGGACATACTGGCCCCCTAGGTCTTAGGGATTCTCACAACAATTCCATATATATGTAAAATGAATACATGTGATAGTAAACACATACATGTAGGACCATTACTAAAATACAAGAGCAAGAGTCTCTTGGCTTTCTCTATCTCATCGAGCATGTTTTACCTTATTTTCTTTTCCCGTCTTTGTTTTAATAAACATCACTGGAGCACCCTATCTGGTTAGCCTTTTGTAGGTAGCCCTCTCCGATCAAAACTCTCTATATGTAGCCCTTTCGGTTAGTCGGCCTAGACAACATCTTGATGGCTCCACACTACACTGCTTCACTCAACCTTTCATTAGTGAACCCTCTGTAGGTATCCCTTTTCAATTAGCCATCTCTCAATAAAAGTACCATTATAATGGTAAATGAAGGGCGTATAAGGCTCTTCTTTATCTTGCAGTTTAGTAATATGCTTCTTTAATTATGCTATCTTATCTAGGGTCATTCTGTATGGACTTTTGATATTGGTCCAGCTCTAGGCATAATCACAAATTCCACTTCCCTTACTAGGTTAGTCTACTCATGTCTTTCAAGGAATCATTAAGCCACTAATGTATTTTCTATTATCTATCTCGATTACTAGACCATAATTTATAGCTACTTTGGTTCTATCTACCACTTTGTTCCATTAGGGAACTAACTCTCAATCAACATTTTTAAAGAAATATTCTATTATCAATATCCTTTCCTTTGCTAGATTAATAGCTAGCAACCTTCAGAAACCTTATACACATTTCTAGTACCTCAACCTGCTCAGGCCAGTACAAATGTCTAAAGAATTAAACTCACCAATTGATTCTTAGGTCATAATTCACTCAATTGTAATTCTTAGAATAACTAAGTTTAAAACCTCATAACATCAGCATTGATCACAAGATTCTAGTTTTACCTCAAATCTCAATATCATAAGGTTATTTTAAATGACTAAATAATCAATTCAATCTCTAATTGAATATTCACCCAACTTCTAAATTCATAACTGAATCTAGAACGTTAACAACACTTAAGTCGAGAAATCGTCTTTCCTCAATTATACCCAACATACATACATACTATAAATCAACATATAGCACTATATGTCACAACTAACAAAGATAATCACTTAGCATGGAGAAGCCTCAAAACATCCTGTAGGCCTAAGTTTCCATAACCCCATGAAATAAACTTTTCTAGGCAGCACTTACTGCAACAATAATATTTTGGAATAAAGATCAATACTTACATCATTATCTCCATGCTTTTAAGCATTCTTTAAATCATCTAAGAACAATACCTCAACTTAATACAACCTTTATACACTCTAACCTTTAGTTAAAGCTTTCAACATAAGAACTTCCCAGGGGGTCACCCGTGTTAGAATTACTCTCACCTGAGCATACTTAACTGTGAAGTTCTGATGGGATTCGGTGCGTTAGGGCAGTTTAAATCCAAATATCTTTAGGAATCAGTATCTCATATTTGTTTCGATATCAGTATATCATGATATTCTCCCTAGAAATGCTAGATATTGTCCCTCCAGGGAAATATAAGTAGTACCAATTTCTTGGTATAGCTCCCCTATGTATTCTCGTAACATTAGGTGGGGATCTAAATCATACTATAACTCAATATTCGAAACCCTAGAGTTAGCAACTGAACTCAAATCCTATCCTACCTCTTCTATCTCTAGAGTCTTAATCTTACTGGTGAAAAAATCCATACTAGGACTAGACACCGCCAACACTACTATTATTGGAGCTTATGCCCTTTCCTTAGGTATACATCATTGTTGTTATGCTTCTTCCCTAATATATAAGTATGCCTTTTCCTTTGGTAGGCTTTTTACAGATGGGAGAGATATAACGTTTTGGATTTTCATATCAACCAACAACTCATTCTAGTCACTAGGTTACTAACAAAGTATCAACAAAAGCAAAGAATACTATCCTATTGGCAGAATCTTTACTCTGATACCAAAAATAAAAAATCCACCTTTATTCAATGTATATGTATGAATTCTTACTTAACTTCCTTTTATATATTAATAATATCTTGATGTTGATACTATCGTCATGGTTGTACACTCTGATATCACAGCTCTCTGATAATTCTAATACCACATTCGGGTACTAATAACCTTATCTTATGTATTGATATTATTTTTTTATGGGTCAATATTACCAAATATGTAATAATTCTAGAAACATAACTAAGTGCTCTGATACCATCTTATACTATCTTTGCTATTACATCTACGAGCATTTACATACATACATAGTGTATAGGTGTATAAAACTATTCCACCATCTTATGACATATTACAAAAAGATACAGATAGTCAACAAAATCACTTCTTCATATTTATCTCCTTCCTTCACTTCTGAGCGCTTACCTCTTTGCCCTTCAAGCCACTCGTCTTTGCTATATAATGAATTTTCAGAAAGGATGAGATTCAGGAGAATCTTAATAGTAACAGACATCTAATCATATAAAATGCAATTATACAAAGTATGCATCACAACCATCATAACATAATAAGTAATATAGGAACATTTAACACATCAATATGTAGCACAACGTACACATATAAAAATACCACAGCACTTGGTTACATACACGGGCTTCCACCTATTATATACTAGCTGCTTCGAGCGTCCACCCAAACATATTCTATATGCACAGAACATAACATATTTGATGGTAAAAAACACATGCAAAGCATTACATAGTATATGAGAGGAAGAGTTACCGCCTGTATGCCTTTTCGACCACTTGTCCTGTTTATCAATCTCTTAGCTTGTTTTGGCAAAGATCGAATCCCATAAGTTAGATTCTTAACAAATGTCTTATTACTTGGTTATACATCCTCTAAGTCTAGTACATTAAGTCAAATGGAAATAAATGGGGTTTGCACTAGCTTCTAATACATGCCTGTATCTTTTGGAATCAAACTTAACTCAATTGACCTTCGATACTTCAAATACGTATGTCATCCCAACTTAGCAGATTTGATACCAAACTTTGAAATTCATAACTTAATCTAGAAAACTCTAAATGGGTTGGTTCCAAGTCCTATGGAAAGCATCTTAAGTCCTCTTTCAAGGAAAAATACCACTCTATGCTAATTATAGGGTTAAGACCTCAATAATCCATGACAAACCTTACGGCCTCAAAATGTGTTCCAGTGTTCATGTCTCAACTTCAACAAGGCATAACTCACAATTGATAGGGTCAAGTGATACATTATATATCATTGAGAAGCTTAGAATGTCTACTACAACCATGTAAAATATCATAGCCATTGGATAAGGTTTGTCTACGAAAAACAACTCAAAAGAAAACTAACTCGAATTTGGCACAATCAAACATCAACACTTTGAATTCCAAAATTAGGGTTTTCTAACCATTCATCCAAAAGTGACATCTACATGCTATTCCTACACCATTTTTCCCATAGAATCCATTTCTAACCTCAAATTCATCAAAATCCAGCACCAACCCCAAGAACTAGGCTTGTCGAATCTAACCTTTAATTGGTAAAAGAAGTGTTCTTGCAATTTCAACCTCAAATCATATGATTAATCATCATAAACCATTAATTAACATCATGCTCATCATCAATCACCCATTAAAGCTCAAAATCACCCTCTTATATAAAATCCTAAGGTCTTATTGCTTCAAAAATATTCAACAAAACATCAAAATATTATTCTCAAATTGAAGCTATGATTACATCTACTCGATTATCCGATCGGTTCTTGATTTCGGTAGTACTTCTACTAGCAAGATGACACCTAAAACTCTACTATGAAATCCAAAACCATAGAAACATAGCTTTTGATAAGTAGAACAAGATTAGTGAAGTATTTAGAGGCTGGAAACACGATTTCATGTTTCGAATCGGCTGTAAAACTCAAGAACACAAAACTTCTCTACTCTTTCTTTTTTCTCTTGAATTTTCTAATTTTTCCTCTTTGTTTAGGGTACTGCATGAAATTAATTACCCTTGGTGGTTTTGGAATATGCCTTAATGACATGTGTCAAGTGTACAAAAATCCAGGGTGTTGGGTGCTCTTTTAGGAAATTATTGGGTATCTAGCATTCCTGTATACCGGATCTCTTTCTTAACACTATAGGGTACCCAGTGCACCTCTTAAAATCTATGTTCCCTTCCCCTCTCTCATGGTTGGATTTATCCATTGGTCAAGGGAGATGGAGTCTGATAAATTCATTCGATTTCTGGTACGATAGTCCGGAAAATCGGGTATGTAGCCAAACCGGAGACCAGTGAATTAGATTGGCTTTTCAATATGTGTCTAATATGCAAATATAAATGGCGCTGCATGATTGGTTGATTAGGGTGAAAAGTCAAAAGTTACTTTAATAGAACTGGTGTAATAAAGCTACTTTAATAAAGTTACTTTTTCATACAAGGCCACTCAGTTTTGTGACACGTGTCATCCTTCAGCCTAATTACTGCCATATGTTCCTGATGCCTTATAATTTTGCCACATACATTGGGTGTCCTAGACAAATAACATCCATCTAGTATTTCTTTAAAAATGTAGGGTACATGCACCTGTCCTAAAAATGCCAGTGTACTCACACACCGTCATATTCGATCCGAATAATTAGTCACATATATTTATGTTTTCAAGAATGTTCCATATATGTGCCTGTGTGGCATAAAATGGTGCCACATACCTCAAATATTGACACCTGTTAACCTGTGTGTCTTATGGCACCCCGAGTATACATAGACACCGATAACTTTCATTTGACTTTCAGCACACACGTCAACTTTTCATTGCACTTACTTAAAAGCTTCTTCATACATATGGGATCCAAATGGCGCCACACATGCCTCTAGGTGCCATCAAAATTTGCCTAATATGCCACTAGCATCTTTTATCTGACTACTTTTATGGATTGAGCCTCATGTAATCAGGAAACTTGTTCTCAAACCAAAGGGCTGAATAATATAGTCCCATGACACTCATTCTATCTTTGGGACTCTTACTAAACTAGTCTTTATAGTCTTCTTGACTTAGTCTTATTCTCAAACTTTTAGGCCTAAAATTTGGGATATTACAAAGGTAGCGTAGGGTAGTTTTGCTTTTGGATGAATTAGATATAAAATGTTAAAATGTGAATTTGATATTGCTTAAGTTAAATGCTGCCAGATTTATTGCATGGTGTTAGTGGCTTATTTTTAATTGACAAATGTTTTCCAATAGCCATGAAACTTTCCATAATAATAGGAGACATGATAAGCCTTAATTTGATATATAATATGGGTTGTTTGGATTATTACATTGTGAGTTACGGTTGATTAAATTTAGGCAATAAATCTGGAATGTTGTTTGTGGCAGTAAGGATTGATTGTGGATTCTAGAATTGTGTTCAAGTAATTGGTAGTGGGAAGTATTTTTCCCTTAAGTAAAGTTAGGGAGGATCACATAGGACTTTAAACCATCTCAATTGCATATTCCTTGAAAAAATTATGAATTTTCAAAGTTAGGTGAAAATTCTGGTTGAATAGGCTAAACATTTGAAAATAAGCTATTTAATGTAAGTTGTAATAAGTTTAAGATCCAAGGGTAAAGTTGAGTACTAAAGGCTAGTGTAGCCACCTTAACTGCTCACATGGCATAATGCACTAGTCTAAAAAATAACCAACCTAAGTGTTTTGAGCTATTAAAGAATTGTGACAAGTAATAACCTGTTTGTGAGTTCTAACTTATAGGATTTGATATTTGCCCGGGATGTCCAAGTAACTGGGAATAAGAACAATACTTGGAAAGGATACTATGTAGTACCTTATCCCTTATATTATATGTGTCACTTTGTATGTAATCCCTATAATGTGCATATATGTGGGAAAGTTAGTCCTTAGGCGGTAAGACCTGTAAGTAAAATTTGCACAGGGAGTTACCTTAGGCTGCAACATAGGGCGTTACCTTAGACTAAATGGCTTAGGCCATTAGGCTTAAGGCAAAAGGCCCTCAAGTGCACCTTGTATGGGGCAGAGGCCTTAGACTACCAGATCAAGATCACCAAGCACTTTATTCTGTGATAAGGGGCTGATTAGGCCCTTTGGTTGCTACATATTGTGAGTGTTATTGTTTGAAGATTTACTTTGCATGTTTAGTAATTTACATATCATATGAGTGATTTATGTTACTACTGAGATTCCTTTGAATCTCACCCTTTCCAACAATAATCAAAAGTAAAGGTGAGCAGTTCCAAGGGCAAGAAGGTAGGCACAAACGGGTGAAGTGCACAATAGAAATCTCTAGTCTCATTGGTTATCTATTATTTGTAACAAAAGTAAGACTAGCGGTAGCAGTAGCAATAGCAGTGATAGTAGACACAGTAGCTGTAATCCATACATTAGTATATCAACACGCATGCTAGTACCTTAATGTGATAAGTGAATTAGATTCAGGCAACCTAATACTAAGAGCCCATTGGTTAACCACCATTACGTAGTCTTTTGCCAGAGAACGCTCTATTTTTAAATAAAAGGATTAAGAATTGATGATTGATAATGAATTTGTAAGCCAAATTAAGACCACATTTAAAGTATTTTAAAAAGTTTTGAAAAACCACTCAAGTGCAGGTTCAAACCTTGTATTAAAGTTAGGACTTTAACAATTTACAATAGAACATTATCTTAGGTTTGTAAATATTACATGTTTAGAATTCATCTAAATGTTTAAGAAAATATGGTTTTACATTTTTGGTATCAGAGCAGTTGGTCTTAGCAAAAAGCCAGCATTTTCTACCTATGCTGGTATATCAACATATTGACTAAGGATCATGAGAGGTATGAGAAGATAGAGAAGTAGATCGCCTATATTAATTAATCAACCATCGGAGGATAATCACATACCAAAGGGAAAATGCGTAGTGACATATAGGACAAGGGGTGGAATAAGAATGATGCAAACCTCGAGGAAGAGAGTCTGAGCCCCATTGAGGGTGATATTAGAACTTGCCACTAGTGGTGACTCTACCACTGGTGACAAAGATAACTTAGAGAAGGAAGAAGTAAGGTAGTACTCAGACTCTGATACTAACTTGAGTTGGTATGCGATCCACATCCTAACTTGAGTTAGGATGTAAGGTAGTACTCAGACTCTGATACTAACTTGAGTTGGTATGCGATCCACATCCTAACCACAAACTATGGGAGTATATGAGGAAGTTATACTTGAAAGCATATAATGACTATGATTCTTCAACAACATAGTACACAGCATTTTTAGGCATGGTGGAAGGTTATACAGGAAGCGGGATGTGTATAGGCTATGGATGACCAATGGATATGTGTAATATCCCAAAATGTATTGAAGGGCTAAATGTTCTAAAAGCAAGTATAAATAATGTTAGAAACTATTTTAGGAATTTTATAAGGAACGTAGTTCCAATTGACTAAAGGAAAGTATCTAATTCCTTTTCTGAAAGCTAGAAATGATGTAAAGTCTAACTTCAATTTTAAATGATGGAATTGCATATGTAAGAAGATAATAAAGAGGAATAAAAGAGTTAATGACAATTAAATCAATATAGCCATGATCAAGGGCAAAAGAGACAATTGCCACTTAATCTTGATGTTAAAATTGGAAAGGAAAACAAAGGGCTAGGATTTGCTCTTAAAAAGTAAAGTAATTATGAAGCTAAAAAGAAAATTAATACTCCCCTTTCATATGCATAAGGGATGTCTAAAGAAGGGCATAAGAGGAAGGAAGGAAAGTCTAGTCAAAGTGTCAACTCTTGCAAGAAGACTTGGTCAACTTAGATACACATATATGAGGTCAAATGGTCAACACTTTTCCTCTCTTTTTTCCTTGGCCAATTTCGATCAATACTTAGAAAGGAAAGAAGGAGATTTTAAATCAAACCATATACATTGACAAGTTAAAGAGAAAAGAAAGAAGAAAAGAAGAAAAGTTAGAGAGTTTTCCATTTTGATTCAACTTGGAAGCTTTGACCAAAAAGCAAGATAGCAAGAGCAAAGTAATCAACATATTTCCCTTCATTTGGAATGATATTTTAAGCTAAGTTAAGAAGAGAGAGGCAAGGAGAAAATGTCTATCATTTAACCAAACCTATCATAGTTAACTACCTAAGTTAACTTTTCAAGAAGCTTCAAATTTGTGACACTTCACTTTCTCCTAACTCTTTCTCAAAATTCAGCCAAGTGAATATAAGTGGAGGGAATTAATGAATAAAAAATATCACTTTTTCATTTCTCTCAAGTCATCCAGCCAAAAGGAAGAAAATAGAAGGAAAAAGAAAAAGGAAAGAGAAAAGAGAAAGTGAAGAACAAAGAAGGTAAGGTGATTTAGTTCAATTTTCACCTTGAAAATCACCTCTTTAGCTCAAATTCCCTTCTTTAACATTGTTCTCCTCTCTAAGAGCTTCAATTCTATGGTTTTGTTTTTTTCAAGAGGAGGTGTTTTGAGTCATCAAAGAAGACCTAAAGTTAAGGAGTCAAAGAACCATCTTGGGAAACTGATAAAGGTGAGTTAGAGCTTTAATTTGAGCTATATATTGTGTTGATTGCTAGAGTATTGTTGAACTTGTGTTGCTGCCCTAATTTTGGTTTATATGAGAATTTAGGGTTCCATGTTGTTTTGATCATATACATGGTGTCATATGATGTTTAATGATGAAACTAGACTTGTTTGATGATTAAATTGGAACTTGGTGATTGCTGGACTCTGTTTCCATTTATGGTCAGAACATGGCATATAAAAGAAGTAGGAATTTGGTAAATTTCATGTCACCAATGTATTCTACATCAAAAACTATATAGGAATAGCCTCTAGCTATAAATTCTAGATCATGACTCTCGGCCAAGCACTCGCAGTATCTTGCTCGAGTACAGAATGCTCATGCTCGAGCATTGATGTCTCTGCTCGAGTGAATCAAGGAAGCATGATAATACTTGCTCTCGGCCAAGCACTCGCGGACCTTCACTCGCATGTGCTTGAGTGAAAATGGCATCTCTGCTCGAGTGCAAACTCCAGTTCTCGAGTGAATCAGTGATAATAACAGTGGCATGCCTCTTGGGTGAAAACTTTCTGGCTTTCACTCGCACCTGCTCGAGCACAGAAGGGATCTATGCTCGAGTGCAAAGCTCATGCTTGAGCACTCCAGTTCAATTTAACAGCAGATACCAGAAAACATTGCTATATGCATTTGATAACTTTGTAAACATTTCTTAAACTTATAAAACCATGATTTGTACACAATTGTCTTTTTGTTATCATCAAAACTTGGGATCTAACATTCTCCCCCTTTTTGATGATGACAAAACCTTTTGTGATGGAAGTTTAAGAAAGATTGATTAAGATTGAAAATTATTTTTGAAATACTTCATTGTTTCCAAATGCATATCAAGTTTCAGTTTCAAGTTCAAATTTCCCTGCAATACTTCCTCTGGACACTTAACAACCAAGATAAGCATAATATGAGGCAAATAACTTAGTAACTTGAAACATGAAAATAGTCATTAATATTAAATTTGATTTCAAACTTTGACATTGTTAATAACATAATAACTGATAATCTAAAATAACATCAAATCCTACCCATACAGAAAATCTACCCAAACTCCCAATACATCCCAAAGCTCAGAAATCATCACACATCCTTCTCCCCCGTTTTATCAGTATCAGAAGGGGACTGAGGAAAGGTGGTACCAGGAGGTGGAACAAATGAAACCATGGCAGTGAGAGGGTCAATTAGTGGAGATGATGGCTGTGGTACAGAGGATGAGGGAGGTAGTGAAGGCGACCGATCAAAAGTGACATCAACATTAGAATCTGGATCGGTGAAGAATACATGAGTCTGTGGTACAGAGGTATGAGTGGTCTCAGGAGGCACCTCTGAAGATAAAGAGGGGAAATGTGAGTGCAAGAAGGTCTCCATATTTGTTATCCTCTGAGACATCTCATCCTGAGTCTTGAACATCAACTCAAAATTGGTATTGGTATTGGCCTTGTCTACCAATTTGATGACCTGTGACTCCATCTTTTCCACAAGCTTCTCATACTCAGCCACTAACTCCTTCTTTAGACTTGATATAGCTTGATTGATTGCCTCAGTCACATGGTTTGAAAGAGAGGCATTAATGAAAGAAGGAGGAGGAATAGGACTTTGAGCAGATGATTGTGCCTCATCACCTCTGGATGGAGTAGTTTCCTTCTTAGATGTGGCTTTGGTTCGACTCACAGGAAGATTAATACCCATATGAGTTAGTTGAGTCTTACCAAACCTTGAAATGAATACCCTTTCATTTCCTTCCAAATACCATATCTTGTTTTTCATCAGGATGAAGGATACAAGCTGAGGGTATGGTATGGTTGCGGATTTTGATGAAGAAAATCGAAATCTTCTTATCTCATTGAAGATAATCTCCCCCACATTCCTTTGTTGCCCAGCAATTAAAGAGGCCAACATATAGTAATCCTTTTGGGCAAAATGACTAAAATTTTTGGACTTATTAACTATGCTCCGGGAATATATATAATGAAGGACTCTATGAGAATCAGGCATATCAATGGGTTTAAAATTGAGAGGGCCTATGGGGTCTTTTGGTCTCAAAATATGGAAAGCTTCATTGGCAGAGAAAGAGGGTGGATCAGGAGGTGGTGCAACATACCCAAGCAAGTCATTTATGATCTTAGCAGATATCATAATAAACTTTCCTCTAACAGTTGTAGATACTGCTTCCTCAATCAATTCACCAGATCTAGACATAATATTATGGGACCTCATGTTGCAATAAAATGTTTTCACAACAGTGGGAGAATATGGTATATGGATATTTAGCCAGGGAGCATAGTATTGAAGATAAGGGTATAAATCCAAATGGTAATTCTTCTTCAGATAATCTAAATCCACATACACAATAGGACAGAAGTGCCTATGAATAAACTCATCATCAAATACCTTCTGAGACAGTGCCTTGAGTTCCTCAACAATAAATCCCTCAGGAGGACTGGTGATGTGATCATCCACTGGTGCTTGTGAGGCAGAAGGTGCTCCTGAAGTAGAGGCACTTGATTGCCTTGCTTGGTGTGAACTTGAAACACCGGCTTAAGAAGCGATCTTTCCAACTATCTTGTCAAGTTTGGACTTCTCCAATGCTTCCCGAAGTTGTTTGTTGAATGAATCACCAGAGGAAGAAGATGAATGTTAGGGTTTCTCTGTTTCCTTTTTCTTTCCTTTTCCTTGAACCTCCTTGGATTGAGACCGGGTAACTATTGGTTCCTTAAACACCACACCCTTTGGCTTCTTTTGAAGAGGTTGATCTTTCTTTGCAATTTGAGGCTTTGGGTGAGGTTTCTTAGCCGGAGTCCTCTTTTTGGTCTTGGGTTTAGGAGGAGGTAACGGTGAGGAAGAGATTTTGGGAGAGGGAGGTGTTGGTTCTAGGGTACCAGATGCACTGGCAGCAGACTGAGTAGGAGATGGAGAGTGGGATCTTTGAGGGATAGAGGGTAGTTTGGTTCATGCCATTGTAGATAAAGTGAAAGAGAAGCAAAAACTCTCAGTTTTTGAAGGAAAAGCAAACTGAGATTAGGCACGAATGAGAAATGCAGAGGGTAAGAATCACCTTTTATAGAGGATTGAAGAGTTGTAACGGTGATTTGAGGCAAATGGACGTGATTGATTAAAGAGGAACGGTTGAAGGTGAAGAGTTGCGTCCTTTGAGTGACGAGACACCTCGAATGAGAGTAGAAAGTGTGACGTTCTGAGCTTCTGTGTAACTGATATAAGTGATAGTGCTCGAGCATAAACCCTAGTGCTCGAGTGATGTTCATACTGTGCTCGAGTGTGTTCTATCTGTGCTCGAGTGATATTCTGGAAAATTTAAGAAAACATGTAAAAGCGTACCTAGATTATGGATTTCTTGCCATATTTTGTGTCTTTGTACTCAAATCCTCCAAGATCATTTGAGTAACCATGATTTGGATTGTTTCTGGAAAGAAATTCTTCCTCTTCACTCGAGCAGGCACTCCTCACCTCAAGCATGTTCATATCATGCTCGAGTGAGAGTTCCTCACTCGCGAGTGAGTTCATCTCTTACTGTTGCTTTCAAGATAGACTCTTGGTATTCTAGTTTCCTCTGTTAACCTCTGTTTTACATATCAAGAAGCAGAGTATTTTCAACAGTGCTGTGCTCGAGCATAGCTACTTGTGCTCGAGTGAACCAGCTTATCACTTAAGCAGCATCCTCAGTGCTCGAGTGACAGACCTGCAAAATGATTTTTAACACTCCGATGCCAAAGTTAGTATGGTTATCATCAAAATAAACATTTAATTAAAATATTTAACAAGAAAACTTACAACTCATTGGGATAAAAGTTGAAGATGAGTTGGTATGAATTCCACTTTGACATCCTTCTTTTGAACATGATCTCGAATGAAGTGATGTCGAATGTCTATGTGCTTAGTCCTTGAGTGTTGTATAGGATTCTTGGCCAAGCTGATCGTGCTAGTGTTATCAAAATAAAATGGAATTTCTTTTAAATAAATTCCCAAATCTTGAAGTTGTTGTTTCAACCATAACACTTGAGAACAGCAACTTGCCACAGCTATATATTCAGCTTCAGTCGAGGATAATGAAACTGTGTTCTGCTTCTTGCTGAACCATGATACTAGAGAACCTCCAAGAAATTGACATTGACCATTGGTACTCTTTCTGTCAGTTTTGTATCCTCCGTGATCTGAATCTGAATATGCCATTAAATACTCGTTCCCTCTTTTTGGATACCAAAGACCAAGCTCTGAAGTATCTCCTAGATATTTGAAGATTCTTTTTACTGTCTCTGCATGTGATACCTTGGGAGCGGATTGATACCTTGCACATATTCCCACACTGAACTGAATATCTAGCCTGCTAGCTTTGAGATAGAGTAATGAGTCAATCATTCCTCTATACTTAGTGATGTTGAAGCTAGGTCCCTTTACATCAGCATCCAACAGTGTTGTAGAACTCATTGGAGTATCAGCTCCGTTAGCATTATCTATTCCATATTTCTTTAACAACTCTTTCAAATACTTTGTCTGAGATATAAATATACCATTCTTCTTTTGTTTGATTTGAAGTCCAAGAAAGAAGTTCAATTCTCATGGACATTTCAAATTCTCCCTGAATAATCTTAGAAAATTCTTGACACATAGATTCGTTAGTAGCACCAAAAATAATATCATCAACATAAATTTGAACAATTAGAATATCACTTTTGTTATGTTTGATGATAGAGTTGTATCAACTTTACCTCTGACAAAACTTTGATCAAGAAGAAATTTGCTTAGTCTTTCATACCAAGCTCTAGGTGCTTGTTTCAAACCATATAGTGCTTTCTTAAGTTTGAAGACATGATCAGGTTTTGTTTCATCTTCAAACCCAGGAGGTTGTTCTACATATACTTCCTCCATAATATAACCATTTAGAAAAGAACTTTTCATATCCATTTGATAAAGTTTAAAACCTTTAATGCAAGCAAAGGCTAGGAGTACTCGTATTGCTTCCAATCTTGCCACTGGAGCATATGTTTCCTCATAATCAATACCTTCTTCCTGATTATAGCCTTTGGCAACCAATCTTGCTTTGTTTCTCACAATGATTGCTGATTCATCAAGTTTGGTTTTGAAAACCCATTTGGTCCCTATAACCGTATGATCTTTAGGTCGAGGAACCAAATCCCAAACTTGATTTCTTTTAAATTGATTTAGTTCTTCTTGCATAGCAATCACCCAATCATTGTCAGATAAAGCTTCTTCTATATTAGAAGGTTCAATTTTATAAATAAAAGCAGAAAAAGTTACCTCATTGAGGATTCTATTTCTGGTTTTGACACCTTCATGAATATCTCCTATAACTTGATCAATTGGATGATCCTTCATATGTCTCCATACTTTTGGTTGAGCATGATCATCGACATCTTCTAAATTTTGAAAATCATTTGTTTCAAAATCATCTTGCTTTGAAATAGATTTGTTTTTCTTGATTGAATCCATTTCTTCTTCATCAATAAGTTTTGTCTGAGATTCAATTTCATCAAACACAACATGAATAGATTCTTCAACAGTACATGTTCTTTTATTGAAAACTCTATAAGCCTTACTTCTATTAGAATATCCTAGAAATATACCTTCATCAGACTTTGAATCAAATTTACCTAAGTTTTCTTTACCATTGTTGTGAATGAAACACTTACACCCGAAGATATGAAGATGAGCAATATTTGGCTTTCTTCCTTTGTAAAGTTCATATGGCGTCTTTCCAAGTGATTTGCGGATATATGCTCGGTTTGAAATATAGCATGCAGTACTCATTGCATCTGCCCAGAACACTTGTGACATTTCTTTTTCATTAAGTAATGCTCTCGCCATTTCTGTAAGAACTCTGTTCTTTCTTTCCACTACTCCATTTTGTTGAGGGGTTCTAGGAGCAGAGAAGTTATGATCTATTCCTTCGTTGTTGCAGTAGTTTTCAAATAGTTGATTATCAAATTCTCCTCCATGGTCTATCCTAATAGAAACAATAAAAATACCTTTCTCATTTTGAACCTTTTTGGCAAACATGATGAATTCAGCAAATGTTTCATCTTTTGAAGCAATAAATATAGTCCAAGTAAATCTTGTAAAATCATCGACAATTACTAAAGTATATAAATTTCGTCCAAAACGTTTTACTCTTGCAGGTCCTACCAAATCCATATGAAGTAATTGTAAAGGTTTTGAAGTAGAAATCTCATACTTTGTTTTAAAAGAAGACTTAGTTTGTTTGCCTTTTTGACATGCTTCACAAATCATATTATCTTTGAATTTGAGTTTGGGAAGACCAACAACTAAATCTTTTCTAATCAGTTTATCAAGTTGATTCATATTGACATGAGCCAAACGCTTATGCCATAACCAACTTTCCTCTGATCGACTAAGAAAACAATTTTCAGAAGAATTTGAATTTAAATCAATAGTATAACAATTACCGTCCCTTTGAGCTCGGATCTTTACCTTGATAGATTCTTTGTTCAGAGGTAGATCTTTCTTGCTTACTATCAAGCATTCTTTTGAGTCAAAAATTACCCAGTTATCTTTGTCAGTGCTTTGACTTACACTCAGGAGGTTGTGGCATAATCCCTCAACATAATATACTCCATTGATTTGAACACCATCGGATTTTCCTACTTCACCAATTCCAGCAATACGTTAAGATTGATTACCTCCAAATGTTACCTTTCCTCCTTCTCTAGTTTCTAGCATGGTGAACTTATTTTTGTCACCAGTCATGTGTCTCGAACATCCAATATCAATATACCATTTGTTCGCTTGAGATGCCTTGAGACATACCTAGAATAAGATGATCAAGTTTTAGGTACCCACACTTTCTTGGGTCCTTTGTGGTTAGTATGTGATGTATGTGTCCCTTTCGGAACCCATTTATATGTTCCAACAACCTGTCCCTTTTTGAAATAACATGATGAAATATAATGTCCTTTCCTGTTACAATAATTACATGATGCGAATGGATTTGATGTATGCACAGAATTCCTGAAATATTTAACATATGCTCTACTATTCTTCTTATATCCTTTATTCTTATCATGAACAAAATTATATCCAATTCCAGATTTATCAAATGAAACTTTCTGAGAATTTAAAATAACCTTGAGAGTTTCACTTCCTTTAGTAAACTTTTCAACAATTTTTGTTAAATCTTCTATTTTCTTATCTTTCTCTTTACACATTTCATATGATGATATGACAGTACTTTCTAATTCTTTTACTTTCTTCTTATAGCTAACCATTTCTTTAGCAACTTTGATGAACTCTGTATGCAATGCATTATATTCAGATAACAATTCATCATAAGTAGGTTCAGAATCACTTACCTCAGAGTCTGATTCTTCTTCCTTGGCTACTAAGCACAGATTTGCTACTTCGTCATTGTCACTTTCTTCGTCTGACGAACTATCTCCCCATATAGATGATATATATGCTTTCTTTTTCTGCTTCTTTTTGTCTTTGTTCTTGAAGCATTCAGATTTGATGTGTGTCCAGGTTTCCCACATTCATAGCATACTATCTGTTGTTCTTTATTTTCTCTCTTGCTTGGTCCACCTTGATAATTTTTGAAGTTCTTTTGACCTCTTCTGTAGAATCTTTTGAATTTTCTTACGATCATTCCCATTTCATCATCGTTAGGGATATCTTCATTCTCGGATGATTCTTCTTCCTCCTTGATAGCTTTTAGTGCAACTCCCTTTTTCTTCTTATCATCGAACTCTTCAAGTTCCTTTTTGAACCTCAACTTTCCTTCATACTCTGAAAGACTCCCAAAGAGGGCAGCTACGGATCTCATAGATTCTCCTTTAGCTTCTTCGATAGCTATCATCTTCGCTTCCCATTCTTTCGTAAGAATATTAAGAATCTTTCTTACCTGGGAATTTTGATCAAACGATTTTCCAAGAGCAGATAATTGATTAACAAGATGAGTATACCTGAGTTCTAATTCTGATATGCCTTCTCCAGGTTTCATACGAAATAGGTCATATTTTGTAATTAGAGTATTGACTCTATTTTCTTTGATTCCGGTTGTACCTTTATGAGCAATTTCTAGAGCATCGCACATATCTTTGGCAGTTGGTAGAGTACATATTCAAAAATATTCTTTTTGACTAAGAGCACTCTGTATCATTAAAATGGCTTTACTATTTAATGTTACTAACCTTTTGTCATTCTCGTCAAACTCATCTGGGCTCTTTTTAACTGCTCTATCTTCGATTTTCTTCATTGGAACATAGTCACCATCTTGTATAACATTCCACAATCCGTACTCGTTGGCCATCACGAACACTCTGAATTTAGCTTTCCAGAACGAAAAATGTTCTCCAGCAAAACCAGGAGGTCTAGTGATTGAAGCTCCGTCTGGAAGGATATTTTCACCCATTGTTGCCATTTGTCGGATCCTTTTCAAGCTGTTAGGCTCTTCAGAGAAGACGAGTCTCTGATACCAAATGTAAGAGGCAAGCTTCACCCAAGAGGGGGTGAATTGGGTGATGTTATAAATTTTTCGCTTGATGTGGTGATATGAAAAATATAGTAGATAGAGTAGAGTTGAGAAGATTTGAACACAGAGAGTTATACTGGTTCGGCCTAACAACCAGGCCTACGTCCAGTCCTCAGAGATCAAGACCTACTGAGATTTTCACTATACCTCCAAGATTTAATGGGCTCTCAGAATGCCACAAAACAACAATTGTCCTTGAAAGGACTACGAGCAGAAATATTCTCTTACTAAGAATTTTCTCTCCTCCTTACGACAAGTCTTACGTGCAGAAAAACAACCTATGACCCTTCTCACTTGCTTATGTATACAAGTCTTATAAGTAGCAACGTTCTCTCCTACTTACACCATTATAAGTCTTACGAGCAGCAACGTTCTCTTCTGCTTGTATCTTATAAAGCTTATGAGTGAAAGACTTTAACAAAGAATTCTCTCAACTGCTTCTCTCGTAAGGAAATCTACCCTCTCAAGGTCCCAATACCTTAAGATCAAATAAACATAGGGTTTGAATTGTATGAAGACTCTCTTACAGAGCAAATGAATAAACACTGAAGATCAATGTGTATGCAGAGAAAATGATGAATAGCAGAGACTCGTGTATAAGCTTGTAAATTCTTGTGGTTCGTTGTTCTTGACTATCTCTGAATCTTTGTATATATAGTTGCTTTAGTTTTTGCCCGTTTGGATAATCATCGTTTGAGGAGCGAAGCTTTTGCAACTATTGAAAGACACGCACATGTTTGAATAATCTGAATGCAGTAGGTACGTGCGTGCTTGTAATGATGTTGTCTGCCGTTATTTGACTTTCTCCGTAACAACTAATTTCAAACGTTCATCTTCCTGCATCACACTTATAATACATTAAAAATGATGTTAAGCAATGATAATAAGTAATGATGATACGAATAAATAACAATAAACCATATTCAGATTGAACGTTGTGAGACTTGGCATTTTTGGTGATCTGGCAGAGCATCACTCAAGCATGGATGGCTCACTCGAGTGATCTTCCTATTTTCCTCTTTGTGCTTCAGTTATCGGGTTGTGCTTGCAAAGGATTTCAGAGAGACAGAATTCTCACTCGTGAGTGATGTGGGGTCTCACTCGAGCACAACTCCTCCTGCTCGAGTGATCTTGCATTTTCCACTAGGAGTGTCTTCTCGGGTCATAACTCGCATATCATATTAGCAAGAGTGAGATTTTGTACTCGCGGGTGATGTGGTCCCTCACTCGAGCACACATACTCCTGCTCGAGTGAGATGCATATTCTCAAGGAATATGCTCTCAATATCAATACTTGCATCAGGTTTGGAGAGGGATAACTTTATCACTCGCAGGTGATGTGGGCCCTCACTCGAGCACACAGACTCCTACAAGAGTGAGAAGAATATTCTCAAGTAATATACCTTTTATACAAGTACTCGCATCAGATTTGGAGAGGGATAGAATTTTCACTCGCAGGTGCAGATGTGTCACTCGAGCAGATGAGGTTGTGCTCAAGCACACGTGCACTTCCTTGAACTTCATGACTCTCGGCCAAGCACTCGCAGTACCTTGCTCGAGTATAGAATGCTCATGCTTGAGCATTGATGTCTCTGCTCGAGTGAATCAAGGAAGCATGATAATACTTGCTCTCGGCCAAGTACTCGCGGACCTTCACTCGCATGTGCTCGAGTGAAAATGGCTTCTCTGCTCGAGTGCAAACTCCAGTGCTTGAGTGAATCAGTGATAATAACAGTGGCATGCCTCTCGGGTGAACACTTTCTGGCTTTCACTCGCACCTGCTCGAGCATAGAAGGGATCTATGCTCGAGTGCAAAGCTCATGCTCGAGCACTCCAGTTCAATTTAACAGCAGATACCAGAAAACAGTGCTATATGCATTTGATAACTTTGTAAACATTTCTTAAACTTATAAAACCATGATTTGTACACAATTGTCTTTTTGTTATCATCAAAACTTGGGATATAACAAGCACCACTAGTTTGATATCCTTTTGCCAATAGGTGGGGGGATGTGTGACAGAAGTGGGCAAGATACAAGGAAGAACATTTTAAGGACATTCTGCAAGTATTGGATAAAAAATCATAAGAATTCCCAATGAAAAATAAATGTTATCTAGACACAATCTTCTACTAGTAAGGCTTACCTAAGAGTTTTAATTTGTTCCCAGAAGTCTTTGGTTTCATATGCGTACAACTATTTCTTCCCTACAAGTGGTTAGAGGATGTCTTGATCCAATCTTACAAAATCTGATGGGAGATTCCTGTAGAATTACTTTTATGAATTAGATATAAAATAGATTATAAAATTATAGTACTATGATTGATATGCTATAATCAAAATGAGGTTTTGAAGTTTCAGAAAGATGAATTTTTTTAACACACATTATAAGTACTTACCCTGTGTCTAGTTGCATTGCTTCAAAGTTGAAGACATGTCTCAGATTAGCAATAAATAAAATAGTGAATAGAGTAAATAAAAAAGAACAAGACCAATTCCAGTAATTATCAATAGACTAAGTCATGAATAAAAAGAAGTGAAAAAATGAGTTTATCATTACTTCACCAAGTAAAGTCCCAAAAACTTTCAATATCACAAATTCTAGCATCATATCGTTCAAGAATTCAAATCTAAGTAACAGGACTAATAAAGTACATGGCAAATCACCCCCTAGGATATTCCCTTAGCAGAGTAGAAACACCCTGGATAGCAATAAAGACATCTGGTGTGAATATATACACACCACAATGTATTCGGTTACTAACCTACATTCAGGTAAGCCGTCGGAGTAAGATGGGGAACAATATAAAAGGAAGGAAAGATTCAAACACTAAGTATAGAAAAACATCAAACTGGCTGCTGCCCAGAAGTACAGCAACATACTTGTTCCTTCTAACACAATCTTAACTACATAGCAAGAACAAAAACATGAGATACTCAAGCTACGATAAAAACTAAGCATTACCAGATCCATGAGCCATAAAACCTCTTCCTTCCATACTTTTCGAGACTAACGATTTCCATAAACTCTGATTTTCAACATACAAGCACAAAATCAAAACATCCATTTTCAAAATATTAAAGAACAACCACACAAGATTGGAGATTTAAAAAGAAAAATAAAAGCACTTGAAGACTCAGTACATACCTGGCCACCAACCACAACAACTAAGGGGAGATCCTCCTAGAGGGATAAACACTAGCCACCATAATCACAAATTATATGTCAGGAAAAATGAGGACCTTAAATGATTAAACAAAACCAAATAATGAGATCTAAGAAAATGAGGAATCTAAGAAAATGTTATTAGATTAAAGCAGTGATGGATGTTATTGCAAAAAGCGCATCCAAAAATTTAACTCAAAATAAAAGGCAAACAAATAAGAAGAAGCAAGAAGTACTATGGCAAACTCAAAATAGTTTATTTTTTCCCTTGCTTCTCTCAGCAAACAAATCAAGAGCATAATGGAGAGAAAAATAGAAAACAGACAAGAACTTACCTCCTTACAATTCTACATGAGAAAGCAATTTTAGTTCTTCAAGGATTCAGAACTCAGAACTAGACACTACTAACAGAATAACAGAATTTTGGCAAAATATTCAAGTAAAGGAGCAGGGAAGAGGAGAGAGTCACAAGAAGAGCAAGGTAGCTCAGAGTTAATAGAAAATAGATAACGGTCAACCCCTAGGACTATCATGCGCTGATCTCTAATGATTAGTTTTCACCTTTCACAGCCATGTCTCAGTTGTAAGTTTAGAGGAGGCAGAATGCAAAAAGGCCACAAGGGAGATAGAGTTTAGGGCTAGAACTGTAAGGCTTGTTATAATAAAAAATTTGTCTTAAAATATCTTTTAGACCAATTCTAATGAAAAATCGGTTTAAAAAATTTAATCTTCTAGATCGGTTATTTTATAAAACCAGTCTAAAAGGTTGTAAATATTTTATTTTTTAAGTCCTTGTATATTTAGGCTGGTTATAAAGAGAACCGATCTAGAAAATATATATTTTTAGACTGGTTTGTCTGAAATCAGGTCTAAATAATATCTTTAACACTTGATATTAAAGGAACATATCTCAGAAATTCTTTATAATTACAAAATTACCACCGGTCATTTTTTTAGACCTTATTCTCTATAACTTGTCTACATGTGCTGGTCTTAAACATATTTTCTACTAGTGTGGGTATTTCCATGTTCTGTGATATGAATAGTTGTTACAAAACCTAGTTGTGGTATAGGAAAAGCACAAGTATCAGCTGGTGGGAAAAGCACAAGTACCATCAGGCCAAGTGGGACCCAGTTGAGATAGTGAGACAAGTACGGACAGACAATTATCTACTCTAGAACATTACAGCAAGTAAGGGTTAAACTGTCATTTGATCTTGAACAGTGTACATAATGTAGCCAGTAGGGACAAACAGTAATTTGATCTTGTACGCCAAACACATGGAAATGTTTACAGTATATTTGTTACGTTACATCATATGGCGCATTGCATGTTTATTTGTCACATTTTATATGATTGATTTTATGTTACTACTGAGATTCATATAAATCTCACCCCTTTCCTCAAATTTAAATTTATTCAGCTGGAAGAAGTAGCTTAAAGGGCAAAGAGATAGAAACAGGCAACCGAGAGTTTTGGTCATATCCAAGTTCTAATGTTGGTTATCAGTAGCTTTTTATATTATCTTTTGGGATTTGAAAATATTCATACAAACCTTGTGGGGATTCCTATAATGTAATCAAGTACTTTATATCAGTATGTATATGCTATTTCTGTTTGCCTACTGAACTAAGCATTGTTACTCTTATAAATGTTGAAAATATTAAGGGGTTTGACATATATGGTATTAGAGCAGTGGTTTTGGAAATATCAAAATAGTATACTTATATGGTCTTGATTATATGGTGACAAGAGATATGCACAAAAGATATTACCAGAGGAGTGAGTCACCACCATCAGTAAATTAATCTCAAGAAAGTCATCGCATACCAGAGAGACATGCATATGATACAGGTGATACAAGGATGTTACGAACACCGAGGAAGCAAGTATTGCTAAGGCTAGTGTTCGAGTCTCATCCTAGACCCGTGCCATCTGTAAGCTCATTAGTAGGGGACATTAAGCAACCACAGATTAATGAGTCAAAGTCAGATTTAAATTCCATTACCAGTTCTAGAGCTAGACCTATATACGTGCTACATGACCTAAAACTAGACCAAGAGTTATGGAAGTATGTTAAAAGAATATACTAGAAGAGGCAAGCTTCAACCAAGAGAGGGTGAATTAGATGATGTTATAAATTTTTTGCTTGTGACGATGGTACGATTATAGACAGAGATAGAGTAGAGTTGAGAGAATTGGGACACAGAGAGTTATACTGGTTCGGCCTACAACTCAGGCCTACATCCTGTCCTTAGATATCAAGACCTACTGAGATTTCAACTATTCTTTGAAGATTCAATCGGCTCTCAGAATGCCACAAACAATCATTATCCTCTCAAGGACTCTGAGCATAAATATTCTAATTTCTCTCCCCTTTACAGCAAGTCTTATGTGCAGAATAACCTTCCTAGTATTCTCTACTGCTTCTCCTATAAGGGATCTACCCTCTCAAGGTCCCTTTACCTCAAGATCAAGAAATATGAATGAAATGTGTTTTTGACTCTCCTCATAGAGTAGAAATGAGAAACACTGATGTACAATATGAATATAGAGTCAATATGAAAAACTAAGACTCGTGTGTTTGCTTATATGAATTTTATGTTTAATGTTCTCTATTTTGAATGGTCTCTGAAGCTCTGTATTTATAGTAGTGGGTTTTAGTCTGTTGAGTAATAGCCATCAATAGAGTGGAGCGTCATGTTATGGAACGGCATGCCTAAGTTGAAATCTCCAGACAAGATATGGTAGTAGGTTTGTAATGTGCGTGCTTTTGATTTTGGATGAAATGATCATGTCCGCTGTTGTTGACTTACTGCATGCATCTCAGAATCAAATATTCAAGTTCTTGTTTAACACTTAAAATAGATGTTAAATGAATTTTAATAATAATAATAATAAGTGAAAACATAATGAATAAATAATATTGAACCATGTTTGGATTGAACGTTGTAAGTCTGTTGCCTTTGGTCTTTTGTCAGAATATCACTCAAGTAGCAACAAGTCTTACTCGAGTGCATTGCATATTTTCTAGTTAGCACTGGAACAAGTTCATCCTATGCTCGAGTGTTCATATATCACTCAAGTGCATATCTATTTTATACACTGGACTTGTGCCTCTAAATAAAACTTGCATCATTTCTTCAAGAGTGTGAATCTTCACTTGTGGGTGTTAAGGTTATCACTCAGGTGTTTCATGCTCTACACTTCAGTTTTGTACATTACTAGGATTAAAAATATCAAGAGGGTGATCTTGTCCTCATAGGTGATATGGGCCCTCACTCGAGTACACTATCCTTACTCGAGTGCATCAAATATGTCTTGTATTAGGTACCCTTCTACTTTAGCACTTGCATCATTTTAAAGAAGTGAGTTCTCTCACTCACGAGTGTTGAGCTATCACTCGGGTGCAAAAGTTCTTCACTTGGATGCATTTGCTCTTTCATACTCTAGTAACTCTTAGGAAAACACTTTCTATGCTTCACTTGTTAGACTTGGGTATAGACTTGGCTATCACTCAGGTGGCATCTGGGTGGTCGAGTAAGAATGCTAATTCCTATCTCTGACTTGACTCTCTGTGAAACACTTTCAGTTCCTCACTTGCTACACTCGAGTACAAATTAGTTCATCACTCGAGTGCTGAGTCCATCACTTGAGTTGTCCTGGTATTTTCAACTGGAACACCTCCTCTGTGAAACACTTTTAATCCAACACTCGCTGTGCTCAAGTGCAAAGTACTTATCACTCGAGTGCATTAGTAGAAATCAAAGTAAGTACCTTGGAACGTAGTAAGATGCATTTGGCAACACTTTCATTCACTGCTTAAATTTGCAAAACATAAGTTTCTTATCAAAAGACATAGTCATTCTTTGTTATAATCAAAAATTGGGATCTAACATAATCATTAAAGTTTTGAGTCAAATTTCACTTTTTTCGCTCTTAAGCTTATGAACTTCTTGCAATGCTTCCATTAGACACTTAATGCCAAGACAAGTCATAGTACCATAAGATTTGAGCAGAAGACTTAAAGCACATGAAAATAATCATATATAGATTACTGAACTTGTGAAATTCACTAGTAAACTCAACATCTACCCATGAAAAACCAAATACACCCAAGTCATAAAAATAAAGCAGAAAACCATCAAAGAACATCAAACCTACGTCATTACACAAAAACTACCCAAAAGCTCCCCCTTAAACTAAATACACCCAAACCAGTCCAGAATAGCTCAAAAAGTCATCACACATCCTTCTCCCCCATTTTGTCAGCATCAGAAGGGAGTTGAGGAAAGGTAAGATTAGATGGATGTGCTAGGACATTTAATACCATAGCGGTGGATAGATCAAATGGCTCAAGTATAAAGGGTGGAGATGATGGCTGAGGAGTAGAAGATGCAAGCTGTGATGATGATGGCTAGTCATAAATCACATCAATCTGGGAATCAGGGTCATTGAAAAATACATGTGTCTGTGGTTGAGATGGAGAAGCCATGGTAGGAGTAGACTTTAGAGGTACCTTAGTAGGAGTAGTCGTAAGATGAGTATGCAAGAAAATCTCTATTTTAGTGATTCTTCTCAACTGTTCTTCTTGTGCCTTGAACATCATGTCAAAGTTGGTATTGCCTTGTCCACTAACCTTGAGACTTGTGTTTCTATCTTGTCTACCATTTTTTCGTATTCACTGATCAGTTTTTTTTCAGGCTTACCACTACTTTATTGATTACTTCAGCTGTGTAGCTCAGGAGAGAGGCACTCAGGAATGATGAAGATGAGATTGACCTTGGGCTGAAGATTGATCCTCATCACCTTTCGATGGAATGGCTTCTCTCTGTAATGTTGCATTGGTGTTGTTGATCGGATGAGTGATCCCTATGTGTGTAAACTGAGTTCGCCCAAACTTTAGAATTTTCACTCTCTCTATCTCCTCCAAGTACCAAATCTTATTGCCTTTTAGGATGAGAGATACAAGTTATGGATATGGGATTATGGTGGATCTTGACGAAGAAAATTGAAATCTTCTCATCTCACCAAAAATAGGCTCCCCTACATTTCTTTGTTGATCGGCTAGGAAAGAGGCCAATAAATAGTAATCTCTCTGAGTGAAATAGGTATAGTTTTTGGATTTGTTTATGATTTTATGGCTGTATATATAATAAAGAGAATGATGAGAGTCAGGTATATCAACAGGCTTAAAATTGAGAGGTCCTACAAGGTCATCAGGTCTCAACTTTTGAAAAACTTCATTGTCTTCCGTTGAGGGTGGATCAGATGGTGGTGTGACATAGCCAAGTATAGTATTCAAAATAGAAGCGAAAATTATAACAAATTGACCTCTAACCATAGTAGACATTCCTTCTTCTATAGTCTTACCACTCCTAGATACTATATTGTGCACTTTCATATTGCAATAAAATGTTCTCACAATAATAGGAGAATATGTAAGATGCACATTCAACCAGGAGTTATAGTATACAAGAAAAAGGTTCAAAATCTAAGCTACAACTTTCCTTCAGATAGTCCAAATCCACGTAGACTACTGGACAGAAACTTCTATGTGAAAACTAGAATTATATATCTTTTGATTAGTTGGTTCTAATGTTTGACTGTTGAAACCTTTTAGAGGAATCCAATCTTGTTCTTCTTCTTCTGGCACTTGAGAAGTTGAGGGCACTCCTAATTGTGAAACCATTGGCTGGATTGATCAACATGGTAAGAAGTAAAGGCACCAACTTGGGAAGCAATCTTACCAACCAAGGCATCGAGCTTAGATTTATCCATTGCTTATTGGAGTTGCATATTGACGGAATCATCAGAAAAAGAGGACTCTTGAGGTTCTGCTATGGCCTTCTTCTTTCCTGTGCCTTTTACTTTTGATTGTGACTTTGACTGTGTCACAATTGGCTTCTTAAAGACTACTCCTTTTGTCTTCTTTTGTGGAAGTTGAATTTTCTTAGCAACCTTAGGCTTGGGATGAGTTTTCTTGGCTGGAGTTGACTTCTTCTTAATGGTTTTGGACTTTGGAGGAGGTAAAGGAGTCAAAGTTGATGTAGGAGTCAGAGTCAGTGTTGGAGTCAAAGTTGCTATCGGCGTATCTGATTCACCTTCGATAGAATGAGATGGAGAAGGAGTGGCAGTCTTTTAGGAGACTTGAGGAACCTTTGTTCTCACCATTTTGAGTGATTTTTAAGAGATGAGAAGAAAAAAGACTTGGAAAGATTTCGGATGGGATACTTAGGTTAGGGCAAGAGTGAAAAATTTATAGAAAGTGATTAGGCATTTTGGTAGTGGATTCAGCAGTTGTAACGGTTAATTGAAGAGATTGGAAGTGATGAATCGATAGATAACAGTCAGAGGTGAAGAGTTGTGACTCTCGAGTAAGAGGATGGGCATGAGTGAGATGAGGAAGTGCGACGGTTTGGGCTCTGGTTACTAATATAAACCCCCTCACTCTAGTAAGAGTTCTTAGTGCTCGAGTGTTATTCATACTACACTCAAGTAATACCTTTTGGTGCTTGAGTGCACAACAAAGGAAATCTGATAAAACATGCAAAAACATACCTGGTTTAAGTGTATCTTGTTATATTTTTCACCTTTGTACTCAAGTCCTCTAATATCACTTGAGTAACCATGCTTTGGGATTAGTATTTGCTTATATTTCTCTTTGCTGTTTGAGTGTTCTTACTGCACTTCCAGTTTTGTTCTTATCCCACTTGAGTGAACTCTGCCCTTACTCGAATAAGGTTTGACACTTTTGATATGCTTTAATGACTCCTACGAGTTCTTACATACTCTATTAATCCCTATTTCACATAGCTAGAAATAGAGTATATTGAATGATAGATGGACTCGAATGAGAGCTTCCTGTGCTCGAGTGAGACTCTTATACTCGAGTCATGCATAGTGTACTTGAGTTGCAAACCTGCAAAACAACTTTTAAAATCTCCGATGCTTAAGTGAGTAAGATTCACATCAAAACACATTTTAAATATAATTATTAACAATAAAATCTTACAGTTCATTGGGATTAACCATTCCTAATTCTCTTCGTATGTATAAAAATTGATCTTTGGCTATTGGCTTTGTGAATATATCTGTAAGTTAAATATGCATTAGAATGAATTCTACTTTGACATCCTTTTTCTGAATATGACTTGAATAAAGTGATGTCGGATGTCTATGTGCTTGGTTCTTGAATGTGGTACAGGATTTTTGCCCAAACTAATGGTACTTGTGTTGTCATAGTAAATTGGTATCTCCCTCAAGTGTATCACCAAGTCCTGAAGTTGTTGCTTTAAGAAAAGTACTTGTGAACAATAGCTTGCTGTAGCTATGTATCCTGCTTCAGTTGAAGATAATGATATTGAGTTATGCTTCTTGCTAAACCAAGATACCAGTGAACCTCTAAGGAACTGACATTGTCCACTGGTACTTTTCTGTCAGTTTTGTATCTTTTATGGTCTGAATCTGAATATGCCATTAAATACTCGTTTCCACCTTTCAAATAACATAGACCAAGTTCTGCAGTGTCTCCTAGGTAGTTGAAAAAAAATTTCACATTTTTTGCTTGTGATACCTTAAGAGCGGATTGATATCTTGCATACATTCCAATACTGAATCATATCCGGCCTGCTAGCTATTAGATAAAGTAATGAACCAATCATTCATCTATATTTAGTAATGTTGAAATCAAGGCCTTTCACATTAGCATCTAGCAGTGTGGTAGAGCTCATTGGAGTATCAGCGCCATTAGCATTGTTCATCCCGTATTTCTTCAATAATTCACATAAATATTTGGTGTGAGATATAAATATCCCTATCTTCCATTGCTTGATTTGAAGTCCAAGAAAGAAGTTTAACTCTCCCATCATGGACATTTCAGATTCTCCCTACATAAGCTTAGAAAATTCTTGACAAAGAGATTCATTAGTGGCACCGAATATGATATCACCAACATATATTTGAACTATTAAAAGATCATTTTTGTTGTGTTTGATGAAGAGTGTTGTATCTACTTTTCCTCTAACAAAGTTTTGATCAACAAGAAATTTGCTTAATCTTTTATACCAAGCTTTGGGTGCTTGTTTCAAACCATATAAAGCTTTCTTTAGTCTAAAAACATGATTAAGTTTTGTTTCATCTTCAAAACTAGGAGGTTGTTCTACATATACTTCCTCCATGATATAGCCATTCAAAAATACACTTTTGACATCCATTTGATAAAGTTTAAAACCTTTAATGCATGCAAAGGCTAAGAGTACTCGTATAGCTTCTAATCTTGCCACTAGAGCATATGTTTCCTCATAATCAATACCTTCTTCTTGATTATAGCCTTTGGCAACTAACCTTGCCTTGTTTCTTACAATGATTGCTGATTTATCAAGTTTGTTTTTGAAAACCCATTTGGTTCCTATAACCGAATGTTCTTTCGGTCGAGGTACCAAATCCCAAACTTGGTTTCTTTGAAATTGATTCAATTCTTCTTGCATAGCAATTACCCAATCATTGTCAGAAAGTGCTTCTTCAATACTAGAAGGTTCAATCTCAGAAATAAATGCAAAAAATGTTATGTCATTTTAGATTCTATTTCTAGTTTTGACACCTTCTTGGACATCTCCTATTACTTGTTCAATTAGATGAACTTTCATGTGCCTCCATGCTTTTGGTTGAACATTGGCATTTTCTTTATTTTCAAAATCATTTTGATTTGAAATACTCAATTTTTTACTTTTCTTTACCAAATACATTTCTTCTTCATCAAAAGGCTTTGCCTAAGAATTAAGTTCATTAAATACAACATGAATGGTTTCTTTTATAGTACATGTTCTTTTATTAAAAGTTATATATGTCTTACTTCTATAAGAATAGCCTAAAAACAAACCTTCATTAGACTGTAAATCAAATTTACCTAAGTTTTCCTTACCATTCTTGTGAATATAGCACTTGTAGCCAAAGATGTGTAGATGAGCAATGTTTTGTTTTCTTCTTTTGTAGAGTTCATACAGCATTTTTCCAAGTGTTTTACAGATATATGCTTGATTTGAAATGTAGCATGCAGTACTCATAGCATCTACCCAGAACACTTGTGAGATTTCTTTTTCATTAAGCATTTCCCTTGCCATTTCTGTGAGGACTCTATTCTTTCTTTCAACTACTCCATTTTGCTGAGGTGTTCTTGGTGTAGAGAAATTATGATCTATTCCTTGATTGTTGCAAAAATCTTCAAAGAGTAGATTATCAAATTCTCCTAAATGATTGGTCGTGATAGAAACAATAGAAATACCTTTATCATTTTGGACCTTTTTAGCAAACGAATTGAATTCAACAAAGGTTTCATCTTTTGAAGTAAGAAATATAGTCCATGCAAACCTTGAATAATCATCAACAATTACAACAATATACAATTTCCTCCAAAACGTTTTATCCTTAAAGGGCCAACTAAATCAATGTCAAGTAATTGTAAAGGTTTTGATGTTGAAATTTCATTCTTTATTTTGAAAGAGGATTTTGTCTGTCCCCCTTTTTGGCACGCACTACAAATCATGCCATCTTTGAATTTAAGTTTAGGAATACCAATAACTAATTCTTTTCTAATCATCTTGTCAAGTTGGTTTATACTGACATGAGCCAATCGCTTATGCCATAACCAACTTTCTTCTAATTTGCTAAGAAAACAATTTTCTAGATTATTTGAATCTAAATCAATAGTATAACAATTACTGTTCCTTTGAGCTCAAATTTTTGCTTTGATGGATTCTTTGTTAAGCTGTAGATTCTTCTTATTTACTATCAAGCATTCTTCTGAATAAAAGACTACCTTGTTATATTTGTCAGTGCTTTGGCTCACGCTTAGGAGGTTGTGACATAATCCTTTCAATATAATATATGTCATTTGTCATGCCCTTATCTTAATTTTACCTTTACCAAAGTATTCGTGAAAAATGATATGTGGTTTGGTGGGCAATAGAGAAATAGCATAAATATACTGAAAAAAGTGCTCGATTATAGAATTTCCTTATAGGGGTTTGTGTTAGATCTCATGTTTTGATGATAACAAAGAATGGTATGAAAAGGAATTGAGTAATAAATAAGTTTGAACAAAGCAATAACAGGGAAAAACATCACTTGAAGTAAGTATTGGAGTAATGAAGAAAGGCTAAGAGAAAAAGCTGAGAAACTTGATCAGAATCAGTTTTTCTAAGGCATTACTCGAATATGTACTTGAGTAATGAGACAAAACTTGAAGTAACCAGAGGTACCTTCCAGTAACCTGCCAACGTTACTCGAGTAATAGTGGAAATGTTTTAAAGTTGCTCTCGGCCTGCCAATGTTACTCGAGTAGCCACTCGAGTAACCAGGTAAATACTTGGAGTTGCTCTCGGCCTGCCAACATTACTCGAGTAGGTACTCGAGTAACCATGTAAAAGTTTTCAAGTTGCTCTCGGCCTGCCAATGATACTCGAGTATGTACTCAAGTTACTCTCTCGAGTAGGTACTCGAGTAACCATGTAAAAGTTATCAAGTCACTCTCGGCCTGCCAATGATACTTGAGTATGTACTCGAGTTACTCTGTTTCAGAAAATGTGTTGCTCTCGGCATTTTGTACCACTGCCAATGTTACTCGAGTAGCTACTCGAGTAACTTACTGAGGTAAGCACAAAACCTGAAGGTAGTACTCGAATAACTTGATCTAATTTTATTTCATTTTCCTCGAGTCATTACTCTAGTATGCAAGAATTTAATGTTTCATTTTAAGTGGATTACTCGAGTATGTACTCGAGTATGCAGTGTTATGTTTGAAGGAAAACCTCAAGTCATTACCCGAGTAAGTTATGCATAAAAAGTAAGTTTACTCGAGTATGTACTCGAGTAACAAGGTAATCAAACTTGAAGTGCTCTCGGCCTTGAAATCCTGCCAACATTACTGGAGTAAAGCATCGAGTATCCAAAGGTGTATTTGAATGTTTACTCGAGTTGGTACCCGAGTAATCTATGAAGTCATGAGTGCATTACTCGAGTAGGTACCCGTGTAAACAGCTATTTCCAAAGGTTTGAGATTTAGTTTATTCCATACGCTACCCGAGTAAACTTATATGTGTTTGCTGACTTGAGATTGATCAAAGTTTTCCCGATGATACTCGAGTAAGTACTCGAGTAAACTTCAAGGAATACTCGAGTAGCTACTCGAGTAAGCAAACCCAGAAATTCAGAAATAATTCCAACGTTCATTATTTTGCTTCCTATATGATTAACCTTTTATTGTATTAGTATTCTTAGCTTATTTATAGATGAACAATGAAGAAATCATATCAAGTAAGGAAAGTCAAATGAGAAGTTCAAATGCCACCTACTGCCAACGGATATTTTTCAAAAACTTGAAAAGTCAATAGTGACTGCGCACTCTCCAACGGACGAAAGGAAAATGTTCCAACGGTCTTCACCAACATATCTATATATATGGGAATATCCAAATAGAGAAAAAAGAACAAGAACACACACAAACATATCATCAAGTTCATTACTCTATTTTACGTCGTAATTGTATTTCTATACTTCAGTGATTCTTATTCACTCTGTGAGAGAGATATTTCATTCAAACTCAATATTTGTTATTGAGATAACTTAAGGTTGTGGAACCTTGAGTTGGGATTGGATTACAACTTGTAAGGGGGAGCGAGTGTCCAGGCAAAGGAACTTGCTTGTACTGTGGTGCCAAGAACCCACTGAATCTTGGAAGTTATAGTGAAACTCTCAGAGATGCTCTGAGGACTGGACGTAGGTCAAAGTGGTTGTGGCCAAACCAGTATAACTCCTGGTGTGCACTTCGGTGATATTTCTCCTTACTCCTTACTGTTTTAATCTCATTGTCAAATTTTATATTTGCAACGAAAATTTTTAGTATCACCCAATTCACCCCCCTCTTGGGTGAAAACGCTTGCTCTAACAGTTTGTACATAATAATTACCATCAATGTAGCTGCACTGGGCTAACAGGGTGTCTAAACCCGTCCGAGTGAAATGAATACATCTTCCCCTCTTTGTTCCACTACCGCAATCCCCTCGTACGGTTCTTTGCTTTATTCTTAGCATATCTGCTATCTCCTCCAGTCTAAATTGTTGGTAGGGGTGGGTGAGATTCGAGAGAATCTCAATAGGAAAACAGTACCAATATGCATGCAAGATAAGTGCTTGCTTTGCATAAACTCATGCTAACACAATGACATATCTGCGTACTCAATGTTTCCTGAAACAAACTATGGCCACAGTATAAATAGAAACAGAGCTTCAATCATTCATATATGTTTCACATAATCAAGAAAAGCAATAACATGCATCAATACACTATCACAAATATCAAATACATGTAGGAGAGGTAAGTTCCCTACCTTAGACCTTTTCCACCTCGAAACGTGTGCTTCGATTCGAGTGCCAATCCTTCGGGCTTTCAACTTGGTCATAAAACGTCAAATATACCAGTTTAGACACTTCCATAGTATTTCTGGTGGTTATATGAGTCTATCATAAAAATTTACCAAAATGGCCTGGAGACCCGGCCCAGCCCCGCTGTACCCGATCAGACTGTACTTTTCCAGATATTTCAACATGGGCTATTCTTATATATTGTCACCCAATGAATCCATTTATGGACTCGAAATTATCAAATTCAATTTCAAATTACAAAAAATACCCTTGACAGCCCCACTTTAAGGATATCAGGGGCGTTTTCGTAATTAGGCTTTTTCAGGCTTTTCTGAAAAAGTGACTAACTATAACCCCACCTAATTTTTCCTCCTGAACTCAATGAAACAATCAAATCATTGAAAATCAAACTATAAGGCCCATTCTAGAGATGGTTGAAACTTATAGGAACTCTAGGGAAAATTGGATTTTTTGAAATTCGACTCTGCAGACGTGTTCCTTTATACTCCTAATACCTTTATTAACTATTTAATTACGTTATAACTACCATTTAGACTCAATTTTGACAGCATAACACTTATTTCACCACATTTCCCAAATTCACAAATTATAGGAAATAACCACAAATTCACCGATCAAACTACTCACAACAGTCAGAACAACCAATATTTGAAGTTTAAGAAGTTACCTCTTCTTCCTTCCGGCTTTTCCTTCTTTGGCCAAAACCCTAGCCTCTCAACAATGAAATTTAGCTTCTTAAACACTTTGAATCAAGTAGAGAAGAAGCTTAGGAGAATATCCTATTTTTATATAATATCCTATTTTTGGTCCATTTTTTAATTACCCAAAATTCCAAAAATTAGGCTTTGGTGCACATAAAGCTAGTTGGACCCTAACAACATGTAAACATGTCACAAAGCTCAATTATAGATGGACTAACTCCTCCTCCATTTTAGTTAACCCAAGACACGCCTAAGGGTCCATTAAAATAGCAAAATAGGCTGATTCATTTTTATTCCTTAATTATAAAATTGCCACCAAAAGTTTCCTCATTTTCGTATTTTTTGCAATTTCTAGCAGAGTTTTTGCCCAAACTTTGAAAAATCATAACTAATTCTAGAAAAGTCAAAATGGGGTGATCCCAAAGCCAATGGAAAGCTATTTATGTCCTCTTTACTGGAAAAATATAGATCAATGTAGTTCATAACCACAAAAATACAGAATTGCATAAAAGTCCATACTGCTCCAAAACAGATTCCAGTTTCAATCCCAAACTTTAGAAAATCATAACTCTTAGCTCACAGATCGAAATGACATAAAATTATATGTCCATTTTGAAGCTTGAAATGTGAACTTTAAGACTGGAAAGTTTCAGAATTTTTAGACACCATTTGCCTATTTAAAATGTCCATACAAACTGACTACTCGGTACAGAGTTTCATTGGACAGAATTTCCAACTTTTGCACAATTGTTCCCAATGGTTCTAATTTCACAACAAACACTCTCCCAACACAAATTTCACAAGGAAACCATTGGAATCACTAAAACAACCAAATTCTCATCACATCACTTTTGAAGTCATTAACCTTTAATCAAATTTTGGGATATTACATTTCTCCCCCTGTACAATAAATTTCGTCCTTGAAATTTGTTACACTACTTGGGACTTTAGCGGTTGCAATATTGCTTCATCGCCTCCCTATAACGACTATAATGCCATAAGTTAACACACATATCAACACAACAAAATTGCCAAACAATGCAATCTTCACAACGTAAGATTGCCGCAAAACAACATTATCGCAGAACACATTTGCCACCAGCATTTATCGCCAATATGCATAATCACGACAAAACGCCATCATTGCACTATACCGTCATTGCAGTAGTACAATCGTCGTATGCAGTTGTGAGGCACATGCCACTACTCTGCTCAATCTAATTACTCCTTCCGGGAGTAACTCAAAGTACCCTAGGTTCACTTCATAAAAACGACATCACTCACAGTTGTATACACAATACGATAGCTTCCACTATAATTGCAATAATGACAACTTTCGCTGTATAATGATAGCTTTGGCTGTAATCATAATAATGACATTTTGAGATGTATAAGAATAACTTTCGCTGTATAATGACAACTTTCGCTGAAATCACAATAACGACAGCTTGCGCTATATAACAAAAGTTGTTGCTGTGTTCACAATAACGATAGCTTTCGCTGTATAACGATAGCTTGTGCTGTATTCACAATAACGATAGCTTTTATTATAATCACAATAACGACAGCTTGCGCTGTATAACACAGCTTTTTCTATATACCCATATACCTCAGCTTCCGTTGTTTGCAAAAATACCATAGCTTTCACAATTAGCAACAATACCTCAACTTTCGTTGTTTGCAAAAATACCTTAGCTTTCACTATTTACAACAATACCTTAGCTTTCGTTGTTCGCAAAACTACCTTAGCTTTCGATGTTTGCAACAATACCTCAGCTTTCGCTATTTTTACAAATATGTCAGCTTTCGATGTTTGCAAAAAGACCTCAGCTTTCGCTATTTGTAACAATACCTTAGCTTTCACTATTTACACTTTCACAACATTACCCTCACGCGTACACCCACCAGTGACTCCGCTAGTGGTAACTGGGACTTTTGGGCATTAACAACTATATCACTTCACTGTATCAACTTTTACGGTATCACAGCAGACTCAAGTTTTACACACTGCCTTTTAGCCTTAGGTTAACACTGGTGCAACCAGCCTAGTGGCTAGCCATGCTAATTGCCAGGTAAGTGCCCTCACAAGTGAGAACCCCCGATCATGTAGTCAAATTCACCATCAGCTGAACTAGCTCAACTATACTACACAAGTTCTACTACAATCTCAGCCTATTCATAACGCAATACACGCCATCAATCAAGCTAGGTAGGGCACACCTAAACACTTGCTTGTTCACAACATATCATAGCACACCACAAAATCAAACTGGAATCCTCCAGAATCCATTCTCACACAATAGCATGGCCCCAAAGTTCTACTTCCAGAGGCCATAACCAACACGATGTTAAGAACTAACTTTCCCATGCTCTATTATATGATTCAACTTCATAGTGACTACACTCTATGATTCGTCATCAAGGTGGCTGCACACTAGGGTTTGTCGTCACAATAGCTCCACACTACGATACTATACTTGGTGCTTCACTCAGTCAATTGATTGGTTAACCCCTTCGGTCAGAATTCTCTGTAGAATAACTCTTTCCCTGTGCTAGATTAACAACTAGCAACCTTAGGATACCTTACACAAATTTTGATTCATTTTGGTACTCCTTTCTAGTACCTCAGACCATCCTAGTCAAGTCAAATTCCTAAGAATTAACTCAACTATTTAGTTTGATTATTGGATCGCAATTCAACACTTAGAACTTTAACATTAGCTGAGCCGGGAAATCCCTTGCCTCATTTCCACAGATCATCTCTAACCCAACACAAATCTGAGTATATTTGCCAGCCTAAGAGTTGGCCCCCTAGGTCTTAAGGCCTTTGAACACACATGTCCACTACAACATATGCAGCTTGTAAGATCATACATGCTAGATTCTCTAACCTAAAACATCCTCAAAACATTGCTGAAGGTTCAATACTATCCACAAGGTTCAAACTTCTATCATGCAATAGAACCATAGTACAACCTGATTCATATTTTGTTCAAGCCTATCCCCAACCTTCAATATCATCAAATCGGATCCTCTATGATCAACATATGACAAAATCATCACGCCTTATTTATCACCATACATCATTTCTACATTCCTTTATCACAACGATGTTTGTAGGGAACACCGCTTAACTTGGAGAAACCTTAAAACATTTACTATGCCTCAAGTTCCTATAACCTCATCAAATGAACCTTTCTGGCAGTATTCACTCCAACAAAAATGTTTTGATTTAAAATCAATACTTACATCATCATTATCAATATACATCTAACCACCCTTTAAATAATCTAACATAAATGATCATTAGTCATGGAGAAACTTTAAGACAGTTACTTTGTCTCAAGTGTCCATGACCCTATCAACTCACTTCCCAGTGGGTCACCCATTCTAGATTACCCTGGGTCGAGCATGCTTAACTTTCGTGCCCCTATGCAAAAAGGCAGATACCAGCTTTATCTTCTCTTGGCAACCTGTACTATGAGACTACCTTTGTCTCATGAGTCATGTCGATTGTCTCTGGCTGTCAAAATAATGTGTGTGGACTGCACTTGACCTTTTCCGTACCCGCTTCCTCGGGTTTCATAACATCCTTAGACCATTCTCATCTAGTATTGCACCACTAGTTGCCTTTCAATACTCGCCATTTCCCAGGGTTGATTCACAACTCGGGAAGATACCCTCCTTTGGTACCTCCTGTCCATGCATATTTCCTAGCACGTGTAATCAAGACCATATCAGTATACCATCCTGTTGCCAAAACTACCCCACCACCAGAACCTCTTGGGCTCTTCCAGAACCACTTGGAGCTATGATACCAAAATGTCATGCCGTTATCTTAATTTCACCTTTACCGGAGTATTCGTGGAAAATGATATGCGGTTCGGTGGGCAACACAGGAATATCTTAAATATACTGATAAAAAGTGCTCGATTACAGAAATTCCCCATGGAGGTTCGTACATAATAATTACCATCAATGTAGCCACACAAGGCTACCAAGGTGTCTAAACCCGTCCGAGTGAAATAGAGACATCTTCCCGTCTTTGTTCCACCACGCAATCCCCTTGTACGGTTCTTTTATTTATTCTCAACGTATCTTCCATCTCCTCCTGTCTAAATTGTTGTTAGGGGAGGGTGAGATTCGAGAAAATCTCAGTAGGAAAATAGTACCAATATGCATGCAAGATAAGTGCTTAATGCATGACATGCTTGCATTGCATAAACTCATGCTAACACAATGACATATCTGCGTGCTTAATGTTTTATGCAACAAAACTATGGCCATAGTATAAACAGAAACAGAGCTTCAATCATTCATATATGTTTCACATAATCAAGCAAAGCAATAACATGCATCAATCACCATCACAAATATCAAATACATGCAGGTGAGGTAAGTTCCCCACCTTAGACCTTTTCCACCTCGAACCGAGTGCTTCGATTCACGTGCCAATCCCTCAGGGCTTTCAACTTGGTCTTAAAATGTCAAATATACCATTTTAGACACTTCTATAGTGTTTCTCATGGTTATATGAGTTTATTGTAAAAATTTACCAAAATTCCCCCGAGGACCGGCCTGGCCCCGCCGACCTGATTCGATTGTACTTTTCTCAAAATTTCAACATGGGCTATTGTAACATAGTTTCACCTAATGAGTCCATTTCAGGACTCAGAATTATCAAATTCATTCTAAAATTACAAAAATACCCTTGACAACCCCACTTTAAGGATATGAGGGGCATTTTCGTAATTATGCTTTTTCAGGCTTTTCTGATAAAGTGACCAACTGTAAACCCATCTAATTTTCCCTCATGAACTCAATAAAACTATAAAATAATTGAAAATCTAGCTCTAAGGCCCATTTCTAGAACTGGCTGAAACTTATAGGATCTCCAGGGAAAATTGGGGTTTTTGAAATTCGACTTCACAAATGTGTTCCTTTTTACTCCTAATACCTTTATTAACTATTTAATTATGTTATAACTGCCATTTAGACTCAATTTTGGCAGCATAACACGTATGTCACCACACATTTAGAAAATTCACAAATCACAGGAAATAACAACAAATTCATAGATTAAACTGCTCACAACAGCCAGAACAACCAATATTTGAAGTTTAAGAAGTTAACTCTTCTTCCTTCTGGCTTTTCCTTCTTTGGCGAAAACCCTAGCCTCTCAATAATGAAATTTAGCTTCTTAAACACTCTGAATCAAGTAGAGAAGAAACTTAGGAGAAGGATTATACAAGTTATGAGCTAGATCACCGAAGAAACCCACTTACCTTGTGACTTTTGCTCCTCCTTCTCTCTCTAAAATTCTGCAACTTCATCTCTCTCTCTCTCTTTAAAGCTGTTTTGCATCAGTTTTAGGAAGAAAAGGATGAAGGAAATGTTTTATATAATATCCTATTTTTGGTCCATTTTTTAATTACCCAAAATTCCAAAAATTGGGCTTTGGTGCACATAAAGCTAATTGGACCCTAACAACATGTAAACATGTCACAAAGCTCAATTATAAATGGACTAACTCCTCCTCCATTTTAGTCAACCCAAGACACGTCTAAGGGTCCATTAAAACAATAAAATAGGCTGATGCATTTTTATTGCTTAATTATAAAATTGCCACCAAAAGTTTCCTCATTTTTGTTTTTTTTGTAATTTCTGGCAGATTTTTGCCAAACTTTGAAAAATGAAAACTAATTCTAGAGAAATCTAAATGGGGTGATCCCAAAGCCAATGGAAATCTATTTAGGTCCTCTTTACTGGAAAAATATGGATCAATGTAGTTCATAACCACAAAAATACAGAATTGCACAAAAGTCGATACTGCTACAAAACAGATTCCAGCTTCAATAACAAACTTTGGAAAATCATAACTCTTAGCTCACAGATTGAAATGACACAAAATTATATGTCCATTTTGAAGCTTGATATGTGAACTTTAAGACTGTAAATTTTCAGAATTTTAGACACCATTTGCCCATTCAAAACATCCATACAAACCAATTGCCCGGTGCAAAGTTTCAATGGATAGAATTTCCAAATTTTGCACAATTGTTCCCAATGGTTCCAAATTCACAACAAACACTCTCCCCATACAAATTTCACAAGGAAGCTATTAGAATCACTAAAACAACCAAATTCTCATCACATCCACTTTTAAAGTCATTAACCCTTAATCAAAATTTGGGATATTACATCATTGATTTGAACACCACTAGATTCACCAACTTCACCAATTCCAGTAATGCGTCTAGATTGATTTCCTCCAAAGGTTACTCTTCCTCCTTCTTTAGCTTCTAACATGGTGAACTTATCTCTATCACCAATCATGTGTGTCGAGCATCTACTGTCATTGTACCACTTGTTTACTCTCGATGCTTTGAGACATACCTAGAATAATATCATTAAGTTTTAGGTACCCACACTTTCTTGGGTCCTTTATTGTTAGTATGCAATATATGTGCTCCTTTCAGAATCCATCTGTATATGCCAATAATTTTTCCTTTTCTAAAATGACAAGATGAAGTATAATGTCTTTTTCTATTGTAGTAACTATATGATGCATGAGTAGAATTTGTAAAGTTTTTTAGATAAACCTTGCTACCTCTCCTCTTATTCTTTCTGTTTTTATTTTGAACAAAATTATATCTAATTCTAGATTTATCATGCATAACTCCTTATGACTTTAAGATAACTTTAAGTGTTTCACTACCCTTAGTAAATTTTTCTATGGTATTCATTAAGCTAGATATTTTCTTATCTTTTTCTTCACATAATGTACAGGTTGTAATAGCATTTTCTAACTCTTTTACTCTCTTCTTATAACTAACCATTTCTTTAGCTATTTTGATGAATTCAATATGTAATGTACTATATTCATATAATAATTCATCATAGGTAGGTTCATAATCACTAACCACAAAATCAGATTCTGCTTTAGCTACCAAGCATATGTTTGCAACTTTATCGTTATCTCCTTCTTCGTCAGACAAACTATCACCCTAAATGGATTATATGTATGCTTTATTTCTTTACTTCTTCTTATCTTTATTTTTACAGCATTCAGATTTGATGTGTCCAGGTTTCCCACATTCATAACATACAATCTATTGCTCTTTATTTTGTTTCTTTCTTGGTCCTCCTTAATAATACTTGAAATTCTTTTGATCTCTTCTATATAATTTCTTGAATTTTCTTATGATCATTCCCATATCTTCGTCATCGAGTTCATCTTCATTATCTGATGAATTAACTTCATAACTTTAAGAGCAATCCCCTTTTTCTTTTTGTCATCAAACTCTTCTAGTTCCTCCTTGAATTTTAGCTTTCCTTCATATCCAAAAATACTGCCAAAGAGTGCAGCTATAGATCTCATCGATTCTCCTTTGGCTTCTTTGATAGATGTTACCTTTGCTTCCCATTCTTTTGTGATAATGTTGAGAATTTTTCTGACTTTAGAATTTTGATTAAAGGTTTTCCCAAGTACGGATAGCTGATTGACAAGATGAGTTTATCTAAGTTTGAATTATGAGATGCTTTCACCAGGTTTCATTCGAAAAATATCATACTCATTGATTAGAGTATTGACTCTATTTTCTTTGATACCTTCATGAGCTATTTCAAGTACATCCCACATGTCTTTAGCTATTGGTAGAGTGCAGATTCAGAAATATTCCTTTTGACTTAGAGCACTCTGTATCATTAAAATAGCTTTACTATTCAATGTTACTAATCTCTTATCATCATCATCAAACTCCTCTCATTTCTTTTTCACAATTCTATTCGATTTTCTTCGTTGGAGCATAATCACCATCTTGTATCACATTCCATAGTCCACATTCAGTTGCCATCATGAACACTCTGAATTTTGTTTTCCAGAATGAAATATGCTCTCCAATAAAATAAGAGGTCTAGTGATAGCAGCTCTATCAGAAAGAATGTTCTTACCCATTGTTGCCATCTACTGGATCCTTCTCAAGCTGTTAAGCTCTTCAGAGAAGACCTTGCTCTGATACTAAATGAAAGAGGCAAGCTTCACCCAAGAGGAAGTGAATTGGGTGATGTTATAAATTTTTTTGCTTGTACTGATGATATGAATATAGATGGAGATAGAGTAGAGTTGAGAGAATTTGGACATAGAGAGTTATACTAGTTTGGCCTACAACTTAGGCCTACGTCGAGTCCTCAGAGATCAAGACCTACTGAGATTTCAACTATTTTTCTAAGATTCAATCGGCTCTCAGAACGCCATAAAACAATAATGGTCCTCTCAAAGACTATGAGCAAAAATATTCTAATTTCTCTCCCCTTTACAACAAGTCTTATGTGCAGAATAACCTTCCTAGTATTCTCTACTTCTTCTCCTATAAGAGATCTACCCTCTCAAGGTCCCTTTACCTTGAGATCAAGAAATATGAATGAAATGTGTTTTTGAATCTCTTAATAGAGTAGAAATGACAAACACTGATGTACAATATGAATACATGGTAAATATAAAAAATTGAGACTCATTTATTTGCTTGTATGAATTTCACGTTCTATGTTATTTATCTTGAATAGTCTTTGAAGCTCTGTTTTATAGCACGTTGGTTTTGGTTTGTTGAGTAATAGTCATTGGTGGAGTGGAGTGTCATGTTGTGGAACGGGATGCCTTCATTGAAATCTCCAGATAAGATATGGTAATAGGTTTGTAACATGTGTGCTTTTGATTTTGGACAAAATGATCATGTCCGCTGTTGTTGACTTACTGCATGTATCTCAGATTCAAATATTCAACTTCCTATTTCACACTTGAAATAGATGTTCAATGAAGTTTAATAATAATATAAGTGAAAACGTAATGAATAATATTGAACCATGTTCGGATTGAACGTTAAAAGTCTATTGCATTTGGTCTTTTTTCAGAGCATCACTTGAGTGCACTGCATATTTTCCAGTTAGCACTTGCACAAGTTCATCCTTTGCTCAAGTTCTCATATATCACTCGGGTGCATATCTATTTTATATACTACACTTGCACCTCTAGAGAACACTCGCATCATTTCTTTAAGAGTGTAAATCTTCACTCGCAGGTGTGGAGGTCATCACTCTGATGACAAATGCTCACCTCTAGTACACAAGTGTGTTTCATGCTTCAGGCTTTACTTTTGTACATCACTCTTAAAAAAAATGTCAAGAGTGTGATTTTGCACTTGTATTAATCCTCACTCGAGTGCATCAGATATGCTCTTGTATCAGGTACCCTTCTACTTCAATACTTGTATTATTTGAAGGAAGTGAGGTCTCTCACTCCCAAGTACTGAGCTATCACTAGGGTGCACTTGCTCTTTCATGCTGTAGTGACTCTCGGGAAAATACTTTATATGCTTCACTTGTTGAACTCGAGTGCAGATTTGGCTATCACTTAGGTGGAAACCTAGTGCTCGAGTAAGAATGTTAATTCTTGTCTCTGACTTAACTCTCTGCCAAATACTTTCAGTTCCTCACTCGCTGTGCTGGAGTATAAATTATTTCATCACTCGAGTGCTGATCCATCACTCTAGTTGTCCTGATATTTTTAGCTGGAACAATTCCTCTGTGAAACACTTTCAGTCCAATACTCGTTGTGCTTGAGTGTAAAGCTGTATCACTCGAGTACTGCCTTCATCACTCTAGTGCATCAGTAGAAATCATAGCAATTACCTCAAAACTTAGTGAGATGCATTTGGTAACATTTTCATTCATTGTTTAAACTTGCAAAACATAAGTTTCTTATCAAAACATATAATCATTCTTTGTTATTATCAAAACTTGGGATCTAACATATACCAGTGAGCTTTGAATAATTGAGGCACCTCAGTAGCCTAGTATATAGCATATCTATATAAGGTAGACATATTATACTTGTAATATCCTGAATTTTGGGATTAAATAATTGAGAATAAGCCTGAATCAAGTGGACTGCTAAGCGCCAATTTAGCAGGAGTCCCAAGAATAAGGATTTGCTGTTGTGCATTTTTCTTACGTGGGAGCCTAGTTGTGTGACAATTTTGAATAGGCAAATGATATCTAATGCCTATGAAATTTTTTTATATGAAAGTAGACTTATCAACCTTTAATTTGATAGATTATATAGGTCATTTGGAGCTGTACACAAAGAGTTGTGTATTTTTAAAGTTAGACCAGTGATATTAGTGATTTGCAATGGCCGCGCCCAAAACTAAAAACTCTAGGAATTTTAAGCTTCTAGTTAATTATATTCAAAATGTCAGTATGAGACCGGATTGAACATGTTTTCAAAGAAATTTTGAAAACCCACTTCATTTCAGGGCTGGTCCTTATCTTAAAGTGGTAACTTAAACAAATTTTATATTAATCATTGATATCTAATTTAACTTAATTATTCATTTTTAAAAAATAATTACTGTTAACAAGGTAAGGGATTACATTTGTGGTATCAAAGCTGTAGTTACTTGTAAGGGTAGAGTTTGCTAGGATAGCTTCTTAAGTTCTTTGCCTTGGTGATAGAAGATGACTTCTGATTGTTTGATATGTATACACAAGTTTGTTCTTGTTGATTGATGATATATGAACTTTAAGGATTATGTGTATATATTGATTGTGCTATTAACGTGGTGAATCATTTTTTGAGTAAAGAAAACAATGGTTCGCCCCAACGTATGCCGAGTAAACCCTGAGGTGGAGGTGGTTAATGACAATCTACCAGATCCTATGCAAGAGTTAATGGGTCTGAATAGATATCAGCGAGATATAATTACTAAGCTGAGAGAAGAGCTTAGGGAGGAAAAAGCGAAAAGGAATGACGATTGGGTTCAGACCATACTGGAGCATACCCAAGACGAGACAGAATAAGAAGAAACTATAGAGGGGTCAGCACGACCCCTAGAGTCGCCTCCTCACACAGAACTCAATCAAGAGTCTCATGGGATTCCAGTCAGAGAAGAGACAGATCTGCAATTCTGGGTCTCAAAATTCTGCAAGCATCTACCTTTGGTGTTCAGAGGGAGGTTTGATCCTCAGGCAGCTGAAGACTGGTTGAATCGGCTGGAAAATATTTTTGAAGTTCTTGATTGCCCGATTGAGGTAAAGGCATGGCTGGCGATGTACAAGCTTGAAGGGGATGTTGATCATTAGTAGCAGAATATCGCCCTGAGCTGAGGAGCAAATATATGCCACTGACTTGGGAAGTGTTCCAAGAAATATTTAATGAAAAATATTTTCCTAAGTCAGTGTGCTTGAGAAGGAGAATGAATTTCTGTCTATTAAATAGGGTGACATGGAAACCTTCAATGATTATCTATCTCATTTCATTTGGTTGGCCAGGTATTCCTCTTATCGCTGGGGTATGGATGATGAGGAATGGAGCTTAGATATGTTGATTTGTGGGCTGAGACGTGAATTGAGGAAGAGGTTAGCCACTTACCATGGAATTCAACAAAGTGGTGGAAGAGTGTAGAATCACTGAGAACAATTTGAGAGATTTATACCCCGACAAGGGTGCTAGTAGCCGCAATGAACCTAACAAGGGTAATACTTCTTTGAAGTGGAAGGGCCAAGGATTCTCTTCATCTAAGGGCAGAGGCAAAAAGCCCATCAGTTCGGGGATCATGAATCTAAGAAAGCCTCAACAGTATGGGTATGTCCTCATTGTGGTAAGGCACATTATGGATGAATATGTCAAGAGCAAGTATTTAGTTTTAACTGTAAACAACCGAGACATATTTCTGCTGAATGCCGACGGCCGTAGGTAGAACATAGACTAAGGAATTAGGGCAGGGTATTTTCTATGACACACGAGGAAGCCTGAAAGTCTCCTGATCTGATTCAAGGTAATATTGTCCTTAATGGTAATTTACTACAACCTTTGTTTGATTCGGGTGCAAACCATTCTTTCATTGCTTTTGATTGGGTGACGTGCCTGGGTTGCATGTGCATAAATTGCCATTTAATTTGATTGTGTCAATGCCGATGGGTGTCAAAGCTTTGACCACTAAAGCTTGCTTAAATTGTGTAATAACTGTTGAGGGGCACAAGTTCGTTGTAGATTTGATTTATCTGTCGATTTATCAATTAGATGTCATTTGGTGATTTGATTGGTTGACGACAAAAAATGTGTTGCTTGATTATAGGAACAAGAGGATAGTGTACCTTACTTTGCATAATGCTAATAATGTGAATATCAGTTTGAATTTCATTTCATCAACTAAAGCTGAGAAATCTCTGGAGAACGGGTGCCAGGGGTATATGGTGTTCTTTTCCTTATAAGGAGAGATAGAAGAAACTTTGAATAGTATACAGTGGTATAAGAATTCTCAGAGGTGTTTTCTGACGATCTTAGCGGATTGCTTCCAGAAAGGGAAGTTTAGTTCTCGATTGAAATTATGCCTAGAGATAGTTCTATATCAAAGGCCTCATAACAAATGGCCCTAAATGAGATGGCTGAGTTAAAGAAGCAGATTGAAGAGTTGCTTGAAAAAGGGTTTATTAGACCCAGTGTGTCTTCTTTGGGAGCTCTAATGTTGTTTGTTAAGAAGAAAGATGGGAGTCTACGATTATGTGTTGATTATAGAGAATTGAATAAGATTACTGTCAAGAATAAGTATCTCTCCCAATGATTGAAAACCTCTTAGATCAATTGTCTGGTTCTTGTATATTTTCAAAGATTGATCTAAGGTTAGGTTATCATCAGCTAAATGTGAAAGTAGAGGATGTTCTAAGGACTGCTTTCAGGACTAGGTATGGGCACTATGAGTTTCTAGTAATGCCCTTTGGCGTAACCAATGCACCTACGATATTCATAAATTACATGAATCGCATCTTTCGATAGTATCTGGATCAATTCATTGTGGTGTTTATTGACGACATTCTGATATACTCCAAAAGCATAGAAGAACATGAGTGTCATTTGGGAATTGTGTTAGAGATATTGCGTGAGAAGCAACTCTATGCCAAGTTGAGTTAGTTTGATTTTTGGCTGCCAGAAGTAAAATTATTAGGGTACGCAAGAAGGGGTCTCAGTAGATCCCAGTAAAGTGGAAGCAATACTAGACTGGAAGAGGCCAGAAACTATTGCTGAGATACACAGTTTTCTGGGTCTTGTTGCTTACTACAGAAGATTCATCTAGAATTTCTCTCGTATTGCCTTGTTGATAACCAAGCTCATGAGAAAGGATCAGCCATTTGTGTGAGATGAGCATTGTGAAAGTTGTTTTGTTGAGCTAAAGGAGAGGTTGACTATAGCACCTGTGTTGATTATACTTGATCCTAGCTTGACTGATGTTATGTATAGTGATGCGAGTAAGTAGGGATTGGGGTGTCCTTTACAGCAGTGACGTGTGGTGGCTTATGCCTTCTAACAGTTAAAACCTCAAGAAATGAATTATCCCACCCATGATCTGGAGCATGCGGAAATTTTGTTTGCATTGAAAATATGGCGGAATTATTTGTATGGTGTGACAGTAGAACTGTATTGTAACTACAAGAGTCTTAAGTATTTGTATGATCAGAAAGAATTCAACATGAGACAACGCTGCTGGATGGAGTTGCTTAAAGATTACAACCTGGAGATTAAATACCATATGGGTAAAGTCAACATCGTCACCTATGCTTTTAGTCGAAAGACAGTGCTTGTTCCAGCAATGATGATTTAGGAAGTGAAGTTGATAGAACACTTCCGAGATTTGAATTTGTCAAGCCAGATTGTCTATGCTAATTTCAATATTTCTCAAGTAGAAAGTAATTTGAAGCTGAAATTGAAGAAGCTCAAAAGCAAGACGATCAAGTGCAATCTATTAGGGCTATGATTGAGCGAGGAGAAGCTCAGGATTATGATCTATCGCCTAGTGGATTAGTTCGTTACAAAGAGAGAATCTTTGTTCCACTGAAGGCAGAATTAAGGTAGAGAATCCTTGATGAGGCGCACAAGAGCTAGTATACTCTTCACCCCAGAGTGACCAAATTATACCATGATTTGAAGTCTATGCATTGGTGACCGGGATTTAAGAACGATGTGACTAAATATGTGGCGCGGTGCCTTACTTTCCAGAAAGTAAAGATTGAGCACTAAAAGCCACTATTGATAAGATATGGAGATACGAATCAAAGTCTTAGGCATTTGTAAGCGTAAAAGGTGCTAGACCGACCCACTATAACAAAGCTACATGGATCAAGTCATAAGCTTTTCTCATGTATAACCACGTCACAATGCCCTTTGACCTGAGGTCATCATGGATTCCTACATGAGAGTTGCTAAGCTTTGAACTAGTCAAAAGTCACCTTTGACCGGTTGATGATAAAGGCTATAATCGGGCTTGGTGGTTTTTCATGCAAAGGAATATGAATGATCAAGATGGAATTTGTACCTCACATTAGTAGACAGATATTAATGGGCCCCTCGATGAGTAAGTCTGAGAAATGTATGGCCACACTACAATGGAAAAGAGTTTCCATTTCTGTTGTCATACTACTCAAGAATCGAGAAAGTAATAGTCAGGAATAAGAGGATGACATTATCTATAGGGATAATAAAAAAAAGTCACATGGTTATTCACAAAGAATAATCACAACCATAGGATCAGACAAGCTCTAATACCAATAAAGGAAAATGAAGAGAGAGAAGAGACATACGTACTGGGGGATCCATTTTTGGATCAGTCTCAAAGCTCCAATGCTCCATAACTTGAACATAATAATGCTTATGCAATAACTAGACTACTAGAGACTAAATAGGATTGAAAAAAAATCAACAAAACAAAAAAGATGGTAGGAGAGAAGAGATAGCCAAATAGATCAATGGCAAGGGTGAGGTTCAATTAAGGGATGCACATCCTATTTATAGAGGTCTAAGGAGACCTGTAACCCCCTGACTTTAAACACGTAATTATAATTCGATAACACATATTTAAATCAGATTAGAGACCATTGGATGCTTTAACCTCGTTTTAAACTTTCTGTCTCACAGTAAATTTTTTACAAAACTTTCAAAACTCTTTTTCCCATCCAGGTCTCAAATTCAATATTTGAATATAATTACCTGTGCAGTTAATATACATTCAATCATATCAGAGTGTATAACCGCATCCCCGGCAACTCCCGGGTTCTATGCATAAAAACCTGAAGGTTTATAAGTATACACTAGGGGATTACGCAACCAAAATCGAATTAGTGTTCCTAATTCAGAATATACAGTAATCCAGAGTTCAAAATACATAACCAACGTTTCCAATTCAACTATATACCCCTAAGGGTCCTAATTGCTCTGGGTTGGCCGCTTCTCCTTTGAGCCACACGCCCTGTCTGAAATGTTAGTCATAGGAAAGAATGAGATTCGAGAGAATCTCAGTAGTAACAAACCACTCAGACAATGCATAAACACAAAGCATGTACATAAATCACAAACAGCAACAGCAGCAGCAATTCACAGATACATGGTTTTCACCACAAACGACAGCACTCACGGCTGTATTCACAATACGACAGCTCTTGCTGTAATCAATATCACGACAGCTTATGCTGTAAACGACAGCTTGCGTTGTAAACGACAGCTTGCGCTGTAAACGATAGCTATCACCAGCTGTAACCGCAGAAGCATCAGAAATCATCATAAAACAGTGATACAACACATATACAGTGCATTACACAAAGTATAAGAGAGAGACAGTCACTACCTTGTCCTTTCTTGACGTCCTTCGGCGTAGTTGGCTCCCGAGGGCGGCAAATATCGAATCCTACAATTTCAAATGCACCATTTAGACACTTCCATAGTGTTACTTGGGGTTATATGAGTCTATAATGAAAATTTACAAAAATGCCCCCGGGGACCCGGCCCGGGCCCGCCGTACCCGGTCCGGTTGTACTTTTTCCGAAATTCTAATCTGGGCTATCCTAACATATTTCCGCCCAAGGAATCCATTTCCAGACTCGGAATTATCAAATTCAATGTGAAATTACAAATTTACCCTTGGCAGCCCTACTTAGAAGGTTTCAGGGGCGTTTTCGTAATTATGCTTTTTCGGCCTTTTCCGAAAAAGTGACCAACTGTAACCCCACCTAATTTTCGCTCCTGAACTCAATGGAACCATCAAATCATTGAAAATCCAACTCTAAGACCCATTTCTAGAGCTGGCCAAAATTTATGAGTTCTCCGGGGAAAATCGGGGTTTTACGATTTCGGCTCCGTAAACGCGTTCCTTTCTACTCCTAACCACTTTATTAACCATTACATTAGGTTACAACTAACATTAAGACCCAATTTGGGCAGCATAACCCTTAGGACATATCATTTCCAAACTTTAAAACCAATGGCAATCCGGCAAAATTTCACCGATTAAATTGCCCACAACAGCCAGAATAAGCAATATATGAAAGTTTGGAAGTTACCTCAAGCTCCTAATAGCTTCTCCTTCACTTGGCTGAAAACCCTAGCCTCTTGAACACCAAATTTGCTTCTCAACACCTTAAATAACATAGAAGAGAAGCTTAGGAACAAGGTTATACGCGTTAGGAGCTAGATCGTCGGAGAAATCGGCTTACCTTGTGAGATTTCTCCTCTTTCTCTCTCTAAGAGCTCTCAAACGTCTCTCTCTCTTTTCAGCTGAAACTCATGACAGAAAATGAGAGCTGAAGAAGATGAGAACATATTTAATTCCATGCTGATGTCATCTTTTATTGAGATGATGTCATAATTCCCATTTTCGGATTTTTTGGCATATTTTCTGCCCAAACTTTGAAAAATCATAACTAATTCTAGAAAACTCAAACTGAGGTGATTCCAAAGCCAAATGAAAGATATTTACGTCCTATTTATAGGAAAAATATTCGCCATTACTAAAAATCACCACACAATTCCAGAATTACATAAAACTCATCACTGCCCCAAAACAGAGTTCAGTTTCCATCCCAAATTTTGGACTGTTATATCTCCTAGTTCACAAAACGAAATGGCACAAATTATATGTCCATTTTGAAGCTTGAGATGTGAGCTATAAGACTGGAAAGATTCAGAATTTTTAGACACCATTTAGTCATTCAAAACGTTCACACAAACGGACTGCGCAGAATAGAATTTCACTGGACAGAATTTTAGATTTTGCATCTTTGCTTCCATTGGTTCCATTTTCATACCAAACATCATTCCCACATAAATTTTCACAAGGAAGCCTTTGGAATCATTAAAATATTCGAATTCCCATCACACATTCTTCAAAGGTGTTTATTCAACAATAATTACATCCACTTTTGAAGTCATTAGCCCTTAATCACTTTTTGGGATATTACATTTCTCCCCCCGTAAAATAAATTTCGTCCTCGAAATTTGTCACACAACTTGAGCCATAAACTCTGGATAACGTCTTCGCATATCTGCTTCTGCTTCCCAAGTTGCTTCCCTCTAAGTCATTCCCTTCCAGATCACCTTCACAAATGGAATGCTTCAGTGTCTGAGCCGTCGTTCTTCTCTATCAATGATCTGTTCTGGCTCTATCGCATATGTGAAGTTGTCTTGTAACTCAACTTCTTCATAGTCAACAATATGAGATGGATCCGGTTGATACTTCTTCAGTTGGGAAACATGAAACACATCGTGGAGTCTGCTCAAGTTTGGGGGTAGGGCTACTCGATAAGCAACAGGCCCAATCCTCTCAAGGATTTCAAAAAGACCTATATATCTCGGGCTCAGCTTCTTCCTCTTGATGGCTCACCCAATGCCCGTAATTAGTGATACTCTCAGGAATATGTGATCACCAACCTCAAATTCTAGAGGCCTTCTCCTCTTGTCAGCGTAACTTTTCTGTCGACTCTGCGCTGCGAGGAGCCTTTTACGAATGATCCGAATATGTGCTGAGGTTTGATCAACCAAATCTGGCCCATAAAGCTTCCTTTCGGATAATTCATTCCAGCATAAAGGTGATTGACACCGTCTTCCATACAACGCTTCATACGGAGCCATTTGGATGCTCGCATGATAGCTATTGTTGTAAGCGAACTCAGCCAGTGGAAGGAAACGGTCCCAACTTCCTTTAAAGTCGAGAACACAAGCTCGCAACATATCTTCCAGTATCTGAATTGTTCTCTCAGATTGTCCATCCGTTTGAGGATGATAAGCCGTACTGAACCTCAGTTGAGTACCTAAGGCTTCATGCAATGCTTTCCAGAACTCGAAGTGAATCGGGGATCTCGATCGGAAATGATATTCTTCGGTACACCATGGAGTTTCACAATTTCTCGGATATAAATCTCTGCTAGCTTATCCAGAGAGTAACCAGCATCGATTGGTATGAAGTGGGATGACTTTGTTAATCGGTCCACAATTACCCAGATCGCATCAAAATTCCTGATCCTGGGCAATCCCACAACCAAATCCATGGTCACACTTTCCCATTTCCATTTCGGAATCTTAGGACTCTGAAGTAAACCAGGCGGTCTCTGGTGCTCAATTTTCACTTTCTGACAAGTGAGACACCTTGCAACATATTTGGTCACGTCACTCTTCAAACCCGGCCACCAATACACTGATTTCAGATTCTGATACATTTTGGTCATACCAGGATGAAGAGTATATCGGCTCTTGTATGCCTCATCCAGAATCTTCTGCCTCAACTCTTCCTTAAGTGGAACACAGACTCTTTTCTGGTAACGAACCAATCCACGAGGTGATATGTCGTAGCCTGAAACTTCTCCCTGTTCGATTCGAGTCAGATTACACTGTATCCAGTCATCTTGACTCTGAGCTTCTTCAATTTCCGCCCTTAGATCACTCTCCTCTTGAGAAACAGTGTAATTGGCACAGATGATCTGGTTTGTCAAATTTAAATCACTGAAATCTTCAATCAATTTCCTTTCTTGTATCATCATAGCTGCAACGACCACAGTCTTTCGGCTAAGAGCATCAGCGACTACATTTGCTTTTCCCGGATGATATTTTATTTCCAGGTCGTAGTCCTTAAGCAATTCCATCCAACGGCACTGTCTCATATTCAGTTCTTTTTTATCATACAGATATTTGAGACTCTTGTGGTCGCAGTATAATTCCCCAGTCACACCATACAGGTAATGACGCCAAATCTTCAAAGCAAATACAATGGCCGCAAGCTCCAGATCATGAATGGGATAGTTCAATTCATGAGGTCTGAGCTGTCGAGAGGTGTAGGCCACCACACGTCCCTGCTGCATAAGGACACACCCTAATCCCTGCCCACTGGCATCAGAATACACAACGTATGTCAAACTGGGATTGGGTAAAATCAACACAGGTGCCGTCATCAACCTCTCCTTCAGCTCCACAAAACAGTTTTCACATTTCTCATCCCATACAAACGGCTGATCCTTTCTTATGAGCTTGGTCATCGGCAATGCAATACGGGAGAAATTTTGGATAAATCTCCGATAATAACCAGCAAGACCCAGAAAACTGCGTATTTCCGCCACAGATTCTGGCCTCTTCCAGTCCAGTACTGCTTCCACTTTACTGGGATCCACAGAGACCCCTTCTTGCGAGATAACATGGCCTAAGAATTTCACTTCTGATAGCCAGAACTCGCACTTGCTCAATTTAGCATATAGTTGTTTCTCACGAAATGTATTCAATACAACTCTCAAATGATGCTCATGCTCCTCCATACTCTTGGAATATATCAGAATGTCATCGATAAACACAACAACAAACTGATCCAAATATTGTCGAAAGATACGATTCATGTAATCCATGAAAACCACAGGCGCATTGGTTAGCCCAAATGGCATCACCAAGAACTCATAGTGACCATACCTGGTCCGAAAAGCAGTCTTCGGAACATCTTCTGCTTTCACTCGTAGCTGATGATACCCTGACCTTAGATCAATCTTCGAAAATACACACGAACCGGATAGTTGGTCTAAAAGGTCATCGATTCGGGGAAGAGGGTACTTGTTCTTAATAGTAACTTTATTTAGTTCTCTATAGTCGATACACAATCGAAGACTCCCATCTTTCTTCTTTACAAACAACACTGGAGCTCCCCAAGGCGACACGCTGGGTCTAATGAACCCTTTTTCAAGCAAGTCTTATATTTGTTTCTTTAACTCCGCCATTTCATTTGGGGCCATTCAATATGGGGCCTTAGATATAGAGCCAGCTCCAGGCACAATGTCGATTGGAAATTGAACTTCCCTTTGTGGAGGTAATCCGCTCAAATCATCCAGAAACACCTCAGGAAATTCATTTACCACGGGTATATTATTCAAGGTTTCGCCAGTTTCCCCTTGCACAGAGAAAAACACCACATAACCCTGGCAACCCTTTTCAAGATACTTTTCAGCTTTGGCTGCAGCAAGGAAATTCATACTAGAATCCACAACTTTATCCCTCTGAGAAACAGGATATACTATCCTCTTGTTCCCACAATCAAGTAATACATTATTTGCCGTTAACCAATCAAAACCCAAAATAACTTCCAATTGGTAAAGCGGCAAACATATAAGATCTACAACAGATTGGTGCCCTTCCATAGTTATCACACAACTCAAACAAGCTTCTGTGGTTAAGGCCTTAACACCCCTTGTAGTTGACACTACTAATTCAAATGGTAACTTATGTACATGCATTCCCAGGCGCTTCACGCAATCATAGGCGATGAAGGAGTGACTTGCACCCGAATCATACAAAACTTGCAACAGATGGCCATTAAGAAGAATATTACCTTGTATCAGCTCAGGAGATTTACGGGTCTCTTCGTGGGTCATAGCAAATACTCGGCCCTGTGTCTTCGGTCTCTGGTCTGGTCGTGGCTCTTTGCAGTCAGCAGCAGTATGGCCCACACGCTTACAATTGTAACATATTATTTTGCCATAACATGTTTTACCCTGGTGTGGTTGATTACAGCGACGACAAATCCACGGTGCAAAATATGTTCTTTGCTGATCACGGCTCCCAGACTGGTAGGGCTTCTTACCACTTCCAGATGAAGATCCTTGCCCCTTCTGCTTCTGTGAGGTAGCACCCTTACTAGGTTCATTGCGGTGGCTAATAGCTGTGGCAGGATACAATTCTCTCAAGTTGTTCTCTGTAATTCTGCACTGTTCAACCGCCTTGTTGAACTTAGTAAATTGGTGAGTAGCTAGGCATTTCCTCAACTCTCACCTCAGACCGCGAATGAGTATATCAGAACTCCATTCTTCATCATCCTTGTACCGGAGGTAAGAGGAGTACCGAGCCAACCAAACAAAACGGGACAAGTAATCAACGAAGCTCTCTGTATCCCCTTGTCTGATATTCAGAAACTCTGTCTCCTTCTCGAGTCTCACTGATTTGGGAAAATACTTCTCGTTGAACTCTTGTTGAAACAGTTCCCAAGTCAATGGCATTTCTCTGCTCTTCAATGTTAGGGCGATATTCCGCCACCAACGGTCTGCATCCCCTTCGAGCTTATAAACGGCCAGTCGTGGCATCACCTCATCCGGGCAACCAAGAACCTCAAATATTTTCTCCAGCCTGTTCATCTAATCTTCGGCTGCTTGAGGGTCAAACCTTCCTCTGAACGCTGGAGGTAGATGCTTGCAGAATCTGGTGACCCAAAACTGAAGGTCTCTGTCCTCTCTAAGCGGCATCCCATATGATTCTTGATTTGGAATAGCATGAGGTGGGGATTCTAGTGGTCTTGTTGATCCTTCTGCAGTGTCCTCATGTCGAGTTTCTTCTTGAGTTTCCTCCGGAGTGGACTGAACTGGACCTTCCTTGTTCTTCACTTTCTCTGCTCTGAGCTCTTCTCTCAGCTCAGTTATCATATCCCGCTGATCTTTGATTAGACCCATTAATTCCTGCATTGCATCTGGTGGGTTATCCTTGATGACCTCCACCTCTGGGTCTACACGCGGAATATTGGGGCGTCCTCTAGTTTTCTTCATTCTACAAACAACTTACTCCATTAATTTAGCAAAGACAATATGCACATATATTCAAAAGCCTCATATATATCCACATCAATAAAATATACATGTGCATACACCACATTTATTCACAAATAATCTTCTATCCCTAAACCAACTAAGGGATCTATCCTAGCAACCTCTACCCTTGCCAGGAACTACAGCTCTGATACCAAAATGTAACCCCCTGACTTTAAACACGTAATTATAATTCGATAACACATATTTAAATCGGATTAGAGACCATTGGATGCTTTAACCTCGTTTTAAACTTTCTGTCTCACAGTAAAATTTTTACAAAACTTTCAAAACTCTTTTTCCCATCCAGGTCTCAATTTCAATATTCGAATATAATTACCTGTAAAGTTAATATACATTCAATCATATCAGAGTGTATAACCGCATCCCAGGCAACTCCCGAGTTCTATGCATAAAAACCTGAAGGTTTATAAGTATACACTAGGGGATTACGCAACCAAAATCGAATGTAGTGTTCCTGATTCAGAATATACAGTAATCCCGAGTTCAAAATACATAACCAATGTTTCCAATTCAACTATATACCCCTAAGGGTCCTAATTGCTCCGGGTTGGCCGCTTCTCCTTTGAGCCACACGCCCTGTCTGAAATGTTAGTCATAGGAAAGAATGAGATTCGAGAGAATCTTAGTAGTAACAAACCACTCACACAATGCATAAACACAAAGCATGTACATAAATCACAAACAGCAGCAGCAGCAGCAATTCACAGATACATGGTTTTCACCACAAACGACAGCACTCACGGCTGTATTCACAATACGACAGCTCTTGCTGTAATCAACATCACGACAGCTTACGCTGTAATCAGTAATCAACATCACGACAGCTTACGCTGTAATCACAATAACGACAGCTTGCGCTGTAAATGATAGCTATCACCAGCTGTAACCGCAGCAGCATCAGAAATCATCATAAAACAGTGATACAACACACATACAGTGCATTACACAAAGTATAAGAGAGAGAGAGAGTCACTACCTTGTCCTTTCCTGACGTCCTTCGGCGCAGTTGGCTCCCGAGGGCGGCAAATATCGAATCCTACAATTCCAAATGTACCATTTAGACACTTCCATAGTGTTACTTGGGGTAATATGAGTCTATAATGAAAATTTACAAAAATGCCCCCGGGGACCTGGCCCGGGCCCGCCGTACCCGGTCCGGTTGCACTTTTTCCGAAATTCTAATCTGGGCTATCCTAACATATTTCCTCCCAAGGAATCCATTTCCGGACTCAGAATTATCAAATTCAATGTAAAATTACAAATTTACCCTTGGCAGCCTACTTCGAGGGTTTCAGGGGCGTTTTCGTAATTATGCTTTTTCGGCCTTTTCCGAAAAAGTGACCAACTGTAACCCCACCTAATTTTCGCTCCTGAACTCAATGGAACCATCAAATCATTGAAAATCCAACTCTAAGATCCATTTCTAGAGCTGGCCGAAATTTATGAGTTCTCCGGGGAAAATCGGGGTTTTACGATTTCGGCTCCGTAAACGCGTTCCTTTTTACTCCTAACCACTTTATTAACCATTACATTAGGTTACAACTAACATTAAGACCCAATTTGGGCAGCATAACCCCTAGGCCATATCATTTCCAAACTTTGAAACCAATGGCAATCCGGCGAAATTTCACCGATTAAATTGCCCACAACAGCCAGAATAAGCAATATACGAAAGTTTGGAAGTTACCTCAAGCTCCTAATAGCTTCTCCTTGACTTGGCTAAAAACCCTAGCCTCTTGAACACCAAATTTGCTTCTCAACACCTTAAATAACATAGAAGAGAAGCTTAGGAACAAGGTTATACGCGTTAGAAGCTAGATCGTCAGAGAAATCGGCTTACCTTGTGAGATTTCTCCTCTTTCTCTCTCTAAGAGCTCTCAAACGTCTCTCTCTCTTTTCAGCTGAAACTCACGACAGAAAATGAGAGCTGAAGAAGATGAGAACATATTTAATTCCATGCTGATGTCATCTTTTATTGAGATGATGTCATAATTCCCATTTTCAGATTTTCTGTCCAAACTTTGAAAAATCATAACTAATTCTAGAAAACTCAAAATGAGGTGATTCCAAAGCAAAATGACAGATATTTAAGTCCTCTTCATAGGAAAAATATTGGCCATTACTAAAAATCACCACACAATTCCAGAATTACATAAAACGCATCACTGCCCCAAAACAGAGTTCAGTGTGCATCCCAAACTTTGGACAGTTATATCTCCTAGTTCACAAAACGAAATGGCATAAATTATATGTCCATTTTGAAGCTTGAGATGTGAACTATAAGACTGGAAAGATTCAGAATTTTTAGACACCATTTAGTCATTCAAAACGTTCACACAAACGGACTGCCCAGAATAGAATTTCACTGGACAGAATTTTAGATTTTGCATCTTTGCTTCCATTGGTTCCATTTTCATACCAAACATCATTCCCACATAAATTTTCACAAGGAAGCCATTGGAATCATTAAAATATTCGAATTCTCATCACACATTCTTCAAAAAGTGTTTATTCAACAATAATTACATCCACTTTTGAAGTCATTAGCCCTTAATCACTTTTTGGGATATTACAAGACCACTAATTAGGAATTTATGTGCACTCCTCCTTGCCTCTATGAAATAATTAGGAAATTAATTCTTGATTAATTTCCTAACATACACCAACTTGTTTCTCAATAAACAAATCCATAATTAATGCTGAGTTATTTCTTGTTTGATAAGGCTAGTTGTTTGTTAATTTAATAATCCAGCCCAGCTAAGGCGGACTTGGGCCCAAAGTCCAAGAAAATATCAAAACTCAAATAGTTTTCAAATCATTTCACAAATCTTTCATAAATAATTTCACAATATTTTCCTAAATCATTTCACAATTGTAAGACCAAGTCGGCATGCAATGGCACCCACTTTATTCTTCCCCCTTTTTTGGGTACAATTCAAAAACATATGTACAATCTTCTCTTGATTCATTAGGTTATGCCACAACCTTGTAAGGGTGAGTCAAAGCACTGATAAAGGTAATTGGGTAATATTTGATTCATAAGAATGTTTGATAGTAAACAAGAAGGATCTACCACTTAACAAAGAATCCATCAAAGTAAAGATCTAAGCTTAAAGGGACGGTAATTGTTATACTATTGATTTAAATAAAAATTCTTATGAATATTGTTTTCTTAGCAAATCATAGGAGAGTTGATTATGGCATAAGCATCTGGCTCATGTTAATATGAACCAATTTGACAAACAGATTAGAAAAGATTTAAATTTAAAGACGACTTGATTTGTGATGCTTGTCAAAAAGGAAAACAAACTAAATCTTCTTTCAAAACAAAGTATGAGATTTCTACTTCCAAACCTTTACAATTACTTCATATGGATTTGGTAGGTCCAATAAGAGTAAAAAGTTTTGGAGGAAATCTATATACTTTAGTAATTGTAGATGATTTTACAAGATTTACATGGACTATATTTCTTGCTTCAAAAGATGAAACTTTTGTTGAATTTATTACATTTTCCAAAAAGGTCTAAAATGAGAAAGGTATCTCTATAATTTCTATCAATGCCAATCATGAAGAAGAATTTTATAACTAACTCTTTGAAGGGTTCTGCAACAATTAAGGAATTGATCACAATTTCTCTGCACCTAAAACACCTCGGCAGAATAGAGTTATGCAAAGAAAGAACAGAGTCCTCACAGAGATGGCAACAACAATACTTAATGAGAAGGAGATATCACAAGTGTTCTGGGCGGATGCAATGAGTACTGCATGCTATATCTCAAATCAAGCATATATTCACAAGTCACTTGGAAAGACACCAAATGAACTCTAGAAAGGGAAAAAGTTAAACCTTATTCATTTACACATTTTTAGATGCAAGTGTTTCATTCACAAAAACAGTAAATAAAACTTGGGTAAGTTTGATTCAAAGTCTAATGAAGTTTGTTTATAGGTCATTCAAATAGAAGTAAAGCATATAGAGTCTTTAATAAAAGAACATGCATTATAAAAGAAACTATTCATGTTGTGTTTGATGAAACAGATTCTCAAACAAAGTCTTTTGATGAAGAAGAAATGGATTTGATAAAGAAAACTAAAAATCTAACCATTTCAAATCAAAACGATTTTCAAACATATGATATTCAAAATGAACAAAAAGTCGATAATCATGCTCAGCCAAGAGAATAGAGACATATGAAAGATCATCTAATTGATCAAGTAATTAGAGATGTTCATGAAGGTGTCAAAACAAGAAATAGAATTCGTAATGACGTAACATTTTTGCATTTATTTCTGAGATTGAACCTTCTAGTATTGAAGAAGCACTTTCTGACAATGATTGAGTGATTGCTATGCAAGAAGAATTAAATCAATTTCAAAGAAATCAAGTTTGGGATTTGGTACCTAGACCTAAAGATCACTCGATCATAGGGACCAAATAGGTTTTCAAAAACAAACTTGATGAATCTGTACTCATTTTGAGAAATAAGGCAAGGTTAGTTGCCAAAGGCTATAATCAAGAAGAAAGTATTGATTATGAGGAAACTATGCTCTAGTGGAAAGACTGGAAGCAATACGAGTATTCTTAGCCTATGCATGCATTAAAGGTTTTAAACTTTATCAAATGGATGTGAAGAGTGCTTTTATAAATGGATACATTATGGAGGAAATTTATGTTGAACAACCTCCAAGTTTTGAAGATGACAATAAACCTGATTATGTTTTCAAACTCAAGAAAGCTTTATATGGTTTGAAACAAGCACCTAGAGCTTGGTACGAAAGACTAGCAAATTTCTTCTCAATCAAAACTTTGTTAGAGGAAAAGTGGATACCACACTTTTCATTAAACATAATAAGAATGATTTATTAGTAGTCTAAACATATATTGATGATATAATTTTTGGTGTTACTAATGAATCTCTGTGTCAAGAATTTTCTAAGCTTATGTGGGGAGAATTTGAAATGTCCATGATAGGAGAGTTAAACTTCTTCTTTGGACGTCAAATCAAGCAACAAAGAATGGGATCTTTATATCTCAGACCAAATATATGAAGAAGTATAGAATGGAAAATGCCAATAGAGTTGATACTCTAATGAGCTCTACCACACTACTGAATGCTGAATTAAAGGCCCTGACTTCAACATTACTAAATATAGAGGAATGATTAGTTCATTACTCTATCTAACCACGAGCAGGCCAGATATACAATTCAGTATTAGGATGTGTGGAAGGTATCAATTTGCTCCTAAGGTATCACATGCAGAAACTGTCAAGAGAATCTTCAGGTACTTAGGAAACACTGCAAAACTTAGCCTAAAGTACCCAAAATGAGGAAATGAATACTTAATGGCCTATTATGATTCAGACCACGGAGGATACAAAACTGACGAAAGAGCACTAGTAGACAATGTCAATTTCTTGGAGGCTCTCTGGTATCTTGGTTCAACAAGAAGCAGAATACAATTTTGTTATCTTCTACTAAAGCTGAATACATATCTATAGCAAGTTGTTGCTCTTAAGTAATTTGGTTGAAACAACAACTTCAGGACTTGGGAATCTACTTGAAAGTGATACCTATCTATTGTGACAATATCAGTACTATAAGCTTGGCTAAAAATCCTATGCAGTATTTAAGAACCAAGCACAAAGGTATCATACATCACTTCATATGAGATCATGTACAAAAGAAGGATGTCAAAGTTGTGTTCATTCTTACTCATCTTCAACTCGCTGATATATTCACAAAGCCAATTGCTAAAGATCAATTTTTATATATATGAAGAGAATTGGGAATGGTTAATCCCAATAAGTTGTAAGTTTTTCTTGTTGATTATTATGTTTAATATAAGTTTTGATGATAACCATACTAACTTAAGCATCGGAGTATGTAAAAGTTTGTTTTACAGGACTGTCACTTGAGTGCAAGGCACAGTATCACTCGAGCCATGGATGAACTCTCCAGTATAAGTCTAACTCATATGTTCTATTTCTAGCTTGCAAAATAGAGGTTAACAGAAGAGGTAGAAGTACTAAGAGCTCAATCAAATCCAATGGGTATATTGGCTCTCACTCAAGTGAGGAAATAGCACACTAGAGTATAGGAATAACACACCTAAAAGTGAAGCAAGGAGTCTCGAGTACATTAGGTACAAATCCATAAATTACCTTCAAAGCATGGTTTACTCAAGTGATCTTGGAGAACTTGAGTACAAAGGTGAAGATCACAACAAAATACACTTAAACCAGGTATGTTTCTACAAATTTTTTGGAATTTTTCTCTATTTCACTCGAGCAAAAAAATAGGTGACTCAAGTGCATAAGTATAAACACTTGAGTGTATAAGGTTTCTACTTGAGTTTCGAGGCCTATATCAGTTACGCGACAGCTGAAATGGCTCACTTGTTCTTCTCACTCGAAAGTATCTCCTCACTCATCAGGCATACCTCTTCACTTCTGGCAGTTACCCATAAATTAAACGCCTCAAAATCTCTTTAAATTTCGGTTACAACTCTTTAATCATCTCTAAAAGGTCATATATTTTCTCATAAATCCCTCATTTTAAGCCCTAACCGATGTGAAACCCCACAACCAGAAAACTTTTTCTTTTCTTTCATAATTCTTTTTTACTCTCTAAACTTTCTAAATCTTCAAAATGGTTCATACAAAGATTCCTTAAGTTAGTCAGAACTCTCCCACTTCTTCACCATCTTATTCCACCACCAGTGAGTCGGTAACACCGTTGGCAACACCAACTCCAACTCCGATACCTTCACCTTCTTCTACTCCAACACCTCCTCCAAAACCCAAAACAAAGGATGTAGCTTTCAAGGAACCAATTGCGATATGGTCAAAGTGAAAAGAAGTAAAAGGAAGGGAAGAAAACAGCCATAAAGGAACCTCAAGAGTCTTCTTCTAACAATTCTTTCAACATGCAAATTCGGGAAACCATCGAGAAGTCAAAGTTAGATGCCTTAGTTAGCAAGATTGCCTCCCAAGTTGTGCTGGTACTTAGTCGAGAGCACCATCTACTTCTCAGGCTCAGATTGGGCAAATTCACACTCAAATGATGAAAATGCCCTAGACATCCCCTATGTTAGGATTTTAGGGGTAAAATTGTTGTTTCACACCCTAAAGTCTCCACACTTTACATTTTTCATGTTCTCACACAAATTTCCATTCTAAACATAATGAAATCATCAAAACACCAAAATCTAGTCCAAACACTACCAAACAACCCCTGAACGAAATCTAAAAAAATTGGGAAAATTTGGTGTTTCATGATTCCATTCCATTAATCACCTTCTTTCCACCACTAATCACTTGTTTAATTATTTAAACTCCTATTGAACATGTTTAATCAAAATTTGGGCAACACCTCCCCTTAGGGTTTGAGCATCCCAAATCACAAATTCAACTAAATCAAATCCATAAATCAAACACAACAACAATAACCACCTTGAATCCAACAAGAAAATCAAGGTTTATGGGTTTACCTTTGCTTCTCTCTCTACACCTTCTTGCTTCTTGCTCTTGATTTTGTGCTTGCTACATGTTTGCTTAAAGAACGGATAGAGATTAGAAGGTGTTTCATGCATTTTGAAGGCATAAACACAGGAATTTCACAATCACTCACCTTGATCTTGCTTCTTGAACTCTTGCTCTTCCTCTTTGTGTTCATGTGTTTCAAGAATCTTTCTCTCTTCGTAGCTCTTGTGTTGGCTGAAAATATGGCCTTGGAAGAAAGATAAGAGCTCTTAAAAAATATCATCTCTACCTCCTTAAAATATAATATTTTATTGCTAATTAGTCATATGATTTTTGACTAATTGCATTATCTTTTTGAATTTGGCCAAACTGCTTCCAACTAGCAGAATTTATGGCCAAATTATTATTTTCTCTTTTCTTTATCTTATTTGGATGAAATATGACATCCTTGAAGAGGTTAAATGGCTTCTCGAAGAAGCTTATTCCACCTCCTTATGTTATATTATTTAATTGCTAATTAATCACATGTTTTACTTTTTTGACTTTGCTCTTTTCTTTTACATGGCTAAAAATGCTCCATCTTTTGGCATATTTTGGACCAAGTGTTTAATCTCCCTTGCTTCTTCCTTGTTGGCCGAAAATTGGCCTTTTAATTGGAGCAAAATAAGAGCTTTAGCTTTAATAGTCAAATGACCATTTTGCCCTTACCTTTCTTCAATTTTTGTATTACATTGTCTTCTTCTTTTTTCTTTTGTTTGGGCCGAAGTCTACATATTTCTTGGGCCCAAAAATTATGCTCTTCCATTCTTCATTTTGGGCTATAAGAATCGACGAAACTAAATTTTATGTCTTATATTGGCCCAAATTTCGTTTGACCATTAATTGCACTGTTTTGCCATTCTTTACAATGTGCCAAAAATTCATCATTTTCTTCCTTGTAATGCCTCAGAGGTGAAAGGAATTTTGGTGGATAAAATTTGGGATGTTACATTCCTCCCTTCGTCAATAAAATTTGGTCCTCAAAATTTTGGATAACATATAAAATTGATTATCCTCATGGAATCTTTTTTAAATATGCAATTTATCCCTGTTTTATGCATACTCATATGCATCACAAATTGTCGGATAGGTGTTAGTGTGTTAAATTCCTATCAATACTCACACATTCAGCCTGTTTTGTACTCATACAGCTCATTACTATACTGATTGTCCATAAGGTCTTACTGCTTATCAGATAAGTATTCAAAATATTAATGTTGCAAACACACCTATCTAACAGTGTTCAGGATTAACTATCTGTTTATCCTTACTGGCCTCACTGTGTATACTATTCAATACAAAGTGCTTATCAGGTCTTACTTCCCAGGGACACTACCCCATACAAACATGCACATCAGGTTTTACTACCTCTATCTCTGCTCAACATAACATGTCTCAGACGTATGTTTTATGAACTGATTCTCGATCTCAGCGCTACTTGTGCATTTTATTGGTGTAACCAGGACTATCACGTGTGACTTCCTGGCCATATCGAGAACACCTAATCATAGGGTTGCTTCACATGCTCTGATTGTATAATAAATGTTGGCCTAAAGACACACTAGTCCAACAAGTTTTATAATCTCAGGAAGTACAGTTCAATATACATACTGAATGCATGTCAGGACTTAAAAACTTAAGACTCTCAATTTACTAGTATTGAATATTCTAGTCTTACTGCCCTTGACAAACATGTATATTGGGACTTATTGTGAACATGTCTATCTATACACATAACTATCTATAGCTATGTTTGTCTACTCGGTGTTTAGGATCAAATGACTATTTGTCCCTACTAGCCAATTTTTGTTCACTACTGAGGATCAAATGACTGTTTGACCCTTATTGGCCATATTGTGTGCTCTGTTAAAGATCAAATGACTGTTTGATCCTTACTTGTTGTACTGTTATTAAGCATATAGCTCTGTCTGTACTTGTCTCATGTTCTTCACTACTCCTCAAGTAGATAAGAATATTGATACTAAATCTATCACAAGGTTTAATCCCTTACACATATCATATAATTCAATAAATATTTGCAGGGTCGTTTTCTCACCTATAGGTATTATCACAATCAGATTATAAAACATTCCATTTATGTTTAGTCCAAAGTGTTTCACATTGTCAAATACAATATAGGTATGGCTAGCACTAATACCTATTAATGTTTATACCACATAATCCACCTTGGGTCATCTCAGGCGACTCATGTGCCTTCTCATGTGTCATGGTGAATACTTTGGCCTGACTCCTAGGTCTAGGCTCTGTCAGCTGTTATGGGTAATCTTTAACAACATGACCTGACTATTGGCAATTATATCAAATTTGTTGCCTAGTTGTGCAAGGTCTAACCTCATTTGACTGGCCACAGTGCCAACAATTTTATCCTCAGGGAATCTTTGCTTGCCATGGCTATCAGCTTGATACGGCTTTTTATTATTCCACCCAGAGGGAATTTTTTTATTCTTGCATTTCTATAAAGAATTCCCACTAGTCAATGCACTCTTATTGTTAACATTTCTGTCACATAGATTCAACAAATTGTTTTATGTGATATGGCTTTTTTCTATTGCCTTGTTTAATTCTGTGAATTGATTAGAGACCAGCTTTTATCTCAACTCTAATCTCAGCCCCCAAATCATCATATCTGAGCTCCATTCCTTATTGTTACGATACCTCAGGTAAGAAGAGTATCGAGACAATCAGATGAATCAAGCTAAGTGCTCATTGAAAATTTCTTTTTCCTCTTGTCGAATCAATGAGTTCCTATAGATTCTAATTATTCAAGGAAAACATTTTTCATTAAATATTTCTTGAAATAAATTCCATGTTACTAGGATATTTAATTTCTGAAAAAATCATTTAGTGTTCCTCATGTTGTATTGATTCCTCTTCCTATCCACCAGGATTACTTTACCTTTCCCTACCAATGTTCTGTTTCTGTTGCACTTCTCATAGCTCATTCCTAACATCATTGATAATTGCTCACTGTTTCATTATCATGCCTAGTATTTGCTGTGTTAAGTCAGTCTAGCTTCTTAACATTGCCCAGCATCTCCACCTCTTGATCTTACCATCTTTATATTTCACTATATTGAAATAAAGAAGAGGTAATACACATAGTCAAAAGGGTATACTTATCATTTCACATAGTATTGGGTACACAGGTATTCCAGAGATAACATATAACAGGCATTTACAGTAGTCAGGGAAAGCCTTTAACAGCATACAGCCTCTGAACTACTATACAACATGTTTTTATTCCTTTACATGGCAAACATGACATATACATGTGACTTCCCAGGGGTCACCCATCCCGAGATTTCCCTGGTTCAAGCATGCTTGACCTTAGTGTACCTGTACAAAAATGCTGATAATGACTTTAACTACTTTCGAGCACCGGTACCCTATGATTGTCCTCGTTCTAAGGAGTTAGCCAACTATCTCCAGCTGACTAAATAATATGTGTGAACTGTATATCAGTACCTGTACATGTACTTAAACACATACCTTATGATATGTTCCATGAAATCCACAAAGTTGTCGTTTGGACCCCTCATATAACCTCATTATTCTTCCGGGCTCAAAATACTGAATCAGAAAAGAAGTACATTGTAGTGCGATCCAAATATCATATGGAATTTCCAAATCAAAATATCCTTGACGACACTATACTGGTATCAGATTGTCTAAGTACTCTATATATTGGTCTATAGGGGTGTCATGCTCTCAAATAGCCCATAGATATATACTCTGGACGTCCCTCCCATAACTCCTAATCCAGTAGCAAATCATGCATCATGTATGCCATTCCAGGTCTCGAACCAATAATGGAATCAAGATCTGACCCTATCTCGAACACAGTGCCATTCCAGATCATGCATCACGTATGCCATTCCATGGTTGATCAATGTCCTCTACTGATGAGCTTACTGATGGTTCTGTTCTAGGATGAGGTCCAAATATTAGCCTTACTCGGACCCACTTTCTCGGCGTTTGTAATCCTTGTTGTACTTCAGGTATTCACTAATCCATCAGGGGCTGATTCACAAATGGAGGTGATTCACTTCTCTAGTGCCCTCGTCCTTACAAAGTTACTTTTTACCACATAATCAAGACCATATCAGTAAACTATTCCATTACCAAAACCACTCTCTCTGATACCAAAATGCTAGACCCCTTCTTTATTTCGACATAATCAAAGTAACAATGTACACAGTTCAGTGGACATACAGAAAAAACATATATATACTGATATAAAGTACTTGATTAGATTATAGGAATTCCCATAGGGTGTGTACATAATACTTATAAATCTGAAAAATAATAATAAAATATACATATAACCAACGTCCCTATTTAAACTGGACCGAAACCTTCAGTTGCCGGTATTTACATCTTTACCCTTTGGGCAGCTTCCTTCAACTAGATAAATTATACATTTATGGAAAGGGTAAGATTCATACAAATCTTAGTAGTGACATACTATCAATCATATAAAATGTGATGAATAAATATGCAATTCACCACATAGTATAATAGGAAATTCATACTGTAACATGTTTGTGTATGTTAGATTCCAAGTTTTGATGATAACAAAAGATTATTGTGTGTTGTGTTAAGAAACTCATGTTTTGCAAGTTTAGATAATGGTTGAAAATGTTACCAAATGCATCTCACAAAGTTTAGTGGTCATTATTGTGATTTTAACTGATGCACTCAAGTGATGGAAGCTACCACTCAAGTGATAAGCAATTTTACACTTGAGCACAAGCGAGTGTTGAACTGAAAGTGCTTGACAGAAGTAGACTTTTATTGAAAATGCTAGGACAACTTGAGTAATAAACATAGCACTTGAGTGATGGTGTAATTTGAAATCGACCATGAAGGTACGCTTGTGCAAGTGTTTGATAGTAAGAAATATCAAAGACATAAAATGATTTTTGCACTTGAGCAAGGACTCAATACTCGAGTGATAGGCTCAAATTCACTCGAGTCATGTAAAGTGTGATACAGGCGAGTGAAGCATAAAAAGTTCTTGCCTGAGAGAGAGCCAGAGTATGGAAGAGAAAGTGCACCCAAGTGAAAAGCTCTTACACCTGAGTGATAGCATAGCACCTGTGAGTGAGAAATCTAACTCACTCCATTTCTGATACAAGTACTGAAGCAAAAGAGTACTTTATATAAGAATATACTTTACACTCAGGTGAGGATCAGTGTAATCGAGTGAAGGTCCATATCACCTGCAAGTACAAAATCACACTCTTGATAAATAGGATATGAGTGTTATCCAGAGACATTAGTTCATAGTGCAAAATACACGTGCACTCGAGTGAGACCAGATGCATTTGAGGGAGGACCCATATCACTCACAAGTCAGAAAATAAACTCTTGATTTTTTGCATGGAAGTGCAACTCAAAAGCTAAAGAAGAAGAGACACTGTAATGCTACACTCGAGTAAGACCTAAGTACAATCGAGTGATACTCTATCAAAAGCCAAAACGCAATAAACTTACAACAATGAATCTAAACATGGTTTAATGTTATTTATTCATTCTATTTTCATTTTTCCATATTATTTAACATCATTTAATATATATTTCAAGTGTGAAACAGGGGTTTCATCGTTTGAATTAGAAAGACACAGAGGAAGTCAAACAACAATGGACAGAATCATTACGTCCAACTAAGCACGTACCTACCACGATATCTTGTTCAAATATTTCAAACATACGCATGCTGGTCTGCAATGAAACACTATACTCCATAATGACTATTATTCAACGAACAAAATCAGTTGACTATAATGCAGGGTTTGAGAGACCATCAAACAAGAACTTAGAATGAGAATATACACAAGCAAATTCATGAGTCTCTATTATTCATATTTTCTCTGTCTTCATATTATACTTTAATGTTTATTATATTTGCTCTATGAGAGAGTCTGTATACACTTCAAATTCTATTGTCATTTGATCTCAAGGTACAGGGACCTTGCAAGGGTAGATATCCTTACGAGATAAGTAGTTGAGAGAATTCCTAGTAGTACTTTCTACTTATAAGACTTACAAGGTACAAGCAGTAGAGAACATTGCTGCTCGTAAGACTGATAGGGTTCTAAGCAGAAGAAAACGTTGCTACTTATAAGAGTTGTATACGTAAGCCAGAGGGAAAGGTTATAGGTTTGTTTTTATGCACGTAAGATATATTATTGTAAGGGTTAGAGAAATTTCTAAGTATTAGAATATTTCTGCTCGTAGTCCATTCAAGGATGATTGTTGTTTTGCGGCGTTTTGAGAGGCCACTAAATCTTGGAAGAATAGTGAAAATTTTAATAGGTCTTGATCTCTAAGGACTGGACATTAGCCTAGGTTTTGGACCGAACCAGTATAACTCTCTGTGTGCTAATCTTCTCTACTTTACTCTATCTACAGTTATTGTCATATCATCACATCAACCAAAAAATTTATCACATCACCCAATTCACCCCCTCTTAGGTGAAGCTTGCCTATTTCATTTGGTATCAGAGTAAAGTCTTCTCCAAAGAGCCTAACAGCTTGAGAAGGATACCGTAAATGACAACAATAAGTGAGAAAATTCTTCCAGATGGAGCTTATATCACTAGACCTCCTGCCTTTGTTAGAGAAATTTTTTTGTTCTAGAAAGCTAATTTTAGAGTATTCATGATAGCTAACGAATATGGTCTGTGGAATGTAATACAAGACGGTGACTATGTTCCAATGAAGAAAATTGTAGTTAGAGTCATGAAAAAGAGTCCAGAGGAGTTTGACAAAAATGAAAAGAGGTTAGTAACGTTAAATAGTAAAGTTATTTTAATGATACAGAGTGCCCTCAGTCAAAAGGAATATTTTCAAATATGCACACTTCCAACAACCAAAGATATATGGAATGCTCTTGAGATCGCTCATGAAGGTACATCCAAAATCAAAGAAAATAGAGTCAATACTCTAATTACAGAGTATGATTTTTTTTGGATGAAACCTGGAGAAAGAATCCCAAAATTTGAACTCCGATATACTCATCTTGTTAATCAATTATCAGCACTTGGGAAAACATTTTATCAAAATTCCCAGGTAAGAAAGATCCTTAACATTCTTACGAAAGAATAGGAAGCAAAGGTAACAGCTATCGAAGAAGCTAAAGGAAAGTTAATGAGATCTGTAACTGCTCTCTTTGGTAGCCTTTCTGAGTATGAAGGAAAATTAAGGTTCAAGAAGGAACTAGAAGAATTCGATGATAAAAAGAAAAGAGGAGTTGTACTTAAAGCCATCAAGGAAGATGAGTCTTTGAAAAGCGAAGATGTCCCTGATGATGATGATATGGGAATGCTTATGAGGAAATTCAAGAAGTTCTGTAGAAGATGCCAAAAGAATTTCAAGAATTATCAAGGTGGACCAAGCAAGAAAGAAAATAAGGAGCAACAGATAGTATGCTATGAATGTGGAAAGCCTGGACACATCAAATCTGAATGCTTTAAAAATAAAGACAAGAAGAATCAGAAAAAGAAAGCATACATATCATCTATATGGGGTGATAGCTAGTCGGATGAAGAAAGAGACAACGACAAAGTTACAAATCTATGCTTGCTAGCCAAAGAAGAAGAATATGATTCTAAGGTATGTCTCAAAGCCTCACGAGCAAACAAGTGGTATATTGATAGTAGATGCTCGAGACACATGACTGGTGACAGAAATAAGTTCACCATGCTAGAAACCAGAGAAGGAGGAAAGGTAACTTTTGGAGGTAACCAATCTAGACGTATTGCTAGAATTAGTGAAGTGGGAAAATTCTATGGTGATCAAATCAATGATGTATATTACGTTGAAGGATTATTTCGCAACCTCTTGAGTGTGAGTCAAAGTACTGGCAAAGATAACTGGGTAATCTTTGATTCAGAGGAATGCTTGATAATAAACAAGAAGGATCTACCGAGTAACAAAGAATCCATGAAGGCAAAGATCCAAGCTCAAAGGGACAATAACTGTTATACTATTGATTTAAATTCAAATTCTTCTAAAAATTGTTTTCTTAGCAAATCAGAGGAAAGTTGGTTATAGCGTAAGCGTCTGGCTCAAGTTAATATGAACTAACTTGACAAATTGATTAGAAAAGATTTAATTTTTGGTTTTCCCAAACTTAAATTCAAAAACGACATGATTTGTGAGGCATGTCAAAAAGGCAAACAAAGTATGAGATTCCTACTTCCAAGCCTATACAATTCTTCATATGGACTTAGTAGGTCCAGTGAGAGTAAAAAGTTTTGATGATTTTACAAGATTTACATGGGCTATATTTATTACTTCAAAAGATGAAACATTTGTCAAATTTATTATGTTTGCTAAGAAGGTTCAAAATGAGAAAGGTATTTCTATTGCCTCTATCTGGATAGACCATGGAGGAGAATTTGATAATCAACTCTTTGAAGATTTCTACAACAACGAGGGAATATATCACAACTTCTCTGCACTTAGAACGCCTCGACAGAATGGAGTAGTAGAAAGGAAGAACAGAGTCCTCAGAGAAATGGCAAGGGCAATACTCAATGAAAATGAAATGTCACAAGTATTCTGAGTGGATGCAATAAGTACTGCATGCTATATCTCAAATCGAGCATATATTCGCAAGTCACTTGGAAAGACACCATATGAACTCTACAAAGGGAGAAAGCCAAATCTTGCTTATTTACGTATCTTCGGATGCAAGCGCTTCATTCACAACAACGGTAAAGAAAACTTGGGTAAATTTGATTCAAAATCTGATAAAGGTTTATTCCTAGGATATTCTAATAGAAGTAAAGCATATAGATTTTTTAATAAAAGAACATGTACTATTGAAGAATCTATTCATGTTGTGTTTGATGAACTTTAGTCTCAGATAAAGGCTTTTGATAAAGAAGAAAAGTATTTGATAAAGAAAAATAAAACTATTTCAAATCATAATGATTTTGAAACAAATGATTTTCAAAATAAACAAGGTGTCGATGATCATGCTCAACCAAAAGCGTGGAGACATATTAAAGATCATCCAATTGATCAAGTAATTGGAGATATTCATGAAGTTGTCAAAACCAGAAATAGAATTCTTAATGAGGTAAATTTTTCTGCTTTTATTTCTGAGATTAAACCTTCTAATATTGAAGAAGTATTATCTAAAAATGATTGGGTGATTGCTATGCAAGAAGAATTAAATCAATTCCAAAGGAATCAAGTTTGGGATTTAGTACCTCAACCTAATGATCACTCGGTTATAGGAAGCAAATGGGTTTTCAAAAACAAACTTGATGAATCAGCAATCATTGTGAGAAATAAGGTAAGGTTAGTTGCCAAAGGCTATAATCAAGAAGAAGGTATTGATTATGAGGAAACATATGCTCTAGTGGTAAGACTGGAAGCAATACGAGTACTCTTAGCATTTGCTTGCATCAAAGGTTTTAAACTTTATCAAATGGATGTGAAAAGTGCTTTTCTAAATGGTTATATTATGGAGGAAGTATATGCAGAACAACCTCTTGGTTTTGAAGATGAAACAAAGCCTGATCATGTTTTCAAACTTAAGAAAGCTTTGTATGGTTTAAAACAAGCACCCAGAGCTTGATATGAAAGGCTAAGCAAGTTTCTTCTTAATCAAAACTTTGTCAGAGGAAAAGTAGATACAACCCTTTTCATCAAACATAACAAAAATGATCTTCTAATTGTTCAAATTTATGTTGATGATATTTTTTTCGGTGCTACTAACGAATCTCTTTAGCAAGAATTTTCCAAGCTGAGAGTTTGAAATGTCCGCAATAGGAGAATTAAACTTCTTTCTTGGACTTCAAAACAAGCAAAGGAAGAATGGGATATTTGTATCTCAAACAAAATATTTGAAAGAATTATTGAAGAAGTATAGAATAGACAATGCTAAAGAAGCTGATACTCCAATAAGCTCTACAACATTGTTGGATGCTGACGTAAAAGGCCCTGACTTCAACATCACTAAATATAGATGAATGATAGGTTCATTACTCTATCTAACAGTAAGTAGGCCAGATGTACAATTCAGTGTTGGAATGTGTGCAAGGTATCGATCTGCTCCTAAGGTATCACATGCAGAAACTGCAAAAAGAATCTTCAAATACCTAGGAGATATTACAGAACTTGGCCTATGGTATCCAAAAAAAGGAAACAAATATTTGATGGCCTATTCAGATTCAGATCATGGAGGATATAAAACTGACAGGAAAAGTACCAGTAGACAATGTCAATTCCTTGGAGGCTCTCTGGTATCATGGTTCAGTAAGAAGCAGAACACAGTGTCATTATCTTCTTTTGAAGCTGAAAATATAGCTGCAGCAAGCTTTTGTTCTCAAGTACTATGGTTGAAGCAATAATTTCAAGATTTGAGGATATACTTAAAGGAGATACCAATTTACTATGACAATACTAGTACCATTAGTTTGGCCAAGAATACTGTACAACATTTAAGGACCAAGCATACAGATATCCGACATCATTTCATTCAAGATCACGTACAAAAGAAGGATGCCAAAGTAGAATTCATACCGATACATCTTCAACTCACTGACATATTCACAAAGCCGATAGCTAAAGATCAATTCCTATATATTCAAAGAGAATTGGGAATGATTAGTCCCAATGAGATGTAAGTTTTTCTTGTTAATTATTATGGTTTATGTAAGTTTTGATGATAATCATACTGACTTAGGCATTATAGTTATAGAAAATGTTTTTGTAGGACTATCACTCAAGTGCTGGATAGAACACTCAAATACAAGGCATTTTAGCACTCTTATCAGAGATGAATTCGTGAGTGTGGAATTATTTCATATGCTCTGCTTCTAGCTATGTAAAATAGGGATTAATAGAGTATGTAAGAACTCTTAGAACTCACTCGAGCATACCAAAAGTATCAAACCTCACTCGAGCATACCAAAAGTATCAAACCTCACTCGAGTGAGGGAAGAATATCACTTAAGTGATATAAGAACATACCTAAAGTACAGTAAGAACACTCGAGCACTTATATGCTTAAGCCAGATACGCATTTACATGCTTTATGAAATTTCTATGTTTTACACTCGAGTGCTATATGAATAACACTCGAGTACTAGGGTTATCACTCGAGTGTTGGGACTTACATCAGACACGCGATAGCTCAGACCGTCGTACTTCCTCTTCTCACTCAAAAGCATCTCTTCACTCAACAGCCATAACTTTTCATCTCCGATCATTTCTCACCAATTAAATGCCTCAAGTCTATTCAAATTTTAGTTCCAACCCTTAAATCTTTATCAAAAGGTCAAATTTATCATTATTTTCCTTTTTCTTGCCCTAACAGAAGAACATTTCCAAAAATCTTCTTCAAGTCTTTTTCTGTGCTGTTAATTATTCAATCCAGTTTTGAATCATTCAAAATGGTTAGAAAATTGATTCCTCAAGTTTCCCAAAACTCTCCAACACCTTCACCTCCTCATTCCAAAGCCCATAAGTCAGGATCTCCAATGACAGCACCTTCACATACTTCATCTCCAACTCCTTCACTATCTTCTACTCCAACACAACTTCCAAAGCCCAAAACCACCAAGAAAAAAATAACTTTGGCCAAGAAGATTCATCTTAAGCCTAATATTGTTGGAAATTATGCCCTAAGGGCCAATCATTGTACTTTAAACATTATTATTTTAATGAAATTTCTCCATTCTGTTATCATATTATTTGCATGTTAACTGTGATAATTGTATCCTTGGATAATTCATAAAGATTGTCCTAAAATGTCCCTGGTCGGTCATCTATGCGGGAGCAGAGATGAAACAAGACCAGTATGACTTTGATAAGATATGGAGATACGAATCAAAGTCTTAGGCACTTGTAAGAGTACAAGGTGCTGGACCGACCCACTATGAGAAAGCTACATGGATCAAGTCATAAGCTTTTCTCATGTATAACCACGTCACAATGCCCTTAGACCTGAGGTCATCATGGATTCCTACATGAGAGTTGCTAAGCTTTGAACTAGTCAAAAATCACTTTTGACCGGGTGATGATAAAGGCTACGATCGGGCTTGGTGGTTTTTCATGTAGAGGAATATGAATGATCAAGATGGAATTTGTCCCTCACATTAGTAGAGAGATATTACTGGGCCCCTCGATGAGTGAGTCTGAGAAATGTATGGCCATACTATGATGAAAGGAGTTTTTGTCTCTGTTATCAGGCTACTCAGGAATCGAGAAAGTAATGGTCAGGAACAAGAGGATGACATTTTCCATGCCTTATCCTTGATCGATATATCGTGTGACAAAAGGGACGTGACATGGTTGTATGACAGGTTGCATCGTGATAACGATCCTTGAATTGGGTAGTCGTAATGTCTTGCTAGAGGCCGCTTGCGACTTTTGGGTTAGTGTAGTTATTGGCCCACTGCCAACTTCATATGGGCCTACAGGGTCGCACACAAGAATGGCCCAACACGAGATAATGTTTGATTTAGGGTGGATGAATTTTATATTTATATATATATATAATATAAAATTCATTAATAATATTATAGAGATATATATATTTTTGAAATATATTATATATATATATATATGTATATATATATATATTATGATATTATTATATTGTGTTGGTTTTAAATTTAATTTATTAAGATATATTAAATTTAATAACTAACATGATAGAGATATAGTATCTCAGATTTAATTTATGAAGATAAATTAAATCTAATGGCTCTTTATTTAGATTAAATAAATAGGTTAAATTAAAACTGTTGGACAGATTTAATTTAAACTGAATTTATTTAATTAGCTCATCAAGATAATTAATTGTTAATTAATTTCGAAATTAATGATGATTAATTTTGAAATTTGAAAATAACCCTCATGGGTTATAAAGTTGATAGAGCTGATAGACTCAAGGTACATCAGAATTGAGAGCCGCAAGTTAAACCCTTGGAGACATTAGAGGCGCTAGCACGCAGTCTCGGTTGGAGAGCATTCGTGTGGATACCGGTAGAGGGAGCGGACCTGACGTGTTGGCTCTTAGAGATCGTGAAAACTCTGAATCCTCAAAAAGGTATGAATCCTTCCAACTTGGTTTAAACGCTGTTGATAGATCCTCGATTAGGATCGGTGAAAATTTTTTAAATTCTTCCGTTGTGCTTACCGATCCTACAAAGATAGCTAAGGAGACTCAACCTCAACCAAAGAGACCAAAGGGAGTTGTCTTTCAAGAGCCTGTTGTTACTCATTCTCAATCAAAGGAAATAAAGGGAAGAGGAAAGACGACTGCCACAAAAGAACCTCAAGAGTCTTCCTCTGATGATTCCTTCAATGTGCACCTCTAGGAAGCATTAGACAAATCGAAGCTCGATGCCTAAGTAGGCAAGATTGCCTCCCAAGTCGGTGCCTCAGGTTCTCATCATGTTGCCAGACCAGTACGGCTGCTTTAGGAGTACCTTTTACTTCAGAGGCTCCAGAGGAAGAATAAGTCATAAATCCTCCAGAAGGCTTCAATGCTCAGGAACTTAAGCCATTTGATTAGAAGGTATATGATTCTCAGTTTTCTCATAGAAGTTTCTATCCTATAGTTTATATGTATTTAGATTATCTAAAAAAAAATTTGTAGTCTGAATTTTCAACCTTTCCTTGGTTATTATGATACCTGGTTGAACATACATCTTCCATATTCCCCTTTTGTTGTGAGAACTTTTTATTGCAACTTAAAAGTCAAAAACATAAAATCTAGGGCCAGAGAGTTGAGAAAGGAAGCAATGTCTACCACTATTAGAGGTCAACACATTATGATATCTCCTACCATCATAAATGATGTACTTGGTTATGTTGCACCACCTTTCGATCCACCTACACTCTCTACTAATGAAGCCTTCCATCAATTAAGGCCAAATGACCCTATAGGACCTCTTAACTTTAAGCATACTGATATGCCTGACTCTATTCATGCCCTTCATTACATATACACCCGTAGTATTGTTAACAAATCCAAAAACTATACCCATTTTGCCCAGAGAGACTAATATTTATTGGCCTCCTTCCTAGCTAGTCAACAAAGGAATGTGGGGGAGATTATCTTTGGTGAGATGAGACGGTTTAGATTTTCTTCATCAAAATCCACCACAATTCCTTATCCACAACTTGTGTCTCTCATCCTAAAGCACAACAAAGTTTGGTATTTGAAGGGAATTGAGAGGGTAAACATTCTGAGGTTTGGCAAGATTTAGTTGACACACATGGGGATCAATCTTCCAATTAGCCAAACCAAGGCTACATCTCAGAGAGAAGTAACTCCTTCGAGAGGTGATAAGGCTCAGTCTTCTGCACAAGGACTAATTCCACCTCCATATTTCCTAAATGCATCACTACCAATCTATTTAGTAGAAGTGATCAATCAAGTGGTGGCAGACCTATAAAGGAATTGTTAAGTGGGTATGAGAAATTGGTAGACAAAATGAAAACACAAGTTTCAAGATTGGTGGACAAGGCTAATGCCAATTTTTATATGATGTTCAAGGCACAAGAAGAACAGTCATGAAGAATCACTGACATAGAGATATTCTTGCGTACTCATCTTCTAACTACTTCTACTGAGGTGCCTCTAGAGTCTACTCCTACCACGGCTTCACCTTCTCAGCCTCAGACACATGTCCTCTTCACTGACCCTCATGTCTAAATTGATGTCACTTATGACCAGCCATTAACATCACCACCTGCAGCCTCTACTCCTCATCCATCATCTCCAACATTTGTACCTGAGCCATCATCTCCACCATTTGATCCATTCACTGCCATGGTGGTATATACCCCAGCACAACCATCTGATCTTACTTTTTCTCAGCCCCCTTCTGATACTGACAAAATGGGGGAGAAGGATATGTGATAGTTCTTGAGCTATTCTGTCTGGTTCTGGATTGATTTTGGATTAAGAGGGAGTATTGGGAAGTTTTTATGTATTGGGGTAGGTTTAATGTTATTTTGAGCTTTTTTTTTTCTTTCTAACTTGGATGTATTTGGATTTTCATGAGTAGATGTTATCTGCTAATGTACTTCACAAGTTCAGAAATATAAATATATGGTCATTTTCATGATTTTTAAGTTTTTCTACTCTATTATGACTTAGCTTTTAGTATCCATTGAAAGTATTGCAGGAAACTTATGAAGTTAAGTGCAAAATTCTGAAAAATGATTCAAAACTTTAGTGAATATGCATTTGGAAATCTTGAATGATGTACTTGAGTAATGGAAGCTACCACTCGAATGATCAATAATTTTGCACTTGAGCACAAGTGAGTATTGAACTGAAAGTGTTTGACAGAAGCAGACTTTTGCTGAAAATACTAGGACAACTCAAGTGTTAAACACAGTACTCAAGTGATGGTGTAATTTGCACTCGACCATGAAGGCATACTCGTGCATGTGTTTGATAGTAAGCAATATCAGAGACAGGAAATAATTATTGCACTCGAGCAAGAACTCAATACTCGAGTAATAGGCTCAAATTTACTCGAGTCCTATGAAGTGTGATACAGGAAGTGTTGACCCGAGAGCAAGTAAAACTTAAAGTGTAAAGTGCACTCGAGCCTAAGCGAGTGAAGCAAAAAAAATGCTTTCCCGTGAGTCAGCCAGAGCATGGAAGAGCAAGTGCACCTGAGTGAAGAGCTCTTGCACCTTAGTGATAGCTGAGCACCCGCGACTGAGAAATCTAACTCTCTCCATTCCAAATACAAGTGCTAAAGCAAAAGAGTACTTTATACAAGAATATACTTTGCACTCGAGTGAGGATCAGTGTACTCAAGTGAAGGCCCACATCACTTGCAAGTGCAAAATCACACTCTTGAAAAATAGGATATGAGTGTTATCCAGAGACGTGAGTTCAAAGTGCAAAATACATGTGCACTCGAGTAAGACCAGATGCACTTGAGTAAGGCCCACATCACTCGCAAGTGATAAAATGCACTCTTGATTTTTTGCATGGAAGTACAACTGAAAAGCTGAAGAAGAAGAGAAACTGTAATGCTGCACTCGAGTTAGACCGTAGTACACTCGAGTGATACTCTGTCAAAAGCCAAAACGCAACAGACTTACAACAATCAATCCAAACATGTTTAATGTTATTTAATCATTCTATTTTCATTTGTTATTATTATTTAACATCAATTAATATATATTTCAAGTGTGAAATAGGAGTTTGATCGTTTGAATTAGAAAGACACAGAGGAAGTCAAATGATGGCGTACAGAATCATTATGACCAACTAAGCACGTACCTATCACAATATCTTGTTCAAATATTTCAAACATACGCATGTTGTTCCGCAATGAAATGCTCTGCTCTATAATGACTATTATTCAAAGAACAAAATCAATTGACTATAAATGTAGGGTATTAGAGACCATCAAACAAGAACTCAGAACAAGAATATACATAAGCAAATTCACAAGTCTCTATTATTCATATTTTCTCTATCTTCATATTGTACTTCAGTGTTTATTATATTTGCTCTATGAGAGAGTCTATATATACTTCAAATTCTATTGTCATTTGATCTCAAGGTACAGGTACCTTGAGAGGGCATATATCCTTACGAGATGAGCAGTTGAGAGAAACCTAGTAGGACTTTCTGCTTATAAGACTTACAAGGTACAAGCGGTAGAGAACGTTGCTGCTCGTAAGACTTATAGGGGTGCAAGCAGGAGAGAACGTTGCTGCTCATAAGACTTGTATACGTAAGTGAGAGGGAAAGGTCATAGGTTTGTTTTTCTACACGTAAGACTTGTCGAAAGGGGAGAGAAATTTCTAAGTGTTAGAATATTTGTGCTCGTAGTCTATTCAAAGACGATTGTTGTTTTGTGGAGTTCCGAGAGCCCACTGAATCTTGGAAGAATAGTGAAAATCTCAGTAGGTCTTGACCTCTAAGGATTGGACGTAGGCCTGGGTTTTGGTCCTAACCAGTATAACTCTTTATGTGCTAATCTTCTCAACTCTACTCTACCTACAGTTATTGTCATATCACAGCATCAACCAAAAAATTTATCACATCACCGAATTCACCCCCTCTTGGGTGAAGCTTTCCTCTTTCAGTGCACATTATTCATGGTCAATTGACTATTTGGACACCCACTTGTCTATCACCCCAGCTAGGTCCTAGACCACAGTTAGGTACTGTTCATACTACGTATATCATAGCTAGGTCCTAATAAGCTGGTTGGTATTTGTGTTTTTCCCACCAAATGGTACTTATGCTTTCCAGCACCACAGTTAGATATTGTGCCCCAGAAATTTTTCATATCACAAAATATGGCATACATACAGTATATAAACAATCACATAGTTTTGAGAGATAGAGTTACTATTTGAATTGCCCTTTCCTTGTCTGTCTATCAGTCCACTATGTTTTGTCCAGCTTAAGTTGTTGTCAAGTCCTAACATTCCAAATTTATAATAAATGAGTTATTACTCATTCATGTCTTATTCTAAACTCATATTGTTGGTTATCTGTACTCAAAAACGCATATTGACCAAAATACCCCTAGGAAACCCAGTTTAAGCCCCTTTATACCCAATTTAACTGTACTTTACAAAAAATTATGACCCAGGCTATTCCAACAAAATTTCACATGTAAAGTCCATTTTTGACCTCAGATTGGGCAAATTCACATTCAAATGATGAGAATGCCCTTGACAACCCCTATGTTAGGATTTTAGGGGTAAAATTGTCGTTTCACACCCTAAAGCCTCCATACTTTACATTTTACATGTTTCCACACAAATTTCCATTCTAAACATAATGAGATCATCAAAACACCAAAATCTAGTCCAAACACCACTAAACAACCCTTGGATGAAATCTGAAAAAATTGGGGAAAATTGGTGTTTCATGATTTCATTCCATTAATCACTTTCTTTCCACCACTAATGACTTGTTTAATTACTTAAACTCCTATTGAACATGTTTAATCAAAAATTGGGTAGCACCTCCCCTTATGGTTTGAGCATCCCAAATCACAAATTCAACGAAATCAAATACACAAATCAAACACAACAAAAATAACCACCTTTAATCCAACAAGAAAATCAAAGTTTATGGGTTTACCTTTACTTCACTCTCTACAACTTCAAAACCATCCATCCTCTTCCTTCTTGCTCTTTACTTTGTGCTTGCTACATGTTTGCTTAAAGAACAGATAGAGATTAGAAGGTGTTTCATGCATTTTGAAGGCATAAACACATGAATTTCACAATCACTCACCTTGATTTTGCTTCTTGAACTCTTGCTCTTCTTCTTTGTGTTCATGTGTTTCACGACTCTTTCTCTCTTCTTGGCTCTTGTGTTGGCTGAAAATATGGCATTGGAGGAAAGATAAGAGCTCTTAAAAAATATTGTCTCCACCTACTTAAAATATAATATTTTATTGCTCATTAGTCATGTGATTTTTGACTAATTGCATTATCTTTTTGAGTTTGGCCAAAATGTTTCCAACTGGAACACTTTATGGCCAAATAATTATTTTCTCTTTCCTTTCTCTTATTTGGACAAAATAAGACATCCTTGAAGAGGTTAAATGGCTTCTTAAAGAAGTTTATTCCACCTCCTTATGTTATATTATTTAATTGCTACTTAATCACATATTTTAATTTTTTTACCTTTCTCCTTTCTTTTACTTGGCTAAAATGATCCATCTTTTGGTATATTTTGGACCAAGTGTTTAATCTCCCTTGCTTCTTCCATGTTGGCCAAAAATTGGCCATTTAATTGGAGAAAAATAAGAGCTTTTGTTTTAATGGCCAAATGACCATTTTTCCCTTACCTTCTTCAATTTTTGTATTACATTTTGTCTTCTTCCTTTTTCTTTTGTTTGGGCCAAAGTCTACATGTTTCTTATTGTGCTCCTCCATTCTTCATTTTGGGCTACAAGAATAGGCTTTTAAAAAGACAAAACTAAATTTGATGTCTTATGTTGGCCCAAATTTCGTGTGACCACTAATTGAACTGTTTTGCCATTCTTTCCAATGAGCCCAAAATTCACCATTTTCTTCCATTTCATGCCACAAAGGTGCAAGTAATTTTGGTGGATAAAATTTAGGATGTTACATATTATGTTTTTTATATTTAAATAGAAAATGAATAGTAGGGTTTTTTGGGTTATCTTGCCTAAGACTTTGCATCACAGTTCATTCGTAAGAACTATTATTTATTTTTTTATATTTATCACATATCTTTGTTAATAACTATGAGGTATGTTATATTTTTTTAAAAAAATTAGGATAATATTACCCAGATAATTACATTTTTATATTTTATAAAAATAAAACCAAAAGTTATTACCCTTTGATAGATGATCTAAGGTCTGCTACAAATTTTGAAACTTTTATTTCCTTCAATTTCAAATAATTAAAAGCTCTAAAAATTTGTAGCATACCTCACATCATCACGCTATTCGTCACTAGACGAGTGGCCTAAATCATGTAGGAGTATATTAGGATCATGGTGGCTAATCCCATACTCATCAAGAATGAGATTAGCCTTCCTATTCGGAGTATGGTCAATGCATTTTGTATAACGCATCGTTGCCTCTAGTTGAGGGAGTAGAGGATGCATTTGTCATTTTTTTAAAAATTTTGATGGTTTATTATACAACCACCATTTTAAGGATAAAATAAAAAACAAAAAGACAATATAGATAAACAAACTAAAAATAAAAAATTATCGAGATGTTTGAAGTATTTAATGCATCATCATATTCTTCCTTTTATAGTAACTTACCCACCTTCTTGTTCAAAGAGAAAATGAGAGTAGTAAGTTCCTTCAAGCATTGATCTATGCATCCTTGCTCTTTCAAGTCAACCTAGACCATATGATGGAGCTCATAGGTCGCATGGATGACTCCTTCAATGCTTGTTGGTGAGGGGAGTTCATCATTCTATTTATTCCCAGATGATGAATCAAAAGTTCTCTAGCAATTGTCTATCATTTTGTTGAAGAACAAAAGCTTGCAGTCAGCTATGAGAAGTTGAATTGGAGTGAAGAAGTAGAGTTCAGTATTTGGACATTTATATAGAGAGTGTTTTGCAGATTATCAACCCGTTGTATCCTTTAGTTTTAAATATCATTTTTATAAATGGTGACAATTGTTTCTTAATAACTACTAGGAATTTGAAATGGTATTCTAATAAGTGACGGGTTTTATTTAATAACCGTTATTTATTTGCAATTTTTTAAATGTTAATGCGAGCATGGTTGCATAATCAACTACCGTAAAAGAGAAGAAAATTAAAAGAAAAAGAAAAAAGAAAATAAAAGACAAAAATAAAAATAAAAAGTTATGGAGATGAAGTATCTAATGCATCATCACATTCTTCATTCTCCAGTAATTTGTCGTCTTTATAGTTAAGAGAGCAAATGAAAGAGGTAAGTTTTCATAGAGGAAAGATATTCAAGATTTTTTGAGTCAAATAGGCATGTCTCTGTAAATTGGTGTTTATGGAATTGGTGATGATTGGATTTGCAAAACTTGTCATTATAAGATTATGAGAATAAAATTGTATCATTCACAAATGAAAATTTTTACAAATCTAATCATACGAATTCCAATAGTGACAACTAGAGAGAATATCAAGATGAACAAGGAAAAGCTTGTGGAGGAATGTTTAGGGTTTTACGGGTTATCAAGCAGAACAGACGTGTCCCTATAAATTGGTCTTCATGGAATTCATGATATTGGATTTGTGAAACATGTCATAATGACAATGATGAAATTTCAAAGAAATTGTATCATTCTCATATGATAATGTTCACAAATCCAATCTTTGAGAATAGCATATGTGGACAGCCAGATCAAAGAGAATACCATGATGAAGAGCTTGCGGAGGAAGAGCTCCCTGTATGTGTTTATATATATTAGTTTAATTTTTTTTCTAGTATATAGGTCAATTTAATTATACATTTATGAAAAGGTACATTAAATCAAAGTAGTTAGGGAAAAGGTAGTTGGGTGATAGATCATTTGAAAGTTTACATGACGGTTGTTTAGTAAGCATCATCATTTTGTGATTTAATAAATGATTTTTAATAATTACAACCACTATGTTTTTGTTTTCGTTGATATAAGAGTGGATGACAAATTGTTTGTAATTATTACATGATGGTTGTGTTGTAATAATTGTTATTGTCCTATTTAAAAAATGATGGCTATTAACTACAATCGTTATATTTGAGGCTTTCATGAATTCTACCTCTAAATACATGATGGTGCATATATTTAACTATTATGTTTTTGTATTACATATTCTTGCGTTACCTCTAACTCAACATACATAATGTTTTTTGCTGTAATCGGTATTTATTAAGCATTATATATGCATGAATCTGTAGTAAAGGAGGTTGTTTTCATGCTTAACTCTTTTCCATCATGGTTGTTTGGTATTAGGAACTAGGGAGAGAAATCACTAATACATATTTGTGCATTTATAATGCTTCATACATAACAATTATAGCTAATAAACGTCAAATATGTCAAGGTAGATTATATGCACTATCATGAATTGTGAAGAGGAATTCGTGAAAACTCAAAAATAATAGTTGTAACTAATAATCGTCATTTATTTAGTGACAAAAGTGATAGTTCTTCTGCAACAACTGTCATGTAATGATTACAAACAATTCCTCTTCAGACCCTTATATCATCGAAGACAAAACATAACGGTCTTCAAAAACAACCATCATCTAACACCCCCCACCACCTTATGAGTCACAACTCATAACCCTTCATAATCCGTTAGACCTTCATAAGTCATAAGTCAATAACCCTTTGTAATTTGTTAAACCTCTATTTAAAATCATCTATTCCTTGTGATTTTTATTACTTTTCTTTATTAGCCTCCTCCTACTCCTTCATCATAATAAGTTCCCAGGGAGCTCCTCTACTGCCACCACTACTACCTCCTACTCCTTCTCCACCTCCTCCTGAAAATAAGGCTTTGATGTAGATGTTGGCAAGCCTTGATCATGATACAAGACATCTAATGGCATATGCCAATACACTAAATAGGAAGTTGTACCACATACTTCATCACAATGATGTTGAATATGACTTATAGTCAAACCCTTCATCTCGCTCCTCTAATGATGAGGATGAGGAGGATAAAAGTGTGATAAAAAGGATGAGGATGACAGGTCTAACCCCCTTCATAATTATGATTCAAAATATGTATTTTAAAATGAAATAGAGACCAATAATAATCAAACTCATTTACAATCCCTTCCTTACTGAAGGTTTTCAAAAATATTTTCAAAGTTTCTGCCTTACCGTGGTCTCAAATTCCACAACTCGAATATAATTACCCTATGTAGTTACATCACATTTACATATCAGAGTGTACAACAAAATCCTGGTAACCCCCGGGTTTCATACATAAACAGAAAGGTTTATAAATTCCCATTAAGGGATTACACTACTGTTTCCAAAACAACATTTCTAAGATATACGGTGATCTTCCAACAAAACGTGATATCCAACACCAAAATATAAATCTCCCTAAGGAGCCATATCCGTCCTTGGTCGTCTCCTTTCCCTTGGAGCCACTTGCCCTGTCTGAAGGTTTGTCAATGGAAAGAATGAGATTCAAAAGAATCCCAGTAGTAACAAATCACTCATACCACATGTAATCACAAAGCATGCAAGAAAATCATCAAGCAGCATCACAACATAAAGCACAGCACGCTGGCTGCCACATATGTACAAAATCACATAATCTCATCCCCCGTATTCCACCGCCCCGAAGGCACGGTCCTCCCACCGTCAACACCGATAGGCCACGAGTGAAGGTTTCACAAATAGCCTTTCGGCTTTCACATTAGCCTTACGGCTTTCACATAGTCTCATCCCCCGGATTCCACTGCCCCAAAGGTACGATCCTCCCACCGTCAACACCGATGGGCCGCAGGTGATAGACTCACAAACAATGATCAAACAAACATACCATGTATCACATATAGTATAAGGGAAAGAGCCACCTTGTTCTTTCTGATTATGCTATAGCGCTGGTGGATCACAAACAGGGCAAATTTCGAATCCTACAATTTCAAATGCACCATTTAGAAACTTCCATAGTGTTTCTTGGGGTTATATGAGTCTATAATGAAAATTTACAAAAATGCCCCCGGGGACTCGGCCCGGGCCCGCTGTACCCGGTCCGGTTGCACTTTTCCCAAAATTCTAATCTGGGCTGTCCTAACATATTTCCACCCAAGGAATCCATTTCCGGACTCAGAATTATCAAAATTCAATGTCAAATTACAAATTTAACCTTGGCAGCCCTACTTTAAGGGTTTCAGGGGTGTTTTCGTAATTATGCTTTTTCGGCCTTTGTCGAAAAAGTGACCAACTGTAACCCCACCTAATTTTTTCTCCTGAATTCAATGGAACCATCAAATCATTGAAAATCCAACTCTAACCCCACCAAACGAGCCTTGGCCGAAATTCTCAATTCCCCGGGAAAAATTGGGGTTATTTGGTTTTGGCTCCGCAGGCGTGTTTCTTTCTACTCCTAATAACTTTATTAACCATTACATTAGGTTTCAACTAACATTAAGACCCAATTTGGGCAGCATAACCCCTATTCCATAACATTTCCCAACTTTAAAACCAATAGCAATCCGGCGAAATTTCACAGATTAAATATCTCATAGCAAACAGAATAAGCAATATACGAAAGTTTGGAAGTTACCTCAATCTCCCACTAGCTTTTCTTTAAGGTGGCTGAAAACCCTAGCCTTAGAACACCCAAATTTGTGCTCCACAAACCTTGAAGAACATTGAATAATAGCTTAGGAGTGGAGTTATACGCGTTAGGTAAGGATTTACCGAAGAAATTGACTTACCGTACAAGTTATCTTCTCCTTCTCTCTCTAGAATTTCTCACTCCTTCTCTCTCTTGTTGCAGCTGAATGTCACGGTTTTGGGCTGATGGAAGAGGTGGATGATGATTTAATATGATATAATATTATTTTCTAATTATTTACTAAATTTCCATCAATTTCGGATTTTCACAATAACACTCTCCCCACATGAATTTTCACAAGGAAGCCATTGGAATCATTAAAACATCTAAATTCCCATCATCCATTCTCCAAAAGTGCTTATTCAACAATAATTACATTCACTTTTGAAGTCATTAGCCCTTAATCGCTTTTTGGGATATTACATTTCTCCCCCCGTAGAATAAATTTCGTCCTCAAAATTTGTCACACCACTAGAGCCATAAACCCCAGATATCGCCTACGCATGTCCGCTTCCGCTTCCCAAGTTGCTTCTCTCTGAGTCATTCCCTTCCAGATCACCTTCACATACGGAATGCTTCAATGTCTGAGCTGTCATTCATCTCGATCGATAATCTGTTCTGGCTCTACCGCTTAGGTGAAGTTGTCTTGTAACTCGACTTCTTCATACTCAACAATGTGAGATGGATCCGGTTGGTGCTTCTTCAGTTGGGAAACATGAAACACATCGTGGAGTCTGCTCAAGTTTGGGGGTAGAGCTACTCGATACACAACAGAACCAATTCTTGCAAGAATCTTAAAAGGACCTATATACCTCGGGCTCAGATTCTTCCGCTTGATAGCTCTCCCGATGCCGGTGACTGGTGACACCCTTAAAAACACATGATCACCAACCTCAAACTCTAAAGGTCTTCTTCTCTTGTCAGCGTAGCTTTTCTGTAGACTCTGCGCTGCAAGGAGCTTCTTTCGAATGACTCGAATCTATGCTGAGGTTTGATCAATAAGATCTGGCCTATAAAGCTTCCTTTCGGACAACTCATTCCAGCACAGGGGTGATTGACACTTATTCCATCTGAATGCTAGCATGATAACTATTGTTGTAGGCGAATTCAGCAAGTGGAAGAAAGTGATCCCAATTCCCCTTGAAGTTGAGGACACAAGCTCGCAACATATCCTCTAATGTCTGAAAGGTCTTCTCTGATTGTCTATCTGTTTGAGGATGATAAGCTATGCTGAATCTTAGCTGAGTACCCAATACCCCATGCAAAGCTTTGCAGAATCTTGAAGTGAATCGGGGATCTCAATCGGAAATGATGTTCTTTGGTATACCATAGAGCTTCACAATTTCTCGAATGTAAATCTCTTCTAGTTTGTCTGGAGAATAACTAGCATTGATTGGTAGGAAGTGTACCGACTTCGTTAACCAATCCACAATCACCCAAATCGCATCATAATTCCTGATTCTAGGCAATCCCACAACAAGGTCCATGGTCACACTTTCCCATTTCCATTCCAGAATCTCAGGACTTTGAAGAAAACCAGGTGGTCTCTGGTGCTCAATTTTTACCTTCTGGCAAGTGAGACACCTCGCTACATACTTTGTCACATCGTTCTTCAAACCCGGCCACAAATACATGGACTTCAGATTACAGTACATTTTGGTCATACCAGGATGAAGAGTACATCGGCTCTTGTGTGCCTCATCCAGAATCTTTTCTTTCAACTCTGCCTTAAGTTGAACACACACTCTCTTATGATAGCGAACCAATCCATTAGGCGATAGATCATAGCCCTGAGCTTCTCCTCGTTCAATCCAAGCTAGATTGCGCTGTATCCAGCCATCATGCCTCTAAGCTTCTTCAATCTCAACTCTCAAGTCACTTTCCTCTTGGGAAACAGTGTAATTGGCATAGAGGATTTGATTTGACAGATTCAAATCGTGAAAATCTTCAATCAATTTCCCCTCTTGTATCATCATTGCTGCTACCAGCACCGTCTTCCGACTAAGAGCATCAGCAACTACATTTGCCTTACCCGAATGGTATTTGATCTCCAGGTTGTAGTCCTTAAGCAACTCCATCCAGCAACACTGTCTCATGTTCAACTCTTTATGGTCATACAGATACTTGAGACTCTTGTGGTCACAGTACAATTCTACCGTCACCCCATATAAATAATGTCACCAAATTTTCAAAGCAAACACAATTGCCGCAAGCTCCAGACCATGGGTGGGATAGTTCATTTCATGAGGTTTAAGCTGTCAAGAGGCATAGGCCACCACACGTCCTTGCTGCATAAGGACCACCCTAATCCCTACTTACTCGCATCACTATACACAATATAAGTCAATCTGGGATAAGGTATAATCAACACAGGTGCCATAGTCAACCTCTCCTTTAGCTCTACAAAGCAATTTCACATTTCTCATCCCACACAAACGCTGATCCTTTCTCGAGAGCTTGGTTATTGGTAAAGCAATACAAAAGAAATTCTGGATGAATCTCCAGTAGCAACCAGCAAGACCCAGAAAATTGTATACCTCAGCAACAGTTTCTAGCCTCTTCCAGTCCAGTACTGCTTCCACCTTACTGGGATCCACAGAGACCCCTTCTTGTGAGATAACATGGCCTAAGAATTTTACTTCTGGCAACCAAAACTCGCATTTACTCAATTTGGCATAGAGCTGCTTCTCACGCAAGATGTTTAACACAATCCTCAAATGATGCTCATGCTCCTCCATACTCTTGGAGTATATCAAAATATCATCAATAAACACAACAACAAACTGATCTAGATAGTGTCGAAAGACACGATTCATATAATCCATGAATACCGCAGGTGCATTGGTTAGCCCAAATGGCATCACCAAAAACTCATAATGCCCATACCTAGTTCTGAAAGCAGTTTTCAAAACATCTTCTGCTTTCACACGCAGCTGATGATATCCTGACCTTAGATCAATCTTTGAAAACACACACGAACCAGACAGTTGATCTAAAAGGTCATCGATTCTTGGTACTTGTTCTTGACAGTAATCTTATTTAATTCTTTATAATCAATACACAAATGTAGACTCCTAACTTTCTTTTTGACGAATAACACTGGAGCTCCCCAAGGTGACACACTGGGTCTAATGAACCCTTTCTCAAGCAAGTCTTCAATCTACTTCTTTAATTCCTCCATTTCATTTGGGGCCATATGATACGGGGCCTTTGAAATAGAACCAGTTCCAGGAACAATCTCGATTGGGAATAGAACTTCCCTTTCTGGAGGCAATCCACTATGGTCATCAGGAAATACCTCAGGGAATTCATTTACCACAGGTATACTGCTCAAAGTTTCTCCGGTCTCTCCTTGAATAGAAAAGAACACCATATACCCCTGGCAACCTTTCTCTAAATATTTCTCAGCTTTAGCCGTTGAAAGGAAATTTAGACTACCATTCACATCCTCAACACTTTGTGAAACAGGATAAACTATCCTCTTGTTCCCACAATCTAATAGCATATTATTTGTGGTCAACCAATTGAAACCCAAAATGACTTCTAATTGATAGAGCGGCAGACAAATCAAATCAACAATGGATTGGTGCCCCTCCACAGTTATGACATAATTTAGGTAGGCTTCGACAGCTATAGCCTTGACACCCATTGGCATCGACACAACTAAATCAAAGGGCAATTTATGTACATGCATACCCAGGCGCTTCACGCAATCATAAGCAATGAAAGAGTGAGTCACACCAGAATCAAACAACGCTTGTAACACATTACCATCAAGGAGAATTTTACCTTGAATAAGATCAGGGGACTTCTGAGATTCCTCATGGGCCATGGCGAATACTCGACCCTGAGTCATCGGTCGCTACTCTGCCTGAGGCCACCAACAATCTCTAGATAGATGGCCCGGTTGCTTGCAGTTAAAACAGATCATTTCACCCCAACAATATCTACCATAGTGTGGCTTGTTGCAATAGGGACATACCCATTCTGTCAAAGATTTCTAGGGCTCCCGATCTCTAGGCTGGTAGGGCTTCTTACCAGTACCCCGGGACAAAGAGGATCCCTGGCCCTTCCGCTTCTGGGAAGTATTACCCTTACTGGGTTCACTGTGATTACCAGGAGCTTTGGCAGGATACAATTCCCTCAAATTATTTTCTGCTATTCTACACTCTTCCACCGCCTTGTTAAAGTTGGTGAACAAGTGTGTAGCTAACCTCTTCTTTAGCTCTCATCGCAGACCACGAATAAGCATGTCAGCACTCAACTCTTCATTATCCGCCTTATAAAGATAAGAAGAATACTGATACAAATAGATAAAACAAGACAAATAGTCATCAAAGGTCTCCGTGTCCCCTTGTCTGATGTTCAGAAATTCAGTTTCCTTCTCGAGCCGCACTGATTTGGGAAAGTACTTCTCATTGAATTCTTGTTGAAACAATTCCTAAGTCAACTGTACATTTTTGCTTTTCAATGATAAGGTAATGTTCCGCCACCAACGATCTGCATCCCCCTCGAACACCAGAGGCAAGTGCTTACAGAATCTTGAAAACCAAAATTGCATATCTCTTTACTCTCTAATTGGAACTCCATATGATTCCTGGTTTGGCCCAGCATAAGGAGGTGACTCAAGTGGCCATGCCGACCCTTCCGCAGTTTCTTCTCTATAAGTCTCCTCTTGTGAGGACTTACCCCGGTCTTCTTTATTCTTCCCTCTCTCTATTCTAAGCTCTTCTCTTAGCCCGGTAATCATGTCCCTTTGATCTTTAATTAGACCCATCAATTCTTGCATAGGGTCCGATGGATTGTCATTGACCATCTCCACCTCAGGATCTACACGTTAAGTATTAGGGCATCCTCTAGTTTTCTTCATTCTATAAATAATTTACCCCATTAAAATAGCAAAAATAGTATGCACATATATTCATAAGTCTCGTATATATCCATATCAATAGAACGTACATGTGCATACACAATAATTATTCACAAATGATCTTCTATCCCTAAAGCCAACTAAGGGATCTATCCTAGCAACTTTACCCTTGCTAGGAACTACAGCTCTGATACCAAAATATAACCCCCTTCATAATTATGATTTGAAATATGTATTTTAAAATGAAATAGAGACCAATAATAATCAAACTCATTTATAATCCCTTCCTTACGAAAGGGTTTTCACAAATATTTTCAAAGTTTCTACCTTACCGTGGTCTCAAATTCCACAACTCGAATATAATTACCCTATGTAGTTACATCACATTTACATATCAGAGTGTACAACAAAATCCCGGTAACCCTCGGGTTTCATACATAAACTAAAGGTTTATAAATTCCAATTAGGGGATTACACCATTGTCTTCAAAACAACATTTATAAGATATAAGGTGATCTCCCAACAAAACATGATATCTAACATAAAAAATATAAATCTCCCTAAGGAGCCCTATGTGCCATTGGTCGTCTCCTTTCCCTTGGAGCCACTTGCCCTGTCTGAAGGTTTGTCAATGGAAAGAATGAGATTCAAAAGAATCCCAGTAGTAACAAATCACTCATATCACATGTAATCATAAAGCATGCAAGAAAATCATCAAGCAGCATCACAGCATAAAGCACAGCACGCCGGCTGCCACATATGCACAAAATCACATAATCTCATCCCCCGTATTCCACTGCCTCAAAGGCACAGTCCTCCCACAGTCAACACCGATGGGCCGCGGGTGAAAGTTTCACAAATAGCCTTTCAGCTTTCACATAGTCTCATCCCCCGGATTCTACTGCCCTAAAGGTACGATCCTCCCACCGTCAACACCAATGGGTCGCAGGTGATAGACTCACAAACAATGATCAAACAAACATACCATGTATCACATATAGTATAAGGGAAAAGAGTCACTACCTTGTTCGTTCACGATTAGGGCAAATATCGAATCCTACGATTCCAAATGCACCATTTAGACACTTCCATAGTGTTTCTTGGGGTTATATGAGTCTATAATGAAAATTTACAAAAATGCCCCAGGGACCTGGCTCGGGCATGCCGTACCCGGTCCGGTTGCACTTTTCCTTAAATTCTAATCTGAGCTATCCTAACATATTTCTACCTAAGGAATCCATTTCCGGACTCAGAATTATAAAATTCAATGTCAAATTACAAATTTACCCTTGGCAACCCCTACTTTAAGGGTTTCAAGGGCGTTTTTGTAATTATGCTTTTTCGGCCTTTTTTGAAAAAGTGACCAACTATAACCCCACCCAATTTTTGTTCCTGAACTCAATAGAACCATCAAATCACTGAAAATCCAAATCTAACCCCTCCAAACTAGCCTTGACCGAAATTCTCAGTTCCCCGGGAAAAATTGGGATTTTTCGGTTTTGGCTCCGCAGACATGTTTCTTTCTATTCCTAATAACTTTATTAACCATTACATTAGGTTATAACTAACATTAAGACCCAATTTGGGTAGCATAACGCCTAGGCCATATCATTTACAAACTTTAAAACCAATGGCAATCCGACAAAATTTCACTGATTAAATTTCCCACAACAGCCAGAATAAGCAATATACGAAAGTTTGGAAGTTACCTCAAGCTCCCACTAGCTTTTCCTCAAGGTGGCTGAAAACCCTAGCCTTAGAACACCCAAATTTGTGCTCCACAAACCTTGAAGAATATAGAAGAATAGCTTAGGAGTGGAGTTATACGCTTTAGGTAAGGATTTACCGAAGAAATCGACTTACCGTACAAGTTCTCTTCTCCTTCTCTCTCTAGAATTTCTCACACCTTCTCTCTCTTGTTGCAGCTGAATGTCATGGTTTTGGGCTGATGGAAGAGGTGGATGATGATTTAATATGATATAATATTATTTTCTAATTATTTACTAAATTTCCATCAATTTCGGATTTTTACAAAATTCTGACAGATTTCTGTCCAAATTTTGAAAAATCATAACTAATTCTAGAAAACTACAAATGGTGTGATCCCAAAGCCAATGGAAAGCTATTTAAGTCCTCTTTATTAGAAAAATATTGATCACGGCATTTAATAACGTCAAAAATACAGAATTTCACAAAAGTCCATACTGCTCCAAAACAGATTCCAGTTTCCATCCCAAACTTTGGAAAATCATAACTCTTAGCTCACAAATTGAAATGTCACAAATTATATATGTATTTTGAAGCTTGGCATGTAACATTTAAGACTAGAAAATTTCAGAATTTTTAGATACCATTTGCCTATTTAAAACGTCCATACAAATCAGCTGCCCTGTACAGAGTTTCAATGGACAGAGTTTCCAACTTTTGCACAATTGTTCCCAATGGTTCCAGTTTCACAATAAACACTCTCCCCACACGAATTTTCACAAGGAAGCCATTGGAATCATTAAAACATCCAAATTCCCATTATCCATTCTCCAAAAGTGTTTATTCAACAATAATTACATTCACTTTTGAAGTCATTAGCCCTTAATCACTTTTTGGGATATTACAACAGGCAAGAAAACAATGATGATGTCCAGTGACAATGATGATGTTCAGTCATCACCACTACTGCCATCCTCATCCTCCTCTTCCTCTTCCTCATCCTTATTCTCATCATCGAAGGAGGGAATTGAAGTTGAAAAAAAAACAACTTAATAATTGACTGTTATTAGTTAAGAACTGTAAAATATTCTATCCAACATACTTAACAGTTCTAACTTAATAAATGTTAAGTTATTGATGAAGTTAAAAACAACTTAATAATTCACTATTATTAATTAAGAACCTTATAGTATTCTTGCCAACATACTTAACAATTCTAACGTAATAAAAGCTAATTAAAGCTTTCGAGACCTTTCCCCTTCCTTGGGCTGACTATAGGTGCCTCCTCATCATCATGAGAATGAACCTGGTACCCTTTCATTATGCACTACTGTTCAACTTCTAACGTGTGTAATGATGGTTTTTTCATGTCCCTTTCAGATGTCTATTATTCAAACTCCACATGTTCATCTATTTTTCTTATGTTTTCTTCATCGTCCTCCTCTTTGTTCTCTATAGTTCGATTGCCAAGATAAAACAGCATGCAGAGACATGCCAGAAAACTCTCAGCCTCATCATCCACCTCCTCCTTCTCATCCTCCTCAACCTCAACCACCACCTCCGACTCTTCCACCGCTGCCTCCACCACCTCATCCTCTGCCTCCACATCCTATGCTTCCTCAACCTAAGGCAATGTTGTAGCATGCACAACAGACTGATAATGCTATGAGGAGGCTTTCTGGATAACTCTCTATATAAATCAGAAGGCCAATCTCATACTTAATAAGTATGGGATTGGCCATGATCCTAACAATGATCCTAGCTAATCCTCTAGTGACGGTAGTATAGCAATCTTATCAATTCATCAAGCTACTTGCCACTGTTCTTTTTTTTTCTCATTTTATCATTTTGTCTTAGTAAATATTTTGTAAAAAAAGGAATATATAGAATGGTTGTTAGAAAAATGCCGTCATGAAATAAAATAAATAATCATTCTTATGCTGTTTATTCTTAACTACAGTCATAAAAGAACAACCGTTAGCAACACTTACAAATGATTAGTCTTAGAAAAATTAGTTATTGTTATTTAAAACTAACTATCACCATTTATAAAATATAAAGATATAATATGTAAATATAAAGGACATGACGACTCAATAATCCACAAAACCCTCTCTATATAAATGTCCAAAAATTGAACTCTACTACTCTACTTCCATTTCAACTTCCCATAGCCAACATCTTCACCATACTTATGGACAAATGCAAGAGAACTTTTGGCTTATTATCTCAGGAAAACCAAAAGGTCAACTCTCTCCACCAATAAGAATTGAAAGGCTTGTCCATGCGACCTACAAGCTCCATCATATTGTCTAGGCTTACGTGCGAGAGCAAAGATGTGTGGACCAGTGCTTGAAGGAACTTACCAATGTTATTCACTCTTTGAACGAGAAGGTGGACAAGTTACTGGAAAAGAAAGAATCTGATGATGCATCATATTCTTAAAACATCTCTATAGCTTTTTATTTTAAGTTTGTTTATAAACTTTGTCTTTTTGTTTTTTTTATTTTGCTTTAAAAAAAGGTGGTTGCATAATCAACCTTGAAAAATTTTACAAAAGGTGAAATACATATTGTCATTAAATAAAACCCATCACTTGTTAGAATACCAAGTAAAAAAATGTGAATTACATAACAGTTATTAACAAAGAACCATGATAAGTGTAAACAAATAAATAATAGTTATTTCGTAACAACTACAACGTAAAGTCTCAGGCACGATAACCTAAAAAAAACCTACCGTTCCTCTTCCATTTAAATATCTAAAACAAAATACACTTAACACTTAGTCTGTTCAAAATGAAACCCACTAACATCTTAACCTTACGACTTATGTTGTCTTTTTCAGCTATTGGGAGTCATTTGCAGTCAAATCCCACCATAGAAAGCCTTCATCTAACTTCTAGTAACATCCACACTAGTGTATGCACTTGACCCTTGTCTCAACGATTGCCACGCAAGTTGTTTTAGTTCATGCGCCCTAGTCGGTTGGCCTGTCTTTGTGAAGTCTTTATGTGTTAAAGCATCCAAGGTGACATTAAATTGCTTCTATGCAGTCATGTTTTTTTAGAAAACCCATTATTGCTCTGATCAAAGTTTCCTTAAGTTACCTTTATGAAGTTATGTTTTTTTAGAAAATCCATTATTGCTCTAATCGAAGGTTCTTTAAATTGCTTTTGTAAAGTTATGTTTTTTTTTGGAAACTCTATTATTTCTCTGTTGGAAGGTTCCTTTCCAGTTATAGGAAATTGTCAACCCATTGCTTTGATTCACAATTCCTACTCTATTGATCTATTTTGAAGTCACTTTCTAGAGATATGGATTCCTAAGAAAATACATCCTTGCTTGGAAGTATCCATATCTCAAAAAGTTACTTCGTAAAGATCAATAGGGATGTGATGAATAAACTAGTTCAGTCATACTAAGACAAGATAAAGCATTCAATGTGACATTAAATTGCTTTTATGAAGTTATGTTTTTTTGGAAAACCCATTATTGCTCTAATGGAAGGTTCCTCTCCTGTTTTTGCCTTGACTAGGTGGCACCAAGTTAAGAGCTCTAAAATTCAACATTTTGATCAATCCTAGACTCTTTATTGTGAGAGTTTTTGAGCTACTTAGTCTTGACTCTATCTAATAGAGTAGTATTTCTAACATATAGTAGCCATGCAATACGGGATGGATCAAGATTTTCTAGATTGTGTGGCTTGAATCAATTGCACTCTTGACCTATATATCTCATAATGTAAGTATGCATCACCTATGCATTGTGTCTCCTCAGCAATTAAGCCACGAAAGCAATAGGTTGATTGAAAAAAAAACACGAATATCCATATATAGGAAAGGTCGCAAGGGGTAAGCAAACACTTGAACAGCTCAAGCATTTCCTTACCCCTTGTTTTGCTCAAGAGTTTGCATACCCTGTGTGGCCTTTCCAATACTAATATTCATAAGTTTTTCTCCAATCCATTGCTTTCTAGGGTTAATTCTAATGAAGAGTTGCAATTTATAGGTAAATAGTCACATTATCACTTATATAGATCAACAGTTGCCATTGATTCTCGTCACAAAGTCTGGAATGTCCTAATTGATCCCATATCGCATAGAAAATCAATGTGGGAGGTATTGTTCTATTGTATATAGTCTAGTCCAACTAGCTCAAAAACTCTTACTTGAAGAGTCTCATAACCATACATCACGATTATATTATATAACAACCATCATTATGTACTATAAAATTTCACAGTTCTTATTTAGGAACTGTTTTTATTTTACTAAATAAATTACAGTTGTCAAATAAGACCGTTATGTATCATGTAAGCATTACCATATATTATGACGGTTGTTTACATGTGTCCGTCAATTATTATTACAGTAATGTGCATATCATGCCCTCACCAAGCATTAAACATAACGGGTATTATCTTATAATGTTATAATACATCAAAAATAAATAATGATTAAAAACCATAATTTATTTGCGCGGAGTAAATATAGCGCTCGCATATATGATGGTTCAAAATCATAAAGTATGATAGTTAATAACCGTCATATATCACAATTTTCTGAAGTGGTGAATGAAAGAAAACAAGTTAGGGAGTTGATAAGTAGTAATTAAGGTTATGGCATACTACTACTTGATTACTAAGGAACGTACTGTGTTTTATACAATTGCAAAATCTAGTGTCTATAATCATATATAATATTGATGGACAAAAAATAATTAACTCACTAATATACTCCTCATACAAGTATTTAGTTTTAATTCCCCCCTTTCTTCGTGTTGGACTTTGGGTCCAAGTCCGCCCTTGATGGGCCGGACTATTTGATTAGGAAATAAGTAGCCTAATCAAATAAGAATAAAAATCAACATTAATTGTAGATTATGGAATTAATTGAGGAACAATCAATTGCTGTCTTGGAGGGCAAGAAGGATTACACACGTTTCCTAATTAGTGGCCTCCATAAACCACTATAAATAGGGTGTGCCTCCTCAATTGCAATTCACCCCGCCATTGAGTTTTCTGGCAATTCCCTTCTCTCCTACCATCTTTCTGGTTCTGGTGATCTGCTATGCAAATCACAATTAGGCTCTAGTAGTCTAATAATTGTGTGGGCACAAGTATGGAGTATTGGAGCTTTGACCCGGATCCAAACATGGATTCGTCCAGGTACGCCTAATCTCCTTTTAGTTAATATTTTTCCTACATTGGCATCAGAGCCATTTGATCCTTGAGGCTGTGATTTTTCTATGTGAGTAATAATGTGATATAATTTGTTTATATCTCTCCATCATATTTTCCGCTGTGCTACTGTATTTTTTCAAGCTTTATATCTGTAGCCTTTATTGCTTGAAATTTTCGCTGTGCATGTTCTCTGGTTCATATGTGAATTCTTTTGGGAAACTGGGTGTATGTTTTCCAAAATGTGAACATGTGTATATTTATATGTATATATTTTGCTTTTTGCCTTTACTGTATATGTGCGTCTGCGTGTATTCGGATTCTTCCTTCTAGATTTGATATTCGACCATGAGATCCATATGCACATAGATAATACTAGGTTCTTGATTGTTTGCTCCTGTGGTTATTATAGATATATGTATCTACACGCATAACTCACGTGATTTCCTTCATCTCTTCTCTTCACTTTTTAGATCTCTTTCAAGTTGGGTGTTTTTGGAACCTATGTGGAACTAAAAACGGAAAAGACTTGACCCCTTAAAGGTTAGAAGAGCCTTTGAAACACAGAGACACACATCCGGTCGAATTACGTCGCGCCGACAATGTCGAGAAAACATTGAGTGTTTGAAACTTGGTGTTTTTGCCCAAAGTAAGGACATGGATGCGTAGATCTTGAAGAGACGATTCCAACGATGCGTAGAACGCGTCAAACGGAGTCCGGATGAGGGATAAACAAAGGAAAGAAGTTCGCGGGTCGTTAGTCACCGCTGCAACTTCACTCATGATTTGATAAATGAAATAGAGGTTTTAAGATCAAATAAATGCCATGGATTAGTAGTTCACTGAACTACAATTCTAACGACACCAAGAACGCGAAAAACAGAGCTAAAACGAGGGAGATATGGCCTCCCGAAGTTGGCGGGTCGCGATGATCCGCCGGAGCTCCAACCGGGTCGGGTTGACCCGGCTGGAGGTTGAAGATGATGACGTGGTAGTCAATGCCATGTCATCAGTCAACCATTGACACATGGCACCAATGAGAGGCCACCACGTTAGCGCCAAACGCCACGTCAGCATCGGTCAATGAGGCCACGTCATCCGTTGACTGGCCACGTTGACCGAGACACGTCAGCGCCACGTCACTGACACGTCAGCGGTGACAGGTCACGGTTGACCGGTCAACGGTCAACAGTCATTCGTTGACTGTTGACCCAAAAAAAAGGGACACACGGCGAGTGGGGCCCACTGGGGTCTCCGTTTGACACGTGGCAAGCACCGTCGGAGAGAGGACGGCGAGTGGAGTCATTTGGGCTTGCGCGTGTTGCCAACCGGTGGCCGCAAGGTGGCGTGTGTACGTCACGCGCCACCGCCGAGAATGGCCAATTCTGGAATTTTCCAATTTTTTAGGATTTTTCCATCCAGACACCTTCTAGGGGCGCATGAGAGCATATGGGACCTCTGATTGAGATATGATTGGTTCCTAAAAATCCCTAAATTCGAGAGCTTCAATTTGATATATAATTTGCATATATTTGAAGCACGTTTGGATATTATTTGAGTCAAAAAGGTGCTTATGTGCACTTAGAGATTCCCAAAAATGTTGGAATTGAATCAATGTTGGTTCTATTATTTTTTGGGACATGTTGGCTTATTTTTTTAAGAGTAATTTCAGCTGCAACATAAGGTTAATGCTGAAAGATTCTTTAAAAGTAAAAGTAAGGGATTATTCAAATGAGTTTTTGAATATAAAATCCTATCCAACCTTGACTCAAACTCTTAGGAATAAAACCTGAAAAAAAAAATTGCAGCAACTTAAAATTATTCAATAATTATTGAATAATAATAAGTCTTCCCAAATATTGAAGCAATGACTTCTAAAAGTTAACCTTTTATCACATATGTTGTGACAAAGGACAAGACAAATAGAGATGTGAGAATCATCTCATCAAGTGGGAGGTATGCTGCAAATGTTGGAAATTGTGCCCTAAGGGCCAATCATTGTACTTTAAACATTATTATTTTAATGAAATTTCTCCATTCTGTTATCATATTATTTGCATGTTAACTGTGATAATTGTATCCTTGGATAATTCATAAAGATTGTCCTAAAATGTCCCTGGTCGATCATCTATGCGGAGCAGAGATTAAACAAGACCAGTATGGCTTTGATAAGATATGGAGATACGAATCAAAGTCTTAGGCACTTGTAAGAGTACAAGGTGCTGGACCGACCCACTATGAGAAAGCTACATGGATCAAGTCATAAGCTTTTCTCATGTATAACCACGTCACAATGCCCTTAGACATGAGGTCATCATGGATTCCTACATGAGAGTTGCTAAGCTTTGAACTAGTCAAAAGTAACTTTTGACTGGGTGATGATAAAGGCTACGATCGGGCTTGGTGGTTTTTCATGTAGAGGAATATGAATGATCAAGATGGAATTTGTCCCTCACATTAGTAGAGAGATATTACTGGGCCCCTCGATGAGTGAGTCTGAGAAATGTATGGCCATACTATGATGAAAGGAGTTTCTGTCTCTGTTATCAGGCTACTCAGGAATCGAGAAAGTAATGGTCAGGAACAAGAGGATGACATTTTCCATGCCTTATCCTTGATCGATATATCGTGTGACAAAAGGGACGTGACATGGTTGTATGACAGGTTGCATCGTGATAACGATCCTCATATGAATTGGGTAGTCGTAATGTCTTGCTAGAGGCCGCTTGCGACTTTTGGGTTAGTGTAGTTATTGGCCCACTGCCAACTTCATATGGGCCTACAGGGTCGCACACAAGAATGGCCCAACACGAGATAATGTTTGATTTAGGGTGGATGAATTTTATATTTATATTTATATATATATATATAATGTAAAATTCATTAATAATATTATATAGAGATATATATATATTTGAAATATATATCTTATATATATATATATTATATTATTATATTTAATAATATTATATAGATATATATATTTTCGAAATATATTATATATATGTATATATATATTATATGATATTATTATATTGTGTTGGTTTTAAATTTAATTTATTAAGATATATTAAATTTAAAAACTAACATGATAGAAATATAGTATCTCAGATTTAATTTATGAAGATAAATTAAATCTAATGGCTCTTTATTTAGATTAAATAAATAGGTTAAATTAAAACTATTGGACAGATTTAATTTAAACTGAATTTATTTAATTAGCTCATCAAGATAATTAATTTCGAAATTAATGATGATTAATTTTGAAATTTGAAAATAACCCTCATGGGTTATAAACTTGATAGAGCTGATAGACTCAGGGTACATCAGAATTGAGAGCCGCAAGTTAAACCCTTGGAGATATTAGAGGCGCTAGCACGCAGTCTCATTTGGAGAGCATTCGTGTGGATACCGATAGAGGGAGCGGACCTGACGTGTTCGCTCCTAGAGATCGTGAAAACTCTAAATCATCAAAAAGGTATGAATCCTTCCAACTTGGTTAAAACGCCGTTGATAGATCCTCGATTAGGATCGATGAAAATTTTTTTTTTCAAATTCTTCCGCTGTGTTTACCGATCCTACAGTGGTATCAGAGTCAGATCAATTGTGCGTTTAAATTGAATTTATGATTCTTATGCATATGATATATATGGGATGTGTACGTATGTTTATAAGAAACACTCGAACATGTATGTGATTTTTGTTTTGAACAAGCATGAAATTGGGTAGGGTACCTGAGATCGTAGTTGGCAGCAATCAAATTGGGTCTAGGTTTGGATATCTATTCGGGTAATAGGGATCCTAACTATGGGGAAGACAAATTACAACCCCGCAAGGGCGGCCCCCTTGACCCCGCCCACTAACTGGCTAGTGGGACCGCCGTGACCACCTCTGCATAGCACAATATAATCTGATCATGACATTTATTGCTTTCATATTGTATGAATTCTTGTTGTGGTTTATTATTTATCCTTGTTTGGGTATGGTGAATAACATGGCTTTACAATTTTACAAAGGTTGTAATATTTAAATACGGCATGCGTGCCGTGACTTTCTCTAAATACTCTCAATGTACATTCTCTTCTCATCTCACTCCCCTCGAATGTTTAAACGAGGTTTCTCTCAATGTATTTCTCTTTTTTTTTTAGAGAAGTCCTCTCATCGGCTTGGGAGGATTTTAGGTTAGGTAAGCCATGTTGTGTCACGTTTAAATTATGCTTTTGATAAGATCATTGCATGATTACTTTTACGTTTATATGTATTTATCTGTATGAGATACGACCACAATTGCATCCATATAAACAAAACTAATTAATTAAGCCCTCTAAATTAAATCTTAAGTCATAATGCCGTCAATTAATGAATACTTGTCAAAACCTAGATCGCTCAATTGTGGAAACCACCAAAGTGGATGCACCTGAGGTATCTTGATGAGACAAGCTTGAGTAATTGTGATGCTCATAATATTCATTAGTGTTTTGACTTAATTGAGATTAACAAAATGGTTTTGAATCTCAAGGCATTAGATGGGGTTAAACATGCCGGATCATATGATGATTAAATCCCATAAAGATCTAAGAGTTACATGTGATGTAATTGGTAAATAGGTTACCTACCTAAATAACTTGAATTTAAGCATCTTGCCAAAGCGGACTTAAGTTTAAGCCAAATATGGATCTTAGCCCACTAATTATTATATTGAGGGTTGTTAATTTAGTGGGAGATTACTAACTAACTTTGTATGTTTTAATTGTAGAATCATATCGACTAGTAATACTGCTACACTATCATTGCGATCGGTCCTTGAGAAGGACAAACTTAATGGGACAAACTTTCTTGACTGGTTCAGGAACTTGAGAATTGTTCTCAAGCAGGAAAGAAAGGCTTATGTCCTAGATCAACCCATTCCTGAGGAGCCTGCAGCTAATGCTCCAAGAGCTCAGAGAGATGCTTACACAAAGCATAAGGATGACTCTGTGGATGTAGGTTGCCTGATGCTTGCCACTATGGTTCCAGAGCTCCAAAAAGATCTGGAACTCATGAAGGCTCATGATAAGATAGTACATCTCAAGGAAATGTTCTAGCAACAGGCAAGGCAAGAAAGGTATGAGACCATAAAGGCCTTACATTCCTGCAAAATGGCTGAAGGTGCATCAGTTAGTACTCATGTGTTAAAGATGAAAGGCTATATTGATCACCTTGAGATGCTTGGATTTCCCATGAGCTAGGAGTTAGCTACGGACTTGATCCTCAACTCACTCCCGGAGAGTTATGACCAGTTTGTTATGAACTACAACATGAACAACATGGAGAAATCAATTTTTGGGCTGCATGGGATGCTCAAAACTGCTGAGCAAAGCATTAAGAAAAAGCCTAGCTCAGTTTTAATGGTTCAGAAAGGAAAGGGTATGAAAAAGAAAGGGAAGGGCAAATGGAAGGGTAATGGCTCAGGTGGTAAGACCAAAGAGTCAAACAAGCCCGAAACTAAGCCTGCACCCAGGAAGGCAAAGCCTCCAAAGGAAGGAGTCTGCTACTTCTGCAATGAACCCGGTCATTGGAAAAGGAATTGCAAACTCTACCTGGAAGATCTGAAAAAGGACAAGAAGGATAGCGGGGCTATCGCTTCAGGTATTTATGTTATAGACATTCATTTTTCTACTTCCTCTACATGGGTATTAGATACTGCATGTGGTTCTTACATTTGTACAAATGTGTAGGGTCTAAAGGACAGGAGAAAGCTGAAGAAGGGCGAGGTGGACCTACGAGTTGGAAACAGAGCAAGAGTTGCTGCTTTAGCTGTAGGCACTTATGAATTAGTTCTGCCCAGTGGGCTTTTGTTAGTTTTGAACAATTGCTATTATGTTCCTGCTTTGAGTAGTAACATTGTTTCTTTTTCTTATTTGGATAAGGAAGGTTATACTTCCATTACTAGGAATGGTAAATGTTCTATTTATCGTAATGACATTTTCTATGCTGATGGTGATTTGTATGTTGGTCATTATATATTAAATTTGGAACATCCTAATAATGGGAATATCTATAACGTAACTACTAAGAGGATAAAATCAAATGATTTGAATCCGACCTACCTATGGCATTGTCGTCTAGGCCACATAAATGAGAAACACATTTCTAAACTCCATCAAGATGGATTTCTAAACTCATTTGATTTTGAATCATATGATACATGCAAATCTTGCTTATTAGGAAAGATGACTAAGGCACCTTTCACTGGGCACAGTGAGAGGGCTACTGAATTATTGGGCCTCATACATACAGATGTATGTGGACCATTAAATATAGCTGCCAGAGGAGGTTATGTCTACTTCATTACATTTATAGATGACTTTAGTAGATATGGCTATATCTATCTAATGAAACATAAATCTGAATCTTTTGAAATGTTCAAAATATTCAAAAATGAAGTACAAAACTAACTTGGTAAAGCAATTAAAGCACTTAGATCTGATCGAGGTGGTGAATATTTGAGCCAAGAATTCACTGACCATCTTAGGAGTTGTGGGATAATCTCACAATTGAATCCTCCAGGAATACCACAATGGAATGGCGTTTCTAAACGGAGGAATCGAACACTATTAGATATAGTTTGATCTATGATGAGTCAAACAGATCTTCCACTGTCCTTTTGGGGACATGCCCTAGAGACAGCTGCGTTCACACTAAATCGTGTTCCATCTAAGGCAATTGAAAAGACACCATATGAGATATGGACTGGAAAGAAACCAAGTTTATCTTTTCTTAAGATCTGAGGATGTGAGGTATATGTTAAGCAACAAGCCTCTGATAAATTAGTGCCCAGATCCATAAAGTGCCTTTTCGTAGGGTAACCTAAAGAAACAAAAGGATACTAAGTCTATAATCCCACCGATAACAAAGTGTTTGTTATTCGAAATGGCAAGTTTCTAGAAAGAGAGTTTGTCTCTAAAACAACCAGTGGGAGCGACTTACATCTCGAAGAAATTCGAGATCCATAAGATGGTACAGAACCACAGATGGAAATTAGAGAAGACTCACAACAAGTTGCTGAGCCTCCTCAAGTAACACAAGGTCCACGAAGATCTGATAGGACACGGCATCAGCCTCAGAGATATAGAATTCTGATTACTGAAGGCCGTGATGTGTTGCTCATTGAGCAAAATGAGCCCACCACCTATCGAGAAGCCACAGTAGGACAAAACTCTGAGAAATGGCTAAATGCCATGAAGTCTAAAATGCAATCCATGTACAACAATCAGGTATGGACCTTAGTCGATCCACCTGAAGGTGTAAAAACCATTGGGTGTAAATGGGTTTTCAAGGAGAAAACTGACATGGATGGCAATGTAAATGTCTTCAAGGCATGACTGGTTGCAAAAGGATTCACTCAAACTCATGGTGTAGACTATGATAAAACCTTTTCCCCAGTTGTAATGGCCAAATCAATCAGAATCCTTCTTCCCATTGCAGCATATTATGACTATGAAATATGGCAGATGGATGTCAAAACAGCCTTCCTTAATGGAAAGCTGCTTGAGGATGTGTACATGACACAACCTGAAGGATTTGTGCGTCCAGAGGACTCTGGTAAAATTTACAAGCTTCAAAGATCCATTTATAGATTGAAGCAAGCATCTCAGAGCTGGAATCATCGTTTTGATGAAGTAGTCAAAGAGTTTGGATTCATTCAAAACATCGATGAACCTTGTGTTTACAAGAAGGTTAGTGGGAGCATAGTTGTATTTCTAGTGCTTTATGTAGATGACATCCTACTCATTGGGAATGATATTCCTACCTTGCAGAGTGTCAAGTCTTGGTTAGGAAAGTCATTTTCAATGAAAGACTTAGGTGAAGCCACGTATATCCTAGGGATTAAGATCTATAGGTATAGATCCAAAAGACTAATAGGCCTAAGTCAGATCACATGCATAGATAAGATACTGCATAGGTTCAATATGCATGATTCAAAAAGGGGTTACATGCCTATGTCTCATGGCATCCATCTTAGCAAGGATCTGTGTCCTAGTATACCTGATCAGCGAGATCGCATGAGTAAGGTTCCATATGCCTCGGCCATTGGATCCATCATGTATGCCATGTTATGTACTCGACCGGATGTCTCGTTTGCCTTAAGTATGACCAGCAGATACCAACAAGATCCTGGTGAGGGTCATTGGACTGCCGTTAAGAATATCCTAAAGTACTTAAGAAGGACTAAGGACTTATTTTTGGTCTATGGTGGATGGATGATGAGCTCTATGTAACCGGTTACACAGATGCAAGTTTCCAAACTGACCAAGACGACCTTAAATCGCAATCTGGATATGTATTTCTCCTGAATGGTGGAGCAGTAAGCTGGAAGAGCTCCAAGCAAAGCACTATAGCAGCTTCTGCAACAGAAGCTGAGTATATAGCAGCATCAGATGCAGCTAAAGAAGCCGTTTGGATCAGAAAGTTCATTACTGAACCAGGGGTGGTGCCTACCATCTCAAATCCAATAGATTTGTTCTGTGACAATAGCGGTGCTATTGCACAGGCCAAGGAGCCTAGGTCACATCAAAGGACCAAACACGTACTCAGGCGATTTCATCTTATTAGAGAAATCAATGATAGAGGTAATATAAAGATATGCAAAGTAGCAGGAGAAGATAATGTTGCTGATCCTCTTACTAAGCCACTTGCACAGGCAAAGCATGAGCGTCATGTTAGGGCAATGGAAATTAGGTAAATTAATGATTGCACCTAGGGCAAGTGGGAGGATGTTGGAAATTGTGCCCTAAGGGCCAATCATTGTACTTTAAACATTATTATTTTAATGAAATTTCTCCATTCTGTTATCATATTATTTGCATGTTAACTATGATAATTGTATCCTTGGATAATTCATAAAGATTGTCCTAAAATGTCCCTGGTCGATCATCTATGCGGGAGTAGAGATAAAACAAGACCAGTATGGCTTTGATAAGATATGGAGATACGAATCAAAGTCTTAGGCACTTGTAAGAGTACAAGGTGCTGGACCGACCCACTATGTGAAAGCTACATGGATCAAGTCATAAGCTTTTCTCATGTATAACCACGTCACAATGCCCTTAGACATGAGGTCATCATGGATTCCTACATGAGAGTTGCTAAGCTTTGAACTAGTCAAAAGTCACTTTCGACCGAGTGATGATAAAGGCTACGATCGGGCTTGGTGGTTTTTCATGTAGAGGAATATGAATGATCAAGATGGAATTTGTCCCTCACATTAGTAGAGAGATATTACTGGGCCCCTCGATGAGTGAGTCTGAGAAATGTATGGCCATACTATGATGAAAGGAGTTTCTGTCTCTATTATCAGGCTACTCAAGAATCGAGAAAGTAATGGTCAGGAACAAGAGGATGACATTTTCCATGCCTTATCCTTGATCGATATATCGTGTGACAAAAGGGACGTGACATGGTTGTATGACAGGCTGCATCGTGATAACGATCCTCATATGAATTGGGTAGTCGTAATGTCTTGCTAGAGGCCGCTTGCGACTTTTGGGTTAGTGTAGTTATTGGCCCACTGCCAACTTCATATGGGCCTACAGGGTCGCACACAAGAATGGCCCAACACGAGATAATGTTTGATTTCGGGTGGATGAATTTTATATTTATATATATATATGGAAAATACTTACATCAAGTTCCTTATATCCATTTCGTCAAGTTTTCCAATCACATGTGACCATGTGTTATACTTTTGAATTATTATCAATGAACTATAAATCCAAATGCGAAAAATAGCACACATGGTCATGTGTGATTGGAGAACTTGATGTAATGGATGTAAGGAACTTGATGTAAGTATGATCCTATATATATAATGTAAAATTCATTAATAATATTATATCGAGATATATATATTTTCGAAATATATATCTTATATATATATATATATTATATTATTATATTTAATAATATTATATAGATATATATATTTTCGAAATATTATATATATATATATATATGTATATATATATATTATATGATATTATTATATTGTGTTGGTTTTAAATTTAATTTATTAAGATATATTAAATTTAATAACTAACATGATAGAGATATAGTATCTCAGATTTAATTTATGAAGATAAATTAAATCTAATGGCTCTTTATTTAGATTAAATAAATAGGTTAAATTAAAACTGTTGGACAGATTTAATTTAAACTGAATTTATTTAATTAGCTCATCAAGATAATTAATTGTTAATTAATTTCAAAATTAATGATGATTAATTTTGAAATTTGAAAATAACCCTCATGGGTTATAAACTTGATAGAGCTGATAGACTCAGGGTACATCAGAATTGAGAGCCGCAAGTTAAACCCTTGGAGACATTAGAGGCGCTAGCACGCAGTCTCGGTTGGAGAGCATTCGTGTGGATACCGGTAGAGGGAGCGGACCTGACGTGTTGGCTCCTAGAGATCATGTAAACTCTGAATCATCAAAAAGGTATGAATCCTTCCAACTTGGTTTAAACGCCGTTGATAGATCCTCGATTAGGATCGGTGAAATTTTTTTTTTCAAATTCTTCCGTTGTGCTTACCGATCCTACAGCAAATACATCCAAATGAGTGGATGTAGACATGCAAAGAGGAGCTTGACATTGTAGCTAGATGCTACATGAGTTAATATGGTCAGAAGGGCCTATGAGAAGGAGAATCTAGTTAAGAGACAATGATATGAGGCTTAAATTTTTGAATGTTCTTGTTTTTCCAATTGAATTTAAGATTAAATTCTCTGTTAGTTTATAGAATTGAATTCAGTATATTCTCTTCTTGTTTTCTTGAACATTCATGCCAGTTAGATAATAATATGTTATTATCTTGTTAATATAACTGCTCTTTGATTGAGTGGGAGTTTTCTGGAATACGTCTAGAAATCCAAAGGGGAAAGTGTTCAAATGAAGACTGTGGTTAAAAGGGTGATGAGCTAACTAGTATGATTGGGATGGGAGTCAACATAGTTCTCTCCTGAACATGAAACTAGTGAACTTATTATCTAATTATCCTTTGTCTTATTTGAAGAAATAAGATTTGTATACCATAATCGTCTAAGTGACCAATTATGACCAAGTCTATTTGACTGAGCTTATGAAGACAAGCTCAATAGAGATATCTGTGGAGTTAAAAACTCTCAAATCTCTTTCTTTCAAGAAGAATGAGATGTCAGGGACATCCTACCAACTAGTCTTCAGCATTTAGAGGCTGAAGCAACTGAAGGATACAAGAGGTTTATGCTATCAAGCATAGAAAGAACAACATTGCTTAAACTTATGTTGGTTTGAGCAATGTAACCTTATCCAAGCCATGTGGATAGTGTTGGAAGATAGTGGAATAGGTGATCTTCTTCCATAAAGTTAAAACTAAGTTAAGTTTTAACATAGTGTACTAAGTCCTAATATGTTATTTAGGCAACACTTGAGGCAGATGTCAAACTAAGAAGTTGAGACAAAACTAAATGCCAAGTTCTTTCTAACAAACAACAAGTGTATGTTGTGATAAGACATCTCCCAGTGAGTGGGAGGAAGTTATGTCTCCCAGTGAGTGGGAATGAGCCATGTCTTCCATTGAGTGGGTGTATACGAAAGTAAAGATTGCCTATGATATGCAAATTGTAACCTTCAGCAATGTGATTCACCACATTGAACTTGAATGTGAAAGACTGAAGGATTCAAGATCCATCAGTCAGACGAACTTAGCTAAAGAGTGGGAGGATTCATCCTCTAAGCCTAAGGGCAAGAAACCTATGAGGTAAACTTGATCTAGAAGAGGTCAATGGTTTCTACAAAGATAAAAAGCTACGTTGATAATCCTTAAGGGTTGTAAAAGTAGCAATCCACATGAGTTGTGGATGTTTCAAATGAAGCATATGGCTTTATGTCAAATGCAAAGCGATGAAGAGAGAGAATCAAGGGATTGGAACTTGCACGTTAACTCTGGATAGATAAACCACCCTGATTCACTCCATGCAATTGCAACTGACAGAATCACATCTTTGCTATCTCTTTAGTTAAGGATCGATGGGACTATGATTCTCAAATCCTTTGTTGGATTTTGATGTTTCTTTCCTAGGGATAAAAGATTCCATTTCTTGCCACATATACACCTTGATCAAAGGGAATGATCAAACTAGCAAAAGAGTATTTGCTAAACAAGATGTGCTAAAGGGTTAATACCCTTATGAATAAGTTGAAAACTTATTCTACTGGCAAGAAAGACAAAGAAACATTTTTTGAGAAAATCCACTGCAATTGGCAAATTATGACGTTAGTGAACCAATGAACGTGAGGGCAAAACACAAAGAGCTTGGTGTTTCGTTAACGTTATAGACGTTTACTGGAAATACAGTAATGTTTACTTGATTTTTGGCAAGTGTGAAGCTGTTAGATAATGGCTGAACTAGTCAGGAATCAGTTAAACTAAAAGGAAAAGAGCTTTTTTGAACTAACAAGGGTTAGAGACACCCATGTGATTAGTTCAAGCTGCTTTGTGTACAAGAAAGGCATTGTTAGGCAACTATCAATACCTAGAACCCTTTAACATAATAGAGTTATTGAAATAGAGAGTTAGACCTCTCCTTTGATTTGATTGTGAACATAATGGCATCAATAAGGCTATCAGCCATATATTGGTAGGTAGACTTGCAGCTATTATATTCACACTTAACCAAATGCCCTCTATATCTGTCACGACCTTACCCTATGAATCGTGGATGGGCCTTAGACCAGGGCTAAGTTCGTTAAGACCATAAGGGTCATCAACTTTATATTCACAATTCTTCCTATGAGTAAGGAAGATTGGGGTCAAGGTAAACAAAGTATCTCTTTGTGAGATGACATGAGAATTTGACATGACACGTCTTCATTAGTAAAAATGATGGTGGTTCAGTGACTGAGAGAAAACCTTGGGACACAACGTTCATAAAACTCAGATTTCCTAGCAGGAAATGAGCATTAATCACAATAAATCTCTTTAAGAGGTTCACAAGTGATAAGGAATAACCAAGTGTTCCTAAGTTCACTGATCCGAGTGGGAGAATTGAGACAATTTTCACAATGAAAGAGGTAAGAGGTAAGTTACGAGAGAATTACCTCACTCATACATAGGAAAAGAATCCTATGAAATCCACCTCGGAGAAAATTGTCATCTAGCTAATGACTATAAGGGATAGATTCCCTAATGGATTGAATGATGTCTTCATCATTTAGAAGGTGATGATAAGTACCTATAAGTGTCTGAAAGACACTAGAAGGACCTGCTAAGATGAATTGCAAAGTGTCATGTAAGAGGATTTGGATTCCTTTGAAGCCAAATACGTGTTTAGGTAATTTGTCACCTAGCCAAGAGGCGATTGGGAACAAGTAGGCTCTCAAATCTGTTGGGGGCATGTAGAACCTAAAACACTTAGTGGCTAAGGGGTAATACAATGGAAGGTTGTCCATTGTGCGTTTTAACTCTGAACTTTGGCTATGACAACAAGCTTAGTCTTGAAATTGCATCAAGATGACCTTCCAATTTGGAATTTTGGAAATTGGATGATGAACTCTACACTGAAGCAGCTTAAGGGCTTCGTAGAAACAATCACCTAAATAGTAGTATATGAGGTTTTCACAAGGTGAAAGCCTCACCGACTTCAAAATAATCGAAGAACACTACATAAGTTCCAAATGATCTAGTGATGATTCTTTGTGAAGTTATCCTTTGTCAAGTGACAAATGAAACAAGTGTCAAGGGAGTCAAAGGAATAAAGGATAAGAAAATCCTTAAATTCTGAGTTGAGAAAGTCATGGGTTGAACAAATATCTTGAATGACAAGATAAACGGGGATTGCATAAGAAAGATACAGTCCTTTCCACCTAAGACATGTACAAGTGTACTCCTTAGACATCTTAGGATGTCAAACTGCAAACCCATAGACACCCCTGAAGTCAAGGGCATAAACCTAAAGAGGTTACATGTCCTATGAGGAATCCAACATAAGAAAGGTGGATAGAGTCCCATGTGAGACTACGGTTGGTAATATGAATGTGCACATTGGTGTACATAAGACCAAATGTTTTTTTGTCAGACTTGGAAGTTGCTTTTTGGTCCTGCTGTGAAATGGGTCATGAGAATAACCATGGATTAAGTTGTCAAGACAACAACTTTCCTTTATGAAAGGATACTCCAATACAAGACCTAGGCAAATGGTGATGGAGTAAGGAAATATACAAAGTATTTTTTTCCTGTTATCCATGCAAATAAAACGTAGGGCGCGTTCCACTATCATTCAAAGTGCCATATGGCTAAAGTAATTCCTATGAGAGATTGGGAATGAATGGTGGATAGAAGGATCCAAACGATAACATCTTATGATGAGGATCCTAAGTATCACAGCAAGGCGAAACATACTTTTTGAGACATCTCTATGAGAGATATGATTTCAAAGAGAGAAAGCGATAGTTCAATGAGCTTCTACTGACAGGATGTTGGTAGATCCCCTTATTGAGCCCATAGCTTGATTTTTATTGAGTTAGTGAAAATCTAGAGGCGCAAATAAAATATAAGGTCGTGAACTTCTTTTATATAAAGATAAAAGAAATGGTATGTATGTTATGAGTAAATACATTAAGGTATACAGTTTTGTATGGCGTATAGGTCAAAAGAGGTTGGTTCACTCACACGAACAACCGTCTTCCCATGTTTTGCAGGGGCATGGGAAGGTAAGACGAGCAAATGATCACCAAGAGATGGTTGAGAAGAATCTTTGCGTTTGAGTCGCCTCAATTAAACTGAGATGAGATCTACATGTGTGCATATACACAGAAAATGGATCGAAGCATAAATATAGACTTGTAGCCAGGCAAAGAACTCTTTTTCACAAACGAGATTGTAAAAGAGATATTGTGAAAAAGGAAGTTCTGGTTCGAATATTGAGTACATTTTGGAACTAATGTCTGTACGATGAAAGATAAAGAAATCGACGTACACCTCAAACCATTCACCGTAGCATGCAATTCATACTGCATGTGCTTGAGAGTTAAACTGCAACATGAGATATGGGTGAAAGATCCCTAGTTCACCATAGTGTGAGTCCAAGGAAGGAAGAATACTTCCACGATGCCCTTAAGACTTAGGCAGCATCAAGAAAGCTTGGTTTGGTGACAGCTACTTTAGCTGAAGCTCCATGATCACACTCGATTTGGTCAGATGAGTGAAAACTAGGAAAGCGACCAAGTCAAGATGGATTGATGTTTAGTCAAAAAGGAAGATTTACTCCTAGATACATAAGATGTACTAGCATCTGTGGTCGACCCCTTACTAGCTCTATGTGTAGCTAGTAAGTGCGGATACTATGTGCGTGGAAGGCAATCTGAGTTAATCAACATATTAACTCGAGAGGGATTAGATATGCCATGAGTAATATGTATGGGAGAATCTGGGGCATATGAGGCAATGAACATATAGCTTACGGTTATATATAAAGGGTGTCCTTGGATGCTGGTCCGATATAAAGGATTTCTAGTATCGTAAGCACCAAATCTGAAAGACGTTTTTGCCCACGCAGTCACGGCAGACGTCAAGTATGAAACAAGAAAGAGTAACGCACGCACGATGGAAGGCCCATTAAGTGCGAGTGGGAGATGTTGGACTTTGGGTTCAAGTCCGCCCTTGATGGGCCGGACTATTTGATTAGGAAATAAGTAGCCTAATCAAATAAGAATAAAAATCAGCATTAATTGTAGATTATGGAATTAATTGAGGAACAATCAATTGCTGTCTTGGAGGGCAAGAAGGAGTGCACACGTTTTCTAATTAGTGGCCTCCATAAACCACTATAAATAGGGTGTGCCTCCTCAATTGCAATTCACCCCGCCATTTAGTTTTCTGGCAATTCCCTTCTCTCCTACCATCTTTCTGGTTCTGGTGATTTGCTGTGCAAATCACAATTAGGCTCTAGTAGTTAATAATTGTGTGGGCACAAGTATGGAGTATTGGAGTTTTGACCCGGATCCGAACATGGATTCGTCTAGATACGCCTAATCTCCTTTTAGTTAATATTTTTCCTACACTTCGTTTCTTTAGATTATTTGGAATATTCTTAAATTTGAATTGAATTATGTAAAAATAACTACTTTGACATTAAATCCAGAGGAATTCAATATTATTATTATATAGGGGACATGCTTAAGCAAGTATGACCGGCTGCGGATTGGGTTTTGGAAGATATCAAAGAAAAGGGACCCCGATGAGAAGTTTTTCCACGAAGAGATGGCTTCAATTGATTTGTATAGCATCACTCTAATGGTTTGACGGTGAATTTAATATCTTTTCATCCTTAAATATAATTATAATTAATATTAAGCCTTCTAGACAAATATTTTTTACGTGGACCTTTTAATTTACTATAAACTAACTCCATCTGTAAATATCGAAATCGTTAGATATATATAATATATACACTCACACAAAACTAAACACAAAAAATATAATAATAGTAATTATAAAATAAAAATATATATATTTCTTCCACCAGAAAGATAAAAAGACATATTGTTGACTTTTTTTATAAGAAAATAACTAAAACCTTATTCGATAAAGAGTTTGAAACCTAGCTAATTAAAATTTTTAAGAATTCAAGATATTGAGGGAGACAGGAGTTCTTCGGAATCATGAAATGAACTAGATCTTGAAGTATAAGGTTTTTCGTTATAGTACAAAAGAAGGGTTATATAACCAACCAGTGAAGTAACGAATTGTTAGTACGAAGTAACGAATTGGTAGTACGACAAATCAACGAAGGTCGTTGGTGTACTACAATGTCTCCAGGTTCGGTTTACTTTTACGAGTTCACATGCATATGTGTGCGCGTGTGTTCATTAATTCTCCAAACCACAAGATAGTGAAAGAGATTTGTGTGGAAAAATAATTGGTAGAGTTTGCCCAGAATGGAGAAACACCATTGAGTGCAGCCTTGATGATGATCAATTCTTTAACAACCTCGTCGCCGAATTCGCTGTGCGATGGATCACCTTCATCAACGCTGCACTCAATCATGTTTCTTGTCGTTGTGGGATACTGCTGATTCTGGGAAATGCCTTTGAATTCATGTTGATGAGCAGATATACCAGGTTATACTATACATGTTTCACTTTCTCGATCTGTGCTCCTAATTATTTTTTTACCCTTGAACTTCGATTTGTTGGTATTTTTTTCTTTCTCCTACAATTTTGTACCATCTCCAATCTTAAGTGTACAAGTTCAATAACTAATTTGCAAGGATTTAATTTATGTATAAAAAATGTCTGTTGATTTCCTCATAATATTAATTTTAATAATGTGTATTAGAAAGACTCCCTTAATGTTTTATCTTTCTAGCTAACTAATGAAGTTGTATAATGCTTATGCCAAAAAATAGGCCCGGATAGCATGAAACTGACGAAAGTATGACATTTTAACTTGTCTATCTATCTGATGGGTTCTGCGGAATTTTACTATGTTTTGTCTGATGTCATAAAATGATGCGAGAAATTAATGATTATCCAAGTTGATTGTAAAAAAATAATCCCATCAAATAAGACTTTTCAAATTATAGGACGAAGTTGTAAAAGTTAGAAACTTAAACTTAATTCAAATAGTAGTAATTATTAGGTCCTTATCTGACATGGATTGCCACTCGATCCATAAAATGATAAGTGATAAAAAGGAGTATATATATGCTTTACAGGTGGACCATGACTCCTGGTAATAATTGATCTTTCTGATTTCTGACTTTTCATTTAATGTCATTTTGACGTTAATTCAATTATGAACGAAATTATAACAACGCGAACAGCAAAATGAAGTTCTACCAGACCACATGACTTGATTTTTTTTTTAAACCGACGAATAACATGACTTTAATTAAATACAATCACTGCACATAAATAAATTTAAAGTACATGAATTATATAATAAAAAAATTATTTTCTGAAGATTTTCCTTTCAATAATAAAATTTTTAATGTAGTAGCTCCTTAATTTTTCTTTTGATAAGCATGTAGGCCAATAAATTGCCCTTTTGTTATGGGAAAACCTTGCCTGACGACGGAGAGACTATCATCATCGTTATAAACTTTTTCGTGAATTTTTTTGTCATAAACTTTTAGTTTTGTTTTTAATTTAAATAAGTAACACATTTACAAATATTCTAATTTGTTGAATTCGATGAAAAAATTTCTGATAAAAAAATTAATAGCTATATTTTATTTTTTTTAATTTTCAATAAAAAGGAAAGGGAAAATTTCACGTAGCCCCAATGGAAGAAGTTTTAGTTCAATCAAACCCCAAAAGATTCAGAAATTTCACTGTAGTCCCTATTTCAAAATTAAATTGCGTTTTGTCAATGAAAAGACAAAAATGCCCTTACTTTCTCTTTTCATAAGAGTATTAACAAATCAAATAAGGGCATTTACAAGAAAAGGATTCAAAAGAGTTAACAATGATATTTTGGCTAATTATAAGATAAATAAGACAAATAAGGGCATTCACATGACAAATAAAAAGATTTAAAAGAACCCATAGAGTTAAGAGGATTTTGGCCAATATTCATAAGACAAATAAAAGAATCAAAAAGATAAATAAGGGCATTCCCAAGATAAATAAGGGAATCCAAAAAATAAAGCAAGGGCATGCATCATTACCTTTTCACTTACAAAAGTTAATTTTATTTTGATCCAAGGGAGAGCAATAAAATTTCATAATTTTTTATGGGTAGGTTGAAATAAAACTGCTTCCATGCGGCTAATTGAAATATGTCCTTTTGGGAAAATTTCACTAAGCCCCCAATGGATGGAGCAATTTTATTTCATTCAATCTCTACAAAAATTCTTAGATTTTATTGCACCCCATAGACCAAAATGATATTAAATTTTGTGGTTCAATTAGTCTATTCACAAGAAAAATAAGGGAATTTACAAACTAAATAAGGTTATTTACAAGACAAAGAAAAGCATTTACATGATAAATAGAGGGATTCAATAGAACCAAGGACTTAAAAATATTTTGGCAATTTACAAGCCAAATAAAGGCATCTAGAAGACAAATAAGGAGATTCAAAAATAAAGTAAAGACATCATTATCTTTCCACCTATAAAAATTAATTTTATTTTGACCTAAAGAGGTGCAGTGAAATTTCTAAAATTTTTAAAGGTTGATTGAAATACAATTTCTTCGATGGGGTTGACTAAAATTTTCACCGTAATTCAAAAGGCGCTATGATTGTTGATATTTGCCCCTACTAATAAAACCAAAGCTACTTCAAACTCCCACGAAGAATTTAATTTGAACAATATATTCATAATAAATTTATATGTCGAAAAATGAAATGTATATTATTTTTTTTATCCATTTCATCATAGAAAATTATAGGAGGAATTACTATAAGGCTCTAGGGCATAGATTTAATCACTCAAAAATTCAATAACAACTTAAGAGCAAGTTATGACAAGTTTTAATATAGAAAATTAATAACAACATGTTTATATTTGATGTGAAACGGGTTCGAGAAAGGGAGGAGAGAGGGACTAGAGAAGGGAGGACACTAAGAAAGAGGGGGGAAATAAGACCAAAGGAGAGAGTGGAGTGAATATTAAGAGGGAAAATGAATTCTTGTTTAATCAATCAATAAAAGCTATTTACAACAGAGAACCCTAAGCTCTATTTATAAAGAGCTAGAATTAATAAAATAATAATAAAATAACAATTCAAAATTCAAATCTAAATCTTATATTTAAATTTCACATTCAAATCTAAATCCTAAATAGAATCATAGCATACTAGATACTAGACATCCTATTTTGTTGAGATACTGCAAATTCTAAAATAACAAATCTAATAAATCATAGTATAATGGATAAATATCCTTATTTAATATCCCTAATGGATAACCCTTGATCTTCTAATTAAACCCTTGATATTCCTTAACCCATATCTCATCATTTCTCCCCCTCTTAAAAGACTTGGCTCCTGACGTTAAACGTGACGCACAAATCTAGGAAGGAAGGACAGGCTAATTCTTCAACACAATGCTTTGATCTGGAAATCCTTTCCAACATGTGAAGTATTAAAAGCTAACATCTTGGTTGAGATGAGTCACTGAATTTTGGAGTGCATTTGAAAAGCCTTTCCAATAGACAAGATATTGTTGAAGTTGCCAAACAAGTTTTCAAGTGACCTTGGGGAATGCAGCTTTTAGGTGAGGTGGCATTGTAGAAAGATGAAGTTGTTTCCTATTGGTTGCAATTCGAGGAGTTACTATTATAAATAACACTTTTAACGTCCATTTTTAGACCCTTTCAACATCTATTTTTAGTGGGACGCATATGTCAGAGACGCAGAAAATTTGGAAATGGCGTCTACTAAAAAATAAACGCCAAAAAGGCACTTACGTCGTCCATTTTATGAAAAACGGACACCATAAGTTTGCCACATACAATGTCCCTTTTTTCAAAAATGGACTCTGAAAGTAATGGCACACTTATAGAGTCCCTTTTTTCAAAAAGGGACTCCCTATGACACTTAAGATGTCGGTTTTTGAAAAAGCGGACTCCATAAGTTCATTTTTAAAAAAAAAAAAAGAAGTTGGCTTTTTTTTAGATTGGAATAACCTCCAATCCAAAAATAATATAAATTTATTCCTTGCAAACAAACACCAGAAATATGTCCTTTTTTAATCAAAAATTCACACAAAACAAACTCATAATAACTAACTAATCTCTTTCTTTTTTATGTGCACAATTAAATATCATGTAATAAAAAACAAGCCCAACATCTCATTCCATACTTTTTACCATACACCAAGTTATAGATAAGCAAGTATGAGAAAGTAAACTTCTCTACAAACTATTATAACTAAGGACTTCAATTCAAAACAATGAAAATTAAGCATACATGTAACACTCATCATTTATTCCTCTTTTATTATGCATCGGAAGCGTTGTCGTTATCGTTATAGCTTAGGTGAAACAATAATTATGCCACCAAATTAAAACTTACATATTTCACTTTCCATTCTCAACTTTTCAACATGCAAACTCGCACTCATTTATCCTTATATACATACGTACATGATTCATGGCATGTTTATACACTTAATCAAAACGTGCAATAATTTATACATAGCACATTGCCACATTTTAATCTTATGTTCACCATCACATTTTCTTCTGGCACTTCTTCAAGCATTCCACTTGTCCTCAACATACCTATATAGTTGGGTGAAGGAGTGTAAGATTCAGGAGAATCTTAGTAGCAAACAATACCAACAATCCATGCAAGATAATGCTAGTGTATGAGCTTGCCTTACATAGGCTCAAACTAACATAATGACATATCTGCACGCTCAATAATGTTTCATGCAACATGCCTATGGCCATACTAGAAATAGAAACAGAGTCTCAATCATTCATATATGCTTCACATAATCAATCAAAGCAATTGTACTTATCAATACACAAGCATACATATAAAATACATCCAAGTTAGGTAAGTTTACTACCTTTTTGACTTATGTCCTCTTTTTATTCCCCTTTCTTCTAATCCTTGAAGTTTCTTGAAGAATCTTCCATTTCCTCTTCCTTATCATTTCATGGTGTTAGGATTAGCAGGCACAGCGGAAGAATTTAAAATTGCAAAAGTTTACTAATTCCAATTGTGGCTCTATCAACGATGTTTAAATCAATTAGTAAGAATCTTACCTTTTAGACGTTTTAGGTTTTCTGATCTCTAGGAGCCAACAAACCTTATAAGCTTCCTCTACTGGTATCCACATGAATACGACTCCAACAAGGACTCAATGCTAACGCCTCAAATGTCACCCTATGGCTTTTCTTGCGGCTCTTTATTTCTCATCCGTCCTCAGATTATGCTACCCCTTTGTTTTATAAATAATAAGGGCTATATTGAATCTTAATTAATTTTGAAATCAGTTAACACTTAATTGTTTTAATGAGCTAATTAAATAAATTTGGTTTAATTAAATATGTCCAATATCTTTAATTTAACCTATTTATTTAATCCGAATAAAAAGCCAATAGAATTAGATTTAATTTATCTTTTATAAATTAAATTTGAGATATTATATCTCTGTCAATATTAGTCATTTAATTTATCAAATAAAGTTAAATCTAAAAGTAACACACATAATAATATTACTATTATTCTTTTCAAGAATTTTATATCATATATATATATATATATATATGTATGCATAAAATTTGTCCACCATAGATTAAACATTGTATTCATTGAATCTTAAACACTTCTTAGATTTAATGAACCTGGACATTATAGCTCGTGTTAGGCTATTCTTATGTGCGACCCTGTAGGCTCATATGAAGTTGGCAGTAGGCCAATAACTGTACTAACCCACAAGTCGCAAGGAGCCTCTAGCAAGACATTACAACTACCCAATTCATATGAAGATCGTTAATATGATTCAACCTGTCATACAACCATGTCACATCCCGTTTGTCACATGATATTTCAGCCAAGGATGGGCATGAATAATGTCATCCTCATGTTCTTGACCATTACTTTCCTGATTCTTGAGTAGTCTGACAATAGAAATGGAAACTCGTTTCCATCGTAATATGACCATATACTTCTCAGAATCACTCATCAAGATGCCCAGTAATATCTCTCTACTAATGTGAGGGACAAATTTCATCTTGACCATTCATATTCCTCTACATGAAAACCATCAAGCTTGATTGTAGCCTTTATCATCACCTGGTTAAAGGTGACATTTAACTAGGTCAAAGCTTAGAAACTCTCATATAGGAATCCATGATGATCTCAAGTCGAAGGGCATAGTGACATGGTTATACATGAGATAAGCTTATTACTTGATCTATGTAGCTTTCTCATAGCGGGTCGGTCCAGCATTTTGTGCTCTTACTGGTGCCTAAGACTTTGATTCGTATCTCCATACCTTATAAGAGTCATACTGGTCTCACTTCATCTTTGCTCCCGCTTAGATGATCGACTAAAGACATTTAGGACAATCTTTATGATTTATCGAATGATACAGTTATGCAGTGAATATGCGAATAATATGATAACAAAGTGGAGAAATTCATTAAAGAATAATGTTTAAAGTACAGTGATTGGCCCCTAGGGCATAATTTCCAACACATGGCCCTAGATACATAATTATATCATTAGAGCCATGACTAATGCATATCCAATGTGGCTATATTATCCTCTAGGACATGTCTCTATTCCTTATGATCTCACTTATCTCAATGTCCTCCAAAATCTAGAAATTTTCAAGTCTTCCCTCATCTGCCAGATTTTATCGATCAACTTTGAAAATTCATAACTTAATCTACAAAACTCCAAATAAGATGGTTCAAAGTTCTTCTTTTAAAGAAAAAATACCAGTCAATACTGATTACAGGGGTAAAACCTCAAGAATGCTCAACCAACCTTACTCCCATAGAATGCTTTCCAATGTTGGTACCCCAACTTCAATAGATCTTATCTCACAATCTACTAAGCCAAAATGCGCATTCTATGCATCATTTGAATGATTAGGATGTCTATTAACACCTTATAAACTATCACAATCATTGGATAAGGTTTAGCCACCGAAAAACAACCCACAAGCAACATAACTTGAATTTGGCATAATCTAACTTTAACACCTTAAGTTCCAAAATTAAGGTTTTATAACCAATCATCCAAAGATCATATGTATAAGATATTCCCACATAAATTTGGCTATAAAATCCATTTCTAACATCAAATTCATCAAAATTCAGCTCCAACCCCAAGAACTAGAGCTGGCTAAGTATGACCCTTATATAACCCAAGTTGTGTGTTTCCAATTTCAACATCAAAAAATGTGATTAATCATCATTAAACCTCATTTAACATCATGTTCACCAACAAACACCTATTAAAGCTTCAAATCCCTTTCTTGGCCAAAACCCTAAGGGGTCTATGGCTTTAGAAATACTCATTAAAATATCAAGACACTATACTCTAATTGAAGCTTACGACTACCTCAACTCGATTCTCTAATCGATTCTTGATTTCGGCAATACTTCCACCAATAAGGTGACACCAAACACCTCTTATCAAAAATCTAGAATAGTAAAAATGTAGCTTTCAATAAGTAGAAGAAGATTTGTGAAGGGTCTAGTGGCTGAAAACATGTTCTCGGGCTTCAAATCAGTTGATAAATTAAAGAACACAAAGCTTCTCTCCTCTTTCTTTTTCTCTTGAATTTTCTCTATCTTTTCCCTTAATTTTATGGGCAAAACAAAATTTAAAGAGTTTGGGAGTGTTGTAATGATCTCATTATGCCATATGTAAAGTTATAAAAATCTCAGGGAGCTAGGCACTCCTTCTTAAAAATCAAACAGACTAACTCTCTGGGTAATTCATCTGGCTTGCATAAGGGATGTCCGGGGAATGAACATGTGTCAAGACATAATCATTCTATTTCTATACTCTTCTTAGTCAATTTTGACATCAAGGGAGAGAAGTTCGCTGATTTCATCTGGCTTTCATAAGTATTGTCAAGGAAAGTCTGACATGTGGTGGGATGGGGACTGGTGAGTTGCCCTGACAATTCAACATATGTTAATTGTGTCTTTAAGAGGTGTCATCGCATGATTGGCTAGCCATAAAGCAAGGTTTAACATTGTCACAATGTGATTGTCTAATCAAAATGAAGAGTCAAACAGTAACTTTAATAAAGTTACTTTTGCAGTGTATGCTCCAGACGATGCCACGTGCCTTAGGGGACTCCTAAGTATGAGCTTGAGTATTTGTGTGGGACCCACAAATGGGACTTAGCCTATGTATTACTCAACAACTGACACCTCATAACCGTGTCTTTTCCAAAAGTGCATGGCATACGTATCTGCCCATAAAATGCCATATGCACACCTATACTGGCATATTTCACCTAACTAACTGATCACATGCATACCTATACCTCCATATCGGTGCCATATCGGTGTCCTGTACACTTCTTGCACTGACACATTTCATCTGATTACTTACACCGATCCCTCTGCTTGGAAGGGTTGAATCACATAGTCTCCGAAAATCAGTCTCTCCCTTGAACATTCTTAGGACTCTTACAAAATTGTGCTTAGTAATCTACTTGATTCAGACTTATTCTCAAGTCTCTGGGCTTAAAATTTGGGATATTACAATACACAAGTGAAAAGACCCTAACAACTTCATTAATATTAATACAAATATGAAATTAATAGAAAGTATAGAATCTCCCCAGACAACTTTGCAGCAGTAGTTAAACCCTTCTCAAATTTACCATAAAAGGTGTTTTTGTTAGTCCAGTTCCTAAAATATAATGCAAACATATTGGTACCCCACTGTCACATACTATAATACTTCAAGCCATGGTTAAAAGCATTTTATCCATAGCATATACCCTTCAATTTTTTAAGGTGAAAGGCTATGAAAAAGGTGTGTAATATTTTTCTCTCATCATCCCTACAAGAACTTAAGCAAAACTGATGAAAATCTATCATGCCAAATAGACTCATTTAATTGGCTGGTTTTGCAAAGCTAAATACCAGGGAAAGTTTCCATTACAAATCATAGTTATACTATAATTAAAGGGAAAATCTTAACAAGTGGATTGTAAACTATAGCTATAGACAAGGATGGGTTAAAAGCTTAATTATCTTGCTACACATTTTGGTCCACATCAATAATCAACAACTAAATCATTTATACTTTAAAATAAGATATCAAGTGGAAATTGATACCTCATTAAATGGATGAGCCTGAGCTAGCCTATAATTCTTGTTGCAATTTTTGTAGTATTAGCACAGGGCAAGGTATTAGTAAAGCCATTTATAATGTACTTTTCAAAAGAAAAAGACCCTACTGGAAACTTGAGAAGGTATAAATTATATTAGAATTTATCCAAATAGGTAGCTTCAAGAAATTAAATAAACCCAATACAAAAACACTCAGAGTAGTGGTGAGAGACATTTATTAAAACTAGAATTCATATATTGTTAAAGCCCCACAATGCTCACTCCATCTTAATATTTGGTACAAATTAAACTAGAAACTACAAATATCCTTCAGTGTCTTTTATAAGAAATCAAAAGTGAAGCTCAAGCCAGTTATAGGTTGTTGTAAAAATTATTCTTCTTTTCATCATCTATTTTTTTAGAATGTAAAAGCTTTCCCACCCAATCTTCATTTACATCTTCCCACAACCTCCAATCATATAAAGAAGAAAAGAAAAATCAAGCAATGGGAGTATAAAATGAATAGTATAGCATTTGTAGATGGGGAAAGAAAGAATCAAAAGGAAAAACCTTCACCTTGGGTACTAACTTCAAAGAAACTACAGAGTCAAAGAAAAAACATCATTTTCATTCTTGACAGAGAGCAACCACGAGAGCAGCAAAGAGGGATAGAGGAAACCGGTAATAATGGTGTTGGGATTGACAGGCACAGTGGAAATTTAAAATTTTGCCAATCCTAATTATAGATCTATCAATGGCAGTTAAATCAAGTAGTAAGAATGGTACCTTTTTTGATTTAGCCTTTTCAATCTCTAGGAACCAATACCTCCAATTGACTCCCTCTACCAGTATCCACATGAATACAACCCCAACATGGAGTGCGTACTAGCACCTCCAATGTCTCCCGTCTCCCTAGGGTTTCCCTACGGCTCCATAGTTTTCCATCTATATCCTAATTAACATACCCACTTTGTTTTTATAACTAATGAGGGCTATCTTGGATCTCCAAATTAATCTTAATTAATTTTGAAATCAATTAACACTTAATTATTTTGATGAGCTAATTAAATAAATTCAGTTTAATTAAATATGTCCAACAGTTTTTATTTAACCAATTTATTTAATTTGAAAGAAGAGCCTTTGGTATTATATTTAATTTATCTTTATAAATTAAATCTAAGATTTTATATCTCTACTAATGTTAGTCATTTAATTTATCAAATAAAATAAAATCTGAAAATAATACTACATAATAATATTATTATTATTCTTTTCATGAATTATGTATCATATATATACGTATATATGTATAAAATTCACCTACCCTAGATTAAACATTATATTCATTGAATCTTAGATACATCTTAGATTCAATGAACCTAGACATTATAGCTTGTGTTAGGCTATTCTTATGTGTGACTCTGTAGGGCCATATGAAGTTGGTAATGGGCCAATAACTGTACTAACCCACAAGTCGCAAGGGGCCTCTAACAAGACATTTCGACTAACCAATTCATATGATGATCATTAGCACGATACAACCTGTCATAGAACCATGTCACGTCTTTTGTCACATGATATTTCAGCCAAGGATGAGGCTCGGATAATGTCATCCTCCTGTTCCTGACCATTACTTTCCTGATTTTTTGAGTAGTGAGACAATAAAAATAGAAACTCATTTCCATCACAGTATATGACCTTACATTTCTTAGACTCACTTATCAAAGGGCCAATAATATCTCTCTACTAATGTGAGGGATAAATTTCATCTTGACCATTCACATTCCACTGCATGAAAACTACTAAGCTCGACTATAGCCTTTATCATCACCCGGTCAAAGGAAACTTTTAACAAGGTCAAAGCTTAGCGACTCTCATGTAGGAATCCATGATGATCTCAGGCCGAAGGGCATTGTGAAGCAGTTATACATGAGATAAGCTTATGGCTTGATCTATAAAGCTTTCTCATAGCAGGACGGTCCAACACCTTGTACTCTTATAAGTGCTTAAGACTTTAATTCATATCTTCAAACCTCATCAAATTCATACTGGTCTTACTTCATCTCTACTCCTGTATAGATGACAGACCAAGGACATTGAGGACAATCTTTATAATCTATCCAAGGATACAGTTATCATAGTTAACAACGAATTATATGACAACAAAATGGAGAAATTCATTAAATAACAATGCTCAAAGTACAATGATTGGTCCCTACAGCACAATTACCAATAAATCAACCATGACAGGCAACCATGATAGAGCACGACATTGGAGGAAGTAGAGGATGATGGTGGAGTAGGAGGAGTCACAAGCTGAGATAAAAGAGTGGCAGAAATTTCTAAAATTAGGGAAGAAATTTCTAAAATTAGGGTAAAGTTAGCCTCACCTTTAGCATCCCTAATTAAATTAGGGTCACTACCTTTAGCGTTTATTTTTGAAATTGGGATGTCAAAAGTGGACCTTTGGCGTCCATTTTTGGAATTGGAATGTCTAATATGTCAAAACTAATGCACAAATTACAAAAATGCCATCACCTTTATTTTTTACTGCCCTTTTTGAAAAACAGATTTCCTTTAAGGTAGTAAAATCTATATCTTGTAGTAGTAAGTAACCAACTTAACCATGGAGTAGACTACTTGATCATCATGTGAGAACTCATCACCATTAATGACGATATGACTAGTGTCTTCATCAACCATAGGAATTCCCACTGGAGTTTGTAATTGATTTCCATCCTCAAGTTTTAATTCTGATAAGGGAGCTTTCACCTTTATTAGTACTACTACAGAATATAGATTCTGCTACCCCAAATGACGTCCCTTTTTAAAATAAGGACGTCTAAAATATAGGCAGTGGCATTTTTGTAATTCTGTGTGGGAACTAAGTAACTTTAGGCGTCCCAAATTCAATTTGGGACGCCTAAAGTAATTTAAAAATTTTCTTATGAGCTGTATTGAATGTAAGGGATGTTCGTCCCTTATATTAAATAAAGGGACGCTTTTCGTCCTCTCTCTCTCTCGCTCCTATAGGTTAAAGATATTACTACCCCTATAGACGTCCCTTTTTTAAAAAGGGAGGTTAAAACATAGAGGTGACGACATTTTTGTAAATAAAGTAGTGAAATTGCAACATTAGGTGTCCCAAATTTGAATTGGGACACCTAAAGTAGAGTTTAGACATCCCAAATTTTATTTGGGACACCTAAAGATTCCCATTGGCGCCAAAAAAGTAAATTAAAAAAATTTGACTTACTTTAAGCCTCCCAAATCCCATTTGGGACTCTTAAAGTCAATACTTTAGGAGTCCCAAAAAAATTTGGGACACCTAACTTAGGTGTCCCAAATTTTTTTGGGACTCCTAAAGGCATGTCAGAAATTCTGACATGCGTGAGACTTCTCTTCTATTTTCTTCATTCCTATGTTAGAAACCTATTCCTCCTTTTCCATCTTTCCCATCCCCCGTGACTTCTCTTCCCTTTTTTCTTCATTCCCTTTTTTCTTTCATTCCCGTGACTTTGTCTTCTCTACACCATGGGTAAGCTTTTTCATTATTCCCTTTTTTTCATTACACTTCGTCCTCCTCAATCTTCTTCTTCTCTTCCTTTTCTTTTCCCTTTTCTACAGTAACTCCTCCACCTTTTTTTGCCCCTTCCACCCTCCGACGTAGACCTCCCACCTTCTTCTTTGCTTTCAACCTCCGACGTACCTCTCCTATCCACCGTGCATACACAACTCCTCTAACATCTTCTCTCCACCTTGGAAGCACATAGACACCATTGGCTGCCCACTCCCCTGCTTTCATCATGTTTGCTTTTTTTAAAATATAAATTTACATGAAAAATTAAGTTAAACTTGCAAAGTGAAATTATTATAATGCTTTCAATTTATTTACATGATTCTAGTTATTGGAGTATTTTTCCCGTGATTGTTTTTTAACCAAAATCGTAAACTAGTTGTTAGTAGTTATGCAATACTAATAATGTTTTTGTTTTATGCGTTTAGAGCTTGGAAATCGAGGGAAATACATATGTATATTTATCTTGATGAAATGAAGAACAATTAGTTTGTAGTTGTGTGGTGACAAACATTTTGACACTTTTTGGTTGTTGTTATACATATATAATATTAGGTTGTATGAGTTGTTGTTATTGTACATATATATATAGTAAAAAGATTATAGTGCTAGATGTCTTTACCATTTTGTAAGGGACATTTTGTGGTTTATGAATCCATCTTCAATTCTGTTTTTGCAGTTTTAATTTGTTGGGTAATGAAGAATATAAATAATCATTTTAAAAAATAAAATAACATCTTTTAATGTCCTAAATAGAGAAAAGGGATGTCTAAAGTGGGACTTTAGACGTCCCAATTTTAAAAAAGGGACGTCTAAAGTCCTCCAGTAGAAGACTTTAGACGTCCCAAATTTGAGAATAGGGACGTCTAAAGTCCCACTTTAGACGTCCCAATTTTGAAATTGGGATGTCTAAAGTCCCATTTTAGACATCCCTTTTTTTAGGGACATCTTTTCTAAAATATAATATGCCCTTTACATATATGTCCCCTTATTTTTAGATGTTAAAAGTGCCAAAATAGGGACGTTAAAACCCCTATTTGTAGTAGTTTGGCATTCTTGTTTGGAATGTCTCCATTTGATTTTCCAAATTATGGAATTGTTTCCTCACCTCATAGATTCTTTAAAAAGCTTATTGATTCCACACCGAAGCTTATCACATTTACAGTTATGTGCCTCCCAAAAATGTTTACATTTAATCATGATATCTACACACATATCACCTAAACCCTATTAGTGATGAACATCTTCCTTGTATTGAGGATATGTAGCATACTCATGCTGATGGCGGTTGATGTATTCATGTTGAACCACATAGCTATATTGACAGCAATAAGTATGTCTATGTTGTCGTAACTCAACATATCTATAATGATCATCATAACCGTATAGTTTATGATGAGCACATTCACACACATATCTGTTAGATCCTGTATGTTTTGATGATAACAAAGATTGGATAAATGATTCAAAAGTTTTGATAATAAACAAAAAGATTTGAACAAAGTAATTAAGTGTTCTATTGCAGGCCATAAGCATTACTCGAGCACGTAGATCAAGTAATGCAGAAGAAATGAAAGAGAGTATAGGAGAAATAAGCACTGTGAGATTTTTTGAAGGATTACTCGAGGGAGCCCTCAGGTAATGACTTCATTACTCGAGGGATCACTAGAGTAATATGTGAAGATTTTCTCTCTATCAAAATTTGCATAGGATACTCGAAGGTCTTACTTGAGTAATCTACAAAGTTATTTGGAAGTTTACTCAAGGGATTACTCGAGTAACCAGAGAAAAAATTATGCAGTAGCCTCGGCCAAGAAATAACAGACGTTACTCGAGTAACTACTTTTAAAAAGCAACTTTACTCGAGTGATTACTCTAGTAACATGAAATGAAAATTATATTACTCGAGGGTTTACTCGAGTAATCAGGTAAGCAAAAACAAAAGTTGCTCTCGGCCAAGATTTTAGTGCTATTACTCGAGAGATCACTCGAGTAATCTCCAAATTTATTTGAACCATTACTCGAGAGACCACTCGAGTAATCAGAAGAAATGGAACACTTACTCGAGGGATTACTCAAGTAAGTAAGGTACATTCTGGTTAGACAACGTTGACTTACACTATAGCTTATTTTTTATGAAGTTACTCTAGGGACTACTTGAGTAATGAAGCATGATCACTCAAGTAGCCACTTGAGTAATGTTAATCATGCATTAAGAAGAGAACTCAAATATATCATCCACAACGTCCGAAATGCCTACCTACCGCAAACGGCTAGTTTTCAAATTTAGAGAATGGTCAAATGAAGCTACGTGACTCTAACGAACATATGTGAAATGCTTCCAACAGACACCACAAATCATTTGTATATATGGAGCATTCAAAGAATAGAACACAACAACTGAGAACAAGCAAACTCATATCGATCAATACATCCTTTGTGCTCTATTTTCTTATACTCATTCTTTGTACTTCAGTGATTATATATATTTACTCTGTGAGAGAGTTTTTCATTACAAACTCAATATTTGTTATTGAGACAACTTAAGGTTATAGAACCTTGAGTTGGGGATTTGATTACAACATGTAAGGGGGAGTGAGTGTCTAGTGAAGGAACTTGTTGTGTACTAAGGTGCCAAGAATCTACTTGATCTTGGAAGATATAGTGAAACTCTTAGAAAAGCTCTGAGGACTGGACATAGGTGAAAGTGGTTGTGACCGAACCAGTATAACTCCCGGTGTACATGTCGGTGATATTTTGCCTAGCTCTTAATTGCTTTAAATTTCCAGTCAATTTTTATATACACAACGAAATTTTTGGTATCACCCAATTCACCCCCCTCTTGGGTGAAACGCTTGCACTAACATATCAACTATCACTAATGATTATCATGCTTATGTGGTCGATGGGTTGGGTATTCATATCAGTGCTCATCATCTGTATAATGATGATAGCCTTCATCACTATAAGTATATCAATATGAATCGACATCATCACTATAATTATATCAACATGAATCGACATGTATATAGCGATTGCCTACAAATTTGCTTCTTTCATAATTCATACCCTAATGGATTTAGTGCTCTGATCTTAACTTTAGAGAGGTTTACAATGGAAGAAATGATGTGAAATAGGGTCAAAATCTTGAAAAAAAGTGATCTAGAAAGAACTAAGGGGCACTGGCTCTTGAAGACTATAGCCAGACTTTGATTAGAGCATGGCAGTACATTTGGTAGCTAGTGGTGGTGCTCCTCTAGTGGCTGAGTCATGTTATCTAGGAGGTGGTTTCGTCACAATCTGACATTAGGAAGGCTATAAATGGAAGCCAAGAAGTGACATTGCATAGAAAAAATTTTATAGCAAACTGGGTATGAAAACCTTGGCTCTAATGCCAAAATTGATGTGAAATTGGTTAGGGAAAGGGGAGAAGAGAGGGACTAGAGGAGGGAGGATAGTAAGAAAGAGGAGAAATAAGAGAAAAGGAGAAGGTGGAGTAAATATTAAGAGGAAAAAGGAAGTCTTACTCAATCAATCAATCGAAGCTACTTACAACTGAGAACCCTAAGCTCTATTTATAGAGAGCTAGAAATAATAAAATAACAATTCAAAATTCAAATATAAATACTATACTTAAATTTCCTAAATAAGATCATAGGATACTAGATATCCTATTTTATTGAGATACTACAAATATTAAAATAATAAATCTTAATCAAATGGATAAATATCCTGATTTAATAATCATAACAGATAACCCTTGATCTCCTAATTAAACCCTACATATTCCTTATCTCATATCTTACAAATACTACTCGCGTGTCATGGGAAATTCTTGGTAATTAAATCTATTCCTTGAGATCACATATTAATTCTGTCATTGGAATGTATTTCATCTCTAATTGTCATCATAATAAGAGGTTTACAATGTTCTTAAATTTCTTAAACAACCACAAACCCAAGCATCACTAGATATCCCACACCTAACTTTAATTGCTAACTCTATAAAGTCATATGAATTTGCAAAATTTTATAATCTTGAGCAATATCTAAGTAGCAAGCATGTTGTAGACTTTTAATTTTTTACCGGAACATCTATTCTGATACCAAGCTTCATGTAGAGACAATCCCCCTTGCAAAGGGTAAATTTAATAAATCACTAATATAGATTTGTCTATATTTCATGATTATTTTTACCTGTATTTAACGTTTTGGAACCAACACAGATCTAGAAACCAAATGCAAATCTGAAATAGCAAAAGAGAAACCAAAACAAAAACCAAAGGCAAAAGAGAAACCAAAACCAAATATGAAATAGATAAACTAAGAATCTAATGATGATTAACAGTCATAACCAACTCTTTTTCGACTACTCTATAAAAATGGCTACACTATAGCTAACTCCGTTTTGCAGCAAACTAGTGATGATTAACAGTCATAGCAACTCTTCTATGACTTCTTCAATTTGGTCAGGCGAATATTGCTCACAATAATTGTCTACAAAGTCTACAGGCATAAACAAATTAAATATGTTAAAATATATATGTCTTGACTTTCAATTTAACTTAAACACTCATACATGCATATATATATATATAGACACACATACCTTAGTATTAATTGAGGTAGGATTGTGAGTGACTATGTTCTTATGAACTTCATGACACAGTACCCACAATCAAAGATCTTATCTGGTTGCTGCAAATGTAATACCCTAAATTTTGATATTGGAGGCTTGAGAATAAGCCTAAATTAAGTGGACTGTTAAGCCCCGGTTTAACAGGTGCCCCAAATCTATTCCCTAATGTTTCTTATATCTTTGGGGTATTAAGAAAATAAAATGGTGAATTTTATAGATTGTGATTATGCTTCCAGTGAAATTTCCTATGAGGCAGTTAGCTTGTCATGTGATTTTGTGTGACCAAATAACGAGTACAAATTATGAAATTTTATAGGGTGAAAGTGTACATTTTAGGATTTAATTTGATAGATCATATGAATCATTTAAAGCTATATACAACAAGTTATGAATTTTTGAAGTTAGCCTAGAAAAACTAGAAAGTTTATGGAACAGCTTCCAAAAACTAAAAATATGGGAATGATATGCTTCTAACTAGCAAAATGCTATATTTTTTTTTAACTAGACACAATAAGGGTTCTATATCCTTTGGAATTGCTCCAATATGAGGTCTACAACTTTAGTTATGCTTTTTCAAAGTTTGAGTGGAAAAACTGCCAGAAAATCCTAAAATAGAGAAAAATGTAATAGTAAACTTGTAATTTTGCCAAACAAGTGCTAAATTAATTATTTTCTAATTAATTGAAGTTAATTTCAATTAATTAAGGAAAATAAAGGAGAAAAATATATTTGGAATATTTTAGTCAAATAAATATGAATTTATGGAAAATTGGAGCAAAAGTGCAAATTTGACCAAAATTATGACTTTATGTACATATGTAACTAGAGCAAGTTGTGAAGCCAATTGTGACCTTAGGGAATGACCCTTTAGTTTCTCCTACATTTAGCATGAAGAAGGAAATAATAGTTGGGCACAATGGCATGGTTACATGTATATAGGGTTTATGTACATAAAATGTGATTTTTGGAAATTTTGGAAATTTGACAAATGATTGAAATATGATTAAAATATATGATAAAAGCTAATACACCCTTCTTCAGCCCATATCTAACGCCATTTTAGCTTGGAAGAGAGAGGAAGAGAAAAATTTTAGAGAGAGAAAAGGAGAAGGAAAAATTTGCAAAGGTAAGTGATTTCTTCGGTAAATCGGTTCCTAATGCGTATAACTCCGTTCCTAAGTTACTCTTCTATGTATTTAAGGTTTGGGAAGCTCAATTTCTATTGTGACAAAGGGTTTGGGTTTAGCCACTCTTGAGAAAAGCTAGAGGGAGCTTAAAGTAACTTCCAAACCTTCGTATGTTGACTAGTCTAGCTGCTGTGGACAATTCAATCGAAGAAATGTTGCCGGATTGTCATTGGTTTTAATTTTTGGAAATGGTTTGGCCTAAGGGTTATGATGCTGAAATGGGTCAAAATGGTAGTTTTGACCTAATTAAATAGTCAATAAAGTGATTAGGAGTATCAAGGAACACATCTACGGAGCCGAAATCGAAAAACCCCAATTTTTCCCGGGGTATGTGTACATTTCGGCCAGAGCAAGAAAGGGGCCTTAGATTCGGATTTTTAATGATTTTTTTATTCCATTAGGTTTAAGGGAAAATAAGTGGGGTTATAGTTTGTCACTTTTTCGGAAAAGCCCAAAAAATCATAATTACGAAAACGCTCCCAAAACCCTAAAATAGGGGCTGCCAAGGGCATTCTGGTATTTTGATAGTGAATTTGGTAATTTGGAGACCAGAAATGGATTCCTTGGATGAAAATATATCAAAATAGCCCAATTCAGGATTTTAGGAAAAGTACGGTCGGACCGGGTATGGCGGAGCCGAGCCGGGCCCATGGGGGAATTTTGGTAAATTTTTATGATAGACTAGTATAACCACCAGAAATACTACGAAAGTGTCTAAACTGTACATTTGATGTTTTAAGACTGAGTTGAGAGCCCGAGGGATTGGTACGCAAATCAAGGCACAAGGTTCGAGGTGGAAAAGGTTTAAGGTAGGGAACTTACCTCTTCTGCATGTATTCGATATTTGTGCTGGTGTATTAATGCTTGTTATTGCTTTACGTGATTATGTGGAACATATATGAATGATTGAAGCTCTGTTTCTATTTATGCTATAGCCTTAAGTATGTTGTTTGAAATGTTGAGCATGTACACATGTTATTGTGTTAGCATGAGTTTATATAATGCAAGAATATCATGTATTAAACACTTATTCTGCATGCATATTGGTGCTATATTCCTTCTAAGATTCTCTCGATTCTCACCCTCCCCTACCAACAAATTAGGCAGGTGAAAACAAGCAGTGTATTGAAAGTAGAGAGGAGAACTACACGGGAGGAATACAGTGGCGGAACGAAATCGAGAAGATATCTCCATTTCATTGGGACGGGTTTAGGTAACCTTGAGCCTATGCGGCTACAAGGTTTGTAATTATTATATATAAACCCTTATGGGAAATTTCTGTAATCATGCACATATTATCAGTATCTTTATGTTATTCCTGTGTTGCTCACCGAACCATGCATTAATATTTCGCTACAAGTTAAAATAAGGTAAAGGTGTAACAACAAATATTGTGTAAAAGGAACACAAATAAACAACTTTGATGAGCACATTAACACAAATGATGTGTGTGCACGCGTGCGCACACACACACATGTAAGTAAGTGTTTTGAAATTAAAATAAATAACAGAAATTAAAGACACAAACACACTTGCAATAATAAACTATACAAGAAGTTAATAAACAAAAACCAAGTAATTTCGGCCAAATATAACCTGGGTTATGAAAGGAATCCTGTCCTCTTTCATATAGGAACCATTTACAGAGAATCCTCCATTTGGATCTCTACCTTTCTCCTTCAGGTTATTTCAGCACAGCCTAACTTTGTTTCCTACACGAGGCATAATACTTATTTTTCTTCATTCCCTTTCAAACTCTATTTTTACATACTTCCCAATAAATCCCTTTATAGGATCATCACAATGAATTTTAGATAAAACTTCCTCCTAGATCCCCAAAAAGAGTTTAGCCACTCATACCTTATATGTCATCGATATATTAATGTTGGATTAATTATAGTAAGCTAAAATTGAAGTTTGCTGCAACTGCTCACAAATATCAGAAATATGAGAGTGAGTGTATGGATGCGAAAGAGTTGTTCTCATTCGACTTGTTTCAAAATATTTACAAAGAGAGTGTATATAGAGCTGGCATCCCAACCCTGATTACATTTCTGACTATGGTTACAAGACTCAAGTTACACTTTTGTCAATTCATCTTTTTATCTTGTCGTGGAATCTGCTTTCTGTTTTGTCTTCCACTTACTCAGCTTTTCTTTCTTTGTCTTCTTATGCTGACAGAGGTTGTCGAAACTTCCTCTTTTGTTTTCTTCATCTGACTCATAATAAATAAGGGTCTAGTAGTATGTCTGGATTCTGATCAATCCTTTCTTGTTCCTTACAGATATCACATTCATGATTTGGATAATCTTCCATAATTTGGCAAATCTTTCTCTAAGTTTCTTTTGTATTATCCATCTTCTTCTTCTTTATCTTGTCATACCAAAGATTAAATAGTTTATCATTACGCATCTTTGTTCCAAGGGAATATACACATGTTGAGTTATTGGACCTATATACCCATGGACATTCTTGAGGGATTTTGTCTTAGGTTTTAATCATGTTCATTTCTTGGAAAATAATATGATAATCTTGTGCTCTTATATTTGAGACTCTGAATTGAAATTCTTCATCATCTTCAATTTCTTCTTTGATCTCTGGTTCATACTCAAGAGGCTTCTTTGTAGTTCCTAATATTACTAAATTTATAAGTACATAAAATTTATCTGGTGTTATCTCAACAACAATAGAATAGCACCTTACAAACACTTGGTGCTGAGTTACAATTTTGAAATGCTCTTGTACAACAACTTTATAATTTACAGTAATTCAGAGATTTCTTCCATGGATGGTGATGGATATATACTCTGAATCAACCCATAATTATACAATATCTTTACAATACTTGCAGGGGTACTTAGATATATAATGGCTTTATTGAAAGAATAATGTGAGACATATTTAATGGTTTTATGAGAAAGAGCTAACTGATTAAGCTTCTTTATAGTAAGCTTATAATAATTATACTGTTGAGGTAAATTGAACGGGGTATCAGGTACTAGATTTTTCTTCTTTGGTTTATCTTTTTCTTTTTCTTGTTAAGTCACTATCTGAGAAAAAGATGTGATTCCTTTTTCTTTTTGAATTATAGGTATGGGGTTGAGTCCTAAAGACTCCATTAGAGTTTGGTTCGAGTGAGTAGATGACTCACCAAGGGTGAATGACCCTTTTACAGGTGTTGATGGGCCAGCAATGATTGCTTCCTTACCCTTATTCATAGCATTATTCATTTGGACATTTATCCTTACAGCTGGATGAATAGATTCCTTCTGGATATCTGCTTTATTCATCTTGTTCTCAAGTTGAATATAGATGTTGTTAAGTGCATCATTTATACTAGTAGCAGAGCTTGATAACCCTTGAATACTAGTACTAACTTGACTATTTAACAAACTCTTATTCATCTCAAGGATATTCATCTTCATTATAAGTTGATTCATCATAGGAGATTATTCTTCTTCCTTACTCGTCTGATTTACAGGACTATGCCTTCCAAACCTATTTACTGGTTCCATTTGCTCAAATAATCAGCAATTAGATTATTTTTATCTTTAATATATTCTACCTCTTAATCATAATATGCCAAGTCTGTTTGCCACTTGATTAACATTTTATTACTTAATTTATTATTTTTTACTCTTCTTGTCAACCAATATTTGACTTGAGTATTATTGATTTTAATTATAAATCTTGAGTTAACAATAAATAATTCTAATTTTTCTATGGCTTTTACAACTGCTAAAAATTCCTTTCAATTTGAATGAATCTACTTTGAGATTCATTAAATTTTCCACTTGCATATCTAGTTATTTTTTCAATTCCATGTTCATCTTCATGATATAAAGCTGCTCCCCAATAATTATCTAAAGCATCAGTATATATTATCCACTTAATATTTTCTTTTATTGGTGTAGTTAACTTAGGTAAATCTTTACATAACAGTTTTATATTTTCTACAATTTTTTCTTTATCTTTCTCCCATTTCCATATAGTCTTTTCTTCTGTTAACTTAGATATCTTTGCTGTTAATTTTGATAAATTAGGAATATAATTCCTTGCTTCATTTACTAATCCTAAAAATGATTGTAATTCTTTTTTACTTGTTATCTTTTTAAACTGAAATATCTTCTGGCTTATATGATCTTGTAATTCTATTTCATTTTTTGTTATGATTTGTCCTAAAAATGGTTTTTTTTTTCTTTTCTTAATTCCATCTTAAAGGGTGATATATTCAAACCTTTTTCTTCCATGAAACTTATAAATCTTTCTAAATGTTGTTCATATTCGTTTTCATCTTTAGAAAATATTAATATGTCATCAATATATATTATAGCAAAATCTCTTATAGGTAATAACATTTTTGACACATATTCCTAAAATATACTAGGGTTATTATGGAATCCCATTGGTAGGACATTCCATTCATATAATCCTTCTGATGTACTAAAAGCAGTATATTTTTTACTTTCTTCCTCTAGTTTTACTTGGAAAATTCCGGATTTACAATCAAATTTACTAAATATAGTTTTTCCTTTTATTAAATTAAATAACAATTCCATCTTGGGTATTGGATATCTATATATTATAGCTAAGTCGTTTAATTTTTTATAGTTAATTACCATTCTAGTTTTTCCTCTATTTTCTTCACTATGTTTCATTACTATTATAGCCGGTGATGAATACTTTGATCTACTTTCTCTTATTAAATTGTTTTTTTTTTCATTTCTTCTATATGCATTATAAATTATTTTCTATCATTTTTTGTTCATGCATCAGATTTACAATTAATCTCTTTAATATAATCTTTTAATTCTATTTTTGCCATAGGTTTGGATTTTTCCCAATGTACTAAAGGATTTTTACTATAGTTATCTATTATTCTTTGTTCTAAAGTTTTTACCTCTATAATATGAAAAGTAGCTAAAAAATGTTGTATTTCTACGGGATCATTATTAGGTAAAAATTGAACTTCATTTTCATTATTTTTCTTTTGAAATTTTTCATCCTTCCTCCTATATGGTCTGGTTATTATTATTCCTTATGCTTCATGCTTGTAAGGTGTAGTTAATACTAAGGCTTTACTTATCATATGTGTAACCCCCTTGCCTTGAAACCGTAATTATGATTCGAGAATGAGTAATTAAAATGAATTAGAGACTGACGGATAATTAAAACTCCTTTCAATTCCTTTCTTCCGGTAGGGCTTTCACAAATTCTTTCAAAATTCCTTCCATATCCTAGTCTCAATTTCAAATTTCGAATATAATTACCCTATGCAGTTAAATCACACTTATACATATCAGAGTATACAACAAAAATCCCGGCAACCCCCAGGTTTCATATATATACTAAGGGTTCATACATTCCCATTTAGGGAATTACACAACCGTATCCAAAATACTATTTACAGAATATACAGTAGTTCTCAATCCACATATGACAACCAACTAAAATCTATGTCTAAACTATCTGCCATTGGTCGTCTCCTTTCCCTTGGAACCACTTGCCCTGTCTGAAGGTTAGTCAAAGGCAAGAGTGATATTCAAGAGAATCCCAATAGTGACAAATCACTCATACCACACATGATCACATAGCCTGCAAGTAAATCACCAAGCAGCAGCAGCAATACATATCACACCCCACCCTTATCCCCTTTTACTGCCAGTAAGGCATGCAGTCCTTACCCGAACTGTTGTTAGCGACTCAAGGACTGTTGGCGTGGCAGTGTATACACGTAGCCTTACGGCTCACATAGCCTTTCAGCTTTCACAAATAAGCTTTTAGCCCACAAATAGTCTTTCGACTTTCACAAATAGCCTTTCGGCTCAAATATTCACAGGCTTTGTAGCATCCAAAATCATCACAAACCAATGATATAACACACATACAATGCATCACATATAGTAAAAGAGGAAGAGTCACTACCTTGATCTTTCCTGACGTGCTCCGACACAGGTTGTTCACGGACAGGGCAAATGTCAAACCCTATAAACCAAAATCAGGAACGGCGAGTTAATTCTCTACTCCAATTTCTTACTTTCATATCACTTAGGGTCTGTTTAGTACGAGGGATTTGAAGGGGAAATGAGGGGAGGGAAAATTTTTATGAGTTGAAGTTTAAAAGATTGAAGAAGTAGGGTAATAAAATTTTAATAAATAGAGTTTATAAGATAAAAGAGTAAGAAAAATTAATAAAAAAATTTTAACCCTATTTCTCTAATTTTATTAAATTCAACTAAATAATTTTCCCTCCACCCACTTTCCCTCCCTTCCCGTCATACCTAACAAGCCCTTAAACTTGGTCATCATTTGAACTCTTTAGGTGGCTACTAGAAACCCAAAATTATACATAAAAGGTTGGGAAAGATCATACCAAAATCCACCTTTCAAAAGTGAAAAATACTGATTTTTAGGGGTTGGCCGCAGCCCAAGAATTCACTGGCCGCGGTCAAAAACAGGTTAGAAACATTTGGGCCGCGGCCCAGAATCTGCTGGCTGCAGCCAAGAAAATCCTGTATTATGGCTGAACTTCCAAAAATCATAACTAATTCCAAAAAAACCGAAATGAGGTGATTCAAGCCAAATGAAAAATATTTAAGTTCTCTTTATAGGAAAAATATGAAACATTACCAAAAATCACTACACAATTATAGAATTGCACAAAATCCAACACTGCTCTAAAACAGAGTCAAGTTTCAACATCAAACTTTGGACAGTCATTACTCCAAGCACACAAAATGAAATGACAAAAATTATATGTCCATTTTAAAGCTTGGAATGTGAACTTTAAGACTGAAAAGTTTTAGAAATTTTAGACACCATTTGCCCATTCAAAATGTCCAGACAACCTTACTGCCCTGTATAGAGCTTTAAGGAACAGAACTTCAGTTTTTGTGCAATTGCTTCTAATGGTTCCAAATTCACAACAAATACCATTCCCACACCAATTTTCACAAGGAATCCATTGAAAACACCAAAATGATCAAATTCAACTCACATTGACATGTTCCACAAGAAACACAACATGTCACACAATAACCCAATTCAAAACTCACAATGCAATTCCTTTCCATTCAAAGTTCTAACCCAATTCCAATGGCACCAAAACACAATATGACACCTATTCTAATACCAAATCACCATGCAATACACAAGACCCTAATAACACAAAAAATAGGGCCAAAATCCAGAAATTCCAAGTTCAATCAATAGCCACAATGACTATGTCAAAATGTGCGAAATTCTTACCTCTTCCTCTTTCTAAGACTAGTTTCTTGATTTCTCTTCTTTCAAATTTCTTCACATGTGCAAACACCTTTCAAAATTCTGAAACCATAGCAATTAAGCCCTCAACACCATGAACAAAATTAATGAAAAATGTTTGAGCTTCCAAAGTCATTTACAAGGCCAAAACCCTACCTTTGTTTTTCTCTTTCTTGCTTGGTTTCAATGAAAATAGAGGAGAGAAGAGATATGAGATGATGATGAATATAATCATATTTTTGGTCTCTACAAAGCTCATTTTGCCAACCTAAAAGAATGGGAGGGAAGAGAAAATGAGTTGAATGTTTGACTTGGATCACATGGCTCATGCTTTGACACTTGGCAAGATCTTGTTCTCCTCTTCCATGTCACACATGAACTCAATTGCACAAGATTCCACCCCTTGATCAATCAATCCTAACCATTGATCTCCAATTACCAATGAGTTTCCTCTTTAGTAACTGACCAACTGGTCGGTAACTTTCCTTGTTACCCGTTTTACCCCTGATTATGGCAATTCCACTTGAATCTCCACTAAACACATTTATATAGTTCATATCACTCAACCATGTGCCCTCCCTCTTATTTGACTCAATTTAGATGTTAATCCACTATTGAACTTAAATATAGAGTTTAGGCATGATCAGAACACATTCGAATCAAAATTTACATTGTATTTTTCTCAAGTGTTTATTTAACAATAATTAAATTACTTTTGAAGTCATTAGCCCTTAATCCCATTTTTGTGTCATTACAATATGTATAGGATAACATTGTTCTAAAATGTCTAATCCTAATTTTACATCACATGATGGTTCATTATATTGATTTAGTTCTTTTATCAATAATATGTAATTTCCTATGTGTATATTTATATCTTTTCCTTCTAATTCAATCATATGAATTCCTTTTCCTGCACTTTCCGTTCTTAACATTTTATTCTTTCTTTTCCACATTTCTGGTGGTAACACATTATATTTTGTTATAGTTAAATTTGCTCCTGTATCTACTAAAGCATGATATTTTCTAGCTCTATATTTTTATAATCAAATATTACCAAGATATAATATAAGGGCCTCATATCCTTGATGTAACCCCCTTCATAATTATGATTCAAAATACGTATTTTAAAATGAAATAGAGACCAATAATAATCAAACTCATTTACAATCCCTTCCTTATGAAAGGGTTTTCACAAATATTTTCAAAATTTCTACCTTACCATGGTCTCAAATTCCACAACTCGAATATAATTACCCTGTGCAGTTACATCACATTTACATATCAGAGTGTACAACAAAATCCCGGCAATCCCCGGGTTTCATACATAAACTAAAGGTTTATAAATTCCCATTAGGGGATTACACCACTGTCTCCAAAACAACATTTATAAGATATACGGTGATCTCCTAACAAAACATGATAACCAACACCAAAATATAAATCTCCCTAAGGAGCCCTATCCACCCTTGGTCGTCTCCTTTTCCTTAGAGCCACTTGCCCTGTCTAAAGGTTAGTCAATGGAAAGAATGAGATTCAAAAGAATCCCAGTAGTAACAAATAACTCATACCACATGTAATCACAAAGCATGCAAGAAAATCATCAAGCAGCATCACAACATAAAGCACAGCACGCAGGCTGCCACATATGCACATAATCACATAATCTCATCCCCCGTATTCCACCACCCTGAAGGCATGGTCCTCCCACCGTCAACATAGATGGGCCGCGGGTGAAGGTTTCACAAATAGCCTTTCGGCTTTCACAGAGTCTCATCCCCCAGATTCCACCGCCCCAAAGGTATGATCCTCCCACTGTCAACACTGATGGGACACAGGTGATAGACTCACAAACAATGATCAAACAAACATACCATGTATCACACATAGTATAAGGGAAAAGAGTCACTACCTTGTTCTTTCCGATTGTGCTCTAGCGAAGGTGGATCACGAACAGGGCAAATATCCAATCCTACAATTCCAAATGCACCATTTAGATACTTTCATAGTGTTTCTTGGGGTTATATGAGTCTATAATAAAAATTTGCAAAAATGCTCCTGAGGACCCGGCTCGGGCCCGCCGTACCCTGTCCAGTTGCACTTTTCCCGAAAATTCTAATATAGGCTATCCTAACATTTTTCCACCCAAGGAATCCATTTTTGGACTCATAATTACCAAATTCAATGTCAAATTATAAAATTACCCTTGGCAGACCTACTTTAAGGGTTTCAAGGGCGTTTTCGTAATTATGCTTTTTCGCCCTTTTCCGAAAAAGTGACCAACTGTAACCCCACCTAATTTTCGTTCCTGAACTCAATGGAACCATCAAATCATTGAAAATCCAACTCTAACCCCTCCAAACTAGCCTTGGCTGAAATTCTCAGTTCCCCGAGAATAATTGGGGTTTTTCGGTTTTGACTTCGCAGACGTGTTTCTTTCTATTCCTAACCACTTTATTAACCATTACATTAGGTTACAAATAACACTAAGACCCAATTTGGGCAGCATAACCCCTAGGCCATATCATTTCCAAACTTTAAAACCAATGGCAATCCGACAAAATTTCATCGATTAAATTGCCCACAACAGCTAGAATAAGGAATATACGAAAGTTTGGAAGTTACGTCAAGCTCCCACTAGCTTTTCCTCAAGGTGGCTGAAAACCCTAGCCTTAGAACACCCAAATTTGTGCTCCACAAACTTTGAAGAACATAGAAGAATAGCTTAAGAGCGGAGTTATACGCGTTAGGTAAGGATTTACCGAAGAAATCGACTTACCGTACAAGTTCTCTTCTCCTTCTCTCTCTTGTTGCAGCTGAATGGCACGGTTTTGGGCTGATGGAGGAGGTGGATGATGATTTAATATGATATAATATTATTTTCTAATTATTTACTAAATTTCCATCAATTTCGGATTTTTACAAAATTCTGGCAGATTTCTGCCTAAAGTTTGAAAAATTATAACTAATTCTAGAAACATCAAAATGGGGTGATCCCAAAGCCAATGGAAATCTATTTAAGTTCTCTTTATTGGAAAAATATGGATCACTGCAGCTCATAACCTCAAAAATACAGAATTGCATAAAAGTCCATACTGCTTCAAAATAGATTACAGTTTCCACCCCTAACTCTAGAAAATCATAACTCTTAGCTCAAAAATTGAAATGACACAAATTATATGTCCATTTTGAATCTTGGAGTGTGAACTTTAAGAATGAAAATTTTCAAAATTTTTAGACACAATTTTCCTATTTAAAACGTCCATACAAATTGACTGCCCTGTACAGAGTTTTAATGGACAGAATTTCCAACTTTTACATAATTATTCCCAATAGTTCCAATTTCACAATAAACACTCCCCACATAAATTTTCACAAGGAAGCCATTGGAATCATTAAAACTACCAAATTCCCATCACACATTCTCCAAAAGTGTTTATTCAATAATAATTATATTCACTTTTGAAGTCATTAGCCCTTAATCGTTTTTTGGGATATGACACTTGACAATAATTCTAATCTTGATTTCAAGGTTTTCTTTACACTTTTTCTCCTATCTCTTTCTTCTTGAACTATATTATATTCTTCTTCATATAATAATGGATGATTAAAGAAAATGTATTCTAACCTTCTATTCTCATATTTATGAGTTCTTTTTATTTTCTTTAATATTAATCTTATAAAACTCTTATAATTTTTTGGTATAATTACACTTCTTCCTTTTTTTATAATATTCCCAATTATCTTTTTCCATAATCAACCTATCCATATCAAACTCTTGATAATACTTCTAGGTGTTTTTTAAATATTCTTTTAAGATTATTTTTCTTTCTTATTCTTCTCATGACATCATTAATCATTTGTAAATATTGGTTTATATATTGATTTTCTTCAATTAATTTTCTTAAAGCTTCCTCTTCATCCTGATTTACTTTATTAATTTTATTTATTATGCTTTTCATTAATCCCTTTTCTATTGTAGGTGTCCTTACTTTTCTATTTTGTTGATAATAATGCCATGTAGTTTTATCATAAATTGTTATCCTATCCATACAATCACACTCTAGATAGCAATTCTAATTTTTCTTTAAAATTTTCTTTTATTTCTTTTCTATTCATCATATTATTTATTACTTCATTATATTCCTGTACAAAATTTTCTAGTTGTTCAAAATATACCCTTCTTAACATTCTTTTTCCTCTTTGATTTGATTTTTCTATTTTGTTTACTATATATCTCATCATGCTTTTATTTGCTTTTGGAATTATTATTCTCTCATCATCTATATAATAATAATCATGTTCTCCTAATATTATTCTTATTACTTTTACCGTTTGATTTATGTATAACATCATTTTAAATTTTGAATTATAATTGTTTGACAATTTATATTAAACATCATTCTTTCTTCTTGAATTCTATAAGGTTTTGCTTTTTCTAGAAAATCTTTTCCCACAATACAAAAAAACATGAATTTTCCAATGAAATTGAATTTCATCAGAAATTCCGTAGGAAAATTTTCCAACGGAATTTTTTCCGTGGCAAATCCGTGGAAAATATTCCGTCAAAAATTCTGACTTTTGCAGAGGAATTTCCAACGTAAAATTTCTGACGGAATTTCAGTCAGAAATTTCCTATTCCGTCAAAAATTCCATGACAAAATTTAAAAATTATTATTATTTAATTATTTAATATTTTAAAATTAAAATTAATTTTTATAAAATTTATTATTTTTAATTAATATTTTCAATTTAATTGTAAATTTATTTTTAATTATTATTTTCTAATTTCTAAAATATTTTTAAATTCAATAATAGGTTTTGGTCCTTGTAGGGGCAAAATAGTCATATAAAAAATAAAATTTATTACTTATTAATTAATATTAGTAAATCAAATATTAGTTAAGAATTATTTATTAGTTATTAATTAATGTTAATAAAAATTTAATTTTAGAAATTAAAAACAATATAGTCATATGATTATATATATATAATTGTGCATAATAATAGAACGCCAAAGCAGTCGAGCTCATCCGATAAGGCATCGTGCTCGTCCGGACGAGGTCGTGGGTTCGAACCAAAGGAGGGGCAAGTTGAGTTGCATTTCCAGGAAAAACAAGGTTGCAACATGTGGTGCATCTGGGGGCCGGTGACAAGGTGCACGCCGCCAGAGCTGCCACGTGGCTTTTTAAAATTTTAAAAATAAAAAGTATGTTTACAAGGAAATTTCAGACGAAATTAAATTTCGTTGGAAATTTGTTTGTCACGCTATTATTACCGACGGAATTCATTCCGTCAGAAATCAATTTCCGTCAGAAACTCTAAGTTTCGTCGGAAATTCAATGTTTTTTTGTAGTGCCAATATTATTTTACAAGTCTTATTTTGATCTGCATCTACCCATAATATTAATTCTAATATATCTCTTTTATTAAATCTTAATATCGCACTTGTTTTAATTCCATCTATAGTTTCTTCTAAATTATTTTCAGTATATTCTAATTCTATAGTACTTCTTTCTCTCTTTTCATCTATTAATATTATTATTTCTTTCCATAATCCATTTTGTTTTATTTCTGCTAATATTTGATTTTCTGTTTTTGTCGTAGTTATATCCAAATAATCTACTTCTTGTTTTATTTCTGCTAAATCTGTTGTTATAGGAATTTATGCTAATGTTCTTTCACTTAATCTTGAATTTAAACTTCTACTCATATAAATACTTCTTCTTCTTGAATCTTTATTTATATTTATTTGTGGATGTTCTGAATTATTTATCCTCAAAGATCTATTTCCTAAATTATCATTTGCTATTAATCTTTTTCCAGGATTATCATTAAAACTTACGGTTTTATCTATTTCTATTTTTAATTGTTTTGGTATCGTTATATTTGTTGGATCTACAAGTATTTCTTTTAGTATTGGCATAAATTGTTTCTCTATACTTATCCTTTCTATTGATCTATTAAATATTTTATCTTCATTTGTAAATACTAATCCTAACATGGCTATTATACTTATAGTTTTTGCTCCTTGTAACAATTTTATTCCTTTTAATTTATGATATATCATTATAGATTGATCTATATGTTCATCATTTCTTGAAATTGCAAAATTAGTATTTAAAGTAAATTTTAATTTTTGATATATAAGATTTCTTGCTAATATTCCTAATATATATACTATCTTCTATACTATTTATTATTCTTCCATTTGTTACTAACAATTCTATAGGTGAATCTATTCCTTCTCTAGAATATGTCTTTACTAATAGTTGTATTGTTGCAATATATATCTCAATTACTTCATGTTTAAATGGTAATTTAGAAATTTCATGTTCTATTAATCCTTTACTTATTAATGGTATTCTTAATACTCCTTCTGTTAATGATGATTCTATAGGATGTTTCTTTTCTAATATTACACACTGGCTTTTAATTATCTTACTTACTTTTTCCCATGAAATTTTCTTTTGTTAATTGTTCTGGTTTCATATTTAATTTTATATCTTTTATCTTATCATATTGTTTTTTTATTAAATGTCACTCTTCTTTCTACAGATCCTTCATTTATATTTCTGTATTCTTCATACTCTTCATATGCATTACTCTGTTCTTCTTCATTATTTGTATCCTCTTTTATATAACTATTCATCATATATAATTTTACTCATTTTTCTAAATATTCTATATCTGAATTATCTTCTGGTTCTTCTGTTTATATTTCTACTTCTGAATCACTTATTATTTTTATTTTATAAATATCTATTTCTGGATTTTCTATATCACTTTATATTTCTTCATCAAATTCTAAAGGTTCTAGATCGTACTCATTAGCTTGTTCTAATATTTTCATTATCTTCTTATCCCTTGATTCTTTACATTCTATAGATATATATCCTATTTTTCCACAATTATAACATCTACATTTTCTAGGCTTTTTACTGTAATCTATTTTTCTTCCTTTCTTGAAATATTTTCTTGGTTTATATTTTTTATAAAATTTCTCTTTTGGATATTTTTTAAATTTATATCTATACTTATTATATCTTCTCATTGGTTTTCTGAACTTATTATATTTTCTAGATTTTCGTTTTATTTTTCTTTCTTTATCACATCCCCACCTATGAGGTTATTCATATTCTCCACATCTTATTATCATTTTATTGGTTTTATAATACTTCATATTTCTCCATGCTTGTTTACATTTCTCTGACAAATATTCTGTTAAGAAATATATTCTTCTTCCTAGGCTATCTACAAATGGTATTAAATCTCCTCTATCTTTAAATCCTTTAAAATAATCTTCTATTATAGTTTCTCCTATTATTCTGGGTAATTTTCTATAAAATAAATCTAAATATATTTTCCTTTTTTCATCTGGATTCATTCTTATTTCATAATAATATTTTTGAAATTCACATATATATTGGTTTAAATATTTTGGTTCTAAAGAACATATTTTTATTTGATATATTTTTTCTATTGCTCTTCTACTTTATGTTTTTTCATCGGCTCCTGAACTTCTTCCTACAAATTCATTTCTTATCACTTGTTCATATCTTCTTACTAATAATGCATAAAATTCCTTTCTACTTCTATAATCATGTTTATTTATTCTTCTTACTTCTTCTCTCTAATCCTCATTTGTACTTGTTGGATTTCGGGCGTACCTGGAATCCGATTGACTCACTGAGTACCCACACGAGATCGGAGCACTGATTCGGACTCTGATCATGTTATACGGCAGATTCACCATTGGAGAAGAGGACCCTGGGTGAGAGAAGTTTTTGGAAGTTTTCTTCCGATGTTGTTTTTCTGTCTATCTCACCAAAACTGATAATAACCCCTTATAATACGTATGGGAGTTATTATGATTTGAAATTCAAATCATAAGGATAAAACTCCTTAATTGGACCCATACTTTTCCATAATTTTATAATAGCTCCAATTGAAATGGGCTTGGGCCTGATCCACCAAGGGTGGACCAGGCATATTCCAACATCTCCCACTCACACTTGGTGGATCAAATGTTATGGGTCATATCTCTTTCTCTTCCATCCTTCTGTCATACTAGGTGCTCTGCCGTAACCGCGTGGGCATGACGTCTCCATTTGGGTGTCTTGTATTAGGAATCCCTTTCACAGAGACCAACACAAAAACAACCCTGTAGTGCAGCTTTGTCATATTAATATAATGCCTCCGATGTCCTAGATTTTAACTCGTATACACTTTCTCCATGGCCAATCTAATCCCTCTTGAGTCAAGATAAAACTCAGATGGCCTTTCTCATATGCATAGTATCCACACTTATGAAATTACCCAAGTAACATCATAAGGGACCGGTCTCAGACACAAGCATAAGTGTGTATATTCCAAGTAATCTTTCTTTCGCCCATATATCATTTCAATATGAATCAACCGCTTTCTTAACATAATGCCTTTAGATCGTATCGATCATGATCATAGGAAAAAATGCTAAAGTAGCAGACGTCAAAACATATCTCCATCATATTGTCAAAGTCAGAGGACATCATAAAAGGGTAAACCTTTCCGGGACTCACACAACAATGAAGCAGGGATCTTTTCACTTGCTTCCCGTTTGCGGTTCTCTATCACATGCGGTATGAATCGCATGCTATGGTGTTACTCTTATATTATAAGAGCGTATGTCGTTTTAATCTTATTATTAACACCGTACAGACTAAAGTTTAGACACACACAGTATTTAAACCAAAATTCTTCAGCTTTCCTCACATGACGTCAATCTGAAGAATTTGTTGTCTGGCTACAGGTATCATGGACGTGGGTTTCCATGATTCGATCCATATTTATAATTACAGATCTCATCCCGACTAAATGCACTACTAAGTCGAGGCGACATTTAGTTTTGTGTTTCTTCTCTACCATATAAGCTCTCTCATTGCTTTACTGGTGAACACATATGTCTCATCTTCACACACTCCTTCAGAGTGTCAAAGGTGGTCGATTGTGTGAGAAAGCCGACCTCATCAACCTGTACGGCATACTAGACATTATATACTTTTGCATACACATGTAAAACTATAATGAATTATTTATACTTCATTTCATATGCATGCCAAAGGACTCATTATGCTATTTATGTATTTCCTTGGCCACATGCTTAGCTAGGGGACTTGCCATAGGAAAGTGTTGTTCAACAACAACTTTATGTGCTACAGTATTTCTAACAAGAATCACATCTTCATGTTTAGTCTTGATATGATACTTAGGGTTTTTTACTTAGGCAATAGCTGCAGTGTTTTCACAATACATTAACACTAGATTTAAATTCTTACTTTCAAATCATAGATGTTTTCCCAAACATCATCAGCCATATAGCCATATATACTAACATAGTACATTAATATATGCATGATCATTATATGCCCTAAAAAAGTATCTCAAGACCTTTTGTGAAGACATTCCATGTCTCTCACAATGGTTAGACTAGTACTAACATACAAGTCTTGTCACAAAATAGATATCTGGTCTTGTACACATCACTGCATACATAAGACTACCAACAACGTTTACATGGAAACCTTTTTCCATTTTCTATGTTGATTTAGTTCAGGGACAAAATCAAGACTCAAAAATAATTACTGAAGCCGCTGGGGTATCTATGGGTTTGCATTGACTCATATAGAAATTGCTCAAGAATTTCCTAATATGATTGTCATTGCAAATAGATTTCATCATCCATATCACCACTTAAAGGTGTAGGTTTTACATCCTCTTGATGTATTACTAAATCTTAATAGTAAATTGTTGCCAGAATAAGTCTGATTAAAAATGCACAACAGGTAAGATGAAAGCCTTCCTATTATGCTCACCCCTTTGCAATCAAATGAGTCTTGTAGTTTCTGATTCTTAACCATGACTCTTTTTCAATGAATCATCACTTCCATTGCTTTCTTCCATTTTGCCTTTGCAGGAATCTTGTATAGAACATGACTCTATCTTCTAGAGCAGCCATGAATTCTTTTCTCAATTACTCCTTTTTATTTGGAGCTTCCTGCTTCTCTTGTTTAGGTCTCTTTATTGACCCTTCAAAACTCCCACTCACAAGGACTATTAAAAAATCACTGGCTGGTTCTATACTGTCTTATCTATGTGTCTCGTAAAGAGACACATGGTCATCATTTTCACCTTTATTTGAAAACTAATGCATAATAAATGTGGTAGATTTCAGTTCTTTTCACTTACAATTCCATCTTTTCACTTATGAAAAAAAAAATGAAGTCAGTCACAATTCCATCTTTTCACTTAAAAAAAAATGAAGACATCACTCTTATGAGCTCCCACTTACAATCATAATAGGAATGCGCAATTGACCCTTATGGTTTGCACTCTTATGATCTGTCGAAAATCAAATCCAATTCACACTTGACCATAATTCATAGAGTGTAGAAGTGACCACTTTAGAGGGCACATGGTTAAGTTCAATACCACACACACTTGATGAAAACAAATATATGTGTACTAATCCACCAAAAGTAAACCTTGATACTCTCCCACTCACATTTGGTGGGCTAGCTTGCACCATCATAACCATGTCTCATAATGCTTCATTATACTTTTTAGTAAACTCCATATGGTGGTGGAGTGTATCGGATAGTTAGCTATCAACTATCTTTCTTCAGTCATAAAGCTCATTTGATCATTCACAACCTTGATTAGTTCATACATAGGATTTCAAAACTTCTATTGATTCAATTGATTTTGCAACATATCAATTTACAGTCCAAAATACTTAAACTTCAGACTTACGCGGAATTAAATATGTATGATCATATTTGTGAATAATCCTCAACAAGAGTAATAAAATGTTCAGCTCTGTGCCTTGCCCTCATACTCAGTACCAAATTTATCATAGTGGAATAATTGCAATGGAAATACAGTAATTTTCCCTTTACATAAATCTTTTTGTGTTGCTTTACTTGCTAGACTATCACAATGACATCTGCACATTGGTAACTAAACTTAGCAATCCTCATTATGCTAATTTTTGTTGTAATTCCCATGTCCTTGTCTAGCATGACACATAATCAAGTCAATACTTGAATCACAAAAAAGGCGGTAAAGCAACTAAGCATAAAGATTCACCAACAATGCTCAATATAAAGAAATCTCATGAGAGGAAAACTGAATCAGAATTATATACGTGCCACAAAATCATGAAAGTTTAAAACAGTTGAACCCTTAATCTTGACGGCATGAGACAACAACTCAATCTCATTTGAACCAGTGCATGAAGCACATCACAGAGAATTAATGTCGTTCCACTACATAAAGTAGACTTGTAGGTGCTTATACCTTTTACTTCAATCCTCATGTCGCCACCAACACTAAGCTTCTGGCTTAGATGTGACAATAGAGAACATTCTATAAAGAATTTCAATCCCTATCGTCATGATTTATGGAGCTTGTGTCCTTTTTGCGTTCCTCTTATTTGGAACAATTCTCTGCAAAATGGACTTTTCTTTAGCAGGAAAAGCATTTAACCTCACTTAGGTTAGCCTTATGCTAGGAGAAATTCTTACCCTTCTTTGAACTTAGGGTTGTCCTTCTATCTCTTTCCTGGAATCTCTTACCCTTCCCTAATGTTGGGTTTAGAGTGTGGAGGACTTGGCCTCTCCTATAGGGTATGTTTGTCCAGAGGATTTACAAACCTCTAGATATTCATTTCTAAGCCCCAAGTACTTTAATACATAATTGAAAGTAATAATGTTTTTGCTATGGGTCATACTGAACTTTCAAGAGCTCCCACCTAGAAAGGAGTGTCTTGATGAACAAATCGAACTTGTTCATTAAACAATACGTGTTCAGCTTTTCTCAGTTTCTATATTAAGTTGGTAATCTCATGTAGATATTGTCTCTTAAGAGGTGATTGAAGTACCTTAAGAGATCAACTTTGAATGCAATTCACATGGCATTGCTGTTGGATTTCTTTCACATTTGCACAAGCATTTGTCAAGTATAGCATACGCAGGGCAATTAATGTTATGAAATTTCCCTTATCACAGCCATGTCGGTCTCATAACCTCTTATTTGCTGAGTAAATCCTCAGTTTTAGTGCCATTTGACCCAAATCAATGGCTTTTCAACATCTTTTATTTATATGAAACCTTTCAATGTCAGATATCACAATTGTCCCCATTTAGCTTATTGATTAACATTCTTGTTCTTGGCAGCCTTCCTTGGCTTAGTTACTTAAATCATCCCACTTACAAGTTATTCACAATTGATATGAACCAAGAATGTCTTTTTTATAGCACATTGAAGTATACAATGTCATGTACTTATATTATTCTTGACTAGAAAGGTAATAACAATATTGGGTCTATGATCAAGAGAATACGTTTGTACCTCCCATCACACAGATTTCAACCATGCCACTATCATCTATCAAGAATTTCATACAAGTACTTCACATAAAATGCTCAATTATGACTTTAAAAAAAAAACTCAATTCTTGAAAGCTCCCACTTAGATAGAGCATATAAAACTAACTCCCACTTAGATGGAGCTTATGATTCTCTTAGAAGACTTATTTTCCAAGAGCTTCCACTCACAAAAGAGTGTTGGACATTTACTTCTTCATGTCCCTTAGAGCATTATTATGTTGATAATGTCTTATTATCAAGGAATTTGGGACAATTCAATAGTTTTCTTTAGTTTCATATTAATCTCATTTCTTTGCTCTTAATCTTCAGCCAAACAAATCTTCAAGGGGAGAATATTATTTATTTCTAAAACCTAATTTGACAAGGTTCACAATAACCACTATCTTCTAAGGCTGGAAGAATTTTATGTCCCATGTTGTTTTAAATGTCTTATGCAATTTGAATTGTTTCATTCTAGAAACATTACATATTTGCTCTCAAGTCTTTTATGATTTCTAATGTTGGTGGTTGGACTGGGCTCAAAGCTCATTTTCACTCATGAAATGGGCTTTACCTTCTGAGGTTCATCACTTGCCTGAATCTGGCATTAGGGAGCTTCTTCTTTTGAGATTCCCTTTCACTATGATTTGATACTTTCTCTTTTAGTATCAAATCCTTACTTTTACCTCTGTGAGGTTTTCTCATATATGAATCTTGATATTCACCTTCTTAAGATTCATGAGATTCAGGTTTATTTTTAAGTTTATCTTCCGAATTTCTTTTCGGTCACACGTCTTATTCAATTTCAGGTTCTAATGAACCTTAGTTTGAATAATTTTCCTCTTGAAAACTCTTTAGGATCTTCTCCTTCTAGGTTATGTTTCAAAGCTCAATGAGCAAACCCCTCTTCCATCTATCACTAATTAGAGGCTCACATTACTCTAAGTAATTTATGCTTGAATCATTATTTAGAGATAACATCAAATAATTTTCACCTTCTCAAATCCACTACAAAAGGTGGTTTAGTGCTTTTTGAACTCCCCAAATTCATATTTATCTCAAATAAAATAAATATGAATTATTAAAAATATTTCAGTATTTTTTGAACTCATAAAAAATCATTCAAGATAGCACTAAATGCCTCTAAAACAGATTCAAATATATTCAAAAAAATTTTTGAATATACATCAACATGAAGATCTTGAATTTAGGGATTTTTAGAAACAAACCACGTCTAAATCGAAGCTCAAACGCGCCTTCACGCGCCCCTAGAAGGAGGAGGAAGAGAAAATTCTGGAAAAAAAAAATATATATCCAGATTTTGTTTGTTTGTTTTGCACTATTCTGGGCCCAAAAAAAAAACGAATCCCAAATGAGCTAGAGAAGGTTTAAAGGTTGATAACCCATGAAAAATGAGCCCATAACCTTTACTGTTTTTTTTTTTTAAAAGTTTGTATGGGCTTTGCCAGGCTAAGCCCAGTTGTGTTTTTTTTTCTTTCTTTTTTTTTCGGATCACTTATTCTGATCCTCCCAGTCCGCCCCTATAATTTTTTTTTTTGGTTTCGTTTGGGCCAACTTTGGCCCAATTTTATTATTATTATTTTTTTAAACAGTTGCACTGGATCGGGTTGGGCCATTGACCCGATCCAGATTTTTTTTTTGAACCTGCATGAAACGACGCCGTTTTGGGGTGCTGGAGGTTGTCTTCAACCTCCAGACGGGTCGACCCGGACCCGGTTTCAGGCGCGGGTTGGGTCCGTCGACCCGGTACATTCTCTCCTCAGTAACTTTGCCGTCCGACGTCCGTTTTGCGCGTTCTTGGTGTCCATTTTCATCGTTTTTTCGAGATCTACGCAATGGGATTATTTTCAAATCCTGAATCACTCTTTTAAGGATGACCCAATTCAATTCTGTTTTCGTTTTTCCAATTCTTTTCTCGGATTTCGAACAACCTATGAGTTCTGTTGTTCCCTAGCCTTGTTATGTGTATTATGAGGCTTTTGAATATACTAATACTCATAGAACTAAGGCATTAACAACTGGAATTGACAGAAAATAGATTGCACAGTAATTTTGTTCAAACATATGAACATAAATCTAATACAGATATTCATTTATCCATATACAGAGAATTTTCTGTAGGAAGATTTCTATATATTCATGAACAAAAAAAATAGACGGAGAAATTTTTTTTTTATATATACATATGCTTTCATGTTTATGGACACAGATGTATAGCAGAAGTCATATTCAAGACTGATTTTAACCTGGCTCTGATACCACTGTTAGATTTCGGGCGTACCTGGAATCCGATTGACTCACTGAGTACCCACACGAGATCGGATCACTGATTCGGACTCTGATCACGTTATACGGCAGATTCACCATTGGAGAAGAGGACCCGGGGAGAGAGGAGTTTTTGGAAGTTTTCTTCCGATGTTGTTTTTCTGTCTATCTCACCAAAACTGATAATAACCCCTTATAATACGTATGGGAGTTATTATGATTTGAAATTCAAATCATAAGGATAAAACTCCTTAATTGGACCCATACTTTTCCATAATTTTATAATAGCCCCAATTGAAATGGGCTTGGGCCTGATCCACCAAGGGTGGACCAGGCATATTCCAACAGTACTTTTACACCAATTTAATACATTTCCTAAAAAATTTGATTCTTCTATTATCTTTTCATTATTTAGGTTACAGTCTAAATCTAACCAAATTCCTGAATTATGTATACTTTTTATTTCAAATTGTTCTATCGGGGGTGGTACAAATCCTAAACTTTTGGGTGTATTAAATTTCACTTCATATTCCATTGTTTCTTCTTTAATGTTTTCTTTATGTTTCAATTCTTCTGCTCTTAGTTCTGCTTCTCTTTGCATTCTAGTTCTTATATAATCTTCTTCAGTTCTTATCTTTTTAGGTATGTTAGTTTCCATCTTAGTTCCTGAACTACCTCCTTCTTGTATTACTATTCTTGTATTTAATTGCTTATTTTCTTCTTGACATTCTAATCTTGTAGCATTTTTAAATTCCTTTCTAATCTGTTCTAATTCCTCTTCTTCTTGACCCATTAATCTTTCTATTTCATCATATTCACTTTCTTCTACTGCATTCATCATTTTCAAAGTTGGATTTAATATTTCTAATAATTCATTTGTTGTTGCTGTATAACATATTATTTCTGCGATTCTATGTGCTTCACTTAATTCCTTATCTTCTTCTTTTGTCTATGTTTTTTCTCCTTTTATAATTTCTTTCTCTTTTAATTTTTCTTTCTTATTTATATTATCATTTATAGTCCATAAATTACTATTTATCGCCTGTTGTGCTTCTATTATTTCTTCTACCATTATTCTAGTTTGTTTTACTTTTTCATCCATAGGTTGATTTCTTATTTGTTCTCGAGATGTTTCTAATTTTTCCATTTCCTCTAAAGCATTCATCATATTTAATTGTCTATTTTCTAATCTTATTAATTCTAATTTATTACTAACTTCGGCTTCTTCTATTCCTAAAGATTTCATAACATTTTTTAAATTCTATTTTATGTTTTTTAATTCTCCTATGTTCGATTCTAATTGTTTTTGTATATCATATATCTTTTCTTCTATTGGTTTACATAAATTATCTAATCTTCCTATCCTATATTTTGGTTGTTCCATTATTACCTTTTCTCTTACATCTTTTGGAATCATTCTTATTGTATCTTCTAAACCATTTATTTCTAATAAATCTTTTATATTTGGATTTATATATGTTCCTAATTATTTCATTAAGTACATATTAGTCCAGTTTATTAAATTTCATGTATTATCACCTTGACCTCCGGCCAAAAAAGGTGAAAACATACATGTTTCTTCATCAATTATAGGTAAATAGGAAATCTCAAGCAAGTTCTAAATTCTTAAATATGTTCATTTTATAATTTCTATATAAGTTCGTTTTATGTCAACTTAAACTATTCTAACTTTTAATTCAAATAATTCAAGTAAATTCTGATACAATATTCAACAATCTAATATCAATATGAAAACAGCTGATAACAATATGAGAATATTAGGGATCTAGGATTTCATTTTATCTTATAAAAACAAGGCTCTGATACCATAACTGGACATACATACATACATACATACAATTATCTAAAAGTCTTTGTTCAATTGTTTTTACTTCTATAATAGCCAAAGTGGCTAGCATATGTTGCATTTCTATTGGTTTGTTATTTTGTAAAAATTTTATTTCATTTTTGCTTATTTTCTTTTGAAATTTTTCATCTTTTCTTCTATATGGTTTAGTTATCCTTATTCCACATGCTTCGTGTTTACCGGGAGTTGTTAATATTAATGCTTTCTTTATCATATGTATTCTAAGAAATCTTGTCCTAATATTACATCACATTATGGTTCATTATATTGGTTTAATTCTTGGATTAATGATTCATATTCTCCTATGTATATATTTATAATTTTTGCTTCTAATTCTATCATATATATTTCTTTTCTTGCACTTTCCATTCTTCATATTCTATTTTTCTTCTTCCATAATTCTAGTGGTAATACATTATATTTTACTACTGTTAGGTTCGCACATGTATCTACAAGAGCATGACATTTTCTAGATCTATATTTTTGGTAATTAATTAAACTAAGATGTAGTATAAGGGTCTCATCTTTTTTTATTTATATTCTTGATAATAATTCTAGTTTTTTTTTTAAAATTTTTTCTAAGAACTTTTATATTGCTAATATTTCTAATAACTTGATTATAAATTATAGGTAATTGTTCTATATTATTTTGTATAATTTCTTTTAGTCTGTCTTTATCTTTTTTATTCATGTTATCTATTCTTTTTATTAAAAATGTTGGAAAATTTTTATCTATACTTGGTATAATTATCCTTTGGTTTTCTTTTACATAATCATTAGTCATGATTATCCTTGTTCTGTTATTCATTTAACCTTTGGAATTACAATTGTTTGATAATTTATGTTAAATATTATCCTATCTTCTTGTATTCTAAAAGGTTTTACTTGTCTTAAGAAATTGTACTATCTTTTATTCAATTTTTGTATTTTCTTCTACCCATATTTTTATATCTATTACATCTCCCTTTTTAAATCTTAATATAGAATTTGTCTTTGTTCCTTCTTCTGTTATTTCTAAGTTACTTTTTGTATAATTTTAATCAATTAGAACTTTTTTCTTTATCTTCATCTATTAATGCTATTATTTCTACCTATATTGCATCTTTTTTTTAACTTCTATTCTTATATAATTACTAAATTGAGTTAAATCTATTTATTATGTTTTTGGTCTTGTTTGTGCTAAATTCGAATTTATTGGTATTTCTGCTAATAAATTCCTTTGATAACTATCATCTATGTTATTCCTTAAGCTTAAAGTTTTGGATATTCCTCTTCTTCTCATTGGTCTAGGGTAATCTAACTATGTCTTTGTGGATTTATATTTATATTTAATGTTGATGTTGAAGGTGTATTTATTCTTAATAACCTTTCTCCTATGTTATTATTTATTTGTATTCTTCTGGGAGTGTTTTCATAATAATTTATTCTATTATCTAATTCTAGTTTTAATTGTTATTGAATAGTTATATTAATAGGATATATTGGGATTTCTTGAAATACTGGCCTAAAATATTTATCTATAGTTATTTTTCCACAAGACTTCTTATATATCTTATGTTCATTAGTGAATACTAATTGTAACATCCCAAATTTTATCCACCAAAATTCCTTGCACCTTTGTAGCATTAAAAGGAAGAAAATGGTGAACTTTGGGCACATTGGAAAAAATGGCAAAACATTACAATTAGTTGTTACACACAACTTGGTTAAGTTTGGACACAAAGGTACAATTTTGGTTCCCTTAAAGGCTTAATGTTAAAGCCCAAAATGAAGAAGGGAAGAGCACACTTTTAGCCCAATTATTTAGGTGATTTTTAGCCAAAACAAATAGAAAGAAGAAAGACACAATTTAATATGAAATGTACAGTCAAAATGGTCAGTTGACTATAAAGTGTAACATCCCAATTTTTATTCACTAGCATCCCATGTATGTTTCTTACAATGAAAGGAATAAAATGGTGAGTTATGGTGAACATACAAAAACAAGGCAATTGGTGGTCACTCACAACATAACTAAGTTAGGACACAAAGGAGCAATTTTGTTCCCATAAAGGTAAATTATTGAAACCTAAAATGAAGAAGGGAAGAGCACAAATTTTGGCCCAATAAATCATGAGAATTTCTGCCAAAAGAAGAGGAAAAGGAGAAGACATGATTTAATACAAAAAAAAAACCACAAAAATGTATGGGCAAAATGGTCAATTGCCAACAAAGCAAGAAGTTAATTATTTTTCCCTTTTCTTGGGATATATTTTGGCCAAAAGGAAGAAGCAAGAGGCATTAAATATTAGGAGATAATTATGCCTAAATATAGAGAAATTGTAGCCAAGCGAAAATGAAGAAAAGTCAAAAAAGTAAAAACATGTGATAATTAGCGTTAAAATAATAATATGTAAGGAGGTGGATGATGATATTTTTTTAAGAGATCATTATCTCTTCCAAGAGGCCTCATATTTTCGGTCAAGCAAGAAAACAAGAGAGAGAGAGAGAGAGAGAGAGAGAGAGAGAGAGAGTTGTACACAACTACAAGAAGAGAGAGCCCTAGTGGTTCAATAAGCAATCAAGGTAAGTAGGTTGTGAAATTCTTATGATTAAGCCTTCTAATTCATGGAAAAAACCTCCTAATCTCTATGCCTTCTTGAAAAACACTTGTTGAAAGAAAAAATTCAAGAGAAAAGAAGGAGGAGAGGGATGATTATGAGATCCTAGAGAGAGAAACAAGAGGTAATCACAAAAACCTTATTTTCTTGATTAATCATGCTTGTTGTTGGTGGTTATTGTTGTTGTGGTTGATTTGTGGCTTTGTATTGGTTGATTTTGTCATTTGGGATGCTCAAGCCCTAAGGGGTTATGCTGCCCAAATTTTTGTTAATCACGTTTAAAAGGTGTTTAAGTAGTTAAACAAGTGATTAGGAGTGAAAGGAAGGAGTTTGGTATAATGGAATAAAAAAATTTCAATTTTCTCAATTTTTTTAAAGTTTCGGCCAGTAGCTGTTAGGTGGATAGAGCTGGAATTTAGTGTTTTTTATGATTCCATTGTGTTCAGAATGAAAAATTGTATAGGAAACATGTACAGTATGAGTTTACCCCTAAAACCTTAACATAGGGTCTGTCAAGGGCATTTTCATCAATTGAGCATAAATTTGCCAAATCTGAGCTAAAAAATGGATTCTACACACGAAATTCTGTTGGATTAGCTCGGGTCATAATTTTTGGTAAAGTACAGTTAGACCGGGTGCCAAGGGACTTAGACTGGGTCCCTAGGGCATTTGGTCATTTAGCTATTCTAAGTCAAGATAACCAACTATATAATTTTAGAATCGGAACATGAATGAGTAATAACTCATTTCTTCTAAACTTGGAATTTTAGGACTTTTCACTAGCCTGAGCCGGAACAAGGATATTAGATCATAAACAAGTCAGAAAAGGGATTTTTAGGTAGTAACTCTATCTTTCATACACTATCTGATTATTCATATGCTTTATATTGCCATGTTCTATAACGCGAGTTGTAGACACAACCCGATTGTGGTGTGGAAAAAGCACAAGTACCACCTAGTGGGAAAAGATAAGTACCATTTGGCCTAGTAGGACCCAACTAAGACAGTGAGCCAAGTCTAGGTAGACAGTCATCTACGCTGGAATAGGACACACAAGTATGGGTCATACAATCATATGATCTTGAACAGTGCACATAGCAAGGCCAGTAGGGGAACAAACAGTCATTTATACCTGAACATCGAGCAAACAGACAGATTTACGATGTTATAATTTTATTGCTTAAATAGTACATTGCATGTTTATTTATTGCATTTTATTTTATTGATTATGTGTTACTACTGAGATTCATTTGAATCTTACCCCTTTCAAAAATTTAAATTTACTCAGCTGGTGGAAATGGCCTCAGGGGCAAAGAGGTAGATACTAGTAACTGAGGGTTCTAGTTCAAATTAAGAGCTACTGTTGGTTATCTTAGTTTTATTTTGTTCTTATGGGATCTGTATATATTTTTCAAACATTATGGGAATTCCTATAATGTAACCAAGTACTTAATATCAGTTTTGTTATGCTATTTTTGTATGCTCACTGAACTGTTGTGTTGTCACTCTGTATATTATCAAAATGTTAAGGGGCTTGACATTTTTTATATCAGAGCATGAGGGTTCTAGCAATATAGAAATGGTATACCAATATTTTCTTGACAATGTGGTGATAGCTAGGAATTATGCATGGGAGAAGGCAACAGTGAAGTAGATCACTACCATTGTGAACCAGCATCCAGAGAATCAGTGGATACTAAAGTATCGGATGGCGGTTGGGTGAGAGTATTATGAACGTCAAGAAAGCGGGTCTAAGACAGGCCAGTGTTTTGTCTACACCCTAGACCAGCTTAGTCCAAGGCCTCCTTGGTAAGAGATGCCAATTAGCTACTGACTGAGGAGATAGTTTAGGAATTGGGTACCGCTATCTATTCCAAGGCCAGGACTGTGTACGTGTGGCATGACCTATGACCGAATCTAGAGTTATGGGATTATATCAAGAGCATATATTTGAAGGCCTTCCATGAGAACACTACCTTGATTGGCCAGTATGTAGCATATCTTACTGACATGAACACATTTTACTGTGAACAAGGTCTTCGTTACCTGAACTTTTCAGATGACAACTGGATCTACACAATGATGTACTTTTTTCTGGATTTTACATTTTGGGCCTAGAAGAAGAACGCCATTATAGAACGGGTCTGAATGATAACTTTATTAAGTTCATAGAGCTTAACATGAGCTACGTGTTGAAGTATATGTACCGGAGTAGATAGACACTTTATACTTAGAAGTGGTCACAGGATGCCAGTGCTCGAAAGTGGTTAGAGCCGGTATTAGCTTGTTTTTTCACAAGTATACTAAGGTAAAGCGTGCTAAACCCAGGGAAATCTCGAGATGGGTAACCCCCTAGTAAGTTACATGTATATGTATGTTATGATATGTAAATGGACAAAGACATGTACAGTAGTTTATAGGTTGTATAGTGTTAAGAGCTTTCCCTAACTGCTATAAATGTCTGTTCTATATGACAACTAAAGTACTTGTGTACCCAAAATTTTGTGAAATGACAAATATGCACTTCTTATTATGTGTAATTTACCTCTTCCTTATTTTAATATAGTGAAGCATAAAGATGGTGAGAACAAGACATAAACCAAGAGGTGGAGTTGATAACCCAGGTGCCGAAGCTAGACTTGATCCAACGCAACAAATACTATGAATGTTAATACAACAACAGACAATAATGAATGACATTAGAGATGAGCTGTGCGAGGTGCAGCAAAGACAGGAAAGATTAGAAAATCCTGAGAGATGGGAAGATGAGCCTAATCCGCTTGAGGGACCTCTTCCAGAGCCTCCAATTATGTCTATTCATGAGGCTAATATTTTATAGATATGGTTAGCATGGTTCAGTCAATAGCAACCCCTACTTTTCGAAGAAGGTTTGATCCTCAGCAAGCAGAAGACCGGTTATCATGGTTGGATAAAATTTTCAAAATTTTTAATGTGCTCTGGTGATATCAAAGTCTAGTTAACAATTTATAAATTAGAAGGGGATGCTGACAGATGGTGGAAAAACACTGAGTTGATTCTACAAGCACAGAATATTCTGGTAACATGAAAATAATTCAAAAAAATTCAATCAAAAATAGTTTCCTCATTCAGTTAGACTCGAGAAGGAGAAAGAGTTCCTCTCAATATGTTAGGATCAGAAGGAGAACTTTGACAAGTACTTGGCTTGGTTCATCCGGCTGTCTATTCTTTGTACTTAAGGTATTGAGATGACATAGTAGAGTTCGGACATTATGGTACAGGGACTAAAACCAGAGGTGAAAGAGAAATTGGTTTCCAAACACTTAACTGAATTCAATAAGGCAGTGGAGGAGTGCCGAATCATAAAGAATAACTTGTTGAGCTTGTACTCTGACAAAAATAGTAACAATAAGGGTGCGTCTGGTAGTGCGAGTTCTTCCCAAAAATACAAGGATCAGAGTCGACCACCCAGAGGGAATAACAAAAAGCCGTATGAGGCTAGGAACTACAGGAATCAGAGATCTTTAGGAGGTAGAACATGTTGGCATTGTGGTAAGCCATTCTATCCTAGCAAGACATGTAGTAGTGCTCCAACAAGGCAGGTACCAACCAAGTAGATAGTTTGTTTTCTATGCTAAAAAATGAGACATTTTGTTAAAGATTGTCCACAACAATAATAGATAGTAGAGCCTAGACTAAAAGTTTAGGGCAGAGTATTCACACTAACACAAGAGGAAGCTAGAAAGTCTCTTGAACTGATCTAAGGTATGGTTTCTCTTATTGGTAATTCAATGCAAGTATTGTATGATTTGGGTGCTAGCTATTCATTTATTGCATATGACTATGTAAGACGGCTAGGCCTGAGTGTACACCAATTTCCATATGATCTGGTTGTATCTATACCCACGAGTGTCAGAATTATCACAGCCCATATTTGCCTGAATTGCATAATAAATGTCAAGGGTCACAAATCAATAGTGGAATTGATCTGTCTATTGTTGCATGGCCTGGAAGTAATCATCGATATTGACTGGTTAACAGTAAATAACATTTTGCTAGACTGTAGAAGCAAAAGGGTTATTTATTCTAAACTACAATCCAATGCCAACTTGGAAGTCAACCTTAATTTTCTGTTAGTAAATAAGGTCGAGAGATGCTAGTACAAGGTTGTCAGGGGTATATAGTGTTCTTTTTAATGCAGACAGGAGCTGTAATAGCACTTGATATATCCCTGTAGTAAATGAATTTCCTGATGTGATTTCAGAGGATATCGGTGGATTACCCTAGATAGAGAAGAGGAGTTTACAATTGAACCAAGCCTGGAGCAGGACCAATATCCATATCCCCATACAAGATGACTCTAAATGAGATGGCAGAATTGAAAAAGCATATTGAGGAGCTATTAGAGAAAAGGTTCATTCGACCTAGTATCTCGCCATAGGGAGCTCCAGTGCTCTTTATCAAAAAGAAAGATGAAAGCCTGCGACTCTATATCGATTATAGGGAGCTAAACAAGGTGACTATTAAGAATAAATACCTACTTCCCAGAATTAACAATTTGCTCGATCAGTTATATGGTTCTTGTGTATTCTCAAAAATCAACTTGAGATCAGGGTATCACCAACTCAAAGTAAAAGAAAAAGATGTATCAAAAACTACTTTCAGGACCAGATATAGCCATTACGAGTTTCTAGTAATGCCATTTGGGTTGTCCAATTCACCTCCAGTATTTATGGACTACATGAATTGCATTTTTTATCCGTATCTAGACCAATTCATAGTAGCCTTCATTGATGATATTTTAGTGTATTCATGGAGCAGAGCAGAACATGAATAGCATTTAAGAACCGTATTAAACACATTGAGAGATAAGTAACTCTATGCTAAGCTGAGCAAGTGTGAATTTGGGCTTTCAGAAGTTAAATTTTTGAGCTATGTAGTTTCACAACAAGGGGTTTTGATGGATCCTAGTAAAGTGAAGCCGTATTGAACTGGAAGAGGCCAGAGATTGTTATTGAGATACACAGTTTTTTGGGTCTTATCAGTTGATATAGGTGATTCATATAGAATTTCTCTGGAATAGCTTTGCCTTTGATAAAGTTAACACAGAAAACTCAACCTTTTGTGTAGGACAATAGCTATGAGAGGAAATTCATAGAGCTGAAGGAGAGATTAACAACAAAACCAGTGTTAACAATTCTACATCTAATATTGACCTTTATGGTCTACTATGATGTGAGAAACATGGATTGAGATGTGTTCTGATGCAACAAGGCCAAGTTGTTGCATATGCATCTCATTAGCTGAAGGCTCATAAACTGAACTACCCCACTCATGATCTTGAGTTAGCAGCAATTGTGTTTATACTAAAAATTCAGAGATACTATCTCTATAAGGCAACCCTAGAACTGTACTACGACCACAAGAGCCTGAAATACTTGTATGAGCAGAAAGAACTGAACATGAGACGACGCAGATAGATGGAGTTTCTTAAAGATTATAATCTGGAGATCAAATACCATCTAGGAAAGGCTAATGACATTGTAAACACATTAAGTCCTAAGACAGTGTAAGTGGCAGCTCTAATGATTTATAAGCAGAAACTGATCAAAGATTTTAGAGATCTTAATCTGTGTAATCAGATTATGATTTGTGGCAATAATGTTAGCCAGATAGAAAATGATCTGAGAGTGGCAATAGAAGAAGCTTAGATGTAGGATAGAAGAGCACAGTCTATCCGAAACATGATTAAAAGGGGAGAAACTCAGGAATATGACTTGTTACCGAGTAGGCTAGTCAAATACAAAATGAGGATATATGTTCCACCATAAACAGAATTGAAATGGCAAATCTTGGATGAAGCACACAAGAGTAAGTATACTCTACACCCAGGAGAAACTAAAATGTATCACAACTTGAAGTCCATGTATTGGTGGCCAATGATGAAAAGAGATGTGACAAAGTTTATTGGTCGTTGTCTCACTTGTCAGAAGATGACCATCAAGGCTCTTACAAAACCTAAAAATTCTTAAGTAGCAATGGGAGAGTATTACTATGGATTTCGTAATAGGATTACCTAAAATCAGAAACCATGATACAATATGGGTAATTGTTGATCGATTCATAAAGATAGCCCATTTCCTATCAATTAATATTCACTATTCTCCTAATAAGCTGGTAGAGATCTATATTAAGAAGATTGTTCAATTATATGGTACACGAAAGAACATAATTTCTGACAGAGATCCTTGATTCACTTCTAAGTTTTGGAAGGTAGTACACAAGGCTTTGGGTACCAAACTTAGATTTAGTATGGCCTATCATCCTTAAATAGACGGGCAGACAAAAAGAATGATACAGACACTGGAGGACATGTTGAGGGCATGTGTACTAGATTTTAAAAGAAGTTGGGATCAATTCCTTCCACTTGCAGAGTTTGCATGCAATAACAATTATCATTTGAGCATTCAGATAGCTCCATATGAAGTATTTTATGGAAGGAAGTGTCAATCACCCTTATGCTGGATAGAGCTATTTGAGAGGCAATTATATAGGTTGGATATAGTTGATCAGACAACAAAGCTGATTAAGCTGATAAAGCATAGATTGTTAGCTACTCAAAGTAGGTATAAGAGCTATGCGGACAAGAGGCAGAAACCTCTCGAGTTTGAAGTTGGAGATCATGTATTCATGAAAGTCTCATCTGTCACTGGAATTGGTAGGGCGTTAAAGGTGAAGAAGCCATACCCTAAGTACATTGGTCTATTTGAAATCTTATGAGAATTAGGCCAGTAGCGTACCAAATAGCTTTACCACCAAGTTTGAGAAGATTTCATTATGTCTTTTATCTCTCACAGCTGAAGAAATATCAACCCGACCCAGAGCATGTAATTTAGTATGAGGATACGGATGTGTGGGATGATTTAACATATGAGGTCACACCAGATCGAATCATTGATTGGTAGGAGAAACAACTCATACACAAGATTATCTATTCATTAAAGTATTTTCTAAACTACTATCTCCTAGAGAAGCTACCTGGGAAACAGAGGAAGACATAAGAAGCGTTACCCGGAATTCATGAGTATGTGCATATAGCAATTTTTGAGGATGAAATTTTATTAAGGAGGGAGAGCTATAACATCCTAATTTTTATTCACCAACATGACTTGTATATTTTTTACAATGAAAGGAATAAAATGGTGAATTATGGTGCACATACAATGACAAAAATAAGGTAATTAGTGGTCACACATAACATGACGACACAAAGGAGCAATTTTGATCCCATAAAGGCTAATTATTGAAGCCTAAAATGAAGAAGGGAAGAGCACAATTTTTTTCCTAATAAATCATGAGATTTTCAGCCAAAAGAAGAAGAAAAGGAAAATACATGATTTGATTTACTACAAAAGAAAAACCACAAAAATGTATGGGTAAAATGGTCAATTGCCAACAAAGCAAGAAGTTAATTATTTTTCCCTTTTCTGGGGATATTTCGACCAAAAGGAAGAAGCAAGAGGCAATAAATATTAGGAGATAATTATGCCTAAATATGGATAAATTGTAGCCAAGTGAAAATAAAGAAAAGTCACATAATGGCAAACCTTGCACAACTAGGCAACAAATTTGTTATAATTGTCGAAAGTAGGGTTATATTGCTAAAGAATGTCTATAACAGTTGACAAAGCCTAAACCCAGGTGTCAGGGCAGATTATTCACCATGGCACATGAGAAGGCGCAAAGTCGCCTAAGATGACTCAAGATGGATTATGTTGTGCAAACATTAATACCTATTGGACTAGTAAGTCCCAGTGCACATGTTTGTATAGAGCAGTGAGACCGGAATATCCAAGCATTCTGATAATAGATTGTGTGTGCTAAGGCTACAAGTTTTGATATGCATTCAATATGGATGTTGGGTTGTGTGTCTTAAGATCATAATACCTATTGGACTAGTATGTCCTCAGGCTAATAGATTGTTATACAATCAGAGCATGTTAAGAAACCCCATGATCGGGAGTTCCAAATATGGCCAAGAAGTCACGCACAATAGTCTTGGTTGCATCGGTGAAAAGTACAAGTAGCCCATAGGCCGAATGGCAGTATGTAAAACATGCGTCTGAGCTACCTTATGTTAAGTAGAGACAAAGGCAGTAAGACCCGATGTGCATGTTTGCATGAGGTAGTATCCCTGGGCTAAGTCCTGGTAAGCACTTTGTGCTGTATTGAACTGTGTACACAATATGGATAGTAAGGATAAACATATAGTTAATCATGAACACCGACAGATATATAATTTGTAGCATGAATATTCTGAATGATTAACATTGTTAGTGTAAGCATTTCACCCAAGAGGGGGGTAAATTCAGTGATACCAGAAATTTTGTTGCGTATATAAAAATTGACTAGAATTTAAAGTAGTTAAGAGTTAGGAGAAATATCACTAAAGTGTACATCAGGAGTTATACTGGTTCGGCCACAACCACTTTGACCTACGTCCAGTCCTCAGAGCTTCTCTGAGAGTTTCACTATATCTTCCAAGATTCAGTGGGTTCTTGGCACCTCAATAAATAGCAAGTTCCTTCACTACACACTCGCTCCCCCATACACATTGTAATCAAATCCCCAATTCAAGGTTCCATAACCTTAAGTTGTCTCAGTAACAAATATTGAGTTTGTAATAAAAAACTCTCTCACAGAGCAAATATATAATCACTGAAGTACAAAAAATGAGTATAAGCAAAAAGAGCACAAAGAATGTATTGTTCGATATGAGTTTACTTGTTCTTAGTTGTTGTGTTTTGTTCTTTGAATGCTCTATATATATGATTTGTGGTGTCTGTTGTAAACATTTCAAACATGTCCGTTAGAGTTGCGCAACTTCATTTGACCAATCTTCGAATTTGAAAACTAGCCATTTGCGATAGGTAGGCGTTTTGAACGTTACGAATGATATGTTTGACTTCTCTCTCAATGCATGATCTCTTCATTGTTTCTCTATAAATATACTTAGAAAACTAATACAATGAACGGTTAATAATATAGATAACAAATCAATCAACGTTAGATTAAAATTATGTTTTCTGTACTTCATTACAGAGTGGCTACTCGAGTGATCATGCTCATTACTTAAGTGGTCCCTCGAGTAACTTCATCAAAATTAAGCCAGAGAGTAAGTCAACATGGTTTAACCAGAATATACCTTATTTGCTCGAGTAATCCCTCAAGTGTTCCATTTCTTCTGATTACTCGAGTGGTCCCTCAAATAATTGTTCAAATAACTTTGGAGATTAATCGAGTGATCCTTTTGAGTAATATTATTAAAAATCTTAGCCAAGAGCAATTTCTATTAGACTTGCCTGATTACTCGAGTGGTCACTCGAGTAATGCTTCAAATAGCTCTGCAGATTACTTGAGTGATCCCTTCGAGTAATGTGCTTCAATTCTTGGCTGAGAGCTACTGCATGGTTTCTACTTTGATTACTTGAGTGGTCACTCAAGTAATGTCTCAAATAACTCAACAAATTACTCGAGTGATCCCTTCAAGTAATCCCAAACAATTCTTGATAGAGAGCTTACTGGAACATTTTAACACACATTACTTAAGTGGTCCCTCAAGTAATAAGGCCATTACCTGAGTGCTCACTCGAGTAATGTCATCAAAAATCTCACGGTGCTCCTTTTTCTTGTTATCTGTCTCTTATATCATCTTCATTAGTTGAGTATCTGCTCGAGTAATACTTATTTGCCTGCCATAAAACACTAAACTACTTTATTCAAATCTTTTTGTTTATTATCAAAACCTTTTGAATCATTTATCCAATCTTTGTTATCATCAAAACATATGGGATCTAACATTCTCCCCCCTTTTAGATGATTATAAAACTTGTTGATTTTGAACAAAGTTTTTGAATTTGAGTTTTCAATCAAGTTTTTCGTATAAGCTTTACATATGATATCCTTTATTTAAACTTGAAAACTCTTTTGAAACATCTTGATAAAGATATTTTTGAATCCAAATATAATGATCTTGAGAAATTTAGTTTTTGAAACCTTTTTGAACTCATAATTTTGAAATATGTTCCAATTTGTTCACCTTGCATACACAATCACAAACTAATTAGTTCTCAATGTAATATAACTCCAATGAAATCTAACTTTAATTGAAATTGTATAAAGAGTTCATTACATAATCTTAAACTAGTAAAGCTCCCTTAAACCTTATATACCCATATCCCAATGCATTTACATCACTTTTCACAAAATCGCACAAGTTCTCCTCCCCTTTTTTGTCTTCATCACAAGAAATAGGATCAATCAAGATAAGAAGAAGGTCCATATGGCTTAGCTGCAGAGATGGGGTTTACAAGAAGAGGTGTGAAGCCAGATATATGTGAATCATCTAAACTGGACGTACTAGTGGAGACTGAAGATGAGATAGTTCAGGTTCAGGAAGATTCACTCGAGGTACTGGAGGAAATCCTCTAGAGGATTTTGAGGAAATGGAATCAGAGAAGTAATCTCTACCTCCTCTGTACCAGCAGGTGAAGAAATAATCACTTCCTCAATGCCTGTGGGTGAGGCAATAGGAGTAGGCACTGGGTTAGATTGGATAGGCTAGGCTGGCTAAACTAGGTCATCAATAGTGATGTTAACGAGCTCGAGTGTTTCTAGGTCAGGCAAAGAGAATAGAAGGCTTTTGGAAATGGGGATAGGCAATACAGAAGGAGGGATGGAAAAGGGTCCAGGCTGAGAAGGTGATACTAGCTTAGTAGTAGTAGCCATAGATGAACTAGGAATGGATGAGCCAGAAGCTATAGCATCAAGTCTGGCATGGAGTGATCTCAGGAGCTCTCCCTGTGCCCACTATTCTGCCAACATTTCCTCATGCCTCTTATCCATTTTCTCCATAAGTTCTCCTATTTTGAAATTCATGTGGGTTATCAATTCAACATTGGAATTTGTAATGTCCACATGAAAACCTTTGAGGATGTTCTCCATAAATGTTTGTAATGCTGAACCTATGAAAGATGGAGCAGAAGTGGAGGTAGGAGCAAACGACTGAGTATCACCCATTCTACTTGATTCAGCCTCAGTATTTTTCTTCTTAGGACTAGATAGAAGAGGAGTTTTGAGGGGAATATCAATATGTAATTTTCCAATTTGGTTTCTTCCCACTAGAGTAAGCCTCTCAGTTAGCTCACCCTTCTCCAAATACTAAATCTTGTTCTTTTTGAGAAACAAGGATATAAATGGAGGATAACGCATAGGGGTTGTAATAGCCTGAATTGTAATTAAGGGCTAATGACTTCAAGAGTGATGTAACTATTAATGAATAAACACTTTTGAAGAATATGATGTGCATCGTGATATAAATATGTTTGAAGATGGTTAATAAATGTTGTGATAATCAGGGGCAAAATGGCAAAATGGTTCGTTTAGTGAACACTCTGTATGATTTTCTCCTATTAGAATAGCCTAGGAAAATTCCTTCATTTGTTTTAGAACCAAATTTTCCTAAGTTATATTTACAATTATTATGAATGAAACACTTACAACCGAAGAGGTGTAGATGAGCAAGGTTTGGCTTCCTTCCTTTGTATAGTTCGTATGGTGTCTTTCCAAGTTTTTTTTCTGATGTAGGCTCTATTTGAAATGTAGCATATTGTATCATTGCATCATCCCAGAAAACTTGAGACATGTTCTTTTCATTTAGCATTGCTCTAGCTATTTCAATAAGTACTCTATTCTTTCGTTCCATGACTCCATTTTATTGAGGTGTCCTTGGAGCGGAGAAATTGTGATCAATGCCATTTGTATCACAAAATTCTTCAAAGGCTTGATTTTCAAATTTTTCACCATGGTTTGTCCTGATACCTGCAATGAACATACCTTTCTTATTTTGCATTTTCTTGGCAAAAACAATAAATTCTGCGAAGGTTTCATCTTTTGATGATAGAAAAATAGTCCATGTAAATCTAGAGAAATCATCAACAATGACCAATGAATATAAGTTGCCACCAAGACTTTTAACTCTTGCTAGTCCAAATAAATCCATGTGTAATAGTTGAAGTGGTCTGTTAGTTGTAATCTCATTTTTCAATTTGAAAGATGATTTAGTTTGTTTACCCTTCTGACATGAGTCATAAATCAAATCGTTCTTGAAATTTACTTTAGGTAATCCAATCACTAAATCATTTTTAAGTAACTTGCCTAGTTGGTGCATATTGACATGAGCTAGTCTCTTATGCCATAACCAACTTTCGTTGGCATTACTTAGAAAACAATTTTTAGAATCATTTTTACTGATATCAAGAGTATAACAGTTACCTTCCCTTTTTGCTTTGAGATTTGCCTTGAGATTCTTCTTATCTAATTGTAAGTCTTTCTTGTTTATAATTAGACATTCCTCTGAGTCAAATATTACCCAGTTGTCTTTATTTGCACTTTGACTCACGCTCAGAAAGTTATGACACAAGCCTTCAACGTAATAAACATCTTTGACTTGTATGCCTTTATTGTTTTTGATTTCACCTATTCCTACTATCTTTCTGGATTGCTTTCCTCTAAATTTTACCTTCCCACCTTCTTTAGGTTGTATTGTGGTAAAACTTTCAAAATCACTAGTCATATTTCTAGAGTATCCATTGTCTATGTACCACTTGTTGTTTTTTGATGATTTAAGACATATCTGCAGTCAAATATGATAAGTCTTCGGTACCCATATCTTTTTGAGTCCTTTTGGGTTAGTACAAAATATTTTCTGAACATATAAACCTTTAGGTATCCATTTGTAGGTTCCTATCTTTCCTTTCTTCTTATGAATGCATGATGAAGTATAATGACCTTTTCTATTACAATAATTACAGTATACAAAAGGATTTGATGTGTGTACAGAATGCTGAAAATAACTCAAGTATGTCTTACCTCCTGTTTTCTTTCTTCCTTTCCTTTTATATAATTTTGGATCATATCCAATACCAGATCGGTCATTTACAAATCATTGGGCTTTTAAGGTCACATTTAACATCTCACTTCCTTTGGAGAATTTTTCAAGAGTTTTCGTGAGATAAGTGTTTTTCTTTTTCAAAGAAGAATAGTTTTCACAATACTTTTCTAAACTTTCTTTAAGTTCAATTTCAAGAACTTTGTTTTTCTTTTTGAAACAAACTAGTTCTTTAACTACTTTGATGAATTCAGAGTGTAACGCATTATATTCGGAAAGTAATTCATCATAGGTAAGATCAGAATTAGTTACCTCTTCTTTTGTTTCTTCTTGAGTAACTAGACAGACATTGGCTACTTCCTCATCATCGTTATTTTCATCAGATAAACTATCTCCCCATATAGCAGATACAAAGGCTTTCTTCTTATTGTAGAACTTGCCTTTTCTCTTTTCTTTATTCTCATTTGAACTTTAATTTACTTTCATATTCAGAAAGACTTCCGAATAGAGAAGCAACCTATCGCATTGATTCACCTTTTGCTTCCTCAATTGCAGTGACTTTGGCCTCCCAATCTTTAGAAAGAATATTCAGAATCTTTCGTACTTGGGTATGTTGACCATAGACTTTCCCAAGTGCTACAAGTTGATTAACAAGATGAGTATATCTAAGTTCAAATTCAGCTATCGACTCACTTGATTTTATTCAAAGTAAATCAAACTCAGAAACCAGAGTATTGATCCGATTTTCTTTTATTCCAGAAGTTCCTTCATGTGCTATTTCCAGGGCTTCCCACATTTCTTTAGCCATTAGAAGTATGCAGATCCTAAAGCACTCATTTTGACTCAAGGCACTTGAATCATTAGAATTGCCTTGCTGTTGAGTGTGATGAATTTCTTGTCATTCTCATCATATTCTATTGGTGTCTTAGGAACCCTCTGTGAATCTACAATCTTTTCAAGTTTATAGTTTCTACTCTCAATCACGTTCCATAGTCTGTATTCTGTAGCCATTACAAATACTCTATACTTGGCTTTCCAGAAAAAGAAGTGTTCACCACTAAAACCCAAAGGTCTAGTGATAGAAGCTCCATCAGGAAGAATTCCTACACCCATGCTTACCATTGGATCCTTCTTAGGTTGTAATACCAGAACAAGAAGACCTATGCTCTGATACCAAATGTTAGTACAAGCGTTTCACCTAAAAGAGGGGTGAATTGGGTGATACAAAAAATTTCGTTGCGTATATAAAAATTGACTAGAATTTAAAGCAGTTAAGAGCTAGGAGAAATATCACAGTGTACACTAGGAGTTATACTAGTTCAGCCATAACCACTTTAACCTACGTCTAATCCTCAGAGCGTCTCTGAGAGTTTCACTATATTCTCTAAGATTCAGTGAGTTCTTAGCACCTCAGTACACAGCAAGTTTCTTCACCTGGACACTCACTCCCCCTTACACATTGTAATCAAATCCCCAACTCAAGGTTCCATAACCTTAAGTTGTCTCTAACAAATATTGAGTTTGTAATGAAAAATTCTCACAGAGCAAATATATAATCATTAAGGTATAAAGAATGAGTATAAGAAAACATAGCACAAAGAATGTATTGATCGATATAAGTTTGCTTGTTCTCAGTTGTTGTGTTCTGTTCTTTGAATGCTCCATATATTATCTATATATATGATTTATGGCATCCATTGTAAGCATTTCAAACATGTCCGTTAGAGTTGTGCAACTTTGTTTGACTGTTCTTTGAATTTGAAAACTAGCCGTTTGCGGTAGGTAGGCATTTTGAATGTTACGGATGATATGTTTGACTTCTCTCTCAATGCATGATCTCTTCATTATTTCTCTACAAATATAGTTAGAAAACTAATACAATGGAAGGCTAATCATATAGATAACAAATCAATAAACATTGGATTAAAATTATGTTTTATGTACTTCATTACTCGAGTGATCATGCTCATTCCTCAAGTAGTCCCATAAGTAACTTCATCAAAATTAAGCCAGAGAGTAAGTCAATGTGGTCTGACCAGAATATACCTATCTTACTCGAGTAATCCCTCAAGTAAGTGTTCCATTTCTTTTGATTACTTAAGTGGTCCCTCGAGTAATGGTTCAAATAACTTTAGAGATTACTCGAGTGATCCCTTCGAGTAATATCATTAAAATCTTGGCCGAGAGCAAATTCTATTAGACTTGCCTAATTACTTGAGTAATGCTTCAAATAACTCTGCAAATTACTTGAGTGATCCCTTTGAGTAATGTGCTTCAATTCTTGGCCGAGAGCTATTGCATGGTTTCTGCTTTAGTCACTCGAGTGGTTGCTCAAGTAATGTCTTAAATAACTCTACAGATTACTCGAGTGATCGCTTCAAGTAATTCCATGCAATTCTTAACAGAGAGCTTACTAGAACATTTTAACATATATTACTCGAGTGGTCCCTCGAGTAATGAAGTTATTACCCGAGTGCTCACTCAAGTAATGTGTTAAAAAATCTCACAGTGCTCCTTTTTCCTGTTCTCTGTCTCTTGGATCATCTTCATTACTTGAGTATCTACTCGACTAATGCTTCTTTGCCTACCATAGAACACTTAACTACTTTGTTCAAATCTTTTTTTTTATTATCAAAACCTTTTGAATCATTAATCCAATCTTTGTTATCATCAAAATATATGGGATCTAACAAACATATAGGCAGTAAGACCTAATAGACAATCAGTATAGTAATAGGCTGTATGAATATAAAACAGGCTAAATGTGTTAGTGCTGATAGACATTTAACACATTAATACCTATAAGATAAATTGTGATGTATGCTTTATGAGTCTGTATAAGATAGGGATAAATTGTATATTAAGAAGGCATCTTCCGAGGATAATCAATTCTATGTGATATTCAAAATTTCAAGGATGAAATTTTATTGATAAGAGAAGAAATGTAACATCTCAAATTTTATTCACCAAAATTCCTTGCACCTTTTTTGCATTAAAAGGAAGAAATGGTGGATTTTGGGCACATATGAAAAAATGGCAAAACATTGCAATTAGTGCTTACACACAACTTGGTTAAATTTGGACACAAATGTACTATTTTGGTTCCCTTAAAGGCTTAATGTTAAAACCCAAAATGAAGAAGGAAAGAGCACAATTTTGGCCCAATTATTTAAGAGATTTTTGCCCAAAACAAAAGGAAAGAAGGAAGACACAATTTAATATGAAAATGTAAAGGCAAAATGGTTAGTTGACCATAAAGCAAGAAGGCTCTTGATTTTTCCACAAATTAATGGCCAATTTTGACCAAGAGAGAAAGGAAGAAGAGGGAATGAGATTTTGACACCAAGGATGACATGTGGAAGCATTTCAAGCCAAGTGGAAAAAAAAGAAAAGAATAAAATAATGGTGACATGTGCAAAATTCTAATTAAATAAATATTATTTAAGGAGGTGGAAATTAACTTCTTCAAGAAGCCATTTTACTCCTTCAAAGAGGCCATATTCCATCTAACAAGAGAAAGAAATGAGAAAATAAATATTTAGCCATAAATCATGCCAAATGGAAGTCATTAGAGAAAAGTTCAAAAAGATGATGCTATTAGTCAAAAATCATGTGACTAATTAGCATTAAAATAATAGTATTTTAAGGAGGTGGAAGGGTGATATTTTAAGAGCCCTTAACCCTTTCTCAAAGGCCATTTTCAGCCAAGACAAGGAACAAGAAGAGAGAGAGAGAGAGAGTCTTGGAGAAGAGCAAGAACAAGAAATAAACAAAGAGATCAAGAAGCTAAACATGGTAAGTTTGGTTGTAAAATTCACGTGTTCTTGCCTTCAATCTCTTGAAAATCTCTTCTAATCTTCATATCCTCCTTGAACACACATTTAGTGAGAACAAAATCAAGAGAAAAGGAAGAGGAAGGGCCACGGTCTTGTGAACAAAAGAGAGAGAGAAGCAAAGGTAATCCAATTGCTTTCTTTGTTGATTTAAGGTTATTGTTGTTGTTGTTGTGGTTGAATTTGTGGCTTTTATTGGTTTCATTTCATGATTGATATGCATAAAACTTAAGGAGAGGTGTTACCCAAATTTTGATTAATCATGTTGAAAATGTGTTTAAGTGATTAAACAAGTGATTTAAGATGAAAAGGATGTGTTTTGTTGATTGAAAGCATGAAACTTCATTTTCCCTAAATTCTTTGATTTTTGGCCAGCACTATTCATAGGGTTAGAGCTGGAATTTCATGAATTTGATGATTCCATTGTGTTTATAATGGAAAATTGTGTAAGGAGTATGTGAAATTTGAAGTATGAAGGCTTTAGGGTGTGAAATGACAATTTTACCCTTAAAACCCTAGCTTTGTGGCTGCTAAGGGTATTTCTGTAATTTGAGCAGGAATTTGTTAAATCTAAGGTTAAAATGGATTCTACATGTGAAATTGTGTGGAAATAGCCCAAGACAAAATTTTTGGTAAAGTACAATTAGACCGGGTATAAAGGAGCTTAGACTAGGTCCCTAGGGGTATTTTGGTCATTTCATAATTTTCAGGAAAGATAACCAACAACATGGGTTTAGAATAAGACATGAATGAGTAATAACTCATTTATTGTAAATTTGGAATTTTAGGACTTGTCTGTAGCCCGAGTTAGATCAAAGGTATTGGACAGATAGTACAAGCAGGGAAAGGGATTTCATGTAGTAACTGTATCTTTCATACACTATGTGATAGTTTATATGCTTTGTATATGCCATATTCTGTGATGTGAATGGTTGACACAATATCTAGCTGTGGTGTGGAAAAAGCACAAGTATTAGCTGGCCAAGTGGGACCCAGCTATAATACACATTGTATGAACAGAACCTAGCTGTGGTATGGGAAAAACACAAGTATCATCCTATAGGAAAAACACAAGTACCATTTGGCCTTATGGGACCCAGCTGAGGTAGTGAGACAGATAAGTAGGGGACCAAATAGTCATTTGGCCCTGAACAGTGTGTATAAACATGTTTACACTATGATTGTTCCATTTCACTATGTGGTGCATTGCATGTTTACTTATCACATTTCATATAATTGATTGTGTGTTACTAGTGAGATTCATATGAATCTCACCATTTTCCAAAATTTAAAATTTATCTAGCTAAAGAAAGCGGCTCTAAGGGCAAAGATGTAAATACTGACAACTGAGGGTTCTAGTCCAGATCAAGCAGAGCTGCTGGTTATCTGTAGTTTTTAGTTAGTCTTGAGATTTGTAAATATTTAGTACAAACCCTGTGGGGATTGTAATGTAATCAAGTACTTTATATCAATATGTATATGTTATTTCTGTTTGCCCACTGAACTACTCGTCGTTACTCTGATAAATGTCGAAATATTAAAGGGTTTGACACTAACCCTATCAGCTGTTATACTTATTATTCTTGCTCCTAGCTAGTAGTAATTTCACTCCTCCTAATTTATGATATACCATAATAGATTTATTCATATGTTCATCTACTCTAGATATAACAAAATTTGTATTTAAGGCAAACTTTAATTTTTGATATTATAAATTTCCTGTTAATACTCCTAATATACTATATCGTACACTGCTTATTATTATTCCATTTGTTATTAATAATTCTATCAGTGAATCTATTCCTTCTTTAAAATATGCTTTTACTAATATTTGTACTCTTGTAATATATATCTTTCTTACTTCATTTTTAAATGGTAACTTAGATATTTCATTTTCTATTAATGTGTTACTTATTAGTATTCTTAACATTTCTTCTGTTAATGTTGATTATATAGGGTGTTTCTTATTACATAATGACTTTTTTTCATTTTTTTTCTATTTTAATATTTTACATACTTTTTTCATAAAATTCTCATTTTTTTAATTCTTTTGGTTTCATATCTAATTTTATATCCTTTATCTTATCATATTGTTTTTTATTAAAAGTCATTCTGCTCTCTATTATTCCTTCTAAAGCATTCCTATATTCTTCTAATTCATCATATTCTACATTACAAGATCCTTCTCCATCATTTACTACATTCATCAAATAAAATTGATATTCTTCTTCAATAGATGAGTATTCAGATTCATCATCTGAAAAATCACTTATATTTTTTAATTTATATATTTATACGTTTGATTTATCTATATCACTAGATCTAGGTTCATCAAATTCTAAAGGTTCTAAATTATATTCATTAGCCTGTTCTAATATATTCATAACTTTCTTTTTCAATGGTTCTATACAATTTGTAGATATGTGTCCAGTCTTTCCACAATTATAACATCTACATCTCTTTGGTTTCTTATTATAATTTATTTTCTTTTTTTCTTTCTTAAAATATTTCCTGGGTTTATATTTCTTATGGAATTTATTCTTAGGATATTTTTTGAATTAATATTTAGTTCTTCCTTTCCTTACTTTTTCTTGATTTTTTTCATCATTTCAACCCCCTGTATGTGGTGTTTCTAGTTCTCCACATTTTAGTATTGTTTTATAATATTTATATTTCTCCATGCTTGTCTACATTTTTCTGATAAATATTCTCTTAAATAATCTTCTCTTCTTTCCATAGTATCTATAATGGGCATTAGATCACCTCTTTGTCCAAATGCTCAATTATAGTTTCACTTATTAATTTTGGTAATTTTCTATAAAATAATTCCATATAAAACGTTTGTATTTCAAAATTTTCTTCCTTCATAATAATACTTTTTGTATTCACAAATATATTGATTCAAATATTTAGGGTCTACGGAACATATTTCTATTTGATGTAATTTCATAATGCCTTTTTCTATCTTTGTATTGTCGTTTGCTCGTACACTTCTTCCTATAAACTCAATTCTTAATAATTGTTCATATTTCCTTATCAGTAATGCATAAAACTCTTTTCTATTTTGATATGGTTCTATTACAGATCTTACTTGTTCTCTAAATTCATGTGTTTTACTTTTTCATCAATTTTGTACATTTCCTACAAAACTTGCTTCTACTAGCATATTGGCTATATTAGTTTCAATATTTCTTCCTATTAAAGCTATTAATTGAGATAAGTCCATTATTCTAGTCTTTTTTTATTGTCTAAATTACAATCTAAATCTGCAATACAATTTACATAAACAAGATTTGATGTCAAGGGGCTCTATCCACCACATAATTAGAATTTCCTAACCATTCTAAAATTTTGTGTGCATGTCTTCCTCATTCATTTATGTTTATGCTTATGTTTTTTTATGACATTTTAGTGAATAGTTGATTTTCCCAGGATTTATTATTATTCAATATCTCTATAATTCTTCCTTTATAAATAGGCCTTTAGCCTAGAGCAATAAGACATCAAATTATTACAAAGTTAAACACTTCAATTGGAGATTCTCCTAGGCTATTAGTGAGTGAGAGTGAGATACTTGAGCTTCTAATAGAGATTTCCCCTATTTTTCCTCCTTCCAGTCCATTTCCTTATAATCTTTTCTAAGTTCATTGTTATCACATATCTCTACCTTTGGAGAGGTTGCTTATGAGTTCTTGAATTCACTCGTTTCCTAAAGTATCATTCAAGTACATCTCAATTGTTGCAGGAGTGACTTTCCCATTATAATCTCTGAAAAATAGTTAGTAATCACTACATTGAAGCCATGTAAACTATTAATATTAAGAGATTGGAGATTGAAAATCATTAAGATGTGGTCAGTACAACAAGTCCATTTTCTAGCCAATTTTGGGCTTATTTATCTTCAATGATTGGCCTTAAAATAGCCTGACCTTGAAGTAAGAGAAGTGTTAGGCAAATCAAAATATTGTTTATCAACCATGAACAATGCATTATTCCAGGCTCCAAGCAAACACCCGAGACCTTTAGTTTATAACAATACAATTAAAATTATTGAAAGTCCTAACAATTTATATTGTAGAATAGTAAAATTCAAGCAAAATAACAAAACAAAAATCTTATCAAAAAACAAAACAAAAAAAGAGAAATTAAAAAGTGTGGTGGAAGAATTTAAGCTCTTCTACACTCTTAAAACAATGCATTTTCTTTCATGAGAGAGAAGGAGAGAGGCAAAGAGGACACAGAGCCTAGTTTTTATTTTTTTTCTTACCTTCTTTCACATAAAATAAAATATATAATTTACCCCCTAAATTGGAAGGATTTGCTCCCTTGCCAATAGGTTAAAGGGCCAAATAGTTCAAAAAATGACAAGTTTGGAAGATAACAACTTTATCAAGTGGGGTGAAACCCTTATCCTCTCTTGAGAAATAGATACCCTTCAATAATAACAAGGTATCATAATGAGACCATAAAGTATATTGTTGTGAAAGAGGAATAATATATTGTTATGAAATGACATAAATTATTAGATGAACTAGGTAAGAGGATATAAATAATTATGTTAAACAATGATGAAAGGGGGGGGGGAATGAAAGCATTTCCTAACAATTCTAAAATTTCATGTGTAGAATCCATTTCTAACCTCGAAAACACCAAAATCACATTCCTTCTCTATGATTCAGGTTTGGCCGAACTGAACGCTAAATTACCATAAGTTGATTTCTTGCAAATTTAACCACAAAACTTATGGAATATCATTTTTAACTCTTGTTTAACTTCATATTCATAATCATAGGATCATTTTAATCCTCAAACATCTCTTGGTCGAACTTAAAGAGAGTGAGAGTGTTGCACCCTTATCTTATTTTGAATTTTCTCAGAGTCTTCATAGAAAACAATATGCAGTTCGGTGGGCAACACAGGAATAGCATAAATATACTGATAATATGTGCACGATTAAAGAAATTCTCTATAGGGGTTCGTACATAATGATTACAAACCTTGGCCACAGAGGGCTCTAGGGTATCTAAACGCATCCTAGTGAAATGGAGATATCTTCCCGTCTTCGTTCCACTACTACAATCTCCTCGTACGGTTCTCTTCTTTGTTCTCAGTATATCTTTTGTCTCCTCCTGACTAAATTATTGATAGGGGAGGGTGAGATTCGAGCGAATCTTAGTAGGAAATAGATACAATGCATACATGATAGATGCTATGTATATGACATGTTAGCTTTATCTAGATGCATGCCCCATAATGACATTTCTACATGCTCAATGTTTCATGAAACAAAACTATGGCCACAGCATAAAAAAAATAGAGCTTCATTATTCAAATATGCTTAACATAATCAAGTATAGCAATCACATACATCACTACACAAGTAGAGATATCAAATACATGCAAATAAGGTAAGTCTCCTACCTCTGGTCTCTGAGTCCTTTTCTTGTACCATAAATAGGATCCTCAAACTTCATGCCGCAGCTTGGGCTATCAATCAGGTCCAAAAATTCCAACTATATAATTTAGACATTTCCATAGTATTTCTAGTGGTTATATAAGTCTATGTTGAAAATTACCAAAATACCCTTAGGGACCTGGCCCCACCCCGCCTCGTCGTACCCGGTCCGACCGTTCATTTCCTGAAATCTTGACCTGGGCTATTATGACATACTTTTTCCTAAGGAATCCATTTTCAGACTTAGAATTACCAAATTCACTACCAAAAGATGAAATTTCCCTAGGCAGCCCCTGTTTCAGGGGTATTTTTGTAATTATGCTTTTTTTGGCTTGTCTGAAAAAGTGACCAACTGTAATGCCACCTAATTTTCCATCATAAACATAATGGAATCATTAAATCATTGAAAATCCAATTCCTAACCCCATTTATAGCCCTAGTCGAAATGCACAAATCTCCAGAAAAAATTGGGGTTTTTCGATTCTAATTCTGCAGACGTGTTATTTTTTACTCCTAATTACTTTATTAACTACTACATTACTTTAGAACTACCATTACCATTTAGTTCCAATTTTGGAAGCATAACACCTAACCCATTACATTTCCAAAATTTAAAATCAAAGACAATCTGGTGAAATCTCACTGATTAAATTGTCCACAACAGCCAGAATAATCAAATATTGAAGTTTCTGAAGTTACCTCAAGCTCCTTCTGGCTTTTCCCAAAAGTGGCTGAAACCCTAGCTTTTCAAAAATGAAGATTTTGAGCTTCCAACACCTTCAAATACATGAAAGAGAAGCTTAGGAGCAGAGTTATATACGTTAGGTATGAATTCACCGAATAAATCAACATAGCTTATGAGTTTTCTCCTCTTTCTCTCTCTAGAATTTCTCAAACTTTCTCTCTTTTGAGCCTTCATGGCTGCACGGTTTGGAGGTGGAAGATGAAGGAAAAAAATGATTTTATAATGTTTTATATTATATTTTAATCATTTACTTACTTTCTAAAAATTCCAAAAATTGCACTTTTAGGTACATAACCTTGAACTTGCATGTAGCCATGACATTAAGCCCAAGTATCATACAACTAATATTTCCCTCCTCTTTAGTAAGCCCTTTACACATCTGGGGGTCCAAATTGGAGACAAAATAGGCTGATATCAATTTATTACCAAAATATTTTTCATTTTCGGATTTATACAAATTCTGGCAGATTTTTTGCCTAAAATTTAAAAATTTAAAAATAAATTTTTAAACCTCGAATTGGAGTGATTCCAAAGACTATAGAACCCGTATTGAGTCTAGTTTCAAGGAAAAATATAGAATTTAACCAATTGGAAGTACAAAATTCCCAAAAGTAAATTCTTTGGATGTTGTTCCAGAAACTTCTAGTTTTTCTGGGCTAAATTCAAAAAATCTTAACTTTTTGTATATACATTTAAATGATTCATATGATGTATAACATTAAAGCTTAGGATGTCTACTTGCATCCTATAAAATTTTATAATTTGTTCTCATCATTTGATTAACGAAATGCATTGTACAACAACACTGCCTCACTGGAGCAATGAAACAACAAGCACTTGCAACTTCATAAATTCCATTTTTGTATAAAAATTTCCCATACTCTTTAATTTACTATTTTATTCCCTTTAATACCTCAAAGATATAAGAAATATTAGAGAATAAATTTGGGACATCTGTTAAACTGGGGTTTAACAGTTTACTTAATTTAGGCTTATTTCCAAGCCTCCAATCCCAAAATTCGAGGTATTACAGAGAAGAGGTGGTTGATTTATTTAATCACTTGTGTTAAGAGATTAAATCACAACATGCCATGTGTCTTGATCTTTAAATCCTACGGTGCCAAGTGTCTAAAATTTCATCATCCCTCTTTCTCTTTCTTCTTGACAAACTTTACTTTATCAAGGGAAAGGAAGTCTGATGAATTCCCCTTACTCCCGGGTTCGGTATTCAGGAAAGTTGAGTATGTATCCAGACGGGGGACCGATGGATTTTCCTGACTAAGGTGACATGTGGTGCCTCATGAGCATGCCAACACAAAAGTCAAAAAGTGACCCTCATGATCAATGGACATGTGGTGCCTCATAAGTATGTCAACATAAAAGTTAAATAGTGTATCTCATAATAAAGGGACATGTGGCACTTTCTTGTGGAGCCACCACAAAAGTTAAGTTATCATTACTCATTATTAATCACTTTATTAAAGTTACTTTAATAAAGGTACTTTAATAAAACTACTTTATCGGTGTTTACTCAGGATCCTACTTAGGTTTTACTCAGGACTGCAACATGTATATCAAGGCTAGCCAAATGGCCCTATGTGTCTATGTGCCAGTATATTCTACTCGATATCTTTCACATATCAAGCCCTTATACAATCTGGAGAGTCATTGTCTACCTAGAGGACTAAGTTATACAGTCCTTGAGAGTCATTCTATCTCTCGACATCCTTAGGAATCTTCCCAAACTAGGCTTAATAGTCTGCTTGATATAGGCTTATCCTCAAGTCTCTAGGCCCAAAATTCAAGATAATACAAAGTGGGGTAATGCACATTAGTATGGCTGAGAAACTTGTATGTCACAGTTAGAGCCCATTTGGTATGCTAGAATTAGGGTGGGTGGATATGGAAATGAAATTCATTTCTATGATGAAGTTTGTTTAGTACAATGAGTCGGTCATGCAATTAGGTTCCATGTGGAATCCAATTACATCAAAACTAATGGAATTTGCTTCCATCATTCTTCTTTTATGCTTCCCCTTTCATCTTCAAGCTTCTAACTCCCCACCATTGGCACCATCCTCATACACCACTAGCGATCTTCTCACCCACCATGCGGTGATCTTCCCCTTATCGGTGTTGATCAAATGAACTTACATATCAAAGTCCTCAATAATGTGTGACCCAGACAAAGCCTCTTCAGATGAATTAACAAATCAAACATTAAAGGTTCGGTAGTTTGACAGTGATGACGATGGCTACCTCTTGAAATCCTCAACGATACGCAACTCAAGCTTCCCAACCTCTAAAGTACACCTCATCGCCTTCTTCATCGAGCTTCAAGTATACTTGTAAATCTCATCACAACTTGTAGTTGTCATGACCCAAACCCCTATCATTGTTGTCATTAACCCAAAACCGAAGAAGATGACAGATTTTGCTAATATGAAGTCAGATATATAATTATTTTGATAAAAGCTCAAGTTTAGCCTAAATTCCTTATTTGGGTGCCTTTTGTAGTTAGGGATGCTTCACTTAGTTCTCTGGTCTCATCTTTCAATAGTATTTCATTAAGAGCTAGTAATTCATCCTCGCGTCAAGGTCAGCCAAAAAAGTCCGTGGGTTTTGCTCGTATAATTTTAATGTTTAAGCAAAGGTTCCCTAGATCTGGTTTGATTTTTCTGGCAAAGGGGATTAAGGATGAAATCCTAGTAGCTAATGGTAGTTCTCTTAATTTGGTTTTATGGCTGCTATTTTGAGAAGATTTTTTTTTATTTTTTTAACTATAAGGTCATTTTGGCCTTTTCATATGTAAATTAAGCCTCATTTCCAAGATATACCGAGCATACCTTTAAACCCCATCTCCATATCCATATCTATTTCCATTTCTATCAAAACCAAATCCCAATACTAAATAGGGCATCAGTGATTTATGGAACCGATCCTACTTATATATGTTTAATGAGACATAAGGAGACAAGCAATGGGGTGGTTGAATATATGGAAAGTTGTGCATCACATGATTTTCACATAAGTGCATTTGACGCTAACTATCTCATTGATGTGGCCAAGGTGTTAGAAGAAGACCTTCAGGATTATCCTAAAATGATGGAAACTTTGAAGGATGACGTGGTGAAGCCATTGTGTGAGGGGTACATCGACTTTACCATATTAAATTATATTGATGTTGTACACTTGAAGGTGAGAAATAGGTAGTCTGATACAAGCTTCACATAATTGCTCAAGGATTGAAGTATAATGCTAATGACCAAAAATATGCTTCCACCCAAAACATATGCCGCAAAGATGTTGCACTCTATCAGCTATAGCTATGAGAAGATACATGCTTGCCCCAATGATTGTGTCACATTCATGAATGAATATACATCACTAACTCATTATCCCAAGTGTGAGGAGCCACACTACCAACAAAATAGGAAGAGCTTGAATAAGGCATTATGGTACTTCCCCATTATACCTAGATTTAAACACTTGTATAAAAATCCTCAAGTTGAAAAAAATTTAAAGTGGCATGCAGATGAAAGGACAGATGATGGCATGCTTTGACATCCTATTGATTCTCCATAATGGAAGAAGTTTGATATGAACCACCCCAAATTACTAAAGATGATAGTAACCTACGCCTTACATTAGCTACTGATAGAATGAACCCATTTCGGATACAAAGTAATACCTACAGCACATAGCTAGTAATATTGTTTATATAGAACCTTCCTCCATGGCTTTACAAGAAGTGTAAGTACTCCATGTTGTCCATACTAATCTCAGGGCCCAAACAAGCCAGGAATGACATAGATGTCTACCTAGCTTCACTAATTGAAGACTTGAAGTGCTTGTTGGATAATGTGGTCATGGTGTATGATGTTCATAACAAAGAAATGTTCAACTTAAGAGTCATGCTCTTTGGAACTATCAATGACTTTCTTGCATATAGTAACTTGTCAAGATAAAACTTAAAGGCTAACTTGCACATTCAATTAGATTGAAGCATGTCATGAAGAAATTCCTATAAGGGATATTGAAGATAGTTCTTTGGGAGCTCCTTACCAGCGTTTAAAAATTATTTCAATGGGAAATCAGAAGAGGTAGGTCACCTCAACCTATGACTGGTGAATAGGTATATCAAAAGGTAAAAGATATAAAATGTCTATTTAGCAAACCTTTTTGCAAGGGATTTTAGGACAAGTAGGTGGAAGAAGAGGTCCATTTTCTTTGACTTACCTTATTGGAAGACCCTAAATGTGAAACATTTTCTTGATGTTATGCACATTAAGAAGTGTGAGAAATTATTGATGGCATATTACTCCAAATACCAAGGAAGACCAAAGATGGCTTAAATGCTAGGCTAGACATGGTTGAGATGTGAATAAGGGAAGAATTAGCACCAGAGGATAGCGAAGCCCATACATTTCTTCTTCTCGTAACTCAAACTATCAAAGGAAGAAAAAACTAGTTTTTGTCAATTCCTTGATTCAGTCATGATACCAAATGTTTACTCTTCAAACATCAAAAGACTCATGTTAGTGAAGAACAAAAAAATAATGGGATTAAAATCTCATGACTGCCATTTCTTGATGGAGAACTTGATTCTAATGGCTATACGAGGTATCTTGCCTTATGAGGTACGAGCTACCATCACAAGTTATTTTCTTCTTTAAGTCACTTGGCAGTAAAGTGATAAACCCTCAAAAATTGCCTAGGTTGTAAAATTGAATCGTACACACATTATGTGAGCATGACATGTACTTTCCTCCAACATTATTTGACATCATGGTCTACCTAACAACTCACTTAGTTAAAGAAATCAGGGTCGTCCAAAGGCTTGTATGACGACATGTACACACATTGTGGCCCATCCTATTTAAAGTGGATATACTCAATTGAACATTTCTTGAAGATAATGAAAGGGTTTGTGAGAAAACAGAGTCGTCCAGGGCCTTGCATTGTTAAATGATATATCTTTAAAGAGGTCGTTGAGTTTTCTGCCATATACTTAAAACATACAAGTGATATTAAGCTTCACATATCTTAATATGAGGGAAGAAGTACTGATAGGGAAGGGATCATGGCAAGAAAGTTGTCACCATCTTAGACCAACAGTTAAAGCAAGACACTTATATGTGCTGCACAACTTTGTGGAGGTTGAGGAGTATGTGCATAACCATATGCATCAATTCAGAGGTAAAATCCCTAAAAAGGATAAAGTTTGTATGCTAAACAATACAATAAACATTTTACGACATGGTTTAAAGATCAAGTCATTTAGAAATTATAGAGCTGATCTTTTATCAATTTCTAGCAAATTGAAGTTCTTAGTGTAATGACCCAATTTCAGATTAAAGGTTAATGACTCTGATGTTGATTTTAATTAGTGTAATTAAACACTTTTGGATAAATGTGATTTGAAGTTGATATAAATGTTCATAGTGATGATTTAATAATCATAGTGAAACCAGGGGAAAAATGGTAAAATTGGAAATATACCGACCGATGGTCAACTACCAAACAGGAAACTCATTGGTGATTAAAGATCAAGGGTTGGGATCTATTGGCTATGGGTCGGAATCCTATGCTTTGCATTTGTGTGAGCTCATGGTGGAAGTGAGAAGATGTTGACATATGGCATTGTGTGGACCATAGGATCAAGCTAAAAGAAAAAAACCCACTTTCCTCTCTCTTCTCTCTTCTATTTGCTAGGTGCATGGGCAAAGGGGAAAGTTGTACACTCATCATCATCACCTCCATATCTCACCATTTCTCTTTCCTCCTTCTTCCATTTCTGGCGGACCAAGCAAGGAAAGAGAAAAGAGAAAGCTTTGATTTTGGGTAGGTAATAGTCCTTTTATGCTCAAATCCTATTCCTTAAACTTGTTCATAGTGTTAAGAGCTCCATTGTGATGATTTCAGAATTTTGAAAGGTGGTGGTTAGTGTGTTGGAGCAATTTGAAAGTTTGTGAATCAAGATTCTGACTTTGGCAAAGTGAAGAGGTAAGGATTTGATGCTTTTTGATATAATTATTGTGATTTTTGGATAAGTTTGAGAAATTCTGGAAATTTCCCTAGTTTATGTCCATTTTTGAATATATGAATTTCATAGTGGATGATGTTGGAATTAGTTCATTGTGAAGCCATTTGAGTGTTGGATATGGTTTTGAGTTTTGGAAGTATGTTGATTGGAATTGGATGTTGTGTGTGTTATTGAGACCCAAAGAGTTAAATTATGTTTAAAATGGTATTTGAGTGTTTTGGAGGTTACCAATGGGTTCCCTATGTCATTTTGAGTGAGCATGAGCTTTGTGTAGGGTTTGGGAACTATTGGGTGTGATTTTGGCCAATCTAGGAATTTCAGTCAGTTACTACAATCTGGTAATCTGATAAGCCTTACTCGAGTGAGGGAGGATCTCACTCGAGTGCGTTAGTCTGATTCTTGTCTATTTCTTTGTGTTTTTCCTGGGTTTTATGAGTAAAGCTCGAGTGCACTTCCTTCACCGTGAGTGATATTGGTGATCACTCGAGTGAGCATGGGATCACTCGAGTGATGGTATAAGTTCTGGGTTAGGGTTACTCTCGGGTTGTCACTCGCTGGTTGATGTTCAAGAGTGTGTTATGACACTCCCAAGTGAAACCTTCTCACCTGAGTGCTGGGGGCATACTTGAGTGAGCTTTTCCCTCTGATGTTGTATGTGCTCTCGGGTTGTCACTTCTTGTGTTGCACTTTCGGGGACTCGAGTGATTTTGGAGTTATCACCCGAGTGCAAAACCCCATGCTCGAGTGTTGTGAGCACTTTCTGGCCATGATGGTTGCTCACTCTCAAACACTCACGAGTGAGAGCTAGTCTCACTCGAGTACGAGTCTTTCATCACTTGAGTAAGGTCATCTTCACTCGAGTGAGCCATCCAAAAATCAATATTTTGCCTTTCGAAAAAGGGGTCTTCAGGGTAGTTTCTCCTAACCCTTTAGGCATATGTTTAGGCCTCTAATAGTCATCTAAAGAGTCCTAAATGATAACCAACTTCAAGTATTATGGAAATAAGTATTTGGGAAACAGATTAATCAATTGTCCCTAAATTGGTATAGGATTTGATATTTGTCAAACACATGAACCCACTGTGCCGAAGAATGTCAGGAAAGATACAGGTAGTGACTTCTCTCTTATACTTTGTGTAAATGTATTGTATGTTTGCCTATCATGCATTGTGTGTTGCTCCTACTGCTTTGAGATGCATTGAGATGCCTTGTGGAGCTTTATGCCTTATGGAGCCTTGTGCCTTGTGATACTTTATGCCTTGTGATGCTGCTGCATAGTGATTATCGCGAAAGCAGGCATAGTAATTATAGCGAAAGCTGGCATAGTGATTACAACAAAATCTGGCATGGTGTTTACCGTGAAAGTGGGCATAGTGCATTGTGATTACAGCTGTGAGTGCTGTCGGTTGTGGCGTGAGCCATGACTCATAGTGTTGTTGCTGAACATGATGAACATACATGCCTTGTGTTTATATATTGTATGAGTGATTTGTTACTACTGGGATTCTTTAGAATCTCACTCTTTTCAAATGACTAACATTTTAGACAGGGCAAGTGGCTCGAAAGGGAAATAGCCAACCAGGAGTGGTTAGGGCTAGTAGGGACATTTTAGATTTTGGGACTATTGGTTATCTAGCTAGATTTTGGGGTTACTGTATGTATGGATTGTAAATATAAATTTTTGGATATGGAATCCCCATTTTGGGAACCTTTAAACCCATTGTATATATACAAGTAACCCGGGGTTGTCAGGATTTTAGTTACGCACTCTGATATTTATTATGTGATATAACTGTACAGGTAATTATATACGGAAGTGAATGTTAGACCAGATGAATAATTTTTTTGAACTGATTTTCTGAACACCCCATCTCTTAGAGATGAGGGATTATAAAAGTTGATTTATCTTATTAGTCTCTATTTTACTTAAATTTCATAATCCAGATATAATTACCGTGTGGGGGTTACACTTAGCGTACGATTCAAGTAATCAAGTGACATCTTACATAAGCTACGTCATCAATGGGTTCACCTTTTATAATAAAGAGCAAGATGATCAAAGAAAAATGCAAAATAGTGGTGTAACTATTATAGCTAACACCATGTATGTATCAAGTTCTGAAGATAGAAACCCTATCTGTGCGAAGATGTCATATTTTGGGGTAATTGAGCACGTTTAGGAGTTGCATTGTATCGGCTTCCAGGTTCCCATATTTGGTTATAGGTAGTTTAACAATAATCATAGCTTGATAGAATTGAATTTGAAGAAGGGTATAAAGAAGAGCCTTTCATTTTAGCTTCTCAGGCTAAACAAGTGTTCTACATCTATGATCCTTCTAAACATGGATAGTCTATTGTTTTATTGACAAATAAAGTGTTTGATGAGGAGATAGGTGACGGAGTTTAGGATGATCCATTCAATAGGAGGTTACTTGAACCATTAAATTTGGATGAAGAAGATGCTTTGTACGTCATGCATGATAAAAATGATGGCATTTGGATTTCAAAGAGGGGGAAATTATTACTTGACAAAAAGAGAAGAATTCAAGCTAAAAAAAGTAACTTATGAAAAGCTAAGATTAGGAAAAGAAACAGGAGACACTTAATTTTTGTGTATTGATTATGTATTATTGTTTTCCTATTGCTGGGTTAGGTTAATTTTTGTGTTTTAATGGATGGTATATTGCATTGTTCTTTATGAAAGTGGAAATCAATAGCAGTACCCCCTAATTTTAAAAAAAATGTTACAGATATTTAATAGTTATTATGTTTCTAAAATACTTAACGTTTCTTATAATAACTATAATACATGTAACAATGGTGTAATACATTATGGGTATTTAATCTGCTATAAAATTAAAATTTCTTCTCTATATAAACGTCTATCAACTTCTATATTTCATTAATTAACACAACTGTCTTAGGTCAAATGTAAACCCTAAACCCACCAACCTATAAATCCCACTACTTTGGTTATCTTTCTCGATCATCAAATGTTGTTTTCAATCAAAGCACACTATCTAAAAAGCCTTCTCTATGCTACTTAGTGATAGATGCACAAGCCCTAACACATGTTTTTGTTCATTACTACACTTGTCTTAAGGTTTATTATAACCAACCAACCTCATAACCCCACTTCTCTAGTTCAACTTTTCAACATTTATCAGTTATTTTCAATGGAGCCACACAATCCAAATTGTTAACCGCAACAGCTGCGTGAGTTGCATTGCTTGCCCTAACTCGTGCTTTTGTTCTTCAACCCTAGCCAGGTCATATTTCTTTTCATGGTATGTTTAAATCATATGGAGGATGATTTCCCTTCTCCATTTTTCATTTTCCATTATTATTAATTTTATGTTTTGTAGCTAGGTTTTAACCTCCGTTTGCTTATGTTTTTTTTGGAAACATCAATTACTCTGATCGAAGGTTACTTTCCTATTATAGGAGGTTGTTAAAAATTTATAAATATTTCATAATGTTGAGTGTGTGGCAGATAACCCCAAGTGGCATACAGTTGCTTCAAGCCATATGTATAACTTATAGGGGAGAACACAATTCACAACTCATCTCTACAGGCCACATGTATAACTTACATACGGGGAACACAATTCACAACTCATCTCTCCCTTAAAATCATGTTAGACTAGAGAGCTAAATACCACCATCATTCCCTTAGAATCATTTAGCCTAGAGAGATAAAGGCAACCATCGATCCTAAGTATTCCCTTCCAGTGGCCACCACATATGCTAGTAGGAGGAGTTGTGCTTGGCTTTGTTACAGGGCCTAACCACCTTATTGTCATACCATCTAAGACAAAAAGGTATACCATCATCTTGTGATATATATATATATATATATTAGATAGAGCTTATGGTTTTTCTTTGCTTGTTGAGCTTGACTATGTAATAAAAGGAGGATCATATGTTACTATAGTAAGATCTGACCCCTCCTTCTCTATCAAGTCTTGCTCAATGTTGAATATGGGATACCCCTTGAGCCCTTTATGCAGTAGGGAATTCCGTTAAACCTAGCCACAAAGCTAGAAACTTATTGATCCATCCCAAATTACATGGCTATACTTGATGTGTGAACTTCTGTTCTATTTATATATATATATATATATATATTTGCATACATTTTTGTTCCGTATGCATGCAGGGGGATATTTAAAGGAGAATCCCTTTTTTTTAAAAAAAAAACTTGCCTTAAAACTTAATGGTTCTTAAATAAAAGTTGTTATATGTGTATACACTATATATGACAATTATTTCTTTAAACCATTAGAATTTATAGAAAATAAATAATAGTTGCATTGTAATGACCGCTTTCTATGCTAAACTTTATATAACAATTATTGTCAAAGCACCGTTATGTATGTTATAGAGTTTATAACAGTTGTTTACTTGAGACTATTATTTATGATGCCAACAATATGGTATATATAACAATTGTTTACATGAGCCTGTTTTATTATCATTATAGCATTACACACAGTATAGCCTTACCACACCTCAATACATAACAGGTGTTATATTAGAATCGTTATAATAGATATTAAATAAATCATAGTTCGAAACTGTAATGTATCTATATTGAGCATTTATGGTATATATGATGGTTCGGAACTGTGATTCATGGCCGATAATAAACATCATATATCGCGATTTCTATAATAGTGCCTTAACCATCTCGATGTTCAAAATATAGTATTCAACCATAAGCCTAAGGATAAACTCATTTTAAATAATATTCTTTTACAAACATTTATAAAATGTCAAAAATCAATTATCAATCAACCATTTAAAACATATCACGGACAATAAAACTCTTCTTATTGTTTCACAAACTAAACCATTATTAATCAACACACTTAGGCATTGGACTTCTCAAAGTCCATAATACAATCATTTGACCACAAGTTCAATATCAAACTCGATTATCAAATACCTAAACAACAATTTTTTTGCTCAAATATCGACTTGAGTTAGTTATCCATGATAGAAAATAGTAAATTCAAAACATAATATCACATTAGAGTATGCAATATGAGCCCTTAAATAACAATACACAACAATTCACCACATAAATAAAAGGGAGGAGGATTTACAAAAATTAACACAATAATCAAGCTTCCAGAGCCTTCCCTGACTAACCAGCACATAATATTGCCTAAAATATGTTAAAAGCAACAAGACGAGACAAAAACATCAATAACCGTCATACATACCAACATATGTTAATAAGGTGTCAAGTGGGATAGAAAATATTAGTGCATATAGTATTCAAAATGTAATACCCTATCTCATATTCCCTACTCTTAGTGTGAATCATAAGAAAACTTTTCATTTATCTTCATGCATTGGGCAAAATTACCATGCCCTTATAACAAATATCAAAATCTATAGGAGCTCCGGGACCTTGGCTCATAAAATCTCACACAACCAGATATAATAATTGTAGGTCCAAAATCCATCACATAATAATTCATAAGCTATAATAATGCATTTTGATGAAAACCCCAGATCTCAAGCCGTCTACTAACAAAATCCAGATAAAGGACTACTCGGAGTTCAACACAATCATGAATTTAAATTGCAATCATAGCTGTGGCAATAAATAGAATCAAACAATTACTTTGCAGCTACTAACAACTGCAGCCTCAAGCCTCAAGTTGCTTCCCAGTTATGTTGCCCCTCGAGCTCTCACCTAAAAAGTTTGAGAAGTAACAGAATGAGACCACTATCTCAGTAACATAGTCACTACCTACCTTAACTATCGGCACCACCTGTGGGGTGCCAGGTAGGATTCATATACATACATGTTAAAAATATATAATAAGTAGGCTGGCAAGCAAACATAATAAGCAGCAGTATAATAGTATCCATACATATGCCTCAGAGAACATTTATTCATAACACAATATATCGTATCACAAAATGTCATAATGTAATGATTATTCTTTATCTTTTATTAACCCTTAACCATCCTTATATCTTGCTTTTTTCCCCGACTGAACCTATGGGCTAACTACATTCCATGTTACTAGTTACTCTTATGAGCTCTTCACAAGTATAGAATAGACCGGCCAAAGTACTACAAAGCACACAAGGGACCATGGGTTCCTCCCGTACGGCTAATACCCTCGTGGAATACTGCCCAGAAGCCCCCAGCGTGTGTATCAGGAAATACTACCTTATAAAATAGATGCCAACTAGTGGTGCACAATAATTAAACTAGCAACCTACCACGTGGTATTCAACTTTTTACAAATTACAGCTCAATCACTAACTCTGTCATTTATATCACATTATGCTCAAGGGGTTTCCATTTGTTCTCATGCTCATCCATGTCAATCAATGTCATAAACTCAACTCTCATCAGATGCATGTACCAAGTATACTTTCACAATATATAAAAAGATCACATGGTTGCATATTAAACACATATCAATAAATCATACAGTTGTATCATGGTCATCATAATATGGAAATCACTTTTTGTCCTTACTGGGTCATTCCTTAGGCAAGTATGTCCCTCACTAAGGCATGCCTACCTCAAACTTGCTTCGACAGGAGTGTTGTTTGCCCAAAAAAGGCATGTGTCACAACCACATGAAATTCAACTAAGTTCATATATACAAGTGTATAGTTGTCTTTAATTATCACACATACCAGACTATCCAGTCCTAGGGGTTCATACAAAGGTCCCACAAGACAATTTTAGTCTTAAAATTATACGGTTTATACCAGCTTTACTCAATCTAGGCTTGTGAGCTTTTTAAAAAACCCCATGAGCAACATTAATAATTAAGATAGATAGGACCACGTTACCTGGTATTTTTGAAGTTGCAACCAAGAAAAGTCCTTATCATAAAGCTTACACTCAACTATAGAGTAACGAGAAACTTAATTAAAACAAAATTATTTACCAATACTAGATGTTCATAACTTTTCCTCCATTCAGTTGCTCAAAATTTCCTACAAGTAGGAAACATTATATGAGAATTATATTAGGTCTAAGAATTAAGATCATTAGAGTGTTAAAATAGCATTATCTAGCGTTTCTATTATCTCAAGTTGGGATTATAACCTTTAGAACCCTGTTTTCTAGAAAGGTCCTAAATTTATGATAGAATTCCTATTTTTTGAGTGGCAGATTTAGAGTGTCATAATTTATCTTGCCTTAATTATCCAATTGTCGATCCTACTATTGAAATTTTTTATAAGGATAGCTCAGACCTTCTCACAAATTTTCATAACAATCCAAGAGTGGACAAAGTTGTAAACGTCAATTTATTCTTTTGGGGTTTGTTTTCCATCCCCGAATACTGATCGTGTTTCATGCTTTGTAACACTTAAAAGGAAATGCCAATGGCTAATCCAACCATTGAATATGATGAGTTGGATGTCTTGGATGTGGTGACCAAATTTCAGCCCGATCCAATGGTCAACAAAGGAGAAATAACATTTTACCAAGGTTGTCTCAGTTATATATGAAAATGAAATTGTTGCACCTTAAATCCAACTCACCACTCCTATATATAGGGTCTGAGATCTCCCTCTTCTCCTTATTTAGTCGATGCAAGACTTTCTATTCCCCTTTTGTTTTATTATTTATTTACTTATTATTTATCACTAAATATTTCTTTCATAATATTACCTAAGTATTATGAATAAAAATTTAGGATATTACAATTCTCCCAACCTTTTAAGAAGTTTTCCCCAAAATCATATGCTAATAGGTCTTTTAGGATCTTTGTTTTTCTTTTCCATGTTTCCCATACGTCTTCTCCAAGTTCAACCTCCGCATTATCACAAATATTGCTTTATTTTACTTCCTCTATTTACAAAGTCCTACTATAGTTGTATGACTCTAAATGAATAAATTTTCCCAAATCTAGTCACAATATACTTTTATCTAAACCACTATTATAGTTATAGTTTTAATCTTCTATCAAATGCCTTAATAAGTTTATTTCAATTTCTCTTTTTTGTTTCCTCTTCCAAGTTTGAATCAATAGTTCTTTTGCTAAGGTTGGTTTAATACACGGGTGATTCTCGATTTCAGCTATATAGTGCTTCACATGGAGCCATGTAGATACTCAAATCCTAGTTGTCGCTTTAAGAATCTCCTTCTAAAAGTGATTAGTCACCCCAACTTCCCTTTAGCTATATTATGCCCGCCCTTTGCATGAATTATTGTGTTTGGATAATTTTCCTCTATCCATCTATCTATGAGCGAGTAATAGACAATTACTACTGTAGCTTAATGCTTATAGCCTTAGGAAAAGGCTTCCAAAATTTCTAAAGTATACTCATATCACAATTGGCCTTGGTGTCTTCTCTTACTCTATGTGACTTACGATTTCCTATGACTTCTCACTAGGCCAATCTCTTTCAAGATGAAATTGTTTAATTAGGCAACAATGACATAATTTTATTAGCAAATCCATAATAGTTGAGTAGCAACTATTCTATTGATGTTTGTGGTCAATTTTTATAATATGATCCATATCTATGAAGATGGTCTCTTATTCCAATACAGGAATGTCTATGTTCTAGAATACTCAAGTAGTTCCTGGTGTTTGAGCTTAACTTCTTGACATGTCAACCAGTTTATTCCAGAGTCTATTACGTCTTTCTACATCTTTGATCATCAACAATCCATTTCAGGTTATGATATATCTTAAGTGAATTGTGTACCTACTGGCATGAGCTTGTTTGAGGAGATACCCCTTTGACTATTTGTTGTCCAATCTAATCTTTATATCTTAAGGTGTGTCTCTATCTACCTTATATGCCCTCACCTCTTTATGTCCTTATTCTTACCCATAACAGTGCTTCCTCATCTAGATGTGTCTTTTAAAATCATGTGTAGAACTCACTTCTAATTTGTAGATGCTACAATTTTTTTTCGGTCCAGCACCTTATCACTTTTATGCCCTTTAATCAGCCCAATCAATGGCCCTTAAAGAGGCTTAATTAGAATACAATAACTTTCTTCCTCCTTAAGTCATCATTAAATACATATGTTTTCTCAAGTAATACTGTAATTCCAAAGGATAATACTTTAAGGATTTTGTCCATTCACGTTGTTTACTATTTAATTCTTCTTGGTCTACTATGCAATTATATATCTTGCAGCTACTTAATACCTCTACCTTGAGTCATAGAGGTAGCATATTTAACCCATTAGATCAAGCATGAACGTAACTAGTTCTATAATATCCCAAATTTTGAGCCTAGAAGCTTGAGAACAAGCCTGAATCAAGCAGACTACTAAACCAAGTTTAGTGAGAGTCCTTAGAATAATTGAGAAATGCTTTTACATGAACTCTATGATTCAGCCTACTAGATAAAATATACCAATGCAAGTGTACTTGAGCACACTTAAGCGACATTTTGGTGACACACCAAGGGCTCAGTGTGTGCAGTTATTCAGAGAAATAAACCGATGATGTACTTGAGTATATGTGGCATCCTTAGAGTACAGGAGGGCACTTGGTACAATTTTGATGACATACCAGAGTACATGTGTCGCCATGTGGCTCCCATATTACAACCAGTGTACTAAGTGTGTAATTGGCCAGATAAAGTATACCGGAACATAGACACATGGCACGGTCTAAAACCTACATCGATAAAGTAGCTTTGTTAAAGGAGCTTTAATAAAGTAACTTTATTAAAATAGCAAAGTGACTTTTACAACACCTTATTTCCATAATCGATTTGATGAGTTTTACACAGCAAATTTGAACCACTAGGCGATATTCTTTTATAAAGTTCTTTCAATTCTCAACCTCAAGACAGGACTCGAATCTGTAGTTAAGTGTTTTTTGAATAATTTTAAACTTTTATCATAAAGTGGTTCATAACTTCTTTGTAACTCATTGTTTCTTAATTCCTTTTATTATTATCAGAGTATTTCTCTACTTAATAAATCACTCCACATACTTGACTAATGGGCTCGTATTGTGCGATTACCCATTCCTAGCTTATTTATCGCTCTTAGGAAATATTCATCCATCATACGGGTCATACAATTAACCACATCAAATGTCAATATTTACATAACGGAGTATAAATCCTTAGCTTTACACTGCAACTTTTTCTTTGAGCACATCATTCAACGTCCCACTTCTATGCTCACATGCCTATATAGTTGGTGAGGGGAGAGTGAGATTCGACAGAATCTCAATAGAAAACTTTGCTAACTATGCATAGAAGATATAAGCTTAATGCATGACATGCTTGCTTACATAAAGTCATGCTAGCATAATGACATGCTTGCGTGCTCAATATTTAACACATTATACTAATGGCCACAATATAAGCAAAGCAAAGCTTCAATCATTCACATATGCTTCATATAATTCATCAAAGAAATTCAACACATCAATGCATAATCATACTTATCAAGTGCAAGTCAGGAAAGTTTTACTACATTTTGTCTCTAAGTCCTCCTCTTGTACCTTTTCTTCTAACCATTGTAGTTGCTTGGAAATTCTTCCATTCTTCTTCTTTCTTGATGTCTCATGGCCCTAGATATATAACCACATCATTAGAGCCATGACCAATAAATGTCCAATATGGCTACATTAGCCTATAGGACATGTCTCTTATCTTTGGACCCATACTCATCCTAAATTATCTTAAGTGCCATAAATTCGTGGGTTACCCTAATCTACTATATTTGTCACCTAATTTTGAAAAATCATAACTTAATATAGGGAACTCTAAATGGGGTGGTTCAAAGTCCTAGGTGAAGATATTTAAGTATACTTTAAGGTAAAAATACCTCCCACTGTCACTTACACACACATGTTCCAGAAACTCCAATCAATCCTCACTGCCACAGAAATCATTCCAAATTCAATGCCCAACTTCAAAAATTCATATCTTACAACTACTAATCCAAATTACACATTATATATCAAATTAAAGCCTAGGACGTCTACTATGAATTTGAAATGGTTCATGGCTATTAGATAACATTTGGCCTTTTAAAAACATGTTACAACCAGACTATCTCCTAAAAAACGTAGACTGGCAACACCCGACCTTAAGTTTCAATTTTTGAGTTTTCAATCCAACCATTCTAAAATTATGTTCACAACTTATTACCACACAATTTTGTGTATAAAATCCATTTATAACCTCAAAAACACCAAAATCACATTCCTTCTCTATGATTCAGGTCTGGCTGAATAGAAACCTAAATTACCATAAGTTGATTTCTTAAAAATTTAATGACAAAATTCGTGGAATATCATCTTTAACTCTTGTTTAACTTCATATTCATAAACATTGGATCATTTTAAGCCTCAAACCTCTCTTGGATGAAATTAGGGTAGTCCCAAAAACATAACAAAACTTAGGAAAACCTCAAGATATTCGGCTCAAATCAAAGCTTATACATACCTCTACAAGATTCCATATCTGGTTCTTGATTTTGACAGCACCTCCACTACACCACCAAACACCTCTAATCAAGAATCTAAAATCATTGAAATGTTGTTCTCACTAAGAGGAACAATATTAGAGAAGACTCTCGGAGCTAGAACTACTGATTCGGAGGTGAAATCAGCTCTGAAGCTCAAGAACACAAACTTTTTCTCTACCTTCTCTCCTATTTCTTTTTCTCTCCATTTTATCCATTTTCTCTTGTATTATGGACTACTGGCTGAATTTAATAAGAAGGCTAAAGAGTCTTGGATTTAATTCCACACTTGTCAAGTGTTTAAATCCTTAGGTGCCATGTGTCTAAGATTAAATACTTAGGTGCCATATTGTCAGGGGAAGGAAGGCCTGATGAATTCCCCTAATCAGGTTGGAGACTACTGGATTACATTGACACAACCACTAGGTAGCACCTTCTGGAAGTGCCAACATAAAAGTAGAAATGGTAAGTGTAATGATGAGGGATAAGTGTCACCCTTTTGTGGTGCCAACCAAAAAGTGAAATCATTATTAATCATCATTACTTACTTTATTAAAGCTACTTTAATAAAGTTACTTTAATAAAGCTACTTTATTGATGTTTACTCAGAATCCTACTTGGGTTTTACTAGTGACTGTAACACGTAATCGAGGCCGAACAAATGGCACCATATGTCTGTGCCGGTATAATCTACCCAATGTCTTTCACATATCAAGCCTTTATACAATCCAAAGAGGTACTCTCTATTAGAGGGCTGACTCATATAGTCCTTAAGAGTCACTCTACCTCTTATCATTATTGGGATCTTCCCAAAATGAGCTTAGTCGTCTACCTGATACAGGCTTTTCCTTAAATTCCTAGGCCCAAATTCAAGATGTTACAACTTTTGAGTTTGTGCAATGAGAAGATGCCACCTAGCATTTGCTTTTGGGTTAGCCCAATGAGAAAATGCCACTTAGCTCTTTCATAAAAATAGCTTTTGTGTTGCTATATGGAGAAGTCACCACTCAGCTAGCTCAAGAATCATATGTTGAATTAATTGGGATTACTCATCGGTCTCTGGTCAAGTCATATGTCAGACTTTCCCGACACCAAACATGAAAGCCGAAGGAAATCATCGAACTTTCCTCCTTTAGTTTGTGGGTTGGTCAAAAGGAGAAAGGAAAGAGAATGATTATATCTTGACATGTGTCCTTTCCTCAGACACCCCTTAGGCTAGCTGGTTGAATTCCTAGGTGAGTTAGTTGGTCAGATTTTAGGAAAGATCACCAACCACCTTCAGAGTTAAATACTTAAGCAAATGTCATTATAAGATCATCCAAAACCTCCCTACCTCCATTAATTTCATCTAAGGCATAGAAAGAAGGGAGAAAATAGAGAAAATCAAGAGAAACAAAAAGAGGAGAGAAAGGGAGTGTTCTTGACGAAAGAGAAAGTGTTCTTACCCAATTTAAGCCCGAATCAACGTTTCTGACCTATCAAGCCTTCATGAATCTTCTTCTATTCGTCTAGGGCTATGATTCTACGATTTTAGATTTTTGATCATACGAGTTTTATGCACCTCTAAAGTGAGGTGCTGTGATAATCAAGCATGAACTATGGCACAAGATAGAGGTAAGCGTAGGCTTCAATTTGAATATAATATTTTTAGGTTCGAGGTCATACTTTTGCCTAAGGCTTTCAGCCAACATGAGGAATTAAGGCTTTAATAATCTTATGATTATGAATATGATGTTAAACAAGAGTTGAAGATGATATTTCATAAGTTTTGTTGTTAAATTTGCAAGAAATCACCTTGCGGTGATTTAGGGTTAGATTCAGCCAAGTATGAATTTGAGGGAAGGAATGTGATTTTGATAAATTTGTGGTTTCCAATGAATTCTACATGCAAAATTATGTGGAAATAACTTGTGGTTATAATTTTTAGATGATTGGATAGAAAACCCTAAATTTGGAATTTAAGTAGTGATGCTAGATTGTGTTCTTCTGGGTGACAGATGGCTTGTGGCATGATTTTGGATAATCAAATATTGTCCATTGATTATGATTTGTTCCATATTGATAATAGATGTCTTAAGCTTTAAATTGATATATAGAATGTATTATTTGGGTCATTAGATTGTAAGATATGATTTGTTAAAGTTAGGCATTAAAACTAGAATAATTTCAATGAGAGATATTTTTTCTTCAAAAAGGACTTAAAGAGCTTCGAATAGAACTTTGAACCATCCCATTTGGAATTTTCTAGATTAAGTTATGAATTTTCAAAGTTGACTAATGAAATCTGGCAGATTAGGGTTAACCTACGAATTTATAGCATTTGAGGTAAATTGTGACAAGTATGGGTCTAAAGAGTAGAGACATGTCTTAGAACCTAATGTGACCACAATAGAGACAGAACTCACAAGGGACTATAGCACATAATGTGTTAGATATAAAATAAGGAAAGTTATAAAGATTATGTAAGAGAGACAAGTCATGTATAATGACTTGTTCTTATGGCTCTAATAATGTGATTTTATATCTAGGGTCATAAGATGTCAAAGAAGAGGGAAAAGAAGGCTTTACAAGCAACTATAATGGTTGGAATAAAAGAGATCAATGTTAGATCAAGCGTTTCACCCAAGAGGGGGGTGAATTGGGTGATACTGAAATTTCTTTCGAAAATATAAAACTTTGACAAAAGAATTAAAACAGTAATGAGTAAGGAGAAATATCACCGAAGTGTACACCGGGAGTTATACTGGTTCGGTCACAACCACTTTGACCTACGTCCAGTCCTCAGAGCTTCTCTGAGAGTTTCACTATAACTTCCAAGATTCAGTGGGTTCTTGGCACCTCAATACAAGCAAGTTCCTTACACCTGGACACTCGCTCCCCCTTACAGGTTGTAATCCAATCCCAACTCAAGGTTCCACAACCTTAAGTTATCTCAATAACAAATATTGAGTTTGAATGAAATATCTCTCTCAAAGAGTAAATGATAATCACTGAAGCATATGAATACAATTTCAACGTGAAAACAGAGCAATGAACTTAATGATTCGTTCGTATGGATGCTTGGTTGTTCTTCTCTGTTTGGATGTTCCCATATATATAGATATGTTGGTGATGACCGTTGGAACATATTCTTTTGTCCGTTGGTGAGTGCGCAGCCACTGTTGACTTTTCAAGTTTTTGAAAAATATCCGTTGGCGGTGGTTGGCATTTGAACGTTTGATTTGACTTCCATCTCTTGATATGATTTCTTCATTGTTTATCTGTAAATAGACTAAGAATACTAATACAATGAAAGGTTAATCATATAGGAAACAAATCAATGAACATTTGAATGATTTCTAAATTTCTGGGTAAGCTTACTCGAGTAGCTCCTCGAGTAACCCTTGAAGTTTACTCGAGTAGCTCCTCGAGTATCATCGGGAAATCATTTATCAACTGCAAGTTAATGAACAAGTATAAGATTACTCGGGTAGTGCATGGAGTAAACTAAATTTCAAACCTTTGGAATAGTTATTTACTCGGGTAACTACTCGAGTAATGCACTCACAACTTTATGCGTTACTCGGGTAACACCTCGAGTAATCCTTTGAAAAACTTTTGATTACTCGATGCTCTAATCCAATAATGTTGGCAGGATTCCAAGGCCGAGAGCAATTACCTTGTTACTCGAGTAGGGACTCGAGTAATGCATTCATTTTTGCATAGGTTACTCGGGTAGCTCCTCGAGTAACTGAGACTTTTGAATGTGATTTACTCTGGTAATGACTTGAAGTTTATATTGAAAACTTTTGAAAATATTTGCATATACTGGGGTACATACTTGAGGAATCCACTTAAAATAAACCATGAAAAACTTGTCTAATGGAGTAAGTACTCGAGGAAGATGAAAAAGAGAGATCCAGTTAATCGGGTACTAACCTCAAGTTTTCACTCACCTTAATGCATTACTCGAGTAGCTCCTCGAGTAACATTGGCAGAAGTACAAAGTGCCGAGAGCTTGACATATTCAAATACAAAGTTACTCGAGTAGCTCCTCGAGTATCATGGAAAACTTGAAGGCAACTGGAAGTTTCTGACCTGGTTACTCGAGTAGCTCCTCGAGTAACATTAGCAGTGGTACAAACTGCCGAGAGGTCCATATTTTAGAAAACACAGGTACTTGAGTAGCTCCTCGAGTATCATGGGGAAAACTTGAAGGCAACTGGAAGTTTTCACATGGTTACTCGAGTAGCTCCTCGAGTAACATTAGCAGGCCGAGAGCAACCTTAAAATTTTACCTGGTTACTCGAGTAACGCCTCGAGTAATGGTGGCAGGTAACTGGAAGTTTTACCTGGTTACTTCAAGTTTTGGCTCATTACTCGAGTAATGCCTTAGAAAATGCACTTCTGATCAGGTTCCTCAGCATTTTCTCTTGGCCAATCTTTACTACTTCCATGCTTTCCTCAAGTAAAGCTTATTCCTGTCATTACTTAGTTCAAGCTTGATTATTTAAACATTTCCTTTTCAAACCATTCTTTTGTTATCATCAAAACATGAGATCTAACATTCTCCCCCTTTTTGATGATGACAAAACTTGGTGATTTTAAACATGGTTTTTCAAATTGAATTCTTAATTAATTATTTCTTATTAAGGTTGAATATACCTTGCATTCATAACAACTTCATTAGTCCAAACATGTATCACAATTCACAAACTTAACTGAAATCAAATGAAGTCATAATTTAAACACACTTGCATTAAAATTTAAGAAATTCAAATTACAAGTTAAGTTCAAGAAAGATTAATAACAAAATGCACTCTAGAGCCCATATACAACCAAATCCCCCAAAATAAGCAAGGACAACTAGGACAAGTCCACAAAATCACTCTCAAGCTCTTCTCCCCCTTTTTGGCTTCATCAATCAAGTGTAGGGCTAGGAGGCTTTACCATAGAGATAGGTTTTACTGGAAGGACCAACCCACCACCATTTGAACTAGATGAATCAAAGGAACTGGATGACTCAGGTTCAGGAAGATTGAGAGGTGGGATAACGATGTCATCTCTAGGCTGGAGAGGAGAAGGCTGGAAAACAACCATAGTGGTCTCAGCTTCTGGAGGTGTGTCTAACACTGGAGTGAGATGCTCAGAAGAGGAAGAAGATGATACTACCTCTGTTTGAGTAGGAGAGGGAATAGGTTTAGGAGTGGTCTCAGGCTGTGGCTTTTGAGGTGAATCACCAATAATGATATGTGTAGACTCAAGGGTTTCAGGATCATCCACTGTGAATAAAATGTCTTTTCCTTGGGGCTCAAGTGGATCAGAAACCAAAGGGGTAGATGGTTCAGCCTCGGGAATGGGAATGTCTGAAGGAGGGTCTACTGAAGGTGGTGGAGGTGGTGCAAATGAGGAGGGACCGGCAGAAGGTCCAGGACTCAGAGAATCCAAACGTGCCAGTATCAGTCTCAAAGTCTCTCCCTGAGCACGTTGCTCTGCTAGTAGCTCCTCGTGCCTTCGATCCATTCTTTCAACCAACTCTCCCATTTTGGTGTTCATGTGGGTTATGAGTTCTGCATTGGTGTTGGCTATGTCCACATGAAAGCCTCTGAGCATATTCTCCATAAAGTGCTGGAGAGTGGCATTCAGGAAAGATGGTGAAGATGTGGTAGCAGCTGGAGCCGATGACTGAGTGTCATCCATCCTATTGGTTTCTGCCTCAGTAGCCTTTCTTTTCTTCTTGGACCCAGACTCCAGTGGGCCTTTAAGAGGGATGTCGATGTTCAGTTTACCAATCTGGTTCCTCCCCACTGGGGTCACCCTCTCAATTGGCTCCTTACTATCCAAGTACCATATTTTGTTCTCTTTCAGGATAAGAGACACAATTTGGGGATATGGCATTGGAGTAGTCCCTTTTCCATCCACCTTATACCTTTTCATCTCTGAAAATATGTACTCTCCCAGATCCTTTTGCTCTTTCAAGAGGAGTGAAGCAAACCATCTATAGTCCCTATCCGAGAAGTGGGTATAGTTGTTGGCTTTGTTTACTAGGGACCTAGAGTAAATGTACCAAAGGACCCTATGGTGATCACACATATCACTCGGTTTAAAGTTTAGGGGGCCAACTAACTCACCGGGCTTAAGGATAGTAAAAATTTGGTTTGGCTCAAGCTCAGAATAGATATCATCCGGGGGATTCTCAATTCCTAACCAGAGATTGATCCTAGAGGGAGATATAAGAATTTTTTGACCTCTCACAGTGGTGGTCATCTCTTCCTCAACTGAGGTTCGGTTAGGCTCATCAGTGATTTCTAGGTTACAGTAAAAATGAGTGATTACCTTTGTGCAAAAAGGCAATCGAACAGATAACCAAGGTATAAAAGGATCAAGATAAGAGCTAAGGTCATACTTCACTACCTCTTGAAGCAACTTCAGATCAACGTAGTGTGTTTTACACACTTTCCTTCTGGAGAACTGTGTCAGGTACTTGGGAGACTCCACCAGTTTCCCCACATTGAATCCTTTGGGAGGGGTAGTGATCTCTGCCTCTGGAATCTTGGATTTCTTGGATGATTGACCCTTCTCCAATTGGTCAATGATCCCAGCCATTGCCTTAGCCACATTTTTGTCATATTTTGGCTTCTTGGGAGGTTTTGGAGTAAAAGAGGGTGTAGATGAGTCTGAGTGAGAAGGTGAGGGAGTTTTGACACCTTTGCTTCTTCCAGTAGATGTGCTCTTTTTAGACTGAGCCCTAGTCACAATAGGCTCTTTGATCACCACACCTTTGGCTTTAGGTTGTAGTTGAGGTTTAAGAGGGGTTTTGGCTTTTGGTCTAGGGATTAATTTTCTTCTCTTTGTTGGAGGAGGAGAAAGAAGATCAGGGTTTTGTTGTGAATCAGTGGAATCAGTGAAGTTGAGATTCTTGGTTCTAACCATTTTGAATCACAGAAAAGTCAGAAATCTCAGAAAACAGGGTAACTATCGCGAGAATAGGGCAGACAGATTTTGAACAAAATAAAAAGTTTTTGGACTTGAAACCAGTTGGGTTTTGACGGAAATGAGGCAAGGAATCGATTGGGAAAAGTTTTTGAAAGGGTGTATAGTGATTTACTCGAGGAGATTTTGTGGAAATGACCAAGTTTGCGCAAGATAAAGACCTAAATCCCGACTTTACTCGAGGCCTTACTCGAGTAACATTCAAGTTTACTCGAGGCCTTCCTCGAGTGTTCATACAGAAAAATTCAAAAATAATTCATTTAAATTGCGTACCTGGCATGAATAATATAGTAATTATCCATGGATGTTCCCTCGATCATTCATAGTCCATTTGGGTCAGTTTTGAGTCATTATTTAATATTTTGAGAATCTGAGCTCTGACATTACTCGAGGCCTTCCTCGAGTAAGCTTCAAGTTTACTCGAGGCCTGCCTCGAGTAAATAGCTTTACCACTTCTGACTCTTCATTTCTTTGAAACTAGACCGTTATGTTTGAAAATTGAGTAACTTGATCCGTTACTTCCAGTTTTGAGGGCCATTACTCGAGTACATACTCGAGTAACATGCTTCTTTACCTCAAGTTGCTCCTCGGGTATTGCTTCTGTCTAAGCCATAACTTTAAGTTGGTACTCCAGTAAATGTCTCCTCTGAAAATCTCTGTTTTTGTTTCCCAAAACAGAGTTTCTTTCTTCCTGCAAACAAGTTTCTATATACTCTGATGCTTAAGTTAGTGATCATCAAAACATTATTAAATGACTTCATCTAATATTATGAAATGCTGAAATACCTTATAACTCATTGGGATTTACCATTCCCAATTCTCTTCTAATGTATAGAAATTGATCTTTTGCAAGGGGTTTTGTGAAGATATCTGCTAATTGAAGATGAGTAGGAATGAATATAACTTTCACATCTTTCTTTTGGACATGATCCCTGATGAAGTGATGTCTGACATCGATATGCTTGGTTCTAGAGTGTTGAACTAGATTCTTTGCCAAGCTTATCGTACTAGTGTTGTCACAATAGATTGGTATTTCTTTGAGATAAATACCAAGGTCTTGTAGTTGTTGTTTTAACCATATCACTTGTGCACAACAACTTGAGACTGCAACATATTCGGCTTCTGTTGATGAAAGAGACACTGTATTTTGTTTCTTGCTGAACCACGAGACAAGAGATCCTCCAAGAAATTGTCCTTGTCCACTGGTGCTCTTTCTGTCTGTCTTGTATCCTCCATGATCAGAATCTGAATAAGCAATTAAATATTCACTTCTTCCTTTGGGATACCACAGACCCAATTCTGGTGTGTCAGCAAGGTATCTGAAGATTCGTTTGACCGTTTCAGCATGTGATTCCTTTGGCGCCGATTGATATCTTGCACATATGCCAACACTAAATTGGATGTCTGGTCTGCTTGCCGTGAGATAGAGTAATGATCCAATCATTCCTCTATATTTTGTGATATTGTAGTCTTTCCCTTTAACATCAGCATCAAGCAACGTTGTTGAGCTCATAGGCGTGTCTGAGCCATTTGCTTCATCCATTCCATACTTCTTCAATAGCTCTTTTAAGTACTTTGTTTGAGATATGAAGATTCCATTCTTTCTTTGTTTGATTTGCAAACCAAGAAAGAAGTTCAATTCTCCCATCATTGACATCTCAAACTCTCCCTGCATAATCTCAGAAAATTCCTTACACAGAGATTCATTAGTAGCACCGAAAACAATATCATCAACATATATTTGAACAATTAAAATATCATCACGTTTTTTATTTATAAATAATGTTGTATCAACTTTTCCCCGTACAAAACCTTGATCGATGAGAAACTTACTAAGCCTTTCATACCAGGCTCTAGGAGCTTGTTTTAAACCATACAAAGCCTTTTTAAGTTTGAAAACATGGTCCGGTTTAGTGACATCTTCAAAACCTGGAGGTTGTTCTACATACACTTCTTCCATGATATAACCATTTAGAAAGGCACTCTTAACATCCATTTGATAGAGTTTGAATCCTTTGATGCATGCAAAGGCTAAGAGTACACGTATAGCTTCCAATCTAGCCACTGGAGCATACGTTTCCTCATAATCAATTCCTTCTTCCTGATTATAGCCTTTGGCCACCAATCTTGCCTTGTTTCTGACAATAATTGCAGATTCATCAAGTTTGTTTTTGAATACCCATTTAGTACCAATGATCGTATGATCTTTGGGTCGGGGCACCAAATCCCAGACTTGATTCCTTTCAAATTGATTTAGTTCTTCTTGCATTGCTATGACCCAATCATTGTCTGACAGGGCTTCATCAATGTTAGAAGGTTCAATCTCAGAAATGAATGCAGAAAAACTTACTTCATTGAAAACTCTATTTCTGGTTTTGATCCCTTCATTCACATCTCCTATGACTTGATCTAAGGGATGACTTCTATTGTATTTCCAGGCTTTAGGTTGACCTAGGGATTGCTCTTCATCCTTAGTTTCATCAACCTCTGGAATAAGAGACTTAGAGATAGATTGACCATTTTCTTGATTTAAAACAACATCCTGTTCTTCATCAATGGTTTTGTCAGAGGATTCAAATTCATCAAATACAACATGAATTGATTCTTCAACAACACAAGTTCTTTTATTGAAAATTCTATATGCTTTACTTCGATTAGAATATCCTAAGAAAATTCCTTCATCAGTTTTAGAATCAAATTTTCCTAGATTATCTTTACCATTATTATGAATGAAACACTTACAACCGAAGATGTGTAGATGAGCAATGTTTGGCTTCCTTCCTTTGAATAGATCGTATGATGTCTTTCCAAGTTTCGTTCTGATATAGGCTCTATTTGAAATATAACATGCTGTACTCATAGCATCAGCCCAGAAAACTTGAGACATGTTCTTTTCATTCAACATTGTTCTAGCCATTTCAGTAAGCACTCTATTCTTACGTTCCACAACTCCATTTTGTTGGGGCGTCCTTGGAGCAGAGAAATTGTGATCAATACCATTAGTATCACAATACTCTTCAAAGGCTTGATTTTCAAATTCTCCACCATGATCGGTCCTAATACCTGCAATTGACATACCTTTCTCATTTTGCACTTTCTTGGCAAAACCAATAAATTCTTCAAAGGTTTCATCCTTTGATGATAGAAAGATAACCCATGTAAATCTAGAGAAATCATCAACAATAACCAATGAATATAGGTTACCACCAAGACTTTTTACTCTTGCTGGACCAACTAAATCCATATGTAATAATTGAAGTGGTCTATTTGTTGAAATCTCATTTTTCAATTTGAAAGACTATTTAGTTTGTTTACCCTTTTGACATGCGTCACAAATCAAATCGTTTTTGAAATTTACTTTAGGTAATCCAAGCACTAAATCCTTTTTGAGTAGTTTACCTAGTTGATGCATATTGACATGAGCCAATCTCTTATGCCATAGCCAACTTTCATCGGTATTACTCAGAAAACAATTTTCAGATTCATTTCTACTAATATCTAAGGTATAGCAGTTACCTTCCCTTTTTGCTCTGAGCTTAGCCTTGATATTCTTCTTATCAAGTAGTAAGTCTTTCTTGTTGATAATTAGACATTCTTCTGAATCAAATATTATCCAGTTGTCTTTATCTGCACTTTGACTTACGCTCAGCAAATTATGACACAAGCCTTCAACGTAATATACATCTTTGATTTGTATGCCTTTGTCATTTTTGATTTCACCAATTCCCGCTATTTTTCCGGATTGATTTCCTCCAAATTTTACCTTTCCACCTTCCTTAGGTTGCAATGTGGTAAAACTTTCGAAATCTCCGGTCATATGTCTAGAGCATCCACTGTCTATGAACCACTTGTTATTTTTGGATGCTTTAAGACATACCTGCAATCAAATGACTAAGTCTTAGGTACCCACTTCTTTTTGGGTCCTTTTGGGTTAGTATAAATGATTTTCTGAACATATATGCCTTTAGGTACCCATTTGTAGGTTCCTATTGTTCTTTTCTTTTTATGAATACATGAAGAGGTATAATGACCTTTTCTGTTACAGTAATTACAAAATGCAAAAGGATTTGATATATGCACAGAATGTTGGAAATAATTTAAATATGGCTTTCCTCCTACTTTCTTTTTACCTTTCCTTTTATCTGTCTTTGGATCATATCCAATACCAGATCGGCCATTTACAAATCGTTGTTCTTTTAAAATCACACTTAGCATCTCACTTCCTTTGGTAAATTTTTCAAGAGTTTTTGTGAGATCAATGTTTTTCTTTTTCAACAAAGAACAATTTTCACAATTCTTTTCTGAACTTTCTTTAAGTTCAATTTCAAGAGCTTTGTTTTTCTTTTTGAAAACAATTAATTCTTTAACTACTTTGATGAATTCAGAATGTAAAGCATTATATTCAGAGAGTAATTCATCATAGGTAGGTTCAGAATCATTTACCTCTTCTTCCGTCTCTTCTTGAGCAACAAGACATATATTGGCTACTTCTTCCTCATCACTTTCTTCGTCTGAGGAACTATCTCCCCATATAGCAGATACAAAGGCCTTCTTTTTGTTAAAGAATTTGCCTTTTCTCTTTTCTTTGCTCTTTTGATTGAGCTCTGGACATTCTGATTTGATATGTCCTGGTTTTCCACATTCATAGCAAATGATATGGTCTTTGTTGCTAGTTCCTCCTTTTTGAAAGTGTTTGAAGCCTTGACCTTTCTTGTAGAACTTTCTGAATCTTTTTATGATTAAGCCCATTTCATCATCATCAAACTCCTCATCTTCATCTTGATTTTCTTCTTTCGCTTTTAGTGCTAGACCTTTCTTTCTTTTGTCACTGATGTCATCTAGTTCCCGTTTGAACTTTAATTTGCTTTCATATTAGAAAGACTTCCAAATAGAGAAGCAACTGATCTCATTGATTCTCCTTTTGCCTCTTCTATCGCAGTGACTTTGGCCTCCCATTCTTTAGAAAGAATATTCAAAATCTTTCGTACTTGGATATTTTGATCATATACTTTTCCAAGTGCTGCAAGTTGATTAACAAGATGAGTATATCTAAGTTCGAATTCAGAAATTGACTCACCTGATTTCATTCGAAGTAGATCGAATTCTGTGATCAAGGTGTTGATTCGATTCTCCTTTATTCCCGAAGTTCCTTCATGAGCTATTTCCAGAGCTTCCCACATTTCCTTTGCTGTTGGGAGTGTGCAAATTCTGAAGTATTCATTTTGACTCAAAGAGCTTTGTAACATCAGAATTGCCTTGCTATTGAGAGTGATAAGTTTCTTGTCATTCTCATCATATTACGCTGGTGTCTTTGGAATTTTTTGAGAATCTACAGTCTTTGTAGGTTGATAATTTCCACTCTCGATTACATCCCATAGCCCATATTCAGTAGCCATCATGAACACTCTGAATTTTGCTTTCCAGAAAGAAAAGTGTTCTCCATTGAAACCGGGAGGTCTAGTGATGGATGCTCCGTCGGGAAGAATTCCTTCACCTATGCTTGCCATTGGATCCTTCTTAGGTTGTTATACCTTAACAAGAAGACCTACGCTCTGATACCAAATGTTAGATCAAGCGTTTCACCCAAGAGGGGGGGTGAATTGGGTGATACTGAAATTTCTTTCAAAAATATAAAACTTTGACAAAAGAATTAAAACAGTAATGAGTAAGGAGAAATATCACCGAAGTGTACACCGGGAGTTATACTGGTTCGGTCACAACCACTTTGACCTACGTCCAGTCCTCAGAGCTTCTCTGAGAGTTTCACTATAACTTCCAAGATTCAGTGGGTTCTTGGCACCTCAGTACAAGCAAGTTCCTTACACCTGGACACTCGCTCCCCCTTACAGGTTGTAATCCAATCCCAACTCAAGGTTCCACAACCTTAAGTTATCTCAATAACAAATATTGAGTTTGAATGAAATATCTCTCTCAAAGAGTAAATGATAATCACTGAAGCATATGAATACAATTTCAACGTGAAAACAGAGCAATGAACTTAATGATTCGTTCGTATGGATGCTTGGTTGTTCTTCTCTGTTTGGATGTTCCCATATATATAGATATGTTGGTGATGACCGTTGGAACATATTCTTTTGTCCGTTGGTGAGTGCGCAGCCACTGTTGACTTTTCAAGTTTTTGAAAAATATCCGTTGGCGGTGGTTGGCATTTGAACGTTTGATTTGACTTCCATCTCTTGATATGATTTCTTCATTGTTTATCTGTAAATAGACTAAGAATACTAATACAATGAAAGGTTAATCATATAGGAAACAAATCAATGAACGTTTGAATGATTTCTAAATTTCTGGGTAAGCTTACTCGAGTAGCTCCTCGAGTAACCCTTGAAGTTTACTCGAGTAGCTCCTCGAGTATCATCGGGAAATCATTTATCAACTGCAAGTTAATGAACAAGTATAAGATTACTCGGGTAGTGCATGGAGTAAACTAAATTTCAAACCTTTGGAATAGTTATTTACTCGGGTAACTACTCGAGTAATGCACTCACAACTTTATGCGTTACTCGGGTAACACCTCGAGTAATCCTTTGAAAAACTTTTGATTACTCGATGCTCTACTCCAATAATGTTGGCAGGATTCCAAGGCCGAGAGCAATTACCTTGTTACTCGAGTAGGGACTCGAGTAATGCATTCATTTTTGCATAGGTTACTCGGGTAGCTCCTCGAGTAACTGAGACTTTTGAATGTGATTTACTCTGGTAATGACTTGAAGTTTATATTGAAAACTTTTGAAAATATTTGCATATACTGGGGTACATACTCGAGGAATCCACTTAAAATAAACCATGAAAAACTTGTCTAATGGAGTAAGTACTCGAGGAAGATGAAAAAGAGAGATCCAGTTAATCGGGTACTAACCTCAAGTTTTCACTCACCTTAATGCATTACTCGAGTAGCTCCTCGAGTAACATTAGCAGGCCGAGAGCAACCTTAAAATTTTACCTGGTTACTCGAGTAACGCCTCGAGTAATGGTGGCAGGTAACTGGAAGTTTTACCTGGTTACTTCAAGTTTTGGCTCATTACTCGAGTAGCGCCTCGAGTAATGCCTTAGAAAATGCTCTTCTGATCAGGTTCCTCAGCATTTTCTCTTGGCCAATCTTTACTACTTCCATGCTTTCCTCAAGTAAAGCTTATTCCTGTCATTACTTAGTTCAAGCTTGATTATTTAAACATTTCCTTTTCAAACCATTCTTTTGTTATCATCAAAACATGAGATCTAACAATCAAGAGGAGGACATAGGAACAAAAGGTAGTAAACTTACCTAACTTGTGTGTATTTGACATGTATGCTTGTACATTGATATATGTGATTACTTTGCTTGATTGTGTTAAACATATATGAATGATTGAAGCTCTGTTTCTATTTATGTTATGGCCATGAGTGTAATATGTAAACCGTTGAGCATGCATATATGTGATTATGTTAACATGAATTTATGTAAGGCAAACATGTTATGCACTAAGAATTTATCTTCCATACATAATTAGTATTGTTTGCTATTGAGATTCTCCCGAATCTCACCCTCCCTCACCCAACCATATAGGTATATTGAGCATACAAGAGAAGTGCATAAAGTTGCATAAGAGGGGAAGTGATAGAGGATTGAAGATTGTTATATGATAATCTGTTATGTTTAAGTTATCGCATGTTTTGATTAATTGTAATAACATGCCATGGGTGATGCATGTACATGTATACGCAGAGAAGTACTCTGATAGTAATAAGTAAATAGTAACCCTGAGAAAAATATAAATGTTCTAGTTTTGGTTTGGGAGCTTTAACTATTAATATTCCTAAGCCATAACAAGAACGTTAATGCTTCTGATTACATAGTAAAGTGATATAAATGAAGGGTGTTCCAAGTTTTAGGTCATGAGTGGAGTGATTCTCTTCAAATGGCTTCATTTGTCTTGGGGCATGAGCTGCACTATGTTCCCTTACATGAGAATATGACCCAAATCTTCCAAGGGTGCTTCACCTTACAAAGATGGGCAGTTGGATAGTTAGCACAAGCACAATGGTCAACCCCACCTCTAATTCTTAGGTTTTCACTTCATGCCCATCTATTCACATGAAGGGTTGTTCCCACATAACCACTTGGTCAATAGTATTGCAGATCCCACTTTAATATGAGTTTTCTCTTTTGGGGTTGACAACCGTTTTCTTTTGTTGACACCACATAGCCATATACACTTACTTCTTTAAGCTAGAATTTAGTCTTATTTAACTTGGCATAGGGCTAATGCTCTCTCAATATTCGAATAGGATGTAAAGGCCTTGTTATCTTTATGCAACATGGTCTTAGGAATGCTTACTCTCAGTTGATCGATGGCTAGCAAATCTCAAATTGAGTTTAGTAAAGACTAAGTAATACTTATGCATACATGTAATTTAGTATTATGTATAGTAATATTATACACATCATCTGCCTTAACTTTTACATTACATTATTTATTTATCTATCTATCTTATTATATTTTTCACTTTATTCATACCAGTATTATCTATCACTTTTGATTTACTCAAATTTCACACATTGCCAATGCACCTTTTATTTTGTCTCTCCTTTATCGTTCTTAAGATACTCAAGTAATTCATACTTTCATGGTTTTATACTAATTTCTCTTATTTTTCAAAAATTTAACCCATATGCCAGCCCTCTTCTTAAAAGTTTACTTTTTGTAAACCATAGTTCCAAGTTAATGCCAAATAAAAAGATTTTTTGTTATAGTTTTCCTTGTGATGTTTCAAGACATGTTAGTACTTGTGATGTTTTGACTCAGGACGTATTTTATCTAGCCATTTTCTGATGTAAATACCATTGGATAGGCTACTTTTTATTAGCATTGGAAGCGCATTACATTGTTGTAGGGTAATGTTTCACGATTTAATGAATCTTTTACCTATTTGATGGGATGTTTAAAAAATTATCTATGGTTAAACTTATCACAATTTATCAATGGATATAACCTCTTTTTGCATGAATAGTTTATCAGTTTGGGCATGGATGTTCTTATTTGGACATCTTGTTTGGGCTGCTAGATTTATATTCACGTCCACTACCTTAATCTTCTACTGAACTTCTCATACTATTTTATATCACATTTTAAACCCCAAATCCCATTCAATTCACTCAATAATGGCCTTCACGTCATGATCTAGTGGTCTAAATCTTTTTAGACTTAACCAATACAAGATAACTATCTTCTATCTACTCACATTCTAAGAACAAAACCTATCATACAACCATCCTCATTCATAATTTTTGTTCTCGCTACTAGAGCTTCCAATTCATTTTCCTTATCACCATAAGTTACATATTATCTAGATTGTTATCCACTTGGCCTCACATCTTAAGACATTTCTCCATCTAAACTCTATATTCTATCACATGTATTCTTTTGTCGAGACACATTTTCACATCCCTCAGTTGCACAACAATGCTTATAACTAGTTCTCTCATTTCCATCAAGTTATTATCCTTATATTAAGGTGAAGGTGGATTGTTAGAGTATTATGTCAATTAAACAACATGAATACAGTATATGATCTACTTAATTTCAAAATATCTTAAATCTTTCTTAGACTTTTATTCTCTAGTTATGCTTCCTTAAACTTAAACATCTCATTAAGATTCAACACCATATTCCTTGTTCGCTCTAAAGCCATAACATCTTGATAAAAAATTGGCACTAGATGACTGAACCTTGCAAGTCAAGACCTTTGCTTGAGCTAAGAAGAGTTTGTTATCTAGATGCTGTGCCACATTAGTCTACTATCAAAGGCTTGCAACTTATAGTTGTATGCTAGTTTATTTCTTTCAAGTCTTATTATTCTCCCTAGATAAGGACACGAGTCACCTTAAGTGCCCCAAGCTAAGGGGAAAAAATATGAAATAAAAATCACAAGTCAATCAACAACGATAGGGCAACAGGGAAGCATGTCTAATTTCAGTTATTTCCACAGTCCTCCATGTAATGCAACAAAGAGCGTCAGCCATAGGGCCGACCAGCTTTGATACCAAAATGCAATGCCCTATCTCATATTCCATACTCTTAGAGGGAATTTTAAGAAAACTTTTCATTTATCATCATGCATTGCGCATAGTTACCATGCCTTTATAACAAATATCAAAATTCATTGGAGCTTCGAGCCCCTAGCCCACAAATCTCACACAGCCAGATATAACAATTATAGGTCCAAAATCCATCACATAATATTTCATAATCTATAATAATGCTTTTTTATGAAAACCCTAGGCCTCAGGCTATCAACCACTAAAATCCATATAAAGGACTACTCAGATTTCAACACAATCATGAATTTAAATTGCAGATCATAGATATGGCAATAAATAGAATCAAACAAGTACATTGCAACTACTAACAGTTGTAGCCTTAGGCCTCATGTTCCTTCCCAGTTATGTCGCTCCTTAAGCTCTCACCTAAAAGGTTTAAGAAGTAACGGGATAAGACCACTGTGTTAGTAACATGGTCACTACACACCTTAACTACAGCACCACCTGTAGGGTGCCAAGTGGGACTAATATACATATATGTTAAACATATATAATAAGCAGGTTGGCAAGCAAACATAATAAGCAGGAGTATAATAGTATTGATTTATATGCCTCAAAGAACATTTATTCATAGCACATCATACCATATCACAAGTCATAATACAATGATTACTCTTTATCTTTCATTAACCCCAACCATCCTTATATCCTCCTTATTTCCTCCGACTGAACCCATGGGCTAAGTACATTCCATGTTACTGGTTACTCTAACAAGCTCTCCATAAGTGTGATGTAGATCGGCCAATGCACTACAGAGCATACAAGGGCCATGGATTCCTCCAGTAGGGTTATTGCCCTCGAGAATACTGCCAAGGGCCCAGGAATACTGCCCTATAGAGTATATGCTAGTTAATAGTACATAATAATCAAACTAGTGGCATGCCATGTGACATTTAGTTTTTACAAATCACAACCCAATCACTAACTCTGTCATTTATATCACATTATTCTCAAGGGGTTTCCTTATGTTCTCATGCTCATCCATGTCAATCAATGTCATAAACTCAACTCTCATCACATGCATGTACTAAGTATACTTTCACAATATATCAAAAGATCACATGCTTGTATATTAAACACATATGAATAAATCATACAGCAGTATCATGGTCATTATAACATGGCAATCACTTTTTTCCCTTATTGGGCCATTCAGTTAGGCAAGTATTGTTAGATCTCATGTTTTAATGATAACAAAGAATTGTATGAAAAAGGTTTAATTAATAAATAAGTTTGAACAAAGTAATAACAGGGAAAAGCATCACTTGAAGTAAGCATTGGAGTAATGAAGAAAGGCCAACAGAAAAAGCTGAGAAACTTGATCAGAAGCAAATTTTCTAAGGCATTACTCGAGTATGTACTCGAGTAATGAGACAAAACTTGAAGTAACCAAAGACACCTTGGAGTAACCTGCCAACGTTACTCGAGTAAGTACTCGAGTAATAGTGTAAATGTTTTCAAGTTGCTCTCGGCCTGCCAATGTTACTCGAGTAGCCACTCAAGTAACCAGGTAAATAACTTAGAGTTGCTCTCAGCCTGCCAACGTTACTCGAGTAACCATGTAAAAGTCTTCCAGTTGCTCTTGACCTGCCAATGATACTCGAGTATGTACTCGAGTTACTATGTTTCAGAAAATGTGTTGCTCTCGGCATTTTGTACCCTGCCAATGTTACTTGAGTACCTACTCGAGTAACGCACTGTGGTAAGCAAAAATCTGAAGGTAGTACTCGAATAACTTAATCTATTTTTATCATATTTCACTCGAGGTGCTACTCAAGTTTGCAGGTAGTTAATGATTCATTTTAAGTGGATTACTCGAGTATGTACTCGACTATGCTGGGTTATTTTTAAAGAGAAACTTCAAGTCATTACCCGAGTAAGCCATACAGAAAAATTATGTTTACTCGAGTATGTACTCGAGTAACAAGGTAATCAAACTTGATGTGCTCTCGGCCTTGAAATCCTGCAACATTACTGGAGTAAAGCATCGAGTAACCAAAAGTTTATTTGAAGGTTTACTCAAGTTGGTACCCGAGTAACCTATGAAGAAAAGAGTACATTACTCAAGTAGGTACCCGAGTAAACATACATTTCTAAAGGTTTGATATTTTGTTTATTCCATGCACTACCCGATTAATCTCATATTTGTTTGTTGACTTGCATTTCATCAAAGCTTTCTCGATGATACTCGAGTAGCTACTCGAGTAGGGAAACCCAGAAATTTAGAAATCATTCAAACGTTCATTGATTTGTCTCCTATATGATTAACATTCCATTGTATTAGTATTCCTAGCATATTTACAGATAAACAATGAAGAAATCATATCAAATAAGGAAAGTCAAATGAGAAGTTCAAATGTCACCTACCGCCAACAGATATATTTCAAATACTAGAAAAGTCAATAGTGGCTACGCACTCTCTAACGGACGAGAAGAAAATGTTCCAACGGTCTTTACTAACATATCTATATAAATGGGAACATCCAAATAGAGAAACAAAAACAAGAACTCAAACGAACGTATCATCAAGTTCTTTACTCTGTTTTTACTCATTTTAGCTGTACTTCAGTTATTCTTATTCACTCTGAGAGATAGATATTTCATTCAAACTCAATAATTGTTATTAAGATAACTTAAGGTTGTGGAACCTTAAGTTGGGATTGGATTGCAACTTGTAAGGGGGAGCGAGTATCCAGGTGAAGGAACTTGCTTGTACTGAGGTGCCAAGAACCCATTGAATCTTGGAAGTTATAGTGAAACTCTTAGAGAAGCTCTGAGGACTGGACGTAGGTCAAAGTGGTTGTGGCCGAACCAGTATAACTCCCGGTGTACACTTCGGTGATATTTCTCTTTACTCTTTACTGTTTTAATTTCACCATTAAGTTTTATATTTCCAACGAAAGTTTTAGTATCACCCAATTCACCCCCCTCTTGAGTGAAACGCTTGCTCTAACATTTGGTATCAGAGCGTAGGTTTTCTTGTTAAGGTATAACAACCTAAGAAGGATCCAATGGCAAGCATGGGTGAAGGAATTCTTCCCGACAAAGCATCCATCTCTAGACCTCCCGGTTTCAGTGGAGAACATTTTTCTTTCTGGAAAGCAAAATTCAGAGTGTTCGTGATGGCTACCTAATATAGGCTATGTGATGTAATTGAGAGTGGAAATTATCAACCTACAAAGATTATAGATTCTCAGAAAATTCCAAAGACGCCAGCAGAATATGATGAGAATGACAAGAAACTTATCACTCTCAATAGCAAGGCAATTCTGATGTTACAAAGTGCCTTGAGTCAAAGTGAATACTTCAGAATTTGCACACTTCCAACAGTAAAGGAAATATGGGAAGCTCTGGAAATAGCTCATGAAGGAACTTCGGGGATAAAGGAGAATCGGATCAACACCTTGGTCACTGAATTCGATCTACGTCGGATGAAATCAGGTGAATCAATATCTGAATTCGAACTTAGATATACTCATCTTGTTAATCAACTTGCAGCACTTGGGAAAATTTATGATCAGCATACCCAAGTACGAAAGATTTTGAATATTCTTTCTAAAGAGTGGGAGGCCAAAGTCACTATAATAGAAGAAGCAAAAGGAGAATCAATAAGATCAGTTGCTTCTCTATTTGGAAGTCTTTGTGAATATGAAAGCAAACTAAAGTTCAAACGAGAACTAGATGACATTGGTGACAAGAAAAAGAAAGGTCTAGCACTAAAAGCAAAGGAAGAAAATCAAGATGAAGATGAGGAATTCGATGATGATGAAATGGGCTTAATCATAAAACGATTCAGAAAATTTTACAAGAAAGGTCAAGGATTCAAACACTTTCATAAAGGAGAAACTAGTAGCAAAGATCATATCATATGCTACGAATGTGGAAAACCAGGACATATCAAGTCAGAATGTCCATAGCTGAATCAAAAGAGCAAAGAAAAGAGAAAAGGCAAATTCTTTAAAAAGAAGGCCTTTGTATCTGCTATATGGGGTGATAATTCCTCTGACGAAGAAAGTGATGAAGAAGAAGTAGCAAATATATGTCTTCTTGCTCAAGAAGAAACAGAAAAAGTGGTAAATGATTCTGAACCTACCTATGATGAATTACTTTCTGAATATAATGCTTTACATTCTGAATTCATCAAAGTAGTTAAAGAATTGGTTGTTTTCAAAAAGAAAAACAAAGTTCTTGAAATTGAGCTTAAAGAACGTTCAGAAAAGGATTGTGAAAGTTGTTCTTCTTTGAAAAAGAAAAACATTGATCTCACAAAAACTCTTGAAAAATTTACACAAGGAAGTGAGATGCTAAATGTTATTTTAAAAGCTTAACGATTTGTAAATGACCAATCTGGAATTGGATATGATCCAAAATCAAATAGAAGGAAAGGTAGAAAGAAAGCAGGAGGTAAGTCATATTTAAATTATTTCCAGCATTCTGTGCATACATCAAATCCTTTTGCATTTTGTAATTACTGTAATAGAAAAGGCCATCATACTTCTTCATGCATTCATAAGAAGAAAGGAACAATAGGAACCTACAAATGGGTACCTAAAGGCTCATATGTTTAGAAAATTATTTGTACTAACCCAAAAGGACCCAAAAAGATGTGGGTACCTAAGACTTAGTCATTTGATTGCAGGTATGTCTCAAAGCATCCAAAAATAGCAAGTGGTACATAGATAATGGATGCTCTAGACATATGACTGAAGATTTCGAAAGTTTTACCACATTGCAACCTAAGGAAGGTGGAAAGGTAAAATTCAGAGGAAATCAATCCGGAAGGATAGTAGGAATTGGTGAAATAAAAAATGACAAAGGAATACAAGTCAAAGATGTATATTATGTTGAAGGCTTGTGTCACAATTTGCTGAGCGTAAGTCAAAGTGCAGATAAAGACAACTGGGTAATATTTGACTTAGAAGAATGCTTAATTATCAACAAGAATGACTTACAGCTTGATAAGAAGAATATCAAGGCTAAGCTCAGAGCAAAAAGGGAAGGTAACTGCTATACTCTAGATATTAGTAGAAATGAATCTGAAAACTATTTTCTGAGTAATGCTGATGAAAGTTCGCTATGGCATAAGAGATTGGCTCATGTCAATATGCATCAATTAGGCAAACTACTAAAAAAGGATTTAGTTCTTGGATTACCCAAAGTACCTTTCAAAAATGACTTGATTTGTGACGCATGTCAAAAGGGTAAACAAACTAAATCATCTTTCAAATTGAAAAACGAGATTTCAACAAATAGACCACTACAATTATTGCATATGGATTTAGTTGGCCCAGCAAGAGTAAAGAGTCTTGGTGGCAACTTATATTCATTGGTCATTGTTGATGATTTCTCCAGATTTATATGGGTTATTTTTCTATCATCAAAAGATGAAACCTTTGAAGAATTTATTGTTTTTGCCAAGAAAGTGCAAAATGAGAAAGGTATGACCATTGCAGGTATTAGGACCGATCATGGTGGAGAATTTGAAAATCAAGCTTTTGAAGAATATTGTGATACTAATGGCATTGATCACAATTTCTCTGCTCCAAGGACGCCTCAACAAAATGGAGTTGTGGAACGCAAGAATAGAGTGCTCACTGAAATGGCTAGAGCAATGTTGAATGAAAAAAATGTGTCTCAAGTGTTTTGGGCTGATGCTATGAGTACAGCATGCTACATTTCAAATAGAGCTTATATCAGAACAAAACTTGAAAAGACACCATACGAGCTGTACAAAGGAAGAAAGCCGAACATTGCTCATCTACACATCTTCGGTTGTAAGTGTTTTATTCATAATAATAGTAAAGATAACTTAGGAAAATTTGATTCTAAAACTGATGAAGGAATTTTCCTAGGATATTCTAACCGAAGTAAAGCATATAGAGTTTTCAATAAAAGAACATGTGTTGTTGAAGAATCAATTCATATTGTATTTGATGAATTTGAATCCTCTGACAAAATTATTGATGAAGAACAGGAAGTTGTTTTAAATCAAGAAAATGGTCAATCTATTTCTAAGTCTCTTATTCCAGAAGTTAATGAAACTAAGGAAGAAGAGCAATCACTAGGTCAACCTAAATCCTGGAAATACAATAGAAGTCATCCCTTAGATCAAGTCATAGGAGATGTGAATGAAGGGATCAAAACTAGAAATAGAATTTTCAATGAAGTAAGTTTTTCTGTATTCATTTCTGAGATTGAACCTTCTAACATTGATGAAGCCCTATTAGACAATGATTGGGTTATAGCAATGCAAGAAGAACTAAATCAATTTGAGAGAAATCAAGTTTGGGATTTGGTACCCCGACCCAAGGATCATCCGATCATTGGAACTAAATGGGTATTCAAGAACAAACTCGATGAATCCGTAATTATGGTCAGAAACAAGGCAAGGTTGGTGGCCAAAGGCTATAATCAGGAAGAAGGGATTGATTATGAGGAAACGTATACTCCAGTGGCTAGATTGGAAGTTATACGTGTACTCTTAGCCTTTGCATGCATCAAAGGATTTAAACTCTATCAAATGGATGTAAAGAGTGCATTTCTAAATGGATACATCATGGAAGAAGTATATGTAGAACAACCTTTAGGTTTTGAGGATGTTACTAAACCTGACCATGTTTTCAAACTTAAAAGGCTTTATATGGTTTAAAACAAGCTCCTAGAGCATGGTATAAAAGGCTCAGTAAGTTTCTTATTGATCAAGGTTTTGTACGGGGAAAAGTTGATACAACAGTTTTTGGTAAAACAAAAATGTAATGATATTTTAATTGTTCAAATATATGTTGATGACATTGTTTTCGGTACTACTAATGAATCTCTATGTAAGGAATTTTCTGAGATAATGCAGGGAGAGTTTGAGATGTCAATGATGGGAGAATTGAATTTCTTTCTTGGTTTGCAAATCAAACAAAGAAAGAATGGAATCTTCATATCTCAAACAAAATATTTGAAAGAGCTATTGAAAAAGTATGGAATGGATGAAGCAAATGGCACGGACACGCCTATGAGTTCAACTATGTTGCTTGATGCTGATGTCAAAGGGAAAGACTACAACATCACAAAATATAGAGGAATGATTGGATCATTACTCTATCTTACGGCAAGTAGACCGGACATCCAATTTAGTGTTGGTATATGTGCAAGATATCAATCAGCACTAAAGGAATCACATGCTGAAACGGTCAAACGAATTTTTAGATACCTTACTGACACATCCGAATTGGGTCTATGGTATCCCAAAGGAAGAAGTGAATATCTTGTTGCATATTCAGATTCAGATCATGGAGGATACAAAACAAACTAGCGGACAAGGACAATTTCTTGGAAGATCTCTTGTATCATGGTTTAGCAAGAAACAAAATACAGTGTCTCTTTCGTCAACGGAAGCCGAATATATTGCAGTCTCAAGTTGTTGTGCACAAGTGATATGGTTAAAACAACAACTACAAGATCTTAGTATTTATCTCAAAGAAATACCAATCTATTGTGAGCAGTACGATAAGCTTGGCAAAGAATCCAGCTCAACACTTTAGAACCAAGCATATCGATGTCAGACATCACTTCATCAGAGATCATGTTCAAAAGAAAGATGTGAAAGTGATATTCATTCCTACTCATCTTCAACTAGCTGATATTTTCACAAAACCCCTTGCAAAAGATCAATTTCTATACATTAGAAGAGAATTAGGAATGGTAAATCCCAATGAGTTGTAAGTTATTTCAGTTTCTCATAATATTAGATGAAGTCATTTGTTAAAGTTTTGATGATCACTAATTTAAGCATCGGAGTATGTAGAAATTTGTTTTGCAGGAAGATTGAAACTCTGTTTTGAGAAATAAAAACAGAGGTGATCAGAAGACACCTTTACTGGAGTACCAACTTGAAGTTATGACTAACAGAGAAGCATTACCCGAGGAACAACTTGAAGTAAAGAAGCACTTTACTCGAGTATGTACTCGAGTAATGGTCTTCCAAAACTGGAAATAACGGATCAAGTTACCTGGAATTTGAATCAAACAGTTCAGTTACTAAGAAATGAACAGTCAGAAGTGAAAAGACATATTACCCGAGGCAAGCCTCGAGTAAACTTGAAGTTTACTCGAGTATGGACTCGAGTAACTGCAAGTCCAGATTTCCAAATTGATGAAAAATGACTCAAATCTATTTCGAATTGGCTATAAATGATCGAGGGAACATACATGGATAATTACAATATTATTCATGCCAGGTACGCAATTTAAATAAATTGTTTTAGAAATTTTTTGTATGATCACTCGAGTAAGTACTCGAGTAATCTTGAAGTTTACTCGAGTAAGGCCTTGAGTAATGTCGGGTTTTAGGTCTTTATCTGTCGCAAACTCGGTCATTTCCACAAAATCTCCTCGAGTAAATCACTATACTCTCTCTCAAAAACTTTTCACAATCAATTCCTTGCATCATTTCCGTCAAAAACCCAACAGATTTCAACCCCAAAAACCTCCTATTCTGTTCAGATTCTTAGTGCCCTAATCTCGCGACTGTGTCTCTGTTTTTCTAAGAATTCCATTTTTTCACTCATTCAGAATGGTAAGAACTAAAAACCTTACTCCCACAGATTCTTCTGAATCCCAACAACACCCTGATCCTCTTTTTTGTCCTCCCACAAAGAGAAGGAAACTTACCCCGAGATCAAAAGCCAAAATCCAACCTCAACCTCAACCTCAACCGAAACCAAAAGGGGTTGTGATCAAAGAGCCTATAGTTACAAGGGCTCAATCCAAAAAGAGTACCTCAACTGGGAAAGGCAAGAGTGTCAAATCTCCCTCTCCTCCACCCTCTGATTACTCTACTCCCTCCTTTACACCAAATCCTTCTAAAAAGCCCAAGTATGACAAGAATGTGGCTAAGGCTATAGCAAGCATACTAGATCAAATGGAGAAGGGGCAGTCTTCAAAGAAATCCAAATTGCCAGAAAAGGAGATCACCAACCCTCCAAAAGGGTTCAATATCAACAAACTAGAGGAGTCCCCAAAGTATCTCTCTCAATTTTCAAGGAGGAAAGTGTGTAAGACACACTATGTGGACCTCAAGTTACTTCAGGAGGTATTGAAGCACGATCTCAGTTCCTATTTAGAACCTTTTATGCCTTGGCTTTTGATTAGATTACCTTTTTGTACTAAAGTGATCACACACTTTTACTGTAACCTTGAGATCCTATATGAACCAAACAGAACCTCAGCTGAGGAAGAGATGACCACCATTGTGAGAGGCCAAAAGATTCTTATTTCACCCTCTAGGATAAACATGTGGTTAGGGATAGAGAACCCCCCAGATGATATTTACTCCCAACTTAAACCAAACCAAATATTTTCTATCCTTAAACCTGGTAAGTTAGTTGGCCCTTTGAATTTCAAACCAAGTGATATGTGTGATCATCACAGGGTTCTATGGTACATTTACTCTAGATCCCTTGTGAACAAGGCCAACAACTTTAGGTGGTTTGCTTCACTTCTCCTGAAGGAACAGAAGGACTTGGGGGAGTATATTTTTTCTGAGATGAAAAGATACAGAATGGATGGGAAGGCTACCACACCAATGCCATATCCTCAGATCGTATCACTTATTCTAAAAAATTATAAGATATGGTATCTTGATAGCAAGGAACCTATTGAGAGGATGACTCCGGTTGGGAGAAATCAGATTGGCAAGCTCAACATTGATATACCTCTCAAGGGCCCTCTGGAGTCTGGGTCAAAGAAGAAGAAGAAGACTGAGGCTGAGACTAGCAAGATGGATGACACTCAGTCATCAGCTCCAGCTGCCACCACATCATCACCCTCCTTCCTCATTGCCACACTTCAGTATTTTATGGAGAATATGCTCTGAGGATTCCATGTTGATATTGCCAACACAAATGTTGAACTGATAACTAACATGAATTACAAGATGGCGGAATTGGTTGAGAAAATGGATAAGAGGCACGAGGAGTTGCTAGCTGAGCAACGTGCCCAGGGTGAGACACTGAGATTGATTCTGGCACGACTGGATTCCTTGGGTCCAGGACCTTCTGTCGGTCTATCCTCTTCTTCTCCAGAGTATATACCATCTTCTGCACCACCACCACCTCTAGAGAACCCTACTTCTGATATTCCTCTCTCTGAGCCTGAGCCTTCTATCCCTCTGGTCTCTAGTCCACCTGAGCCACAAGCCAAAGACATTTTATACTCAGTGGATAACCCCGACACCAATGAGACCATTCATATCATCATTGATGATTCACCTCCCAAACCTCAGCCTGAACCTGCTCCAAAACCTATTCCATCTCCTACCCATACTGAGGAAATATCTCCCTCCTCATCCTCTGATCATCATACCCCAGAGGTTGAGACTACTCCAGAGGTTGAGACCACTCCAGAGATTGAGACCACTACTATGATCGTCTATCAGTCTCCTTCTATTCCTCCCAGAGATGATATCCATATCCCTCTAGTGAACCTTCCTGAACCAGCCTCTTCTAGTTCATTTGACTCCTCTGGTTCAGATGCTTCTATGGTTCTTCCAGTGACACCTATTTCCATGGTCAAGCCTTCTAGTCCTCCACTTGATTGATGAAGACAAAAAGGGGGAGAAGAGCTTGAGTGTAATTTTGTGGAGTGACTGTGCTTACTTTTTGGTATATGGTTGTATATGGACTTTATGGAGCTTTTAAGCTTTAGGGAGGTTTTTAAGTTTTTAAGAAAGTCTTTTGAATTTTAAGCTTTTCATCTTGTAATGCAGCTTAATTTTAATGCAAGTTATGATTTCATTTCATGTCCATTTAAGTTTTAAATTATGATACATTGTTAGACTAATGAGTTTGTTGTGTATGCAAGGTGTATATTATGATTTCATTCAATTTATACTTTGAATCTAAACTTAACAAGTTTTTCAAAATGATCTTTGAATTCAAGAAATATTTAATTGAGAATTTAATTTCAAAAACCCTGTTCAAAATCACCAAGTTTTGTCATCATCAAAAAGGGAGAGAATGTTAGATCTCATGTTTTGATGATAACAAAGAATTGTATGAAAAAGATTTGATTAATAAATAATTTTTGTTAGATCCCAAGTTTTGATGATAACAATAAGTCAATTATGTGCAAAACATGTTTTTAGAAGGTTAAGAAAAGTTTCCAAGTTACCAAATGCATATTTGATGATTTGCTGATATCTGCTGTGATATTGCACTGGAGTGCTCGAGCAAGGATTTTGCACTCGAGCATAGATCTCCTCTGTGCTCGAGCAGGTGCGAGTGAAAGCTAGAAAGTGTGTACCCGAGAGGCATTCTCCCATTATGTTCACTGGATCACTCGAGCACTAAGGTGTGCACTCGAGCAGAGAAGTCATTCTCACTCGAGCAGGTATGAGTGAGGGTCTGCGAGTGCTTGGCCGAGAGCAAGTAATAGCATGCTTCCTTCATTCACTCGAGCAGAGACATCAATGCTCGAGCATGGGCATTTTGTGCTCGAGCAAGTGACTGCGAGTGTTTGGCCGAGAGTCATGAAGTACAGAGAAGTGTAAGTGTGCTCGAGCACACCCGTATATGCTCGAGTGACACATCAATGCTTGCAAGTAAAAATTCTATCCCTCTCCAGATCTGTTGCGAGCACTTGTTTAAAAGGTATAATACTTGAGAATATTCTTCTCACTCGAGCAGGAGTCTGTGTGCTCGAGTGAGGGCCCACATCACTCGCGGGTGATAATTCTATCCCTCTGAAATCCTGATGCGAGTGATGATATTGAGAGCATATTCCTTGAGAATATGCGTCTCACTCGAGCAGAGGTATGTGTGCTCGAGTGAGGGTCTATATCACCCGCGAGTATAAATTCTCACTCTTGTCAATATGGTGTGCGAGTGATGACCCGAGAAGACACTCCCAGTTGAAAATGAAAGATCACTCGAGCAGAGGAAGTTGTGCTCGAGTGAGACCCCTCTTCACCCGCGAGTGAAGATTTTGTCTCTCTGAAATTCTATGCAAGCACAACCCGACAACAGAGGCATATGAAGGAAAATAGGAGATCACTCGAAGTGAGCCTTTCATGCTCGAGTGATGCCCTGTCTGACCACCAAAAATGCTAAGTCTCATAACGTTCATTCCGAATATGGTTTATTGTTATTTATTCATATCATCATTACTTATTATCATTGTTTAACATTGTTTTGATTGATTTAAAAGTATGATACAGGAATATGAACGTTTGAAATAAACTACATGAAGAAAGTTATACAACGGCAGACAAGATGATTATAAACACGCTGGCACCTACCGCACTCAGATTATTCAAACATGCACGTGTCTGCCAATACTTTCAAATGTCCCGCTCCTCAAATGAAGAATTTCCAAACGGGCAAAAACTGAAGCAACTATATATACAGAGATTCAAGGATAATAAAAAAAAAACAATGAAGCACATGAATTCATAAGCTCATACCAAGTCCCTGCTATTCATCATTTTTCTCTGTATACACATTGATCTTCAGTGTTCATTCATTTGCTCTGTAAGAGAGTCTTCACACAATTCAAAATTCTATGTTTATTTGATCTCAAGGTATTGGGACCTTGAGAGGGGAGTTTTTCCTTATGAGAGAAGCAGTTGAGAGAATTCCTTGTTGTATCTTCCACTCATAAGTCTTATAAGATACAAGCAGAAGAGAACGTTGCTGCTCGTAAGAATTACAGTGGTGTAAGCAGGAGAGAACGTTTGTAACCCCCTGCCTTAATTAGTGTAATTATAATTCGATATCTCTTAATTAAATTGGTTTAGAGACCGTCGAATAGTTCAAAACTCATTTAAAACTCCCTTTTATAGTAGGGACTTTACAAAATTTTCAAAACTTCTTTCCTATTCCAGTCTCAAATTCAATTATCGAATATAATCACCTGTGCAGTTAATTTACATTTAAACATATCAGAATATCTAATAGCAATCCCGGCAACCCCCGGGTTCCATTCATTCACTATAGGGTTTTAATTCCCATATAAGGGATTACACCACTGTATTCCACTAATATTTACAATCCAAAAATAATTTACAAGATCCCTGTCCAACAGGTTTAACCAACACGTCCAAAATAAATGTCCCTATAGGGTTCTAACCGCTCCGGGTTGTACACTTCTCCTTAGAGCCACTCGCCCTGTCTGAAAGGTTAGTTAAAGGAAAGAATGAGATTCAAGAGAATCCCAGTAGTAACAAAACATTTATACCACACATAAGCACACAGCATGTAAGCAAATCATCATACAGCAGCAGCACCACAAATCACACTCCACCCTCATCCCCTTTCTCCGCCGGGAAGGCACACCGCCTAACCCGAACCGTTGTTAGCTACTCAGAGACTATTGGCGTGGCAGTGCATACATATAGCCTTATAGCCCATACAGCTATTCGGCTTTCACAAATGGCCCGTCGGCCTCCACAAATAGCCTTTCGGCTCACATAATCACATATATCACACCTTATCCTCATCCCCTTTCTCCGCCGGGAAGGCACACCGCCCTAACCCGAACCGTTGTTAGCTACTCAGGGACTATTGGAATGACAGTGCTAACACAAATCCACAAATGTCGCAGCATACGAATTCATTACAAATCAACGATATAACACACATACAATGCATCATATATGGTACAAAAGAAAAGTTACTACCTCGTTCCTTTCTGACGTTCGCTGGCGTAGTTGGCTCACGAGGGCGGCAAATATCAAAGCCTATAAACAAAATCAAGAATGGTGGATTAATTCCCTACGCCCAATTCCTACTTTCAAACACTTAGAATAGGTTCCATATGAGTCCCTTAAATGGTTATAACAAACTCAAAGAGAACCTAAAAGGATTGGAGAATTCTAGGTTGGAAATTGCTTTGCAAACTCACAAAGTGCTGAAAATTGGGTTCTGGCTGCAGCCAAGAATTCTCTGGCTGCAGCCAAAAATGGCTAAAAACGTCACAGAAACATTTTGGCTGCAGCCAAGAATTTCTGGCTGCGGCCAGGACACACACAGAAAGTTTTGTGCTGCAGCCTAGATTTTCTGCTGCAGCCAAGGAAACTTTGAAACATCATAACTAATTCTAGAAAAATCAAAATGAGGTGATCCCAAATCCAAATGAAATCTCTTTAAGTCCTATTCCTAGGAAAAATATTGGCCATTACTGGGAATCACCACAAAAATCCAGATTTACCAAAAACCTAACGTTGTGCCAAAACTGGGTCCAGTTTTGATGCCAAACTTTGGACAGTTCAAACTCCCAGCTCAAAAAGCGAAATGACACAAAGTTTATGTCCATTTTGAAGCTTGAGATGTGAACTTTAAGACTGGAAAGTTTCATAATTTTTCAACATCATTTGCCCAGTCATAACGTCCACACCATCTGAGTGTCCAGAACAGACTTACATTGACCAGATTTTCCAAATTTTGCCAATTGGCTTCCAATGGTCCCTAATTTCAAATCACATACCATTTTTACACAATTTGGCTCAAGGAACACATTGGAGCCATCAAAATGACCAAATTCATTATCCATGGGCAAGTTCTACCACTATCACCACACATCACCTTAACATCTCCAATCAACACACACATTGCAATCCATTCCATCCCAAAATTCCAAATCAACTCCCATGGCTCAAAGACACAATTTAACACCACATTCTCTACCACACACTAACCAATTCAAGCATTCAAATTAGACCAAAAATGAGGGCAAAAATTCGAAATTCCCAAAACCAAACCAATGACCACAACAATTATACCAAAAGGTATCACATACTCATTACAACTTCTTTCCAAAGCTATTTCTTTGATTCACCAACTTTCAAATCCCCACAAGTTCTCAAACTCCACTAATCAAAAATATGAAACCATAGGAATAAAGCTCTCAACCCCTTGAACAATATTAATAAAGGTGAGTTGAGCATTTAGGGACAAGACCTTACCTAAAACTCAAGCTCCTTCTTTCCCTTTCTTGCTTGTTCTTGGCGAAAATGGAGGAGAGATGAGAAGTGAGAAGATGATGATGGAATCAGAATTTTTTTGGTGCACTTAGGCCCTTGGCCGACTTGAAATGGAGGAGGGAAAGGAGTTGCAATTGTTGACTCTTTGACCTCAATCCATGGTTCTTGTGTTGACATGTGTCAACATCTTGTGCCCCCTTCTAAACCCTCACATGAGCACATACACACACAATCCCACTCCTTTGCTTATTCAATCTTAGCCATTGATATCAATTACCAATGAGTTTCCTCTTCGGTAACTGTCCAATCGGTCGGTAAATTTACCGTTTTGCCCCTGATTGTCACAATGCTTAATAAACCATCATCAAACACATTTGCATCATAATTCACATTATTTACTTCAAGAGTGTTTAATTAGCATTAATTACATCACTTTGAAGTTATTAGCCCTTAATTACAATTTGGGATATTTTGGGAATGCATTGAGGCGCTACTTACCCCCAGGTAGTGGCTTCGATTCCCACGGAGGCGAAAAATCTCGCTTGGGGCGAGGGACTCTTGTGAGTCCTGGGTCGACGTAGTGTACCCAGCCTCTCCGCACCCGGTTGGTGGGAGAGGGCACCAACCGTTGTGGCCCGATGGGGTGAGACGGCGGTGGGGTGTGACAACGTTGTTGCTCATAAGTCTTGTATACATAAGCAAGTGAGAAGAGTCATAGGTTATTTTTCTGCACGTAAGACTTGTCGTAAGGGGGAGAGAAGTTTCTTGTTGAGAGAATATTTCTGCTCGTAGTCCGTTCAAGGACGATTGTTGTCTTGTGGCGTTCTGAGAGCCCATTGAATCTTGGAGGTATCGTGAAAATCTCAGTAGGTCTTGATCTCTGAGGACTGGACGTAGGCCCTGTTGTTAGGCCGAACCAGTATAACTCTCTGTATTCAAATCTTCTCAACTCTACTCTATCTACTATATTTTTCATATCCCCACATCAAGCAAAAAATTTATAACATCACCCAATTCACCCCCCTCTTGGGTGAAGCTTGCCTCTTACATTTGGTATCAGAGCCTCGTCTTCTCCGAAGAGCCTAACAGCTTGAGAAGGATCCGACAAATGGCAACAATGGGTGAAAATATCCTTCCAGACGGTGCTTCAATCACTAGACCTCCTGGTTTTGCTGGAGAACATTTTTCGTTCTGGAAAGCCAAATTCAGAGTGTTCGTGATGGCCAACGAGTACGGATTATGGAATGTTATACAAGATGGTGACTATGTTCCAATAAAGAAAATCGAAGATAGAGCAGTTAAAAAGAGCCCAGATGAGTTTGACGAGAATGACAAAAGGTTAGTGACATGAAATAGTAAAGCTATTCTAATGATACAGAGTGCTCTTAGTCAAAAAGAATATTTTCGTATATATACTCTACCAACTGCCAAAGATATGTGGGATGCTCTTGAAATTGCTCATGAAGGTACTTCTGGAATCAAAGAAAATAGAATCAATACTTTAATTACAGAATATGATCTATTTCGTATGAAATCTGGAGAAAGTATATCAGAATTTGAACTAAGGTATACTCATCTTGTTAATCAATTATCTGCTCTTAGAAAGTCGTTTGATCAAAATTCCCAGGTAAGAAAGATTCTTAATATTCTTACGAAAGAGTGGGAAGCAAAGGTAACAGCCATCGAAGAAGCCAAAGGAGAGTCTATGAGATCCGTAGCTGCTCTCTTTGGAAGTATTTCTGAATATGAAGGTAAGTTGAGATTCAAAAAGGAACTTGAAGAATTCGATGATAAAAAGAAAAAGGGAGTTGCATTTAAAGCTATCAAAGAAGAAGAAGAAACTTCCGAGAATGAAGATGTTCCTAGTGATGATGAAATGGGAATGATCGTGAGAAAGTTCAAGAAATTCTACAGAAGAGGACAAAGGAATTTCAAGAATTATCAAGGTGGACCAAGCAAGAAAGAAAACAAAGAACAACAAATAGTATGCTATGAATGTGGGAAACCAGGACACATCAAATCTGAATGCTTTAGAAACAAAGACAAAAAGAAGCAGAAAAAGAAAGCATATATATCATCTATTTGGGGTGATAGTTCGTCAGACGAAGAAAATGACAATGACGAAGTAGCAAATCTATGCTTGGTAGCTAAGGAAGAAGAATCAGACTCTAAGGTAAGTGACTCTGAACCCTCTTATAATGAATTGTTATCTGAATACAATACATTGCATACAGAGTTCATCAAAGTTGCTAAAGAAATGGTTAGTTATAAGAAGAAAGTAAAAGAATTAGAAAGTAATGTCATATCATTATATGAAATGTGTAAAGAGAAAGATAAGAAAATAGAAGATTTAACAAAGATTGTTGAAAAGTTTACTAAAGGAAGTGAAACTCTCAAGGTTATTTTAAATTCTCAGAAAGTTTCATTTGATAAATCTGGAATTGGATATAATGCTATGCATAATAAGAATAAGAAGAATAGTAGAGACTATCTTAAATATTTCAGGAATTCTGTGCACACATCGAATCCATTTGTATCATGCAATTATTGTAATAGGAAAGGACATTATACTTCATCGTGTTATTTCAAAAAGGGAAAGGTTGTTGGAACATATAAATGGGTTCCGAAAGGGACACATATTTCAAATACTAACCACAAAGGACCCAAGAAAGTGTGGGTACCTAAAACTTGATCATCTTATTCTAGGTATGTCTCAAAGCATCTCGAGCGAACAAATGGTATATTGATAGTGGATGTTCGAGACACATGACTGGTGACAAAAATAAGTTCACCATGTTTGAAACTAGAGAAGGAGGAAAGGTGACATTTGGAGGAAATCAATCCGGACGTATTGCTGGAATTGGTGAAGTGGGAAGAACCGATGGCATTCAAATCAACGGAGTATATTATGTTGAAGGGTTATGCCACAATCTCTTAAGCGTAAGCCAAAGCACTGACAAAGATAACTGGGTGATTTTCGACTCGAAAGAATGCTTGATAGTAAGCAAGAAAGATCTACTCCTAAACAAAGAAACTATCAAGGCAAAGATCCGAGCTTAAAGGGACGGTAATTGTTATACTATTGATTTAAATTCAAACTCTTCTGAAAATTGTTTTCTTAGTCGATCAGAGGAAAGTTGGTTATGGCATAAGTGTTTGGCTCATGTCAATATGAATCAACTTGACAAATTGATTAGAAAAGATTTAGTTGTAGGCCTTCCTAAACTCAAATTCAAAGACGACATGATTTGTGACGCATGTCAAAAAGGCAAACAAACTAAATCTTCTTTTAAAACAAAATATGAAATTTCTACTTCAAAACCTTTACAATTGCTTCATATGGATTTGGTAGGACCTACAAGAGTAAAAAGTTTTGGCGGAAATTTATATACGTTAGTAATTGTTGATGATTTTACAAGGTTTGCATGGACTATATTTATTGCCTCAAAAGATGAAACTTTTGCTGAATTTATTATGTTTGCCAAAAAGGTTCAAAATGAGAAGGGTATTCCTATTGTCTTATTAGAACAGATCATTGAGGAGAATTTGATAATCAATTGTTTGAAGATTACTGCAACGACAAAGGAATAGATCACAACTTCTCAGCCCCTAGAACACCTCAACATTAGTGGAAAGGAAGAACAGAGTGCTTACAGAAATGGCAAGAGCATTACTTAATGAAAAAGAAATGTCTCAAGTATTCTGGGCAGATGCAATGAGTACTGCATGCTATATTTCAAACAGAGCATATATTCGTAAATCTCTTGGAAAGACACCATATGAACTTTACAAAGGAAGGAAGCCAAATATTGCTCATCTTCATATCTTCGGGTGTAAGTGCTTCATTCACAACAATGGTAAAGAAAATTTAGGTAAATTTGATCCAAAGTCTGATGAAGGTATTTTTCTAGAATATTCTAATAGAAGTAAAGCTTATAGAGTTTTCAATAAAAGAATATGTACTATTGAAGAATCTATTCATGTTGTGTTTGATGAAATTAAACTCAGACAAGACTTAATGATGAAGAAGAAATGGATTCAATCAAGAAAAACAAATCTATTTCAAAGCAGGATGATTTTGAAACAAATGATTTTCAAAATTTAGAAGATGTCGATGATCATGCTCAACCTAAAGCATGGAGACATATAAAGGATCATCCAATTGATCAAGTTATAGGAGATATTCATGAAGGTGTCAAAACCAGAAATAGAATCCTCAATGAGGTAACTTTTTCAGCTTTTATTTCTGAAATTGAGCCTTCTAATATAGAAGAAGCTTTATCTGACAATGATTGGGTGATTGCTATGCAAGAAGAACTAAATCAATTTCAAAGAAATCAAGTTTGGGATTTGGTTCCTCGACCTAAAGATCATACGGTTATAGGGACCAAATGGGTTTTCAAAAACAAACTTGATGAGTCAGTAATCATTGTGAGAAATAAAGCAAGATTGGTCGCCAAAGGCTATAATCAAGAAGAAGGTATTGATTATGAGGAAACATATGCTCCAGTGGCAAGATTGGAAGCAATACGAGTACTCTTAGCCTTTGCTTGCATCAAAAGTTTTAAACTTTATCAAATGGATGTAAAAAGCGCTTTTCTAAATGGTTATATTATGGAGGAAGTATATGTAGAACAGCCTCCTGGTTTTGAAGATGAAACAAAACCTGATTATGTCTTCAAACTTAAGAAAGCATTATATGGTTTGAAACAAGCACCCAGAGCTTGGTATGAAAGACTAAGCAAATTTCTTCTTGATCAAGGTTTTGTCAGAGGTAAAGTTGATACAACTTTATTCATCAAACATAACAAAAATGATATTCTAATAGTTCAAATTTATGTTGATGATATTATTTTTGGTGCTACTAATGAATCTATGTGTCAAGAATTCTCTAAGATTATGCAGGGAGAATTTGAAATGTCCATGATGGGAGAATTGAACTTCTTTCTTGGACTTCAGATCAAACAAAAGAAGAATGGTATATTTATATCTCAGACAAAGTATTTGAAAGAATTGTTGAAGAAATATGGATTAGATAATGCTAACGGAGCTGATACTCCAATGAGTTCTACAACATTGTTAGATGCTGATGTAAAGGGACCAAGCTTCAACATCACAAAGTATAGAGGAATGATTGGTTCATTACTCTATCTTACAGCAAGCAGGCCAGATATTCAGTTCAGTGTAGGAATGTGTGCAAGGTATCAATCCAATCCTAAGGTATCTCATGCAGAGTCAGTAAAAAGAATTTTCAAATATTTAGGAGATACTTCTGAGCTTGGTCTTTGGTATCCAAAAAGAGGGAACGAGTATTTAATGGCATATTCAGATTCAGATCACGGTGGATATAAAACTGACAGAAAGAGTACCAGTGGACAATGTCAATTTCTCGGAGGTTCTCTAGTGTCATAGTTCAGCAAGAAGCAGAACACAGTTTCATTATCTTCGACTGAAGCTGAATATATAGCTGTGGCAAGCTGCTGTTCTCAAGTGCTATGGTTAAAACAACAACTTCAAGATTTGGGAATTTATTTAAAAGAAATCCCAATCTATTGTGATAATACTAGCACGATAAGCTTGGCAAAGAATCCTGTACAACATTCAAGAACCAAGCATATAGACATTCGACATCACTTCATTCCAGATTATGTTCAAAAGAAAGATGTCAAAGTGGAATTTATACCAACTCATCTTCAACTTGCGGATATTTTCACAAAACCAATTGCAAAAGATCAATTCCTTTATATTCGAAGAGAATTGGGAATGGTTAATCCCAATGAGTTGTAAGTTTTTTTTCTTGTTAAAAAGTTTAATTAAATGTTTCTTTTGATGATAACTATACTGACTTTAGCATCGGAGTATTCAAAATTTGTTTTTACAGGACTGTCACTCGAGCACTAAGAGTGCTGCTCGAGTGATGAGCTGTGTCACTCGAGCACAAATAGCTCTGCTCGAGCACAGCCCTATTAAAGATACTCTGCTCTTTGACATATAAAACAGAGGTTAACAGAGGAGTTAAGAATACCAAGGGAATGTAACAGAAACAACAGTGAAAATTGAACTCACTCGCGAGTGAGGAACTCTCACTCGAGCATGATATGAACATGCTTGAGGTGAGGAATGCCTGCTCGAGTGAAGAAGAGGAATTTCTTTGCAAAAGCTATCCAACTCATGGTTACTCAAATGATCTTGGAGGATTTGAGTACAAAGATACAAAAATATGTCAAGGAATCCACAATCCAGGTATGTTTTACTTGTTTCTTTATTTTTCCAGAAGATCACTCGAGCACAGATAGAACACACTCGAGCACAGTATGAACATCACTCGAGTACTAGGGTTCATGCTCGAGCACTGTCACTTATATCAGTTACTGGGGAGCTCAGAACGTCGCACTTCCCACTCTCACTTGAAGTGCTTTCTCACTCGAAAGACACAACTCTTCATCTTCAACCATTTTCTCATCATTCAATCACGTCTTTCTGCTTCAAATCGCTGTTACAACCTTTCAATCTTCTATAAAAGGTGATTCTTATCTTCTACATTTCTCATTCGTGCCCTAATCTCTATTTGTATTTCTTTCAAAAACTAAGAGTTCTTGCTTCTCTTCCACTTTCACTACAATGGCAAGAACCAAACTACCCTCTATTCCTCAAAGATCTCATTCTCCTTCTCCTACTCACTCTACTGCCAGTAAATCTGGAACCCCTGAGCCTACTCCTCCATCTCCTAAAATCTCTTCCTCACCTTCACCCCCTCCTAAACCCAAAACCAAAAAGAGGACTCCGGCTAAGAAACCTCACCCAAAGCCTCAAGTTTCAAAGAAAGACCAACCTCCTCAAAAGAAACCAAAGGGTGTGGTCTTCAAGGAACCCATAATCACTCGGTCTCAATCCAAAGAGGTTCAAGGAAAGGGAAAGAAGAAGGATTCCGAACTACCCCAATCATTTTCTTCTTCTGGGGATACCTTCAGTAAACAACTCCGGGAAGCAATAGAAAAATCCAAACTGGACAAGATAGTTGGGAAGATTGCTTCTCAAGCCGGTGTTTCAAGTTCACATCAAGATAAGCACCCAAGTGCTTCTGCTTCAGGAGCACCTTCTGCCTCTCAAGCACCAGTGGATTACCAACTCACCAGTCCTCCTGAGGGATTCAATGTTGCAGAGCTTAAGGCTTTATCTCAGAAGGTATATGATGATGAATTCAAACATAGACATTTCTGCCCAGTAGTATATGTTGATCTGGATTATTTGAAAAAGAATTGTCATTTGGACTTGTACCCTTACCTTCAATACTATGCTCCCTGGCTAAATATCCATTTGCCATATTCCCCCACTGTTGTGAAAACCTTCTACTGCAACATGAAGACTCATAATATTATGTCTAGATCCGGTGAGTTGATTGAAGAAGTAGTGTCTACTACTGTTAGAGGAAAATTCATTATGATTTCTGCCAAAATCATAAATGACTTACTTGGTTATGTTGCACCTCCTCCTGATCCACCCTCTTTCTCTGCCAATGAAGCTTTTAAAATTCTGAGACCAAAAGACCTAATTGGCCCCCTCATTTTCAAACCTATTGATATGCCTGATAATCACAGAATCCTTCATTATATATATTCCTGGAGCATAGTCAATAAATCCAAGAATTTTACCCACTTTGCTCAAAAGGATTACTATTTCTTGGCTTCTTTGGTTGTTGGACAACAAAGGAATGTAGGGGAGATTATTTTTAATGAGATGAGAAGGTTTCGATTTTCTTCAACAAGATCCACAACCATACCATACCCTCAACTTGATTCCTTTATTTTGATGAAAAACAAAATTTGGTATTTGGAAGGAACTGAAAGGGTACTCATCTCACGGTTTGGTAAGACTCAGTTAACTCACATGGGTATCAATCTTCCGGTGAGTCGGACCAAAGCCACATCCAAGAGGGAAGCCACTCCATCCAGAGGAGATGAGGCACAATCATCAGCACAAGGTCCTATTCCTCCTCCTTCCTTTCTCAATGCCTCTCTGTCCAATCATCTGACTGAGGTAATTAATCAAGCTGTATCAAGTTTGAAGAAGGAATTAGTGACTGAGTATGAGAAGCTTCTGGAGAACATGGAAGCACAAGTCATTAATCTGGTAGACAAGGCCAATCTTAACTTTGAACTGATGTTCAAAACTTAGGAGGAGATGTCACAGAGGATTACTAATATGGAGACCTTCCTGCATTCACATTTTCCCTCTTCATCTTCCAGGGTGCCTCCAGAGACCACTCATACCTCACCACTTCATCCACAGACTCATGTTCTTTTCACTGATCCAGAGTCTAATGTAGATGTTACATTTGATCGGTCGCCTTCACTACCTCCCTCATCATCTGTACCATAGCCACCATCTCCTTCTGATCAGCCCATTGACCCTCTCACTACCATGATATCCTTTGTTCCACCTCCACAGCCCCCTTCTGATGTTGACAAAACGGGGGAGAAGGATGTGTGATGTTTTCTGAGCTTCTATAGGGTGTATATGGGTGTTTGGGTAGATTTCTGTATTGGGTAGGAATTTGATTTGATGTTATTTTGATTTGATGTTATGAAACTATTATGTTTGATGTTATTGATATTAAGTACTTGTTTCAAGATTGAACTTTTTCATGTTTTCAAGTTGTTCATGATTTTGATTATCAAGTTACTATTAAGATATATACCTTGTACTGTACTTACCTTGGCTGTTAAGTGTCTAGAGGAAACATTGCAGGAAAACTTGAATTTGAAACTTAAACTTTGATATGCATTTGGAAACATTGAAGAAATTTCAAAAATTTTCAATTTCAATCAATTTCTCTTAAATCTTCATCACAAAGAGTTTTGTCATCATCAAAAAGGGGGAGAATGTTAGATCCCAAGTTTTGATGATAACAATAAGTCAATTATGTGCAAAACATGTTTTTAGAAGGTTAAGAAAAGTTTCCAAGTTACCAAATGCATATTTGATGATTTGCTGATATCTGCTGTGATATTGCACTGGAGTGCTCGAGCAAGGATTTTGCACTCGAGCATAGATCTCCTCTGTGCTCGAGCAGGTGCGAGTGAAAGCCAGAAAGTGTGTACCCGAGAGGCATTCTCCCATTATGTTCACTGGATCACTCGAGCACTAAGGTGTGCACTCGAGCAGAGAAGTCATTCTCACTCGATCAGGTGTGAGTGAGGGTCTGCGAGTGCTTGGCCGAGAGCAAGTAATAGCATGCTTCCTTCATTCACTCGAGCAGAGACATCAATGCTCGAGCATGGGCATTTTGTGCTCGAGCAAGTGACTGCGAGTGTTTGGCCGAGAGTCATGAAGTACAGAGAAGTGTAAGTGTGCTCGAGCACACCCCTATATGCTCGAGTGACACATCAATGCTTGCAAGTGAAAATTCTATCCCTCTCCAGATCTGTTGCGAGCACTTGTTTAAAAGGTATAATACTTGAGAATATTCTTCTCACTCGAGCAAGAGTCTGTGTGCTCGAGTGAGGGACCACATCACTCGCGGGTGATAATTCTATCCCTCTGAAATCCTGATGCGAGTGATGATATTGAGAGCATATTCCTTGAGAATATGCGTCTCACTCGAGCAGAGGTATGTGTGCTCGAGTGAGGGTCTATATCACCCGCGAGTATAAATTCTCACTCTTGTCAATATGGTGTGCGAGTGATGACCCGAGAAGACACTCCCAGTTGAAAATGAAAGATCACTCGAGCAGAGGAAGTTGTGCTCGAGTGAGACCCCTCTTCACCCGCGAGTGAAGATTTTGTCTCTCTGAAATTCTATGCAAGCACAACCTGACAACAGAGGCATATGAAGGAAAATAGGAGATCACTCGAAGTGAGCCTTTCATGCTCGAGTGATGCCCTGTCTGACCACCAAAAATGCTAAGTCTCACAACGTTCATTCCGAATATGGTTTATTGTTATTTATTCATATCATCATTACTTATTATCATTGTTTAACATTGTTTTGATTGATTTAAAAGTATGATACAGGAATATGAACGTTTGAAATAAACTACATGAAGAAAGTTATACAACGGCAGACAAGATGATTATAAACACGCTGGCACCTACCGCACTCAGATTATTCAAACATGCACGTGTCTGCCAATACTTTCAAATGTCCCGCTCCTCAAATGAAGAATTTCCAAATGGGCAAAAACTGAAGCAACTATATATACAGAGATTCAAGGATAATAAAAAAAAACAACGAAGCACATGAATTCATAAGCTCATACCAAGTCCCTGCTATTCATCATTTTTCTCTGTATACACATTGATCTTCAGTGTTCATTCATTTGCTCTGTAAGAGAGTCTTCATACAATTCAAAATTCTATGTTTATTTGATCTCAAGGTATTGGGACCTTGAGAGGGGAGTTTTTCCTTACGAGAGAAGCAATTGAGAGAATTCCTTATTGTATCTTCCACTCATAAGTCTTATAAGATACAAGCAGAAGAGAACGTTGCTGCTCGTAAGACTTACAGTGGTGTAAGCAGGAGAGAACGTTGTTACTCATAAGTCTTGTATACATAAGCAAGTGAGAAGAGTCATAGGTTATTTTTCTACACGTAAGACTTGTCGTAAGGGGGAGAGAAGTTTCTTGTTGAGAGAATATTTCTGCTCGTAGTCCGTTCAAGGACGATTGTTGTCTTGTGGCGTTCTGAGAGCCCATTGAATCTTAGAGGTATAGTGAAAATCTCAGTAGGTCTTGATCTCTGAGGACTGGACGTAGGCCCTGTTGTTAGGCCGAACCAGTATAACTCTCTGTGTTCAAATCTTCTCAACTCTACTCTATCTACTATATTTTTCATATCCCCACATCAAGCGAAAAATTTATGACATCACCCAATTCACCCCCCTCTTGGGTGAAGCTTGCCTCTTACAATTTTGAACAAAGTAATAACACGGAAAAGCATCACTTGAAGTAAGCATTGGAGTAATGAAGAAAGGCCAAGAGAAAAAGCTGAGAAACTTGATCAGAAGCAAATTTTCTAAGACATTACTCGAGTATGTACTCGAGTAATGAGACAAAACTTGAAGTAACTAGAGACACCTTCGAGTAACCTGCCAACGTTACTCAAGTAAGTACTCGAGTAATAGTGTAAATGTTTTCAAGTTGCTCTCGGCCTTCCAATGTTACTCGAGTAACCAGGTAAATAACTTAGAGTTGCTCTCGGCCTGCCAACGTTACTCGAGTAACCATGTAAAAGTCTTCCAGTTGCTCTCGGCCTGCCAATGATACTCGAGTATGTACTCGAGTTACTCTGTTTCAGAAAATGTGTTGCTCTCGGTATTTTGTACCCTGCCAATGTTACTTGAGTAGCTACTCGAGTAACGCACTGTGGTAAGCAAAAATCTGAAGGTAGTACTCGAATAACTTAATCTATTTTTATCATATTTCACTCGAGGTGCTACTCAAGTTTGTAGGTAGTTAATGATTCATTTTAAGTGGATTACTCGAGTATGTACTCGACCATGCTGGGTTATTTTTGAAGAGAAACTTCAAGTCATTACCCGAGTAAGCCATAAAGAAAAATTATGTTTACTCGAGTATGTACTCGAGTAACAAGGTAATCAAACTTGATGTACTCTCGGGCTTGAAATCCTGCAACATTACTGGAGTAAAGCATCGAGTAACCAAAAGTTTATTTGAAGGTTTACTCGAGTTGGTACCTGAGTAACCTATGAAGAAAAGAGTACATTACTCGAGTAGGTACCCGAGTAAACATACATTTCTAAAGGTTTGATATTTTGTTTATTCCATGCACTACCCAATTAATCTCATATTTGTTTGTTGACTTGCAGTTCATCAAAGCTTTCTCGATGATACTCGAGTAAACTTTAATGGATACTCGAGTAGCTACTCGAGTAGGGAAACCCAGAAATTTAAAAATCATTCAAACGTTCATTGATTTGTCTCCTATATGATTAACATTCCATTGTATTAGTATTCCTAGCATATTTACAGATAAACAATGAAGAAATCATATCAAATAAGGAAAGTCAAATGAGAAGTTCAAATGTCACCTACCGCCAACAGATATATTTCAAATACTAGAAAAGTCAATAGTGGCTACGCACTCTCTAACGGACGAGAAGAAAATGTTCCAACGGTCTTTACTAACATATCTATATAAATGGGAACATCCAAATAGAGAAACAAAAACAAGAACTCAAACGAACGTATCATCAAGTTCTTTACTCTGTTTTTACTCATTTTAGTATTTCTGTACTTCAGTGATTCTTATTCACTCTGAGAGATAGATATTTCATTCAAACTTAATAATTGTTATTGAGATAACTTAAGGTTGTGGAACCTTGAGTTGGGATTGGATTGCAACTTGTAAGGGGGAGCGAGTGTCCAGGTGAAGGAACTTGCTTATACTGAGGTGCCAAGAACCTACTGAATCTTGGAAGTTATAGTGAAACTCTCAGAGAAGCTCTGAGGACTGGACGTAGGTCAAAGTGGTTATGGCCAAACCAGTATAACTCTCGGTGTACACTTCGGTGATATTTCTCTTTACTCTTTACTGTTTTAATTTCACCGTTAAGTTTTATATTTCCAACGAAATTTTTAGTATCACCCAATTCACCCCCCTCTTGGGTGAAACACTTGCTCTAACAAGTATGTCCCTCACCGAGGCATGCTACCTCAAACTTGCTTCGACAGGAGTGATATTTACCGAAACAAAGCATGTGTCACAACCATAAGAAATTCAACTTAGTTCACACATACAGGCCTATAGTTGTCTTTAATTATCACACATACCAATCTATCCAGTCCTAGGGTTCATACAAAGGTCCCACAAGGCAATTTTAGTCTCAAAATTGTAGGGTTTATACCAACTCTACTCAATCTAGGCTTGTGTAGTTTTCATAAAAACCTACAAGCAATACCAATAATTAAGATAGATAGGACTACGTTACCTGGTATTCTCTAAGTTGAAACCAAGAAAAGTTCATATCACAAAGCTCGAACTCAACTACAGAGTAATAAGAAAATTAATTGAAACAAAATTATTTACTAATACTAGATGTTCATAATTTTATCTCTATTCAGTTGCTCAGAATTTCCTACGAGTAGGAAACATTATTTGAGAACTATATTTGGTCTGAGAATTAGGGTCATTATATTGGAGTGTTAAAATAGCCTTATCTAGCATTTCTATGATCTCAATTTGGTATTCTAACCTGTCAAACCCCGTTTTCTAGAAAAGTCCCAAATTTACAACAGAATTCCTATTTTTCAAATAGCAGATTTAGTGCGTAATAAATTTATCTTACCGTAGGCATCCAATCATCAATCCACTATTTCAATTTCTTAAGGGGATGTTCTGAACCTTCTCGCAAAATTCTATGAAGTTCCAATGGTAGGTGAAGTTGTAAACGTCGATTCTTTCTTCTAGGGTTTGTTTTCTACGTCCAAGAATGATTATCATATTTCTTTCTTTGTAATGCTTAAAAGGAAATGCCACTGGCTAATCCAATCATTTAATATGATGAGTTGGATGTCTTGGATCGGCTTACCAAATTGCAGCCTGATCCAATAGTAAACAAAGGAGAAAATAAAATTTTACCGGGGTTGCCTCGATATATACAAATATAGAATTGTTGAACCTTAAATCTAACTCACCATTCCTATATATAGGCTAGAAGGTCTCCCTCTTCTCCTTATTTAGTCAATGTGGGCCTTTCTATTCCCCTTTTTATTTTAGGGTTAAGGTGCAACTTTAACAACAAAGTTTTGTTTGAGGGGCATCTGGCACAAAAATGTTTTGGAAAGGGTAAAAATAACAATGAACAATTAAAAATGGTGCAAATTTAACAAAACCATTAAATTTGACTTAATGGCATTAAATTATAAGAGAAGAAAACCCCTAACGGTGTTAGGTCAAATTTAACAGTTTCGTCAAAATTGCATCCTTTTTAATTGTTCATTGTTATTTTGCCCCTTCCAAAACATTTTTGTGCCGGATGCCCCTCAAACAAAAATTTGTTGTTAAAGTTGCACCTTAACCCTTTATTTTATTATATATTTTCTTATTATTTACCATTAAATATTTTCTTCATAATATTACCAAAGTCTTATGAATAAAAATTTAGGATGTTACAAAAATAATCTCATAATTATGCACATTAACTCATTCGAGTCTATCCCAAAGGAAGTATGCAGATATAGAAGCCTAAAAAGGGCTATCCCCATCATTATGGAGGCATATACACAAGCCATAAGGGTCTATCTTTTCCCCCTTAAGAATGAAAAGAGATACAAGAGATTGCCCTTCCCTTTTGGACAAATGAGCCACGTGGCCTATCCTAGTAGGGATGAATGAGTCATATAGGCCTACCTAATAGGGATGAAGAAACAACCCTATGTGCACCAATGGGAGGTCTTATCACGTGATAGTATTTTTTTTCCTTACACATAATCCTTTCTCTTGGGAATGAAAAGAGCTACAAGAGTCTTTGCTTCACTCTAAGACAACTGAGGCAAGAAGGCCTATCCCATTAGAGACGAATAACTAACCCAATATGCATTAGAGAGGTCTTATCACATGATAGTTTCTCTCTCCAACTATTATCAATCACAACAACAACTCATGCAATATATCTCATGATTACTCATGGTCATGCTCTTACAAAAACAATAATCAAGGCAAAGTCCCTTTTCCCATACTTTACAATTTCATTTTAAAATCATAAATCCCACAAGACAAATTTCTCAAATGAAGAGTATATGCCAAACCAATAGAAAGTCCATATCCAATAATTTCATAATATAATTATATCAAAATCTCTCAAAAATAAGATATTAGCATCTATGACAAATGGAAAGTGGTTACCTATCATCAATTAAGAAAATATTACCATAATCAAGGCCTCATGCTCAACATTAGCAATCATAAATCAATCAAGCACCCATAGATAGAGCTCCCATCTCTCTCGACACTACCAAAATGAAGAAGGCGGAGGTAAGGAAAAAGAAACAAAGCACCAGAGGTGTCATGAAGTGTGTGTGCGGGTCTTTGTTTATTAGAGGAGCGGGGTATACTGGCTTTTAAAAACAAAAACGGTGGGGTCATCACGTGACCTCCCATTGTTGTGTATTTTTGGTGTGTATATATAAAAAACTTTTTCATAACCTTTTCTTTCTTTCTTTTTTTTAAAAACTTGATTCCTCTTTTTTTCTTCACTTTTCTAACACTCTCTTAAAATTCAAACAATTGGGTTAAATATACTTAAACAAAATTCTCATCATATTTAAATAAATCATAATATATTATTTTTAAAAAATAGTCTAACTACTTTTCATTTAATCTTATCTAACTTTATACATTTTCTCCTTCTTCTAAAATCATAGTTTGTAATTAAGTACTTAAAATTAAATTCCATGTTATTAAATTTCTCCTTACGCAAATAATTTCATAGTAAGTTTTAACTACCAAAAAATAATCTCATTAAACTCAAATCAACATTAATAAATATCCAATGCATTAAATTATATATTATTTTTTATAAAAGATAATTAGATACCATATAAAAACATAATTAGGCTCAAATGAAGAAGTTTGGGATGGATCAAGCCAAAGGAGTTGACACACCAATGAGCTCAACAACCTTGCAGGATCGTCATTAACACTTATTTTGTAACTCTTATTTTAATTGTCATTAAACCATCTTTAATGGCCATTATTGCTACTCAATGGTCACACAATTTCTACTTATAAAAGGCAATGTATGGAGCAACATTAGGAGGATCGAGGTCAGATGACAGCGAGCTATGTTTACGAGCTCCTCTCCTTTCTATTCTTCTGACTTACATTGTTATCTTTCTTGCAGTTTTGTCACGTTACTTTCTGTAGGAAGGGTTCGTTTTATCTTAGGGAGTGCTGCTTCCTAATTTACAAGGGGATTACGACATATTTTCTAAGGACGGTGCCCTTGGGCGTGACTTGAACTATATGTTTGTTGTGTTTCAATGGTGCTACTGCCAAAAATCTGTACGATGGAAGATGTTGGCACCAACAATCTTAGGAGATATTATCTGCTAATCTCATGGATGCATGGTGATGAGCTTTTTCAATTTGTTTGGTTGATCATAAAGGAAAACAATATTACTACCCTTTAGTACTTCATAAGGATCTGTCATGGATGCTACAAAAGTCCAGTGAGTTTTCTGGAAAACAAAGCAAGTGGGAATGAGAGTTGGTGGGGATGGGGACACTGTTTTTATTTTTTTAATTTATGTAAAATCCACCTAAGCAATTTTTAATATTATTTTAACATTTTTTTCTTCACATCCGTTGACTCAAAAATGTAACACCCTAATTTTATTCACCAATATGCCTTGTAATTCTTTGTGGCATTTAATGAAATGGAATGGTGAATTTTGGCCAAGAGAAGGAAGAAAAGGAATGAATTCAAATTAAATTAAAAAATGTAGTGTCAAAATTGCAATTTACCAATAAAACAAAAGATTAGTTATTTCCCCAATTAATTGAATTTAATTTTAGTTAATTAAGGAAAATGTATAATTGGAGCATTCTTGGTCAAATAAATCAAGGGTTTGAAAAGTCAAAGTTGGACTTGTGCACACATCAATTAGAGAGATTTTGGGAAATTCATTGGATAATTATAATTTCCCTTTTTCCTAATAGTTTCACCATAAAAGGAAATAAAAGGGAAAAACATATGTTGGTCACTTAATTATGCCAAGTGGCATTATTTCAATCCAAGGTAATTAAAGGTGAAATTATAAAAAGATGAGCACATGGGTAATTGGATCAAATGTTGCATATGTGTACATGTAACTAAAGCATGTGTAATGAAGCTACTTGGGTCATTAAAAGAGGGACCCTAGGCTTCTTTTAGGCTAACTAAAGGAGAAAAAGATTAGTTTCATTCTAATTGAGGTTATGACACTAGTTGGTAATAGATAAGTTTAAGTACCAATTTTGTCATAAAAGTCAAAATTTTTGGATAATAATAATTAGGGAAATACCAAGATATTTTAAAACACTCTTCCCTTCATCTTTCCTCATATTTTCCTTCAGCCAAGCAACCAAGGGAGAGAGTGAGTGAGTGAGTTCAAGGTGATCTAGAGAGGAGGAGGAGAAAAATCTCAAGGTAAGCTTGATATTCTTAGTGATTTGGCTTGTACCTTGGGTAATTCCTTCCCTAAGCTCCTCTTCTCTATGAATCTATATGCTTAGCAAGCAAAAATTGAAGGATTGAGGGGGAGTGTGTTTTGGCCAAAAGGAAGAAAAACCAAGAAATCAAGAGGTATCTTTAAAAATCTCAAATCCTTGATGTTGTTGTTGATGTTCTTTGTTGATTTGTGGTTGTTGGTTGATTTTTGTAAATTTCGGAAATGGAAACCCTAAGGGGTTATGCTGCACAAATTTCCTCAAATCTTATTTAGTATGTGATTATAGGGCTTAATAAGGGATTGGGAGTAGAAAAAAACAAGGATTTGAAGTTTAAAATCAAAGTTTGCATTTTCCCTTTTTCATGCAACGGTTTCGGCCAAGTGGGAGTTAGGGAGTAGAGGCTGGATTTTCAAAAATCTAATGATTATATGGTGTTCAAGATGGAAAATTGTGTAGGGTTGATGTTGATCACTTTTTCAGAAAAGCTTTAAAAAGTGAAATTACGAAAATACCCCTAAAACCCTAAACAGGGGCTGTCAAGAGCTAAACTATCATTTGGTAGTGATTTTGCGAAAATCGAGGTCAAAAATGGATTCTAAAAGCAAAACTATCTAAAAATAGCATGGATCAAAATTTCTTGAAAAGTACGGTCGGATCAGGTATAAAGGGACCTAGATCGGAACCCTAGGGCATTTTGGTAATTTTGCAATTTAGGCTAATATAACCAACAAAAACACTTTGAAAGTGTCTAAAGTAGTACATAAATGAGTTTTAACGTAATTCTTGTATATTTGGACTTTTAGGACCGGATTAATTACCCAAGCCATTGGCATGTAGTTCGAAGTGTTGGAAATTGTGCCCAAAGGGCCAATCATTGTACTTTGAACATTATTATTTTAATGAAATTTCTCCATTCTGTTATCATATTATTTGCATGTTAACTGTGATAATTGTATCCTTGGATAATTCATAAATATTGTCCTAAAATGTCCCTGGTCGGTCATCTATGCGGGAGCAGAGATGAAACAAGACCAGTATGACATTGATAAGATATGGAGATACGAATCAAAGTCTTAGGAACTTGTAAGAGTACAAGGTGCTAGACCGACCCACTATGAGAAAGCTACATGGATCAAGTCATAAGCTTCTCTCATGTATAACCACGTCACAATGCCCTTAAACCTGAGGTCATCATGGATTCCTACGTGAGAGTTGCTAAGCTTTGAACTACTCAAAAGTCACTTTTGACTGGGTGATGATAAAGGCTATGATCGGGCTTAGTAGTTTTTCATGCAGAGGAATATGAATGATCAAGATGGAATTTGTCCCTCACATTAGTAGAGAGATTTACTGGGCCCCTCGATGAGTGAGTCTGAGAAATGTATGGCCATACTATGATGAAAGGAGTTTCTGTCTCTGTTATCAGGCTACTCAGGAATCGAGAAAGTAATGGTCAGGAATAAGAGGATGACATTATTCATGCTTTATCCTTGATCGATATATCGTGTGACAAAAGGGACGTGACATGGTTGTATGACAGGTTGCATCGTGATAACGATCCTCATATGAATTGGGTAATCGTAATGTCTTGCTAAAGGCCGCTTACGACTTTTGGGTTAGTATAGTTATAGGCCCACTGCCAATTTCATATGGACCTATAGGGTCGCACATAAGAATGGCCCAACACGAGATAATGTTTAATTTAGGGTGGATGAATTTTATATTTATATATATATATATAATATAAAATTCATTAATAATATTATATAGATATATATTTTTTCAAAATATATATCTTATATATATGTGTATATATATATATTATATGATATTATTATATTTAATAATATTATATAGATATATATTTTTTCGAAATATATATCTTATATATATATATGTGTATATATATTATATGATATTATTATATTGTGTTAGTTTTAAATTTAATTTATTAAGATATATTAAATTTAATAACTAACATGATAGAGATATAGTATCTCAGATTTAATTTATGAAGATAAATTAAATCTAATGGCTCTTTATTTGGATTAAATAAATAGGTTAAATTAAAACTGTTGGACAGATTTAATTTAAACTGAATTTATTTAATTAGCTCATCAAGATAATTAATTGTTAATTAATTTCAAAATTAATGATGATTAATTTTGAAATTTGAAAATAGCCTTTATAGGTTATAAATTTGATAGAGCAGATATATTCATACGCACATGAGAATTGAGAGCCGCAAGTGAAACCCTAGGAGACATTAGAGGCGCTAGCACGCAGTCTCAGTTGGAGAGCATTCATGTGGATACCGGTAGAGGGAGCGTACCTGACGTGTTGGCTCCTAGAGATCGTGAAAATTCTGAATCATCAAAAAGGTATGAATCCTTCCAACTTGGTTTAAACGCCGTTGATAGATCCTCGATTTGGATCGGTGAAAATTTTTAAAATTCTTCCACTGTGCCTACCGATCCTAACAGTGGTATTAGAGATCAATTATGCATTTAAATTGAGTTTATGGTTCTTATACATGTGATATATATGGGATGTGTACGTATGTTTATAAGAAACACTCGAATATGTATATGATTTGGTTAATACGATCACGACATTTATTGCTTTTCATATTGTATGAATTCTTGTTGTGGTTTATTATTTATCCTTGTTTGGGTATGGTGAACAACATGGCTTTAGAATTTTACAAAGGTTGTAATATTTAAATACGACATGCGTGCCGTGCCTTTCTTTAAATACTCTCGATGTACATTCTCTTCTCATCTCACTCCCCTCGAATGTTTAAACGAGGTTTCCTCAATGTATTTCTTTTATTTAGAGAAGTCCTCTCATTGGCTTGGGAGGATTTTAGGTTAGGTAAGCCATGTTGTGTCACGTTTAAATTATGATTTTGGTAAAATCATTGCATGATTACTTTTACATTTATATGTATTTATCTGTATGAGATACGGCCACAATTGCATCCATATAAACAAAACTAATTAATTAAGCCCTCTGAATCAAATCTTAAGTCATAATGCCGTCAATTAATGAATACTTGTCAAAACCTAGATCGCTCAATTGTGGAAACCACCAAAGTGGATGCACTTGAGTTATCTTGATGAGACAAGCTTGAGTAATGGTGCTGCTCATAATATTCATTATTGTTTTGACTTAATTGAGATTAACAAAACGGTTTTGAATCTCAAGGCATTAGATGGGGTTAAACATGCCGGATCATATGATGATTAAATCCCATAAAGATCTAAGAGTTACATGTGATGTAATTGGTAAATAGGTTACCTACCTAAATAACTTGAATTTAAGCGTCTTACCAAAGCGGACTTAAGTTTAAGCCAAATATGGATCTTTGCCCACTAATTATTATATTGAGGGTTGTTAATTTAGTGGGAGATTACTAACTAACTTTGCATATTTTAATTGTAGAATCATGTCGACTAGTAATACTGCTACACTTTCGTTGCGATCGATCCTTGAGAAGGACAAACTCAATGGGACAAACTTTCTTGACTGGTTCAGGAACTTGAGAATTGTTCTTAAGCAGGAAAGAAAGGCTTATGTCTTAGATTAACCCATTCCTGAGGAGCCTGCAGCTAATGCTCCAAAATCTCAGAGAGATACTTACACAAAGCATAAGGATGACTCTGTTGATGTAGGTTGCCTGATGCTTGCCACTATAGTTCCAGAGCTCTAAAGAGATCTGGAACTTATAGAGACTCATGAGATGATTGTACATCTCAAGGAAATGTTCCAGTAACAAGCAAGGCAAGAAAGGTATGAGACCACAAAGGCCTTACATTCCTGCAAAATGGCTGAAGGTACATCAGTTAGTACTCATGTGTTAAAGATGAAAGGCTATATTGATCACCTTGAGAGGCTTGGATTTCCCATGAGCCAGGAGTTAGCTACGGATTTGATCCTCAACTCACTCCCGAAGTATTATGACCAGTTTGTTATGAACTACAACATGAACAACATGGAGAAATCAATTTCTGAGCTGTATGGGATGCTCAAAACTGCTGAGCAAAGCATTAAGAAAAAGCCTAGCACAGTTTTGATGATTCAGAAAGGAAAGGGTATGAAAAAGAAAGGGAAAGGCAAATAGAAGGGTAATGGCTCAGGTGGTAAAACCAAAGAGTTAAACAAGCTTGAAACCAAGCCTGCACCCAAGAAGGCAAAGCCTCCAAAGGAAGTGTAAGATGCAAGCTTCACCCAAGAGGGGGTGAATTGGGTGATGTTATATATTTTTCGCTTGATGTGGTGATATGAAAAATATAGTAGATAGAGTAGAGTTGAGAAGATTTGAACACAGAGAGTTATACTGGTTCGGCCTAACAACCAGGCCTACGTCCAGTCCTCAGAGATCAAGACCTACTGAGATTTTCACTATACCTCCAAGATTCAATGGGCTCTCAGAATGCCACAAAACAACAATTGTCCTTGAAAGGACTACGAACAGAAATATTCTCTTACTAAGAAATTTCTCTCCCCCTTACGACAAGTCTTACGTGCAGAAAAACAACCTATGACCCTTCTCACTTGCTTATGTATACAAGACTTATGAGCAGCAACGTTCTCTCCTGCTTACACCACTGTAAGTCTTACAAGCAGCAACGTTCTCTTCTGCTTGTATCTTATAAGGCTTATGAGTGAAACGCTTAACAAGGAATTCTCTCAACTGCTTCTCTCGTAAGGAAATCTACCCTTTCAAGGTCCCAATACCTTGAGATCAAATATACATAGAATTTGAATTGTATGAAGACTCTCTTACAGAGCAAATGAATAAACACTGAAGATCAATATGTATATAGAGAAAATGATGAATAGCAGAGACTCGTGTATAAGCTTGTGAATTCTTGTGCTTTGTTCTCTTGTTGACTATCTCTGAATCTTTGTATATAGAGATGTTTAGATTTTGCCCGTTTGATTAATCATAGTTTGAGGAGCGGGGCTTTTGCAACTGTTGAAAGACACGCGCATGTTTGAATAATCTGAATGCGGTAGGTACGTGCGTGCTTGTAATGATGTTGTCTGCCGTTATTTGACTTTCTCCATAACAACTAATTTCAAATGTTCATATTCCTGCATCACACTTATAATACATTCAAAATGATGTTAAACAATGATAATAAGTAATGATGATATGAATAAATAACAATAAACCATATTCGGATTGAACGTTGTGAGACTTGGCATTTTTGGTGATCTGGCAGAGCATCACTCGAGCATGAAAGGCTCACTCGAGTGATCTTCCTATTTTCCTCTTTGTGCTTCAGTTATCGGGTTGTGCTTGCATAGGATTTCAGAGAGACAGAATTCTCACTCGCGAGTGATGTGGGGTCTCACTCGAGCACAACTCCTCCTGCTCGAGTGATATTGCATTTTCCACTGGGAGTGTCTTCTCGGGTTATCACTCGCATATCATTTTAGCAAGAGTGAGATTTTGTACTTGCGGGTGATGTGGTCCATCACTCGAGCACACACACTCCTGCTCGAGTGAGACGCATATTCTCAAGGAATATGCTCGCAATACCAACACTCGCATCAAGATTTTAGAGGGATTAATTTATCACTCGCAGGTGATGTGGGCCCTCAGTCGAGCACACAGACTCCTGCTCAAGTGAGAAGAATATTCTCAAGTAATATACCATTTAAACAAGCACTCGCATCAGATTTAGAGAGGGATAGAATTTTCACTCGCAAGTGCTGATGTGTCACTCGAGCATATGAGGTTATGTTCGAGCACACTTGCGCTTCTCTGAACTTTATGACTCTCGGCCAAGCACTTGCAGTACCTTGCTCGAGTACAGAATGCTCATGCTCGAGCATTGATGTCTCTGCTCGAGTGAATCAAGGAAGCATGATAATACTTGCTCTCAGCCAAGCACTCGTGGACCTTCACTCGCATGTGCTCGAGTGAGAATGGCTTCTCTGCTCGAGTGCAAACTCCAGTGCTTGAGTGAATCAGTGAACATAACAGTGGCATGCCTCTTGGGTGAACACTTTCTGGCTTTCACTCGCACCTGCTCGAGCACAGAAGAGATCTATGCTCGAGTGCAAAGCTCATGCTTGAGCACTCCAGTTCAATTTTGACAGCAGATACCAGAAAACATTGCTATGTGCATTTGGTAACTTTGTAAGCATTTCTTAAACTTATAAAACCATGATTTGTACACAATTGTCTTTTTGTTATCATCAAAACTTGGGATCTAACAGGAAGGAGTCTGCTACTTCTGCAATGAACCCGGTCATTGGAAGAGGAATTGCAAACTCTACCTGGAAGATCTGAAAAAGAACAAGAAGGATAGTGAGGCTATCGCTTCAGGTATTTATGTTATAGACATTCATTTTTCTACTTCCTCTACATGGGTATTAGATACTGCATGTGGTTCTCACATTTGTACAAATGTGCAGGGTCTAAAGGACAGTAGAAAGCTGAATAAGGGCGAGGTGGACCTACGAGTTGGAAACTGAGCAAGAGTTGCTGCTTTAGCCGTAGGCACTTATGAATTAGTTCTGCCAGGTCGGCTTTTGTTAGTTTTGAACAATTGCTATTATGTTCCTGCTTTGAGTAGTAACATTGTTTCTCTTTCTTATTTGGATAAGGAAGGTTATACTTCCATTACTAGGAATGGTAAATGTTCTATTTATCATAATGACATTTTCTATGCTGATGGTGATTGCATGTTGGTCATTATATATTAAATTTGGAACATCCTAATAATGGGAATATCTATAACGTAGCTACTAAGAGAATAAAATCAAATAATTTGAATCCGACCTACCTATGGCATTGTCGTCTAGGCCATATAAATGAGAAACGCATTTCTAAACTCCATCAAGATGGATTTCTAAACTCATTTGATTTTGAATCATATGATACATGCAAATCTTGCTTATTAGGAAAGATGACTAAGGCACCTTTTACAGGGCACAGTGAGAGGGCTACTGAATTATTGGGCCTCATACATACAGATGTATGTGGACCATTAAATATAGCTGCCAGAGGAGGTTATGTCTACTTCATTACATTTATAGATGACTTTAGTAGATATGGCTATATCTATCTAATGAAACATAAATCTGAATCTTTTGAAATGTTCAAAATATTCCAAAATGAAGTACAAAACCAACTTGGTAAAACAATTAAAGCACTTCAATCTGATCAAGGTGGTGAATATTTGAGCAAAGAATTTATTAACCATCTTAGGAGTTGTGGGATAATCTCACAATTGACTCCTCTAGGAACACCACAATGGAATGGCGTTTCTGAACGGAGGAATCGAACACTATTAGATATGGTTCGATTTATGATGAGTCAAACAGATCTTCCACCGTCCTTTTGGGGACATGCCCTAGAGACAGCTGCGTTCACACTAAATCGTGTTCCATCTAAGGCAATTGAAAAGACACCATATGAGATATGGACTGGAAAGAAACCAAGTTTATCTTTCCTCAAAATCTGGGGATGTGAGGTATATGTTAAGCAACAAGCCTCTGATAAATTAGCACCCAGATCCATAAAGTGCATTTTCATAAGGTATCCTAAAGAAACGAAAGGATACTATGTCTACAATCCCACCGATAACAAAGTATTTGTTATTCGAAATGGCAAGTTTCTAGAAAGAGAGTTTGTCTCTAAAACAACCAGTGGGAGCGACGTACATCTCGAAGAAATTCGAGAGCCACAAGATGGTACAGAACCACAGATGGAAATTAGAGAAGACTTACAACAAGTTGCTGAGCCTCCTCAAGAACACAAGGTCCATGAAGATCTGATAGGACACGGCATCAGCCTCAGAGATATGGATTTCTGATTACTGAAGGCCGTGATGTGTTGTTCATTGAGCAAAATAAGCCCACCACCTATAGAGAAGCCACAGTGGGACCAAACTCTGAGAAATGGCTAGATGCCATGAAGTCTGAAATACAATCCATGTACGACAATCAGGTATGGACCTTATTCGATCCACCTGAAGGTGTAAAAACCATTGGGTGCAAATGGGTTTTTAAGGAGAAAACTGACATGGATGGCAATGTAAATGTCTTCAAGGCACGACTGGTTGCAAAAGGATTCACTCAAACTCATGGTATAGACTATGATGAAACATTTTCCCCAGTTGCAATGGCCAAATCAATCAGAATCCTTCTTGCCATTTAGCATATTATGACTATGAAATATGGCAGTTGGATGTCAAAACAGCCTTCCTTAATGGAAAGCTGCTTGAGGATGTGTACATGACACAACCTGAAGGTTTTGTGGGTCCAGAGGACTCTGGTAAAATTTGCAAGCTTCAAAGATCCATTTATGGATTGAAGCAAGCATCTCAAAGCTGGAATCATCGTTTTGATGAAGTAGTCAAAGAGTTTGGATTCATTCAAAACATCGATGAACCTTATGTTTACAAGAAGATTAGTGGGAGCATAGTTGTATTTCTAGTGCTTTATGTAGATGACATCCTACACATTGGAAATGATATTCCTACCTTGCAGAGTGTCAAGTCTTGGTTAGGAAAGTCCTTTTCAATGAAAGACTTAGGTGAAGCCACCTATATCCTAGGAATTAGGATCTATAGGGATAGGTCCAAAATACTTATAGGCCTAATTCAGAGCACATACATAGACAAGATACTGCATAGGTTCAGTATGTAGGATTCAAAAATGGGTTACATGCCCATGTCTCATGGCATCCATCTTAGCAAGGATCTGTGTCTTAGTACACCTGATCAGCGAGATCGCATGAGTAAGGTTCCATATGCCTCGGCCATTAGATCTATCATGTATGCCATGTTATGTACTCGACCGGATGTCTCGTTTGCCTTAAGTATGACTAGCAGATACCAACAAGATCCTGGTGAGGGTCATTGGACTGCCGTCAAGAATATCCTAAAGTACTTAAGAAGGACTAAGGACTTATTTTTTATCTATGGTGGATTGGATGATGAGCTCTGCGTAACCGGTTACACAGATGCAAGTTTCCAAACTGACCAAGATGACCTTAAATCGCAATCTGGATATGTATTCTTCCTGAATGGTGGAGCGGTAAGCTGGAAGAGCTCCAAACAGAGCACTATAGCAGATTCTGCAACAGAAGCTGAGTATATAGCAGCATCAGATGCAGCTAAAGAAGCCGTTTGGATTAGAAAGTTCATTACTGAACTAGGGGTGGTGCCTACCATCTCAAATCCAATAGATTTGTTCTGTGACAATAGCGGTGCTATTGCACAGGCCAAGGAGCCTAGGTCATATCAAAGGACCAAGCATATACTCAGGCGATTTCATCTTATTAGAGAAATCAATGATAGAGGTGATATAAAGATATGCAAAGTAGCAGGAGAAGATAATGTTGCTGATCCTCTTACTAAGCCACTTGCACAGGCAAAGCATGAGCGTCATGTTAGGGCAATGAGACTTAGGCAAATTAATTATTGCACCTAGGGCAAGTGGGAGGATGTTGGAAATTATGCCCTAAGGGCCAATCATTGTACTTTGAACATTATTATTTTAATGAAATTTCTCCATTCTGTTATCATATTATTTGCATGTTAACTGTGATAATTGTATCCTTGGATAATTCATAAAGATTGTCCTAAAATGTCCCTGGTCGGTCATCTATACGGGAGCAGAGATGAAACAAGACCAGTATGACTTTGATAAGATATGGAGATATGAATCAAAGTCTTAGGCACTTGTAAGAGTACAAGGTGCTGGACCGACCCACTATGAGAAAGCTACATGGATCAAGTCATAAGCTTTTCTCATGTATAACCACATCACAATGCCCTTAGACCTGAGGTCATCATGGATTCCTACATGAGAGTTGCTAAGCTTTGAACTAGTCAAAAGCCACTTTTGACTGGGTGATGATAAAGGCTACGATCGGGCTTAGTAGTTTTTCATGTAGAGGAATATGAATGATCAAGATGGAATTTGTCCCTCACATTAGTAGAGAGATATTACTAGGCCCCTCGATGAGTGAGTTTGAGAAATGTATGGCCATACTATGATGAAAGGAGTTTCTATCTCTGTTATCAGGCTACTCAGGAATCGAGAAAGTAATGGTCAGGAACAAGAGGATGACATTATTCATGCTTTATCCTTGATCGATATATCGTGTGACAAAAGGGACGTGACATGGTTGTATGACAGGTTGCATCGTGATAACGATCCTCATATGAATTGGGTAGTCACAATGTCTTGCTAGAGGCCGCTTACGACTTTTGGGTTAGTATAGTTATAGGCCCACTGCCAACTTCATATGGGCCTATAGGGTCACACACAAGAATCGCCCAATACGAGATAATGCTTAATTTAGGGTGGATGAATTCTATATTTATATATATATATATATATAATATATAATTCATTAATAATATTATATAGATATATATATTTTCGAAATATATATCTTATATATATATGTGTATATATATATTATATGATAGTATTATATTTAATAATATTATATAGATATATATATTTTCGAAATATATATATATACATATATGTATATATATATTATATGATATTATCATATTGTGTTAGTTTTAAATTTAATATATTAAGATATATTAAATTTAATAACTAACATGATAGAGATATAGTATCTCAGATTTAATTTATGAAGATAAATTAAATCTAATGGCTCTTTATTTGGATTAAATAAATAGGTTAAATTAAAACTGTTGAACAGATTTAATTTAAACTGAATTTATTTAATTAGCTCATCAAGATAATTAATTGTTAATTAATTTCGAAATTAATGATGATTAATTTTAAAATTTGAAAATAGCCCTCATAGGTTATAAACTTGATAGAGCAGATATATTCATACGCACATGAGAATTGAGAGCCGCAAGTAAAATCCTATGAGACATTAGAGGCACTAGCACGCAGTCTTGGTTGGAGAGCATTCGTATAGATACCGGTAGAGGGAGCGGACCTGACGTGTTGGCTCCTAGAGATCGTGAAAACTCTGAATCATCAAAAAGGTATGAATCCTTCCAACTTGGTTTAAACGCCGTTGATAGATCCTCGATTAGGATCGGTGAAAATTTTTAAAATTCTTCCACTGTGCCTACGTATCCTAACACGAAGAACTATTTATGTGTAGCAAAAAGGGACACAAGGTAGTAACTCTATCTTTCATACACTATGTGAATGTTGATATGTTGTATGTTGTTATATTATGTGATATGAACACGTGCTTGGGGCACATTATCTAGTTGTAGTTTGAGACTCAGCTGAGGTATACGGACAAGTAGGGGTTCCAAATAGTCATTTGGTCCTAAGTATTGTGCACACACATGATATAGTATGAATTTTCATTTTACATTATATGGTGCATTGTATATTTAATTTTTGCATTTTATATGATTGATTGCATGTTACTATTGAGATTCGTTTGAATCTACGCTTTTTCAAAAATTAAAATATTCCAACAGAAGCTAGTGACTCCAAGGGCAAGGCAGCAAATACCGTCAGCTGAGGTGTGTGGGTTACAAGAGCAGAGCTGTTGGTTATATTATTAGTTTATTTTGTCATTTTTGGGCAATTTGTATATATACTTTCAAACCCTGCGGAGAGACTCTTGTATGTAAATATGTACTTAATATTAGTATATTTATGCTATTTTTGTATGTTTATGGAATTGTGCCATTATCACTTTACGAATATCAAAATGTTAAGGGGTTTGATAAGAAATATCAGGGAATGAGTTGTAAGCGAGTCAAAAGTTCAGGGATTGCACTATAAGTTCGTAAAACTTTAAGAGCCAAAATATTCATTTTTCCCATTATAATTTATGGAAATTATTTGGGTTTCACAATTTTATCTCAATTTTGAAAGTTTATAGTTACTTTTTCTCTAAAAAATAGTTTATAATTACTGTTGTACTTTTCATAAAAGTTGAAGGGTGTTTTAAAGGAAAATTCTAGAAAAATATAATTAAAAATGACAAAAGATAAATTGATGTTGCAAATTTATCAGATCCTAAGTCAGAATTGAAGTAGAAATCTGGGATTTCCAATTCTGACTAAATGACCAAAATGCCCTTAGGTTAGTTCACAAGTTTTAGAGGTTAATAACAACATTTGTATCTATATTAACAACATTGGATTTTACATGAATGACTTTACTTTCATGTTTTACAACTTCATATCCTAAAAATCAGGAATAATTTTGAGGGCACAAGTTTAAAGGGTCAATAACAACATTTGTATATATATTAACAACATTAGATTTTGCATTAACGACTTCACTTTTATGTTTTACAGTTGAATTAAGGGTAATTTGATCAGAATTGGAAATCAAATATTCCTACTTTAGTTCTTATGTGAGATTTATAAATTTGCAACATCAATTTGTCTTCACCTATTTTTAAATGTATTTTTCTTAAATTTTTCCTTATTTTCCATGTTGTGAAACCCGGATTGGATTGGCCGATCCAGCCCGGGAATCGACGAACCGGGCATCAATTACCGGTATTTTTTTATTTTTTTAAATCAATTTGTTTTATAATTTTTCTTTAGAATTTCATACTGAAAAGCCTAAAATATTCAATTTTTCACCGATTTAGCCTTATATTAGCTCCGGTTTAACTCATTAACCTTTAACTCAATATCCCAATCAATCCTGTAACCGGCCCAGGCTTTAAAACCTTGTTTATTTTAACGCCTTACCTTGAAAAATTAAGATAAAATGCAAGAGATCCCTGTTGCTCGCTGCCTAGGCGAAAATATCATTCTTCGATTACCACGACGTCGTTTAAGGGCTGAGGATTCAAACAATCCCTAGTCTCCCACTTGAGTTCGATCTGCGGCCGTCCTCTTCCTTGATCGCGTTTTGTCGTTTCTTCTTCGCCATTGATCTTTGTTGCTGTCCGTCAACCTCCGCCGTAGAGTGTTGGCGAGGTTTTATATCCTTTGTTCTGGTCCGCCGTTCATTAGGGTCAAACATCTCGCTGTGGTTAGTCTTGTGATCCCCCAAATATCTGTTTGCTTGTCGTTTATTATTATTTTTGTTTCCCCTATTTGGCTCCTTGTTTCTGTTTTGGTTTTTTTGAAACCATTTTCTCATTTCTAGTGCTGTTTTAGTTCTCTGGTTTTGTTCTCTTTGCTGTTCTGTTTCTCGTGACGTTGTTTTCGCTTTTTTTTTATAACAAAGATAGGTATCCATAAGCAAACTAACTAGCCTGTATCAAGGCTATTATTACAATCGAACTCAATAATCCTGGCTAATTCTCCATATGGACTCGGCACGTGGTGCAAACCATGCATTGTCAAAAGTGCTTGATGAGCTAACAAGTCCGCAGCCTTATTAGCATTCCTAGGAGTATGGCACACCTCCACTTCCCAGTCTCGATTAATCATCTCCCTAGCTTCCGTGATGAGATTATCATCAGGGTGACTGCTGTCCCCTCCTCCCCTTACAAGGTGCAATACTTCAGTGGCATCGACTTCTAAGATTATTTTGCGAAAACCTCTATCCCAGGCTAATGTCAACCCTAGAACTAATGCCTATAATTCTGCTGTTAACGCGTCACCATGAGGAACGTGAAACATGAACCCTCCAATGTATGCACCCACATCATTCCTGAAAACCCCTCCACACCCAACACGGCTACTTTCAGAGAATGTGCCATCAACATTAACCTTAACCCAGTCTGGAGGAGGTGGGTGCCAATGACTTGCACGATCAACTATCAATTGGCCATTTATGTTAACTCCATGCAGACATCGTCTTGCAGATTCAATACTAGAAAGAGTCGCCAATGCTTGGTGGTCCAGATGCGCATTCGTCACACTCCGATTCTTGAAAATTCTCGCATTCCGTCTCCTCCATAATAACCAGCACAGTGTCGCAAACTTCGTACTCCATCGTTCTTGGTCACTATCCTTTTGGCTTCGAATATTCACCTGAATCCAGTTCCTCAAATCCAAACCAAAAAAGGTTCTTTGTTTCGTCTTTGGCACAATCTCTAACCATAGCTTCTTAGTCTCTGGGCAATCTCGTAGAACATGTAACAAATTCTCTGACCCATTCAGACACCATATACAAATACTCGACAAACACATCCCCCGTCTTGCCCGTTCCTCGTTGGTAATTAAACGGTTATGTATAGCAAGCCAAAAAAATGTTCGACATCATTGAATGGTATCTAGCTTCCAGATTCTCTACTAGACCGGTTCACTCCTTTTCTGCTCTTTTACCACAGTACTATACGCCGACCGGATGGTGAACACACCACTCCTATCATGTCCCCACCGTACTTGCCTCGAAGGGTCAGTAATATCACAACCATCAAGAACATATTTCCAGGACTGTTTAATACCAGATCATATGTTAGATCCTGGAAGTTTAACGTTGATGCGTGGAAGGCGATCATCGCCACACTTATACTTGCTTCGGATCACCTGTACCCATAGGTCTTCTCTCTTATGCATGAGATTCCAACCAAGTTTCATCATGTAAGCTTGGTTTTGGCCTCGTAATCGTTTCAGACCCAACCCTCCATTCTTCTTTGAAGTACAGACTGTATCCCAGTCGACTAAATGTGCCTTGCGTTTGTCCTCAGTAGCACCCCAGAGAAACCGTTTGTTACTTTGGTCAATTTTATCACACACACCGATAGGTAGTGATGAAGTCTGCATAGTATATCCAGGAATTGTGGAGGTGACAAAGGCCACGAGAGTCGTTCTACCAGCCAAAGACAGTGCATTCACTTTCCAACTAGAAAGCCTCTTCCTTACTTTATCCACCACACCTTGATAGCTATCCTTAGTGACCCTTTTATGATGTAAGGACACACCAAGATACTTATCCAAGTCAGCAGTCATTTGAAACCCCGTAATTCTGCTCAATTCTGCACGTCTGACATGATTCATGTTCTTAGAAAAAAACATGCGTGTCTTGCTGGCATTAACCTTTAACACGGAGCTACGACAGAAGTCATCCAAGCAATGCTTGACTACCTCCGCTTGATCAACTGAAGCCTTAGCAAAAAGAATAATGTCATCAGTGAAAAACAAATTAGAGATAGGAGGGCCAGACTTACAGAGTCGTACCGGGTGCCAATCCCCATTATCTATCCTTTCACTAATTAAGTGGGCTAGCCGCTCCATACAGATCATAAATAGGTACGGGGAGAGAGGATCCCCTTGCCGAACCCCCCGTGTCGGAGTAAAAGAACCCGCTATCTCACCATTCCATAGAAGTTCCATCTTTGGAGAAGTAACACATTGATAAATAAGATCAACAAGATGCTTTGGGAAGTATAACTCCAAAAGACAGTCCCGTAAAAACCCCCAGTTAACTCGATCATATGCCTTTTCAAGATCAATCTTGATTGCCATATACCCTTTTTTTCCTTGGATTTGTCTCATCGAGTGAATAACTTCCTGGGCAATAATGATATTATCCGAGCTATGACGGCCCGGTACAAAACTATACTGATTGGGACTAATCACTTTAGGCATAATATTCTTCAACATGTTTGCAACAATCTTGGTGATTATTTTGAATATAACATTGCATAGACTAATTGGTCTTAGGTCCTTTAACTCTTCCGGATGGTCTTTCTTCGTAATTAAAACAATCCGAGTGCTATTGATAACTCCCATACTAGAGTGCTCCCGCCACAAGTTACTCACAAAATCACAAACAGATTGGCCGAAAAGATCCCATTGACTTTGATAAAATAAGGCATTCAACCCATCTGGACCTGGAGCCTTTAGAGCTCCCATACTAAATAGGGATGTTTTGATTTCTGCCACGTCTAAGCCATGTCCTAGCCACTCTAAGTTCGCAGCACTAATTTTGGGAAATGTAACAGAACAATCCATAGCCCTTCGTAGCACACCCTCATCAGTGAAGAGCGATGAAAAATAATCAGTGGCTTTCTTCTTGATTTCCTCTGTGTTGTACACCCACTCCTCAGCATCATTTCGTATAGCACCAACATAGTTCCTTTTCCTTCGGCTATTAGCTCGACCATGAAAAAAGTGGGTGTTTCGATCCCCATTTACCACCCACTCACACCGTGCTTTCTGAGCCCAGATCAACGACTCTTGGTAAAATACCTCCGCAAGTTCACCCCATAGCTTGGCTTGAAGATCAAGGAGTTCCTGTGATAATCCATACTTGTACTCAACTCTTGTAATTCCATTCAACCTCTAGATCAAATTTTTCTTCCGCGTTGTAGTGAACCCGAAAACATCTTTATTCCATTTTCGGCATGCTTCAGTAAAGTAGGCCACTTTCTCAGTCCATGGAAGATCCACTCGCCAATTCTCATTTACAAAGGGCGTGAATTCTTCATGAAGCACCCAGGCTGCTAAGAACCTAAATGGGCGTACTCCCTTATATGCACTTGCTATGCCCTCTAAGTTCATAAATAATAGACGGTGGTCTGATTTATACCATGGGAGGTGGGCACTGTGGGGTTTTTGTTGATAAAGCTTTTTTTCCCTTTGAAAAGCCGAAAACTTATTTAACGTGTAGGTGGCAAGGTGCACGAACGAAACCCACAAAATGTTACTCATTTATATAGTGTATGAGTTAATTTAAAATATACTTCAAGATTACAAATTCACAAGCTTCACTCCTCTTGGTCTTTAATCTTAAAGACAACATTGTTTTAAGGTGCTTGTGACTCCCAATCATACAATGCATTTTTGAACATTTGAAACATCCAATAAATCTGACAAAATGGATGGAAGTGTCATGCCTATCTTGGAGGTTTCGCGTCCACATTGCCATTTATGCGTCAGAATAATCATGGTTAAAACCCTAAATAATCAACTTTAATTGACAATGGAACTTGTTTTTTTTGGATTATCAATATAGTTACGCTTATTGTTTCATGTTTGAATATTTTAATAGAGCCATTTTCTTTTGAAATAGTCTGTATCTTGTGTATCTTTTGATAGTGCATTCATTAAAGCTTCATAATGGTATATGCATTCCAAAGCTGACATGTTGGTGATTGCTGTTTAAATGTTGGTGATTGATTGAGAATGACAAAAATGCCATTTTGAAATAGTTTTGTTTATGCATAATAGTACTGAGAGCATATTTCCTATGCACTTTTTTTGAAGCTTCAAAATTTGTGAATAGTTGAATAAATGAATTAATTTTGCGGATTATAAGTTATGTGTATGCTTCTGACTAAATAAGCTTGTGTTTGGTTAATTGATGTTAATAAAAAGATGACTTTGTATATCCATAAATAGATAGAGATGCTAAAGGTTTGGAGCCTTTGATGTGCTGACTCAACAGGCATTATTAATAATATGGAAAAAGATGGCCTAGATTATATATAGACAGATCAATAAAAGTTGCTAGCATTTTGGAGCCTTCAATGTGCTAAATTGGTGTTGCATTATTGTTAGATGGCTCCTCTTGAGCATCAACATTGGGGTTACAATAGAGTTGGTAGGAGTCATCTAAAGATTATTAACACTTATGTGTGTAGAGGAGTTTGTTACGCTTGCAAATAAAGTGGATAACTTTAAATACGATGTGATGTTTAGATATTTTGCTAACAATGTCAATGAAGTGTACAAAGCTATACAAAGTTAGTACTTAGGAAGCATTTTTGCATAAAAATGTCCATGTCTAACTATTATTATTGGCATAACTATGAGGAAAGGAAAATCTCAAGTGGTTCTATAAGTCAGGCCATCAGTCGGTGCATATCTCTAGTTTCAAGGATAGGACCCCATTTATGTGAATGTGTTGTGTTTTAGAATAATTGAGCATTGATAGGGACCAAGGTAGTATAGGCTGTAAAAGTCCCACATTGAGTAGTATGGGCTGCTTGATGGGGTACTTAAATGTTTTAGCTATCCCACCTCAACAGCTTGATGGGGTACTTTAAGTGCCTTGGCTTTCCCATCTCAACAACTAGCTTTTGGGGTGTGGTTCTCCAAGGTGCTTGGGTGCTTATCATTTGGTATCAGAGTCGGTAGCTGATGGACCGGAAAGGGCTACCTATGGAGGGGCTGACTAGCAAGTGGCTAAGTGAAGCTCCGAGTGAAGTGCCGTAGAGTGGAACCGCCGAGATGTCGGCTTTCCAAGGAGGGTGTATTGATAGGGACTACGGTAGTATAGGCTGTTAAAGTCCCACATCGAGTAGTATGGGTTCTTAAGTGCCTTGGCTCTCCCACCTCAACAGCTATCTTTTGCGGTGCGATTCTCCAAGGTGCTTGGGTGCCTATCAAGCACATAACGGAGTTTGATGACAATAATGGCTTTTGGTTGCCAGTTTTCATTTGTAAGTCAGTTGATCACATAATGACTTTAGGATTGAAAAATTAAGGTTCATCCAAGTGAAGCTCAATAAGGTTGGGTGCGCAATATATTTTATTTTAGCATCATAAGATCAAGTAATTTTGGTCACTGCTCTTCCTAATAATAAGTGGTCCTTTGTTCTTTTGACAAAAATAAATGTTGACATAGATGATGCTTTGAGATCATTTGATTATAATGAGGGCATTTGGATCATAACGAGAAACTGGTGTCTTAAACAAAGAAGTATAAATTCAACAAGGAAAAAGAAAAGAAAAGAAAAAGATTGGCTCAAGCAGGTATGATTTTTTTTTCTAAATACCTTTTTATGTTAAAATCTCCTTACATGTTTTTTTTTAAATATTCACCTCTTGTGCATTGATGTTGAACTTGTGTGTTTGGGTTTTATTATAGGTAAATGCCATCTTCACATGATGACGATGCTCCATATGATGAGAATACTTTGCATGATGGTGATGCAGTAGCTTGTGAGGAAACTAATGCTCATGCTTTGGTCAAATTCAAAGAGTTGATCCATGCAAAAAGTTGGGGGCGGAAATTAAACATTGCATGGAATGACAAAGGTCAACCCATTAACCCTGGAAAATCTAAATTTGTGAATTATATTGGGATTGTAACTCGGAGAGAGGTGCCCATCAGTTATAATAATTGGAGAAACGTGCCAAGATCAAATAAGGAAGCCATTTGGGAAGAAATAGAGGTAATATGTTTACTTTACTGAAGACAGATTCAAAATAGTTGGATTTCTATTCATATTGTTTTTTATATCAGCAAACTTGCTTTGTATTTTGAATACATTATTTTGCAGTCGTCTTTTAATATTGATGCAAGTAGGAAGAAATATGTGAATGGAACAGCCAGCAAACAACTTAGAACTTTCCGATTGAATCTTACAGCAAATTACTTGAGAGATGCCAATGGTAACATCATTGAGCACCCACCTTCAAAATATGCACATTTGATAAAGCAGGAAGATTGGGATGCTTTCATTGGGAGGCGTAAAGATGAGTCTTTTCAGGTACTTATGTTATTCAGCATTTAGTTATTCATATTCATGTGCACCAAGGATATGTTAAGGGAACATTGTGTGTTCAAATAGAAATGAAGTGATGAAAACCGGCAAAGAGCGACAGGTCCACTTTATCCATACAGAAGAGGGCGCCTGGGATATGCTGATCTAGAGCAACAATTGGTATGTACAAATATATGTTGTATTCCAACTGTCTTTTGTTATATAATTTTATATGCTAATGATTTTTATTTGTCCTAATCCATAGATCGTACAAAAAGGATCACAGGTTACCACCTTATCCCGTCATGAGCTTTGGAAGGAAGGTCATGTCAATAAGGAAGGCCAAACTGACAATGAAAATGTCCAACAAGTTTGGGACAGATGTGTAAGTAATATTTTTTTGAATTGTAAATTATCAGCTTTAATTTTTTTTTTTGGTTCACTAGTAATTAATAACATTTACTTTCTTATTTATATGACATAGGTTGCCCTATCAGAGTCTTTTTCAGAATATGAGATCCCTACTAAGCATGATGATATATTGGCTAGGGCGATCCGTGGTATCGAGTACCCTAGTCGTGTTAGGGGTCTTGGTTTTGGTGTCACTCATAGAGACTACTTTGAGAAACCAAGGCGTTTGAAGTCACAAGATTCGGCGGAGATTGCTCGATTGAGAGAAATGCTTGAGCAACAATACCAGAAAGTGGAGGACCTCCAACAACAAATACAAGAACAATCCTATTTGAAAGAGATTGTGCAGCAGCAAGCCCTACTTATTCAAAATTTAATACAGATGCAAGAAGTGGGGAAGCAGCAGGCAGCAGACTTAGCCAGCCCTAGCATAAAAGATAGCTGCACATTTTCATCTCAGCAAACTTTTGAGGAGGAAACAGTTAAGAAATCAAAAAAGAAAATAACTAAAAAAAACAAGAAAATGATGTAGCTAATGGTTCTTGTATAAAAAAGAAAGCAGCTGTTTTCTCTTGGGTAATATAATCCAATGAATTCCTTCAAAAAGGAAAGACAAACGTACAGCATTGGTCTACTAACTAAATATAAGGTATCGGTTTGATCTTTTAGTTTTAAATTAAAATGTATTTTTTCAGTGTTTTGATTTTAAAATTCAAAGTTTTAAATAATGATTTGTTCGTAACATTCATTGTTATTTTGAAATATTGAATTGAGCATTTCAACATTGGGGAAGGTTTGTCAATATTTGAAACTTCAATGTCAACATTTTTTTGTTGTTAACAGTGTGATATTATTGAGGGATTAAAATGACAGCTTGTTAACGGTGTTATATTAAGGGATTAAAATGACAGTTAAAGAATGGAAAAGTTCACTTTTGCCAAAGGACACTTAATTTATGGAGTTAGATACTATAGCTAGTGGTTGATGAATAAAAATATGGTTAAATTTTATTTAACCAAAAAGATTATATATATGATACAGTAAAAATGCATTATATTTTTGTTAGTGTTGGAATTTCATTCCAAAAAAAAAACAGAATTGTTGAAATTATTTGTCCTTGTTTCATACAAATTCAATATACGGGACTGATAAGTAAAATATTTGCATATTTATTTTTCCTTATATGATTATTTTATGGGTGATATTTGAGTTTAATATAATAAATTTGGGCGTGATTGATAAATAAATAATGTTTTTGGAATAAATAGCATTTAAAAAAATAAACATAAAAATGAAAGTATTGTAGCAACAGGATCACTGTAGCATATAGTTACACTGTAGCAGACGGAAGTTACAATGTAGCATATGGAAGTTATTGTAGTGACGGAAGCACTGTAGCAGCTGCCAGATACTGTGGCTGTTGCCGACAGTCACTATAGAAGCCGTAAAATTACTGTAGCAGCCGACAGATCACTGTAGTAGTACCGTGGCACATTTTTTCCCCTATAAATAGAGATCAATTCCAAGCTCAAAGGAGGAGAAGTGGAAGAGAAGCAGAGGTTTCCTTCTCCGATAGGGAGAGCTCCTTCTCTGACCGGGAGAGATCTTTCTCTAACATTTCTGAGTTCATTGTATTATTTTTTAGATTTAATTTCACGCATTGCATGCTTCCATCTTGGAAGGCTTAGGATTTTATTACATTTTGCATGCCTCCATCTTGGAAGGCTTAGGATTGTATTATATTTTGCATGCCACCTACATGAAAGGGTTTACCTTATAAATGGACGGCTAGATTCCTTCAATTTTCATGCATCTTTTTGTTGTATATTTATGATTGAGAATTTAATATTCAAGTTTTATGTAATGTTAATTTATTTTTATTTTTTTTTAATTTCATTATGTGCTGAACTTTCATTTTCCTATGGTGATGACGTAGCTTACTAATGATGGATTGAATCATAACTTATTAAATCTAGTTTGAATTTCTCCTTCATGATTGAGTTTTAATTATTATTCTTAATAGTTTTGATTGACTGGCCATCTTTTGAATGATTTCAATATGCATGTTGAGACCGGAAGGAGATATATGTGTGTAGACCCTATAATTAAAACTATGACTTGCATGTGAAATAGGAATATATTCATATGAGTTGTGTAGTCTTATTAAGTTCCATAAATCTTAATGCATAATTAATTGCTTAAATTCATATAGGAATATATTGGATTAGCAATTGATTATAGAATTGCTTGACCTTGGAAGAGGCTAGTAATTAAATTAGGGAAACTTGACTATCAATCATGTGGAATAAATTAGGCTAGAACAGATAAGTGATTTAATCCGGAATTTGTTAAGTGAAATATGACCCCTAGGACGTTTTCTCATATTTGCTTTCTTATCATCTGCACTCATATTTAATTGTTTTTATTTTATTTTATACTCTCAATCACTAACAATCGATCGACTAAATAAAATTAAAATTACCCATTTTGGTACTTAATGCTCAATCCTCGTGGGAACGATATTCTATTTACTTCTATATTACTTGATTACGACAGTGTACACTTGTACTATTTAATACATTATCTACACCCGTATCAAGTTTTTGGTGTTGTTGCCGGGGATTGTTGTCATTAATATCAATACCAAGTAATTTTAATACTAATTTAGTCTTCATGTAAAAATTTAAAAAAAATTACAAAAAAATGGATTATTCATAACATTCATTTGGTTTAATCAGTTATTACTTGTAATATCTTGGTTCTTTTTTTGGAATGCATGCGAATGGAATGAGACAAGGAAATATAAATGCTGGTTGGATTGAAAATTCTTCTCCTTATAATTGTTTTTCTTGTGCTTATTGTGGAGAGTGTCATTCTTATAAGCATTGTCCATATGGCAATACCAGTCATTATGTGAGAGATGATTTCAATATGAACCAAACTCATTTTGATAATTCCTTTTATCCTGGTGGAATTTTGGAGCAACAAGGGTTTTTAGATCCATATGTCAGGTATTCTCCTAATCCTCCTTTCTACTCTTATCCATATATTGAAGAACATACCCTTGAGTATAAGGAAAAGTTTGATTTAGAGAGATTATGTGAGGAGTTTGCAGAATCAACAAAGAGATTTTGTAGAGAGCAAAAGGAAAGTGCCACTAGAGTTGAGTCAAGTGTCCAAAATATTGGAATATATGCAAGTCAAATTATTTCGTCACTTGAAATTATGAGGCAAGATAATTCTTTGAGCATGATGACCACTCCTTGTGTTAAGGATGATTATTGTGAGGAAGTTGAGGATATGAAATTGGATGAAACCTTAGCTCTTGTGGAATGTGATAAGGAACTTGAAATCACTTTTGGAGAGAATAGTAGATGTCTAATTGAGGTTCCGCTTGTAGAGCCTAATCTTTGTGATTTTGATATTGAAATTAATGTGGATATTCCAAAAGTTGTTGTTCATGTCTCCCCTGTTGAAGTGTTGACTTTTACTGATGAGAGTCAAGTGGATTTTGTTGGATGCTCTAAAATTTTGAAAATTTCTAAATCTGTTTGCAAATACATGCATGTTGTGCTTTATTTGAATTCAGTAAATAATTGTACTCTAAAATTGTCAATGATTGAAGAAGTACAATTATTTACTTTGAATGATCATTGTTGGTGTTTGAGACATTGTTGCTTGAAAAGAAATGAAGAGAAGGTAATCCTAGTGTTTGATACTTTTGATTAGTAGTTTGTGTTTGAGAAGTCAGGCTGAAGACTATAAATTTAGCGCTACTTGGGAGGCAACCCAATGTTTGGTTTGATGTTTTGTTATGATTTTGTAGGATTTATAGTATCTCTTGATGATGTATACTACTTTGGTAGTTACAATTAAAAATGCAAAAAAAAATTTAAAGATTAAAAAAAAATATCTTTGTCTAGCTAAAGATGTTAAAGAAGGACGGCTATTTAGGAGGCAACCCAAAACTTCTTCCTTACTCTTTCAAAACTTCTTTCCTACTCCCTCATTTTTTCTTTCTTACTCATCGAAACACACTGCACTACATTGAACATTTTAGTTTTCATCATTTTTATTTTAAGTTACCATGGAGGAATCTCTTGCAAAGTTTAAGAACAGGTTCTCCACTCTTCCCAAAGATGTGCTTAGGAAGATCTATAACAGTGAACTTGAAAGGATGATGATATTCAATCGTTTGGGCTTTCCTGTGGACGTACGCTGGATGATTGAAGCTAAGGTACATTTAGCAGGTGAGATTCACAATTCATTTGTTAAACCTTTGCCAGGAATAGGAAGAAGTTCTTACTCTAAAAAGAGAAGAGCTAAAAGAATGAAGGTCTGCCATAAATGTGCAAGGTGGAATTGTGATTAGTGCTGTAGGGGTAAAGGTATGGTTTCTATAAATCGAGAAGATAAAATTAAATTTATAAAGGATGGACTGAGTAAGAAGTCATTGGATGATATCATTCAAACTCTTGAGACGCATCCGAGTGGTGATGTTCATCGTATTCTTCTTGATTTAGCGGACATATTCAACAGAGAAAAAGAGCGCTATTGTCTTGGGAATCTAACGTTAAAAGACCCTGTTTGCCAATTTATAAGAAAACTGGATGGGAAGCAAATCCTCTATTCATAGAAAGTGTTTGAGCCGTTACTTGATGTAAAATCAGAGGAAGATGTGAGCCAAAATTATAACTACTGTACATAATCATGCTGTTGTTTAATTTGTTTTATTTTTTCTGTAGCTTTTGTCTAATCTTTCTTATCTTTTTAGCAGCTTTTTTACTTTATCTTTTCAGTAACTTTTGACTTTCTTTCCTTTTTTTGTTAATTTCTTCACGCAATGGCTCACCGGCTGTCTTTATAGGAAAAATTTTCAAACTTCTTTGAAAATTGCGTGATTTGTGTTATTTTATTGTCGCTATTTTAGTGTTATATATATGTACTCTTTCACTTGTAAATATGTACTTTTCACTTGTAAATATGCATTCTTCCACTTGTAAGCGTACATGATCCGAGAGAAAGAAAGAGAAAAAAGGTATTTCACAAAAATGTAGATTTACATCTATTTGCATTTTTTGTGAAACTGATTTGGGCAAGAAAGGAGAGTTTATAACAGTAGCAAACGAATTGGGAATTGCATTAGCTGCCAGAAGAATAAACTTTGTGTACGGGGGAGGCATCCAGGGCCTAAAGGGAAGTGTGGCCATTTCTGCATCCATGAATGGAAGCAAGGGTTTAAGTGTAAGGGTGAAGGAGTTGGAAGATCACACTTTTTCCTTAGGACAAGAGTTACAGGTTTCGAGCTTGCCTGAACAAATGGGACTAATGTTCTACCATGCTCAAGCTTTCATTGCCCTACCCGGTGGTTTGGAGACGTTGGATGGCATTTCTAGCGTTACATAGTGGGCTAAGTTAAACTATCACAAAAAGCCATTAAGATTGTTAAATATTAATGGTTTTTATGATAATCTTTTGTCTTTTCTTGATCATGCTGTGGAAACAGGATTCATACCCCAAGCGACTCACCATTCCATAATTTCTGCACCAACTGCTCATCAGCTGTTCGATCAACTGCAAACCTGTGAACCTAAACCAGATCTACTCGTTAAGCAAATAGGTGGGCAATCTTCATATAGCAGTCAGAAGCAGAACCCAGATACTACTATTCGGTTGTAACTTTCCTTAATCTCTTGGTTTTACTTTATTGTGTGTTTATGTTTAAAAAAAACACTTCCTCTGAGCTCTAGAAGACATTGGGGACAATGTCTGATTTAGGTTAGGGGAGGAAAATTTTTTTTTCTTTTGTTAGTTGGTAAAACCATTAGATGCATAGGCTATGGAAAAAAATGGCAGAGTAAAGAGTTATTCTTAACTCCTGAGACGCATTTCATTAGTTGCATGTTTTTTTTATCTTTTTTTGAAAAAAGTAAAAAAGTAAAAAAAAAATTCATCTTGTTCAAGTACTTTGTAATGATCTTAAGAAGTATATAAGTTTTAAGGATGGATCAATTGAATTTAGAGATTTTATAGCATGAATAAACAACTGATTGTTGCAATTGGTGATGAATTTTGAGATTGAATGAACTGAGTTTAAAAACCCCTAGCCGTGAGCTTCTGAGCCTATAATGATTATTTCTCTTGTATGTGATATTTACCTACTAAGTTGTCACTCTAGAACTTGCTTTAAATCTGGTTGAAATTACATCTCACATGCACATTCAAAAATAATAAAGGCATTCATTTTCTTTAGCCAAAGCCAAATAGCCAACCTTGCAATTATACCGTTGATAAGCCCTTTTGAGCTTAATTGATTGTTTCTTTGTTCCCAACCCATTAACATGTGCTTTAATGATATATCAAGTGCTTTTACCTTATTTGGAAGATTAGTGGAGCATTTGAAATTTTTGTGAAATGGGCTTTTGACAAAGTGTGGGGTGTATCTATCATCAACTTTACAGTTGCAATTCAAAAAAAAAAGAGAGAGAGAAAGAAAAAAAAGGGGTGTAAAAAAAAAGAAAAAAATGTTAAGTATTTGAATTGCGGGTTGTTGTGTTGAGATAAATTTATTTATAAGTAGCCCATTTTTCAATTACTCTATTTCTTTAGCCTTTCATACCATGTTTTACATTCCTTTACCTTAACCCCATTACAACCTTAATAAGTCTTTTTGATTTAAATTATGCATGTGAATTAGGTAGTGGAGATTGAGATTTTTAGCAAGCCTATGGTAGTGCAATTTCTTCGGTTGAATTTAAGCGAAACACTTATCCTTGAACACTTGAGAGATTGAGAGAATGAGTTACAAATACGAACTCAGTTTATTCATTTTCAATTAAAGTTACCAGTTTATATTTTCATTGATTCATGAATACTATGATTTCTTTATTTTTCAATTGTGTTCTTACTTATGACTTGACACTACGGATTTTGTTGGAAGCACTTATTAGTTACTTCTTGTTCGAGGATGTTCAAGAGTTAGGTGTGGGGGAATTTGATAAATAAAATATTTGCATATTTATTTTCCCTTATATGATGATTTTATGGTCGATATTTAAGTTTAATATAATAAATTAGGGTGTGATTAATAAATAAATAATGTTTTAGAAATAAATAGCATTTTAAAAAATAAACATAAAAAAAATGAAAGTATTGTAGCAACAAGATCACTGCAGCAGATGGTTACATTGTAGTGGACGGAAGTTACACTGTAGCATATGGAAGTACTGTAGTGATGGAAGCACTGTAGCAGCCGCTAGATCACTGTAGCAGCCGCTAGATCACTGTAGTTGTACCATAGCACATGTTTTTTTTCCTATAACTAGAGATCAATGCCAAGCTCAAAGGAGGAGGAGAGGAAAAGAAGTAGAGGTTTCCTTCTCTAACAGAAAGAGGTCCTTCTCTGATCGGGAGAGATCTTTCTCTAACATTTCTGAGTTCATTGTGTTATTTTTTATATTTAATTTCATGCATTGCATGGCTCCATCTTGGAAGGCTTAGGATTTTATTACATTTTGCATGCCTCCATCTTGAAAGGCTTAGGATTGTATTACATTTTGCATGCCGCCTACATGGAAGGTTTTACCTCCTGAATGGACGGCTAGATTTCTTCAATTTTCATGCATCTTTTGGTTGTATATTTATGTTTGAGAATTTAATATTCAAGTTTTATGTAATGTTAAGTTATTTTTATTTTTATTTTTTTAATTTCATTATGTGCTAAACTTTCATTTTCCTAGGGTGATGACGTAGCGTACTAATGACGGATTGAATCATAACTTATTAAATCTAGTTTGAATTTCTCCTTCATGATTGAGTTTTAATTATTATTCTTAATACTTTTGATTGACTGGCCATCTTTTGAATGATTTCAATATGCATGTTGAAACCGAAAGGAGATACATGTGTGTAGACCCTATAATTAAAACCATGACTTGCATATGAAATAAGAATATATTCATATGAGTTGTGTAGTCTTACTGAGTTCCATAAATCTTAATGCATAATTAATTGCTTAAATTCATATAGGAATATATTGGATTAACAATTGATTATAGAATTGCTTGACCTTGGAAGAGGCTAGTAATTAAATTAGAGAAACTCGACTATCAATCATGTGGAATAAATTGGGCTAGAACAGATAAGTGATTCAATCCGAAATTTGTTAAGTGAAATCTGACCCCTAAGACTTTTTCTCATATTTGCTTTCTTATCATCTGCACTCATATTTAGTTGTTTTTATTTTATTTTTTACTTTCAATCACCAACTAATCGATCGACTAAATAGAATTAAAATTACCTATTTTGGTACTTAGTGTTCAATCCTCGTGGGAACGATACTCTATTTACTTCTATATTACTTGATTACGATAATATGCACTTGCACTATTTAATACATCATCTACACCTGTATCAGGGACAAATCAAGGCAAAAGAAAAATCTCCAACTTAGTCATAATCAGGTTCACAACCAAGTTTAAAATCTCAGCATAGCCATTATCTGGTTGGATATGATTAAATTTCACACTTAATCATTTGTATTGTATATGATTTGTTCTAATCAACCTATCTTTAGACAAACTGCAGGCATTTGTGGTTAACACTTCTTTACCTAAAATGCATAAATAAATAAGAAACTCGATAATATAAAGAGAATTAAAAATGTTATTACTAATCAACTTTAATTTGGTCTCATGGCATGTGAAAGGGAAATTAAGACTCATGGTTGTCCATTGTACTGTGTTTGTTACTTGCGTGATTGCATCTGCAACTGATTTTGAATTATTCTTTTGTAAATTTTGGGATTTTCATTCAAATTAAATGTTTGATTCATTGAAGTTTTCAATATTAAAGGCTAATTTATTTCTGTAGTCAAATCTAATTTGTACCATATAATTATAGCCGTAATTTGTAATAACTCAAAACTTCTACTTCTGTTTTTGACTAAGAAAATTGTCAACTTTTTGACCTGGAGCATGTGTATTTGATATGATATCATTTTCAAAATGGGCATTAGTATTTGTCCATTTTGGATCAGCATTGTACATGAACTGCTCGTCAAATCTCTCTACAAATCGAAATCCAAGTTACCAGAATATTAAAGCTAATTGTCAGGAAGCTTTTGGATTGTGAAATGATCAATCTTGAAGAAAAATGGTGCATATATACATGGACCGACAATAGAGAAGGTGAAGAGTTTGTCAGAAAAAAATGTTCTCGAAGGTATAATTGGGTTTGTTTGATTCTGTTTTTAAAAATAGCTTTTTAAAAAAAATAAAAAAATAATAAAACTTGTTTGAAAAACTCCTTTCAATAAGTTGTTTTTAAAAACTAAAATATTAAAACAGTTTTTAGGTGTTTTCATATTTTTTTTTTCTATTTCTTATTTTTTAAGGCCGCACATGTCCACTATTAACAACATGCCATTGGCGCCAACCATTGTCATAATATAGTCGGCGATGGCCGTAGCCACACGTCACTTAGAAATAGATTTTTTTTTTAAAACAAAAACCTATGGGACTGTTTGTTTCTGGTTTTTGCTTTTTTTTTTTTTTTTTGCAAAACAGTTTTATAAAATTGTTTTGAAAAGAAAAATTTAAAAACAAAATTTTTTTTTTTCAAAACAATTTTATAAAACTGTTTTGAAAAAAAAAGGTAGAAAACAGAAACAAACAGTCCCATATTCTTTGGCCAAAATTTAGTTCTAGAAACTATTAGTTCTAACCATCAACCTTTGCTGGTAGATCTTGAGTAGAGTTATGAAAGCCTCAAAACTATTCAAATTTGATTCAAGATGGTCAGCACATCTTTGTATTGAGTGAATTTCAAAAAATTGACTATCCTGAAACTGTGAAGGATTTTAGGGCTATCAATCTAAGTAACTTTATTTATAAAATGCTTTTCTAAAATTATTATGAATAAGTTGAAACCATTCCTTAAAAATCTCATCCCTAAAGTCAAGAGCTTTTATGCCTGGAAGATTAATTCAAGATAATATAGTTGTTGTCTATGAAGCATTTCATTTGAAGCTGAATAAAGAAGGGGAAAAAAAGGTAACTGTGAATTGACATTAAAGAATATGTTAGAATCAAGCGGGATCTCCTATACGCTACTCTTTTGAAGACAGGATTCTGCAAGGGAACGGCTGATAGAATTCATTGGCGCATTTACATGTTCTGTTAATTTTTCTATCTTGATATCTCCTTTCTTACTTGTTTTTTTTACCTGCGTTACCATGAAGTTTATTTGATTTATGGAAAAGACCAAGCTTTGAAGGGGATATTGCTAGTGTCGATCTTGAAGTTTTCCTTTTTCCGTTTCTACCTTTATTTTATTTTTTCTTTTGCTAGTTATTTGTTTTCCTCTCTCCTTAGCTAGGTTTCCGTTCTTGAAGTTTTTGTATGCTACGACCCACTAATTCCACTTGCCTCTCTTACCTATCCTTCTTTGGCCTCTTGATTTTCTTCTCTCATTCGTGTTTTGGAGATTGGTTTTGCCTAGAAGTACAAAAGTCTAAGAGTCTGTTGGTTCAACCCAATTGCATGCTTGCAATGGTAATAATGATTGCATTATCAAAAGAAGAGTGTTTGATTGCTCTTTAGCATAGTAACATGGTTTAGCATGGTAATGATGATTATCAAAAAATTGGTATTTCTCATTCATACCTCCCCTTTTGAATCTTCATTACCATCCCATTGCATGGTTAAAAAAGTCCAAGTTACCCTTTTATTTCATGTGTCTTTGTTTCACTTATCTTATTTCACTTGCCACATCACGCCACAACTGCCATCGCTACTACCTCCTCCTCCTCCTCTACTGGCATCACCTCTACCCTCTGCTACCACCACTACCTCCTCCACCGCCGTCACCTCCACCCCTCTATCGCCTCCACTACCTCCTCCTCCACCCCTTCTGCTGCCACTACCTCCTCCTCCTCTACTGCTGTAGCCACCAACCCCACTGTTGTCATTGCCACCACAACCTCCACCGCCACCCCCATCATTGCCCATAGCCACCACTATACCTCCTCCTCCTCCTCCGCCACCCGCCTGCTGCCACCACCACTACCTCCTCTTCCCCTGCCGCAACCACTACTACCTCCTCCTCCTCCTCTTTCGCCGCCACCGCCACCACTACCTCCTCTTCCATCGTCACCGCCGCCACCTGCCCACGGCCCACCGCCACCACACACTACATCCGCCACTGTCATAGCCCCCGCTACCCACGCACCGCCACCACCACTACCTCCTTCACCACCGCCGCCCATCGCCACTACCTACATTGTGGCTGCCACCGCCACTACCACCACCTCCTCCTCCGCCAACGTCACCCGCCCACCGCCACCAGCTCTTAACTATTTTTTCTACAAAGATTATATTAAGAGTAAAATAGACTTTGTGTAATATTTTAATTTTAAATAATTGTTAAAATATTAACTCATTGCACCTTACTTAAAAATCAAACCAAATACTACCACCGTAATTAATATTGCATTGCATTACCATTGCATCACATTGCACTGCACTATAGAGTATAATGGGATCGAACCAAATGGACCCTAAGTGTGAGGATTTGATGTGTCTCATTATTTTCATATATTTATTTATCTTTTTTATGGGCCTTTTGTACTTCAATTATGCTAATAAGGGCATGAGTGGGTTTGACTGTGTCCAAGGGTATTTTAGGGATTTTAGTATCTAATTTTAATGAATTTTAATTCCCAAAATTTTAATTTTTTGAATATATGATATTATATTTGATTATTCTTGTGTGTAGGCAACATCAGATTGGGCAAGCGGAGAAGGTAATTATATAGAAGAGTGATTGATCAATCCAATCGTCAAGATTGCAAAGAAGAGAGTCCCTAATTTTTCGCAACAAGTTTGAGCTTCCTAATTCTCACTTTCTTGGTTTAGCCAAAAAGGGGAAAAGAAAAAATCTCACTTTCTTGGAACTAACCCCTATTTTCTTGGAGCCAGAACCCTTCATCTTGAATTTTGAATTATTTTAGGGATGGATTATTATTTCACCTCAATAAATATTATTTTTATAACTAGACCGAACAAAAGGTCTGCTCACGACACAAAGCTATTGTACCTTAGCCCATATAAATTAGGGGAGATGAATGGGAGGGAATAATATATAGTTCGTTGAGTTGGAGAAAAGTGGGAGGAGAATTAAATACAGACCCTTGGTCCCATGCCCATTTTACATTATTAACACATTCAGTTTGTTCTTTATTGTAGAACCAAAATATTACAATTAAGCTTTTATAAGGGTTACGGACAACGTAAAATCTTATTATGAAATAAAATGGAGAATAACATATGATTGAGAGATGATGTATTTAAAACTGACAAGCTACTAAGAGAAACAAAAGGTGTATTGCTAATTAAAAGAAGGAATACAAGGCAATGAGAATAAAGAAGAGCTTGGGAGGAGTAAGCAAGTAGAAAAGAGAGATTTGTTAGACTGTCCCCCTCCTTGGCTTGACTACCTTAATGCCACGTTTGGTACATGGGAAGTAAGGAGGGAGAAGTGGAAGTGGAAGTGAATTTTATAAGTAAGGTTGTTTGGTTGGTGGGAGGTCACTTCCTCATGGAAGTTACTTCCATAAAAAATGGTGGAAGTCACTTCCATAGGTAAACCCATGGAACTGAGTTGGTTCCATTGGAAGTGAAAATTTGTGACTATTATACCCTCACCATTTTTTCAATTTACAGCTTTGCCACATATCCCTCCTCCCTCTTCATCCCCAACTTTGACAGCCCCCTTCCCTCTCTTACGTCAACGACAAGGACGGCGGTGGCGAGTCATAGCTGTTAGAGCAAGCGTTTCACACAAGAGGGGGGTGAATTGGGTGATACTAAATTTTGTTGCAAATATGAAATCTTTACGGTGAATATAAAGTAATAAAGAGTAAGGAGAAATATCACCCAAGTGTACACCGAGAGTTATAATGGTTCGGCCACAACAACTTTGACCTACGTCCAGTCCTCAGAGCTTCTCTGAGAATTTCACTATAACCTCCAAGATTCAGTGGGTTCTTGGCACCACAGTACATGCAAGTTCCTTCACCTGGACACTTACTCCCCCTTACAAGTTGTAATCCAATCCCAACTCAAGGTTCCACAACCTTAAGTTATCTCAATATCAAATATTGAGTTTGAATGAAATATCTCTCTCAAAGAGTGAATAAGAATCACTGAAGCATAGAAATACAAATATGATATATAAAACAGAGTAATGAACTTGATGATACGTTCGTATGTGTGCTTGGTTGTTCTTCTCTGTTTGGATGTTCCCATATATATAGATATATTGGTGATGACCGTTGGAACATTTTCTTTCGTCCGTTGGAGAGTGCGCAGCCACTATTGACTTTTCAAGTTTTTTTGAAAAATATCTGTTGGCGGTGGTTTGCATTTGAACGTTTCATTTGACTTCCATCTCTTGAAGTGATTTCTTCATTGTTTATTTGTAAATAGACTAAGAATACTAATACAATGAAAGATTAATCATATAGGAAACAAATTAATGAACGTTTGAATGATTTCTAAATTTTTGGGTATGCTTACTCGAGTAGCTACTCGAGTATCCCTTGAAGTTTACTCGAGTACTTACTCGAGTATCATCGGGAAATCTTTGATTAACTGCAAGTTAATGAACAAGTATAAGATTACTCGGGTAGTGCATGGAGTAAACTAAATTTCAAACCTTTAGAAATAGTTATTTACTCGGGTACCTACTCCAGTAATGCATTTCCAACTTCATAGGTTACTGGGGTAACACCTCGAGTAATCCTTTAAAAAACTTTTGATTACTCGATGCTCTACTCCAGTAATGTTGGCAGGATTTCAAGGCCGAGAGCAATTAACTTGTTACTCGAGTAGGGACTCAAGTAATGCACTCATTTTTGCATAGGGTACTCGGGTACCACCTCGAGTAACTAAGACTTTTGAGCATGACTTACCCGGGTAATGACTTGAAATTTACTTTGAAAATATTTCTGCATACTGGGGTACATACTCGAGGAATCCACTTAAAATAGAACATTAGAAACTTGTATACTAGAGTAAGGACTCGAGGAAGATGAAATAAAGAGAGATCAAGTTAATCGGGTACCAACCTCAAGTTTCCACTTACTTTAGTATGTTACTCGAGTAGCTCCTCGAGTAACATTGGCAGTGGTACAAAGTGCCGAGAGTTACATATTTTCAGAAACAGAGTTACTCGAGTAGCTCCTCAAGTATCATTGGGAAAACTTGAAGGCAACTGGAAGTTTCTCACATGGTTACTCGAGTACCTCCTCGAGTAACATTGGCAGGCCGAGAGTAACTCCAAGTTTTTACCTGGTTACTCAACTAGCTCCTCGAGTAACATTAGCAGGCCAGAGCACATTGAAAATTTTTACACTATTACTCGAGTAGCTCCTCGAGTAACGTTGGCAGGTTACTGGAAGTTGTCTCTGGTTACTTCAAGTTTTGTCTCATTACTCGAGTAGCTCCTCGAGTAATGCTTTAGAAGATTTGCTTCTGATCAAGTTCCTCAGCATTTTCTCATGGCCTTTCTTCATTACTCCAATGCTTACTTTAAGTGATGCTTGTTCCTGTCATTACTTAGTTCAAACTTGTTTATTAATTAGTTCCTTTTCAAACCATACTCTTGTTATCATCAAAACATGAGATCTAACATTCTCCCCCTTTTTGATGATGACAAAACTTGGTGATTTTGAACATGATTTTTCAAATATGTCTTATTAAGTTTGAATATACCTTGTATACATAACAACTTCATTAGTTCAAACATGTATCATAATTCAAAACTGTAATGAACTTAAAATGAAATCAGAACACACTTGTATTAATTTTAAAACTTTCAAATTACAAGATAAAGTTCAAACTGAAATCAAAAAGCTCCCTAAAATCCCATGTACACCCAAATACCCATGATAAACTAGGACACATCCACAAAATCACTTTCAAGCTCTTCTCCCCCTTTTTGGCTTCATCAATCAAGTGGAGGGCTAGGAGGCTTGGCCATGGAAATGGGTGCTACTGGAAGGACCATAGAATCATTTGAGTCTAAAGAATCAAATGAGCTAGAGGGTACTGGATCAGGCAGATGAAGTGGAGGGATATGAATGTCATCGCTGGGAGGAGAAGGTTGGAAGACAACCATAGTAGAGGTTTCTCCTTCTGGGGTGGTCTGAGTCTCAGGAGTAATCTCAACCTCAGGTGTATGCTGTTCTGGTGAGGAAGAGGGAGATATTTCCTCTGTTTGGGTAGGAGAAGGAATAGATTTAGGAGCGGTTTCTGGCTGAGGTTTGGGAAGTGAATCATCAATGATGATATGTGTGGTCTCATGGGTATTAGGATCATCCACTGTGAATAAAATATCTTTGCCTTGGGGCTCAAGTGGATCAGAGACCAGAGGGGTAGATGGTTCAGCCTCAGGAAAAGGAGTATCAGTAGGAGGGTCCTCTGGAGGTGGTGGTGGTGCAGATGAGGAGGGACCGGCAGAAGGTCCAGGACCCAAGGAGTCCAATCGTGCCAGAATCAGTCTCAATGTCTCTCCCTGGGCACGTTGCTCTACTAGCAACTCCTCATGCCTTCTATCCATCCTCTCAACCAACTCCTCATGCCTTTTGTCTATTCTCTCAACCAACTCCCCTATTTTGAAGTTCATATTGGTGATTAGCTCAGCGTTTGTGTTGGCTATGTCCACATGGAAGCCTCTGAGTATGTTCTCCATAAAGTGCTGGAGAGTGGCATTGAGGAAGGATGGCGATGATGTGGTAGCAGCTGGAGCCGATGACTGAGTGTCATCCAACCTACTGGTCTCTGCCTCAGTGGTCTTCCTCTTCTTCTTGGACCCAGACTCCAGAGGGCCTTTGAGAGGGATATCGATGTTCAATTTTCCAATTTGGTTCCTTCCAACCGGAGTCAACCTCTCAATTGGCTCCTTGCTATCCAAATACCATATTTTGTTCTCTTTCAGGATTAGAGACACAATCTGGGGATATGGCATTTGAGTGGTAGCCTTTCCATCCACCTTGTACCTTTTCATCTCTGAGAAAATATATTCTCCCAGATCCTTCTGTTCCTTCAGAAGCAGTGAAGCAAACCACCTAAAGTCCCTATCAGAGAAATGGGTGTAATTGTTGGCTTTGTTCACTAGGGACCTAGAGTAAATGTACCAAAGGACCTTATGATGATCACACATATCACTCGGTTTAAAGTTTAGTGGGCCAACTAACTCACCGGGTTTGAGAATAGTGAAAATTTGATTTGGCTCAAGTTCAGAATATATATCATCTGGGGGGTTCTCTATTCCTAACCATAGGTTAATTCTGGATGGCGAAATTAAAATCTTTTGGCCTCTCACAGTTGTGGTCATTTCTTCCTCTACTGAGGTTCGGTTAGGCTCATCTATGATCTCTAAGTTACAATAAAAATGGGTGATCACTTTAGTACAAAAAGGTAATCTAATAGATAGCCAAGGCATAAAGGGATCTAAATAAGAACTTAGGTCATGCTTCACTACCTCTTGAAGTAACTTCAGATCAACATAGTGTGTCTTACACACTTTTCTTCTGGAGAATTGGGATAGATACTTGGGAGACTCCACCAATTTGCCCACATTGAATCCCTTTGGTGGGGTAGTGATCTCTGCTTCCGGAATCTTGGACTTCTTGGAGGATTGACCCTTCTCCATTTGGTCAATGATCCCAGCCATAGCCTTAGCCACATTTTTGTCATACTTTGGCTTATTGATAGGCTTTGTTGTGAAAGAGGGGGTAGAGGAATCAGAGGGAGGAGGTGAGGGAGATTTGGCACTTTTCTCTCTTCCGGTTGAGGTACTCTTTTTGGATTGAGCCCTTGTAACAATAGGCTCTTTAATCACAACTCCTTTGGATTTTGGTTGAGATTGAGGTTGAAGAGGAATTTTGGCTTTAGGTCTCGGGGTTAATTTTCTTTTCTTTGTTGGAGGAGCAGAAAGAAGATCAGGGTTTTGTTGTGAATCAGAGGAATCTGTGAAGTTGAGATTCTTGGCTCTAACCATCTTGAAACACAGATATTCTTGAATCTCAGAAAAACAGGGTCACGGTCGCGAGCTTAGGGCACAGAGATTTTGAACAAAATAGGAAGTTTTTGGACTTGAAATCAGTTGGGTTTTGACGGAAATGAGGCAAGGAATTGATTGAGAAAAGATTTTGTGAGGGTGTATAGTGATTTACTCGAGGAGATTTTGTGGAAATGACCGAGTTTGCGCAAGATAAAGACCTAAAACCCGACGTTACTCGAGGCCTTACTCGAGTAATATTCAAGTTTACTCGAGGCCTTCCTCGGGTGTTCATATAGAAAAATTCTAAAATAATTCATTTAAATTGGTACCTGGTATGAATAATATAGTAATTATCCATAGATGTTCCCTCGATCATTTATAATCCATTTTGATCATATTTGAGTTATTGTTCATTAATTTGAGAATCTGAACTCCGACATTACTCGAGGCCTTCCTCGAGTAAGCTTCAAGTCTACTCGAGGCCTGCCTCGAGTAACCTGCTTTTCAACTTCTGACTCTTCATTTCTTTGAAACTAAACCGTTACATTTAAACATCCAAGTAACTTGATCCGTTACTTCCAGTTTTGGGGTGCATTACTCGAGTACATACTCGAGTAATCTGCTACTTTACCTCAAGTTGCTCCTCGGGTAATGCTTCTCTGTTATCCATAACTTCAAGTTGTTACTCCAGTAAAGTTGTCCTCTGATAATCTCTGTTTTTATTTCTCAAAACAGAGTTTCTTTCTTCCTGCAAAACAAGTTTCTATATACTCCAATGCTTAAGTTAGTGATCATCAAAACATTATCAAGTGACTTCATCTAATATTATGAAATGCTGAAATTTCTTATAACTCATTGGGATTTACCATTCCCAACTCTCTTCTAATGTATAGAAATTGATCTTTTGCAAGAGGTTTTGTGAAGATATCAGCTAGTTGAAGATGAGTAGGAATGAATATTACTTTTACATCTTTCTTTTGGACATGATCTCTGATGAAGTGATGTCTGACATCGATATGCTTGGTTCTAGAGTGTTGAACTGGATTCTTTGCCAAAATTATCATACTAGTATTGTCACAATAGATTGGTATTTCTTTGAGATAAATACCAAGGTCTTGTAGTTGTTGTTTTAACCATATCACTTGTGCACAACAACTTGAGACTGCAACATATTCGGCTTCTGTTGATAAAAGAGACACTGTATTTTGTTTCTTGCTGAACCATGATACAAGAGATCCTCCAAGAAATTGTCCTTGTCCACTGGTGCTCTTTCTGTCTGTCTTGTATCCTCCATGATCAGAATCTGAATATGCAACTAGATATTCACTTCTTCCTTTGGGATACCACAGACCCAATTCTGGTGTGTCAGCAAGGTATCTAAAGATTCGTTTGACCGTTTCAGCATGTGATTCCTTTGGTGCCGATTGATATCTTGCACATATGCCAACACTAAATTGGATGTCTGGTCTACTTGCCGTGAGATAGCGTAATAATCCAATCATTCCTCTATATTTTGTGATATTGTAGTCTTTCCCTTTGATATCAGCATCAAGCAACGTTGTTGAGCTCATAGGCGTGTCCGAGCCATTAGCTTCATCAATTCCATACTTCTTCAAAAGCTCTTTTAAGTACTTTGTTTGAGATATGAAGATTCCATTCTTTCTTTGTTTGATTTGCAAACCAAGAAAGAAATTCAATTCTCCAATCATTGACATCTCAAACTCTCCCTGCATTATCTCAGAAAATTCCTTACACAGAGATTCATTAGTAGCACCGAAAACAATATCATCAACATATATTTGAACAATTAAAATATCATCACGTTTTCGATTTATAAATAATGTTGTATCAACTTTTCCTCGTACAAAACCTTGATCGATAAGAAACTTGCTGAGCCTTTCATACTAGGCTCTAGGAGCTTGTTTTAAACCATATAAAGCCTTTTTGAGTTTGAAAACATGATCAGGTTTAGTAACATCCTCAAAACCTGGAGGTTGTTCTACATACACTTCTTCAATGATGTAACCATTTAGAAATGCACTCTTTACATCCATTTAATAGAGTTTGAATCCTTTGATGCATGTAAAGGCTAAGAGTACACGTATAGCTTCCAATCTAGCTAGTGGAGCATACGTTTCTTCATAATCAATCCCTTCTTCCTGATTATAGCCTTTGGCCACCAACCTTGCCTTGTTTCTGACAATAATTGCGGATTCATCGAGTTTGTTCTTGAATACCCATTTAGTTCCAATGATCGGATGATCCTTGGGTCGGGGTACCAAATCCCAAACTTGATTTCTCTCAAATTGATTTAGTTCTTCTTGCATTGCTATAACCCAATCATTGTTTGACAGGGCTGTTAGAACCGGCTGACACCCAAGAGGGGGGGTGAATTGGGTGTAAGATAAAAAACTTAAGAACTTTGAAATTCTTTTCGCATCTTAGAGGAAGCAATAAATATGAAAGTAATGAATCATAAATCACAGTTAGATATTTAAATGATATATGCTGGAAGTATAAGAGCTTAGGGAAGAGAATATGCAAACTGTGATTTATCCTGGTTCGGCCCAATCCACGATGACCTACGTCCAGTCCCCAGGTTCCTCCTGAGATTTTCAAATCCACTATTTTCTTGTTTAATCCAGGCACAAGAAAAGCCTTTACAAAGTTCTCACCAAGATACTCCCCCTTACAACAAGTCTTACGAGCAGAGCAATCCCGAAGACCTTTCTCTCTTGCTTACCTATGCAAGTCTAACGAGCAGCAACGTTCTCTTCTGCTTACACCACTGTAAGTCTTATGAGCAGCAACGTTCTCTACTGCTTGCACCTTGTAAGTCTTACGAGTAGAAAGTCTTACCGGCGATTCTCTCTACACTTGCCCGTAAGGAAATCAACCCACTCAAGGTCCCTCTACCTTGAGATCAATTCAGAAATACAATTGAAAGGGTTTACAAACTCTCTCACAGAGTGGATATGATGAACACAGAAGTACAATACAAAAACTCTCTCTCAAATATACATGATATGGAAAATAGTATAGAAGCTAGAGAAATAGAGAGTATGAGCGTTGGTGTCAGGATGTTGACATTTCGATGATGTATGCACACTTGGTCTCTCTTCTGTTTTGGATGATCTTCTATTTATAGCTGATGAAGGTTGATGACCGTTTGAGCATTTCAACATATCCGTTGGAGTGTGACTGCTTCATTCGTCCGTTGCTTGATTTTAAAAAACTAGCCGTTACGTACGTTTGACGCTCCGCTCCGTAAATTCAACTTTTCTCTCTTCTCATCATATCTTCATTGTATTCCTAGAGAAATACATTAAACACTAATACAATGAAGTGTTAAAGTGATTAGAAGCAATAAGAATGAGTTATATGATCATTCCATTGATTTCCAGAATTTTCGAGACGTTGTTCTGTTTTCTGGGAAGCATTACTCGAGTACGTACTCGAGTAAACATCAAGTTTCTTCACAAGTTACTCGAGTGACTACTCGAGTGACCTTCTATTTTCTGCATAGCTTACTCGGGTAGTGACTTGAAGTTTTCTGTTCATGCACAGTGCTTTACTCCAGTAGTGACTTGAAGTTTTCGTCAATAACTCTTCATGTACAGTGATTTACTCCAGTAGTGACTTGAAGTTTTCGCATGAACAGTGCTTTACTCCAGTAATGACTTGAAGTTTTCATCAATGTACAGTGATTTACTCCAGTAGTGACTTGAAGTTTTCGTCAATAACTCTTCATGAACAGTGATTTACTCCAGTAGTGACTTGAAGTTTTCGCATGGTTACTCGAGTACCTCCTCGAGTAACATTAGCAGTCGTACAAAATGTCGAGAGCAACTTCACGTGATTTACCTGGTTACTCGAGTAGCTACTCGAGTAACGTCTTTTGTTATCAACTAGTTACTCGAGTGGTGCCTTCAAGTGAATTCTTGATTTTGACTCGAAACATGGCAAATTATATATCATCGGAAAGCCCTCATGATCTACATTCCAATGCAACAAGAATCAGCTCCAAACTCGTTGTGTACAGAAAGTTATGATCCAAAGATTATCTACTGTTCTTAGACAATCCTGAAATTACGAGCAGCAACTTCTAGAAGTCATAGCTCTTAGGATATAGCTTCAAATATGACAAATTATATATCCATGGAAAGCTCTTTGAGTCTTCTTTCATATGGCACCGGTTTCGTCTCAATCCGATATGTATTTTGAGAGTTATGTCCAAAATACCGAAACTGTCCAGGAACATGACGGTGATTCATGAGTCAACTTCAACAGATCATATCTCCCTCATCTGAACTCCTTTGAATGTGATCTTGGTGTCAAAAGTTCGTGTTGGAAGTCTAGTTTCCAATGCCACCGGTTTCAGTTCGATCCGACATGTGGTTGGAGAGATATCATCAAAATACCGAACCTCTGTTCTGTCGCGCGAAAACAGAGTGCCATTACTTCAAGTTCCGCCTCGAGTAATTCATCAAATAACCCGGCAGATTACTCGAGTAAGGCCTCGAGTAAACACCTCCAAAATCATAAAATGCCATATTACTCGAGTGATTACTCGGGTAATCATCCCCAAAGGTACCATAGCTTCCGTATACATCATTTTAGCCTCGTATTGACCCATTCTAACTTCCGTATGATCATAGAAGCCTCCGGTATCACTTCTAGTAGCTTGGATCTTGATATTCTCATGTGATCTTGCAAGTTTTTCTTTCTTTAATCTCTTTCTTCTTCTTTCTTCAATCTCTTTCTTCTTGTTTTGCCACTTGATGATCATTCTTCATAACTCAACTAGATATCTTCTTGAATTGATGATCATTCTTCATAAACCAACTAGATATCTTCTTGAATATCTTCAATCTTCTTCAATCTTTGCTTGATATCCCTATTAGTTCTTGCAATGCCTTCTTTCTTCAATCCCTTGTCTCTTGATTTTCTTCTTGATATCATTCTCCACATATGAGGCATTATAACATCAACCCACAATCGGGTTTATGACTAATCTACAAAATATGCAACATTAAATATAGTAGTTAGTCAATGTAGAAGATAATTATATCATACAAACTTTTTTGCTCATATTTAATATCTATATTTGACATCATCAAAACTATTCATATATAACATTCTCCCCCTTTTTGATGATGACAAATCCTTCAAGAAAAATATATATGAGTTATAAAAACTATGTAAGAACAATATATTTTTCTTGCCTTTCTCTCCCCCTATTTGACATCAGCAAAAAGTTTGAAGTATAAAGAAGAAAGACTTGTAGAGAAGTAAATATGAAGTCAAATGAGAAATGTCATTTTCCCTATTAATCAAAATAAATGCATCAGGAAAACAAGTTTCTCTCCCCCGTTTTGAAAGTAGTTTCATTTATAATTAAATGAAAAATGGTTTTCATGAAAAACAAATTTGAAACAATTTGGAAAGGTTTTCAAGAAAACTTCCATAGTCAAGAATATGCAAAGTAAGCTCAAAATATAAAGAGAGGGTTTAGAAATGCTCATTTGTATTTGGCAAGCTGAAGATTGATCCATGAAACCCATCTCCTTCCTTTCTTGTTGTGTTAGATCCAAGATGTTATGTTCACCATACTTTCACTATGCAACTGTGATGGATCTTGTTCATAGGAGTTGGCTGGCTCAATGGTAGGCTCTGAAGTGTGCTCAATAGAAAGCTTTAGGAATAGCCTTCCTTAGAATGCTACTAAAATCATCCCGACTTGTGCCTTTTGTTGCTTTGAGGGTTGTAGCCAGTATTAAATCATCTTTCCTCAAAGTTGATAGATTCTCTAGTTGAGTTGAGCTTCTATTCAGCATGCTCAATGCTCATTTGTATTGGCATATGTATTTATTGCTTTGAATATTGCAGCCAATTTATCTCCCTTGATTGATTGTTAAAGCATATGTCATCATATATGCTCCTTTTAGTGTGCTGAGGAATCATCTTGCATAGAACAAATTCTCCTGTTATAAATAAAAATATTCTTGCAAGGAGAGTGGTTAGTGCAATCAAGTATCAAATTTATTGCATAAACCAAAGCCATTCTTTCTATATGATATGTTAAAAATTAAGATCATGAAAGGAAAATATAATAGTAACTCATCATCAAAACTAATTAAAAGATAGTGAATTCAGATGAGTATGTTAAAAGAATTTTCTTTCAATAAATGAGATGAGCTTTTAAGATATAAAACACATGTGAATGTGAAGCTCCCCCTTAATGAATGCATGGCTTAAAAAAAATCGTCATGAGCAATACAATTAATAACTCTCCTAAATCTGTAAAAACCATTGAAAATTTTGTAAAGAGAATGAGTATGAAAATATGAAGATTTGGAGGGAAATCAAGTTTTGAAAATGATGATGCTATTCAGGGTTTAAATATTGTAACCCTGTATCCCTTGAGTAGTTACTCGAGTTTTTCACTCAACCATCACTCGAGTGCTCACTCGAGTGTTGCAACTTAGAGAATTTTAATTGAATAGGAATACAATACCTCACTCGAGTAATATCGTAATCACTCGAGCCATAATCCTCTGAAGTCCGTTGATGCATCGTTAGATACTCACTGTCTGATGATGTGATTAGTGCTAAAAGATTCTGAGGCATAATCTCTGTAGGCACTTTAGGATACCAGGATGAGCTCATAATAAAGCCTTGAAGTTCTGGTTGATTGAACCACAGAGTTGTCTAATCTTGCCATTCACAGAAGTGATTAACTCAGCATGTTTGTAGCAAGCTCTGTGTGATTTGTTGAAGCTCCTTTCTCAGAAAGCCTTAGACAGATGGATCAAAGAATGAAAGACCAGGGAGACCAGCTCTAGCAAAGTGTTGTCTCTCATTTATTCTTGAAGTCTCAGCTCTCATCCTCTATGCCTCTTGTGTTAACTTGGAGTGAGATTCAGACTTACTTGGAGTAATTGCGAATTACTTGAAGGTCTACTTGAAGTAATTGCAGATTACTTGAAGTAACTTCTGATTACTTGGAGTAAGTCCTGTAGAAGTATATATATATATATAAACCTCTTGTTCTTTGAAAGACATGATCTCTCCGATATTCCTCTCCTTCTCACTAATAATATAGGCCATTGTGTGATAATCCTTTCATGAAGCGATTGAATTGGCCTTGCTCACCATAGCTCTAGTATAGATATATCATATAATTTTGTGAAAACATAGAGCTAGGATTGTAGTTGAGAATCCTCATAGGCTCACCAAGCTTGATGATTCTGTGCATCTCAGCATCTTCTTCTAAACATCTTTTGATCACCTTGGAATGATAAGAAAGATGGGTAGGCAACAAAGATTCACATTGGCTATACTTGTTCTTGGCCTTGAGTTGCTTTGAGATGAATCTCATCTAGGTTCACTTAAGAGATTTTCTTCTTCTTTCTCTTTCTCTGGCTGCATTACTAGCTACTTACTTATGGTGTCACCACAGATTTTGCTTCTGCTCACATTGTAACACTGCTAGTCATGCCTTCTCTGTTAGCCTTTGATCTTTGTATCCAAAAGTAGAGCATTTCGATCAACTCCTGCAAAAGTATAAATAAATGCTCTTTGGTACCCAACTTTCTCTTGGGTCCATATAATATTAGACATTATAACTCTTACGCTCTTATATAATTGAATCATATGATAGTTGAGCAAAGAGTATAATAATCAACAAAGACCAAAATATAATTTTACCCAATTGAATAAATTCAAGCAATTAAATCATAAAGGGTAACGAACAAATAATACCAAGAATGATGATTTCAAAGATCAATGACACTTTGTAAATACACTTTAAAAGATATGTCATTGATAAGATTTTCATGCAATGCAGGTAAGTCAGATCAAAGAGAGTTGAAAATCTATTTATAATGACCAACTATTATGAAATGATAAATCATGAATGAAATCAAATTTTCAAGAATGATCATGAGATATGCACATTGATTCAAATCTCATATTTAATTTCAAATCATGACAATGCATTGTAAAATTGAGATTTTGAATATATGCAAAACTCATCTTTGAAATATGTTTATAATCAATGTTTATGTTGAAAATGGTGAAAGTCAACAGTTTAAATATACATATACCAGAAAGCTTCATTTTTAGAGAACAACTAAGATAATATGTTAGACATTGGAGTTTAACATGTTTGAGAATTTTCCAAGAGCAAAAGTCATATTGAAAATGAATTAGCCAAAAAGGCTTAATTTCAAGGATGTATATAAACACAATGACTTTGCTATTGACCAAGAGATAAACTTGACTTTTAGAGATGTGTCTTGAAGAATAGGGATATTCACCTTAAGAATTTGAATAGAAGGATCTAGTTACTCGAAGAATGGATGAAGACAAATGGTAATGCATTTGAGCAACAAGATGAGTATAAGAATTTATGGATGATGAAACACATACTCATTGATCCAAATGACTAGTGTTCTAGAATATTATCCTGGTAAGTTATTCCACAATAATGGTTAATGCATTAAGATTCAATGCACTAATGAACATTCATAATGCTTGGAATAACATGGCCAACCAAAGATTTATGCATTAGGCATAAAACTTTCACATATTAGATTCTTTTCTAGGAAATACACTTGAAACTCATATAGATAGTTAACTTGTTAGACATAAGGTCTAACTTGTTAGAAAATAATGGTTGAGGAGTTCAAGCATTGGATAACACATTTAAGATTAATGATCAATATGTCAATGATGGGGAAATACTCTAGTGGAAGAATTTGAAGCATTTCTGATTCACAGTATACATAAATATTAACTTCCAATTTTGAAACCAATTTAAATGCAAACAATATATAAGTAATTTTCAAATAATGTGTATGCATTTTTATAAACAAGATGAATTGGAATCTAAGTATAATTTTTGAAATGTACTTTTCAAAACTCAAATACACAATTTCATTTTAAGTCCATTTAGCAATCTAAAAACAGTTTGAAAACCATAAATAATTGATTGCTAATGGTATGCAATTTTATAACACATGATGAAACCAAAACACATTTTTGAATTGTGCACTTCAAAACATAAATTGATAGATAAACTATGCACAATTTCACTTATCGTTCATTTAGCAATCTATAAACAAATTATCAATCATGAAGGATTGATTGCTAAATGAATGCAATAATGAACAAATTCTCATTACTCAAAATAAATAATTCATATAATCACAGTATAGAGTAAGGATTAGATATCACCGTAATTTCTCTTGTCCTTGCGACAGCTTGCTTGATTTTGGTGGAATAATATTGGTTTCTCTCCTTTGCACAATCAGCACCAAGATCCAAACTCCGAATTTCAGCATCATCAAGATATGAATGTGGTCATAGTCTTGAGAAGCTTTTTCTTATTCTACAGAACTATATAAATTTCTTTTCTTCATGGTATCCAACATTGATTGGATCCATTTCTTGTTAGCTTGTAGGAATCAAGATAAAATTCACATGCTCTAAGAATATAATCAATTCGAGGCAATTGCGCATAATGAATTAAACATATCTTTATGCATAAAAGAAATATTTTCTTTTTAAATCATTATATATGCATAAAGAATTATCCTATTGAGCATTGCAATCCCTTTATAAATAAATCTATTAAATGCCTTTTTAAGGGATGTGAAAATATAATTTCAAAATCATTTGCAATGCTCATTCCTAAGATTCCAAAATCTAAAACCTCAATAAATATTACGGACAATAACATAGGAGGTTTTATCATTGTGTACCTTTGCCTTAGATACTTGGAAGATTGCTTTTGCTTACCCACTGCATTTTTCTATGATGTTGATATTTTGAATATCTTGCTTTGGGTGTTGGCAATCGTCTCTCAAAATACATAGACTCCAGGAGTCTTGTACTTGATGCTTGAGAGATCCTCCTTTTCTTGTTCTCCTCAAGATAGTTGAGTGGTACTCTATGGTAGTCCATTCTTGAGGTAGAACGTACTCTTTTTCTCCATTGCATTTCTTTGTGATTAAACTTTGCAGTTCCAGCAATAGGTGCTCCGAGAGTTCTTCTTTTCGATATAGATGGTATGAACCTCTTTCTTGGTGCATGAGAAACTCTTGGTTTCTTCTTCATCATCTCCGTACCCTTATGTTCATTCTTCTTATATTCAATCTGCATACATAAAGTACTAGAAGAACATTTTGGTACCCACATATACTTGGGTCCTTGATTGTTAGGATTAGACATTACTTGTCTTTTTGGAACCCAAGTATATTTATTTCTCAAATTAGAATTTCTTCTAATATAGCATGTGTGAGAAATATGACCTGATTTACCACAATAATTGCAAGTAATATGATGATATGCATTATGAGATTTTATGCAAGTATTGTGTTGATCAAGAAAAGATGATTTCGAATGATCAGTTTGCCTAAGTCTTTTCTTCCCGCATGAATTTCCAGCATGATTGAAAATCTTTTTGCTTTTCTCAATAGAATCAATAATTGGTTGAAAAACAATTTTATGCAAGCTTTGAAAATCAGTTTTACGAAAATCACAAGAAGAATTGGAACTTTTTACCTTAAGTTCATGTTGAGCTCCAGAGAGTGAATTTTCTTGTCCGTCCATAACGAGCTCTTTTCCTGAATCATTTTCCTCTTGTTCTTCTATGTTGACAAGATCATGGAAGTGTTCTATGATTTCTCCTTCTTCATTGTCAACTTCCACTTGTTCATGAATCGTGGATATATAGCTTGTAGTCTCACATGAACTGTCAACACTTTCAACTTCAACACACTTGTTAGAAGTATATAGAGAATCAAGAGTATCCCAAATATCTCTTGCAGTAGAGCAAAATCTAATTTTCTCAAAATCATTTTCAGTTAAAGCACTATACAAAATTTTCATTGCTCTAATGTTTAACGAAAACATTTTCTTTTCTCTTTCTGTCCAATCCTTTCTCGGTTTGAAATCAAAGGTATTTGTAAAAACATTCCACATATCATAATCAAAGCTTTTTATGAAAGATGTCATTCTAGATTTCCAAAACCAAAAATCAATATCTTTCAAAATAGGTGGAACAGTGTAGTCAAAACCTTCAGAAAGCATATAACACCCAAAATCAGCCATTATAAACTCTTGAGACGGTTAAGTCCTTTAAACAAGAGTCCGGCTCTGATACCAAATGTTAGAACCGGCTGACACCCAAGAGGGGGGGTGAATTGGGTGTAAGATAAAAAACTTAAGAACTTTGAAATTCTTTTCGCATCTTAGAGGAAGCAATAAATATGAAAGTAATGAATCATAAATCACAGTTAGATATTTAAATGATATATGCTGGAAGTATAAGAGCTTAGGGAAGAGAATATGCAAACTGTGATTTATCCTGGTTCGGCCCAATCCACGATGACCTACGTCCAGTCCCCAGGTTCCTCCTGAGATTTTCAAATCCACTATTTTCTTGTTTAATCCAGGCACAAGAAAAGCCTTTACAAAGTTCTCACCAAGATACTCCCCCTTACAACAAGTCTTACGAGCAGAGCAATCCCGAAGACCTTTCTCTCTTGCTTACCTATGCAAGTCTAACGAGCAGCAACGTTCTCTTCTGCTTACACCACTGTAAGTCTTATGAGCAGCAACGTTCTCTACTGCTTGCACCTTGTAAGTCTTACGAGTAGAAAGTCTTACCGGCGATTCTCTCTACACTTGCCCGTAAGGAAATCAACCCACTCAAGGTCCCTCTACCTTGAGATCAATTCAGAAATACAATTGAAAGGGTTTACAAACTCTCTCACAGAGTGGATATGATGAACACAGAAGTACAATACAAAAACTCTCTCTCAAATATACATGATATGGAAAATAGTATAGAAGCTAGAGAAATAGAGAGTATGAGCGTTGGTGTCAGGATGTTGACATTTCGATGATGTATGCACACTTGGTCTCTCTTCTGTTTTGGATGATCTTCTATTTATAGCTGATGAAGGTTGATGACCGTTTGAGCATTTCAACATATCCGTTGGAGTGTGACTGCTTCATTCGTCCGTTGCTTGATTTTAAAAAACTAGCCGTTACGTACGTTTGACGCTCCGCTCCGTAAATTCAACTTTTCTCTCTTCTCATCATATCTTCATTGTATTCCTAGAGAAATACATTAAACACTAATACAATGAAGTGTTAAAGTGATTAGAAGCAATAAGAATGAGTTATATGATCATTCCATTGATTTCCAGAATTTTCGAGACGTTGTTCTGTTTTCTGGGAAGCATTACTCGAGTACGTACTCGAGTAAACATCAAGTTTCTTCACAAGTTACTCGAGTGACTACTCGAGTGACCTTCTATTTTCTGCATAGCTTACTCGGGTAGTGACTTGAAGTTTTCTGTTCATGCACAGTGCTTTACTCCAGTAGTGACTTGAAGTTTTCGTCAATAACTCTTCATGTACAGTGATTTACTCCAGTAGTGACTTGAAGTTTTCGCATGAACAGTGCTTTACTCCAGTAATGACTTGAAGTTTTCATCAATGTACAGTGATTTACTCCAGTAGTGACTTGAAGTTTTCGTCAATAACTCTTCATGAACAGTGATTTACTCCAGTAGTGACTTGAAGTTTTCGCATGGTTACTCGAGTACCTCCTCGAGTAACATTAGCAGTCGTACAAAATGTCGAGAGCAACTTCACGTGATTTACCTGGTTACTCGAGTAGCTACTCGAGTAACGTCTTTTGTTATCAACTAGTTACTCGAGTGGTGCCTTCAAGTGAATTCTTGATTTTGACTCGAAACATGGCAAATTATATATCATCGGAAAGCCCTCATGATCTACATTCCAATGCAACAAGAATCAGCTCCAAACTCGTTGTGTACAGAAAGTTATGATCCAAAGATTATCTACTGTTCTTAGACAATCCTGAAATTACGAGCAGCAACTTCTAGAAGTCATAGCTCTTAGGATATAGCTTCAAATATGACAAATTATATATCCATGGAAAGCTCTTTGAGTCTTCTTTCATATGGCACCGGTTTCGTCTCAATCCGATATGTATTTTGAGAGTTATGTCCAAAATACCGAAACTGTCCAGGAACATGACGGTGATTCATGAGTCAACTTCAACAGATCATATCTCCCTCATCTGAACTCCTTTGAATGTGATCTTGGTGTCAAAAGTTCGTGTTGGAAGTCTAGTTTCCAATGCCACCGGTTTCAGTTCGATCCGACATGTGGTTGGAGAGATATCATCAAAATACCGAACCTCTGTTCTGTCGCGCGAAAACAGAGTGCCATTACTTCAAGTTCCGCCTCGAGTAATTCATCAAATAACCCGGCAGATTACTCGAGTAAGGCCTCGAGTAAACACCTCCAAAATCATAAAATGCCATATTACTCGAGTGATTACTCGGGTAATCATCCCCAAAGGTACCATAGCTTCCGTATACATCATTTTAGCCTCGTATTGACCCATTCTAACTTCCGTATGATCATAGAAGCCTCCGGTATCACTTCTAGTAGCTTGGATCTTGATATTCTCATGTGATCTTGCAAGTTTTTCTTTCTTTAATCTCTTTCTTCTTCTTTCTTCAATCTCTTTCTTCTTGTTTTGCCACTTGATGATCATTCTTCATAACTCAACTAGATATCTTCTTGAATTGATGATCATTCTTCATAAACCAACTAGATATCTTCTTGAATATCTTCAATCTTCTTCAATCTTTGCTTGATATCCCTATTAGTTCTTGCAATGCCTTCTTTCTTCAATCCCTTGTCTCTTGATTTTCTTCTTGATATCATTCTCCACATATGAGGCATTATAACATCAACCCACAATCGGGTTTATGACTAATCTACAAAATATGCAACATTAAATATAGTAGTTAGTCAATGTAGAAGATAATTATATCATACAAACTTTTTTGCTCATATTTAATATCTATATTTGACATCATCAAAACTATTCATATATAACAAGGGCTTCATCAATGTTAGAAGGTTCAATCTCAGAAATGAATGCAGAAAAACTTACTTCATTGAAAACTCTATTTCTAGTTTTGATCCCTTCATTCACATCTCCTATGACTTGATCTAAGGGATGACTTCTATTGTATTTCCAGGCTTTAGGTTGACCTAGAGATTGCTCTTCTTCCTTAGTTTCATTAACTTCTGGAATAAGAGACGTAGAAATAGATTGACCATTTTCTTGATTTAAAACAACTTCAGTTCTTCATCAATGGTTTTGTCAGAGGATTCAAATTCATCAAATACAACATGAATTGATTCTTCAACAACACAAGTTCTTTTATTGAAAATTCTATATGCTTCGGTTAGAATATCCTAGGAAAATTTCTTCATCAGTTTTAGAATCAAATTTTCCTAAGTTATCTTTACCATTATTATGAATGAAACACTTACAACCAAAGATATGTAGATGAGCAATGTTTGGCTTCCTTCCTTTGTATAGATCGTATGGTGTCTTTCCAAGTTTCGTTCTGATATAGACTCTATTTGAAATATAGCATGCTGTACTCATAGCATCAGCCCAGAAAACTTGAGACATGTTCTTTTCATTTAACATTGTTCTAGCCATTTCAGTAAGCACTCTATTCTTGCGTTCCACAACTCCATTTTGTTGGGGCATCCTTTGAGCAGAGAAATTGTGATCAATGCCATTAGTATCACAATATTCTTCAAAGGCTTGATTCTCAAATTCTCCACCATGATCAGTCCTAATGCCTGCAATTGACATACCTTTCTCATTTTGCACTTTCTTGGCAAAAACAATAAATTCTTCAAATGTTTCATCCTTTGATGATAAAAAAATAACCCATGTAAATCTGGAGAAGTCATCAACAATGACTAATGTATATAGATTGCCACCAAGACTCTTTACTCTTGCTGGACCAACTAAATCCATATGCAATAATTGTAATGGTCTATTTGTTGAGATCTCATTTTTCAATTTGAAAGATGATTTAGTTTGTTTACCCTTTTGACATGCGTCACAAATCAAATCGTTTTTTAAATTTACTTTGGGTAATCCAAGAACTAAATCCTTTTTGAGTAGTTTGCCTAGTTGATGCATGTTGACATGAGCCAATCTTTTATGCCATAGCCAACTTTCATCGGCATTACTCAAAACAGTTTTCAGATTCATTTCTACTAATATCTAAGGTATAGCAGTTACCTTCCCTTTTTGCTCTGAGCTTAGCCTTGATATTCTTCTTATCAAGTAGTAAGTCTTTCTTGTTGACAATTAGACATTCCTCTGAATCAAATATTATCCAGTTGTCTTTATCTGCACTTTGACTTACGCTAAGCAAATTATGACACAATCCTTCAACGTAATATACATCTTTGATTTGTATGCCTTTGTCATTTTTGATTTCACCAATTCCTGCTATTTTTCCGGATTGATTTCCTCCAAATTTTACCTTTCCACCTTCCTTAGGTTGCAATGTGGTAAAACTTTCGAAATCTCCGGTCATATGTCTAGAGCATCCACTGTCTATGAACCACTTGTTGTTTTTGGATGCTTTAAGACATACCTGCAATCAAATGACTAAGTCTTAGGTACCCACTTCTTTTGGGGTCCTTTTGGGTTAGTATAAATGATTTTCTGAACATATGTGCCTTTAGGTACCCATTTGTAGGTTCCTATGTTTCCTTTCTTCTTATGAATGCATGACGAGGTATAATGACCTTTTCTATTACAGTAATTACAAAATGCAAAAGGATTTGATATATGCACAGAATGCTGGAAATAATTTAAATATGGCTTACCTCCTACTTTCTTTTTACCTGTCCTTTTATCTGTTTTTGGATCGTATCCAATACCAGATCGGTCATTTACAAATCGTTGTTCTTTTAAAATCACACTTAGCATCTCACTTCCTTTGGTAAATTTTTCAAGAGTTTTTGTGAGATCAATGTTTTTCCTTTTCAACGAAGAACAATTTTCACAATTCTTTTCTGAACTTTCTTTAAGTTCAATTTCAAGAGCTTTGTTTTTCTTTTTGAAAACAATTAATTCTTTAACTATTTTGATGAATTCAGAATGTAAAGCATTATATTCAGAGAGTAATTCATCATAGGTAGGTTCAGAATCATTTACCTCTTCTTCTGTCTCTTCTTGAGCAACAAGACATATATTGGCTACTTCTTCTTCATCACTTTCTTTGTCAGAGAAACTATCTCCCCATATAGCAGATACAAAGGCCTTCTTTTTGTTAAAGAATTTGCCTTTTCTCTTTTCTTTGCTCTTTTGATTGAGTTCTGGACATTCTGATTTGATATGTCCTGGTTTTCCACATTCGTAGCAAATGATATGGTCCTTGCTGCTAGTTCCTCCTTTTTGAAAGTGTTTGAAGCCTTGACCTTTCTTGTAGAACTTTCTGAATCGTTTTATGATTAAGCCCATTTCATCATCATCAAACTCCTCATCTTCATCTTGATTTTCTTCTTTCGCTTTTAGTGCTAGACCTTTCTTTCTTTTGTCACCGATGTCGTCTAGTTCCCGTTTGAACTTTAATTTGCTTTCATATTCAGAAAGGCTTCCAAATAGAGAAGCAACTGATCTCATTGATTCTCCTTTTGCCTCTTCTATCGCAGTGACTTTGGCCTCCCACTCTTTAGAAAGAATATTCAAAATCTTTCGTACTTGGGTATTTTGATAATAGACTTTACCAAGTGCTGCAAGTTGATTAACAAGATGAGTATATCTAAGTTCGAATTCAGAAATTGACTCACCTGATTTCATTCGAAGTAGATCGAATTCAGTGATCAAGGTGTTGATTCGATTCTCCTTTATTCCCGAAGTTCCTTCATGAGCTATTTCCAGAGCTTCCCACATTTCCTTTGCTGTTGGAAGTGTGCAGATTCTGAAGTATTCATTTTGACTCAAGGAACTTTGTAACATCAGAATTGCCTTGCTGTTGAGAGTGATAAGTATCTTGTCATTTTCATCATATTCCGCTGGCGTCTTTGGAATTTTCTGAGAATCTACAGTCTTTGTAGGTTGATAGTTTCCACTCTCAATTACATCCCATAGCCCATATTCAGTAGCCATCACAAACACTCTGAATTTTGCTTTCCAGAAAGAAAAGTGTTCTCCATTGAAACCAGGAGGTCTAGTGATGGATGCTCCGTCAGGAAGAATTCCTTCACCCATGCTTGCCATTGGATCCTTCTTAGGTTGTTATACCTTAACAAGAAGACCTACGCTCTGATACCAAATGTTAGAGCAAGCGTTTCACACAAGAGGGGGGTGAATTGGGTGATACTAAATTTTGTTGCAAATATGAAATCTTTACGGTGAATATAAAGTAATAAAGAGTAAGGAGAAATATCACCCAAGTGTACACCGAGAGTTATACTGGTTCGGCCACAACAACTTTGACCTACGTCCAGTCCTCAGAGCTTCTCTGAGAATTTCACTATAACCTCCAAGATTCAGTGGGTTCTTGGCACCACAGTACATGCAAGTTCCTTCACCTGGACACTCGCTCCCCCTTACAAGTTGTAATCCAATCCCAACTCAAGGTTCCACAACCTTAAGTTATCTCAATATCAAATATTGAGTTTGAATGAAATATCTCTCTCAAAGAGTGAATAAGAATCACTGAAGCATAGAAATACAAATATGATATATAAAATAGAGTAATGAACTTGATGATACATTCGTATGGTGCTTGGTTGTTCTTCTCTGTTTGGATGTTCCCATATTATAGATATGTTGGTGATGACCGTTGGAACATTTTCTTTCGTCCGTTGGAGAGTGCGCAGCCACTATTGACTTTTCAAGTTTTTTTGAAAAATATCCGTTGGCGGTGGTTGGCATTTGAACATTTCATTTGACTTCCATCTCTTGAAGTGATTTCTTCATTGTTTATTTGTAAATAGACTAAGAATACTAATACAATGAAAGATTAATCATATAGGAAACAAATTAATGAACGTTTGAATGATTTCTAAATTTCTGGGTATGCTTACTCGAGTAGCTACTTGAGTATCCCTTGAAGTTTACTCGAGTATCATCGGGAAATCTTTGATTAACTGCAAGTTAATGAACAAGTATAAGATTACTTGGGTAGTGGATGGAGTAAACTAAATTTCAAACCTTTGGAAATAGTTATTTACTCGGGTACCTACTCCAGTAATGCATTTCCAACTTCATAGGTTACTGGGGTAACACCTCGAGTAATCCTTTAAAAAACTTTTGATTACTCGATGCTCTACTCCAATAATGTTGGCAGGATTTCAAGGCCGAGAGCAATTACCTTGTTACTCGAGTAGGGACTCGAGTAATGCACTCATTTTTGCATAGGGTACTCGGGTACCACCTCGAGTAACTAAGACTTTTGAGCATGACTTACCTGGGTAATGACTTGAAGTTTACTTTGAAAATATTTCTGCATACTGGGGTACATACTCGAGGAATCCACTTAAAATAGAACATTAGAAACTTGTATACTAGAGTAAGTACTCGAGGAAGATGAAATAAAGAGAGATCAAGTTAATCGGGTACCAACCTCAAGTTTCCACTTACTTTAGTATGTTACTCGAGTAGCTCCTCGAGTAACATTGGCAATGGTACAAAGTGCCGAGAGTTACATATTTTCAGAAACAGAGTTACTCGAGTAGCTCCTCGAGTATCATTGGGAAAACTTGAAGGCAACTGGAAGTTTCTCACATGGTTACTCGAGTACCTCCTCGAGTAACATTGGCAGGCCGAGAGCAACTCCAAGTTTTTACCTGGTTACTCGACTAGCTCCTCGAGTAACATTAGCAGGCCGAGAGCACATTGAAAATTTTTACACTATTACTCGAGTAGCTCCTCGAGTAACGTTGGCAGGTTACTGGAAGTTGTCTCTGGTTACTTCAAGTTTTGTCTCATTACTCGAGTAGCTCCTCGAGTAATGCTTTAGAAGATTTGCTTCTGATCAAGTTCCTCAGCATTTTCTCATGGCCTTTCTTCATTACTCCAATGCTTACTTTAAGTGATGCTTGTTCCTGTCATTACTTAGTTCAAACTTGTTTATTAATTATTTCCTTTTCAAACCATACTCTTGTTATCATCAAAACATGAGATCTAACAATAGCGACGGTAGCGGTGGAGGAGAGGATGGCGACGCACAGCGACGGCAAGGACGAGGACATTCAGGCACATCTACTCACAAGTTTTTTTTCAATAATCTTGTGCTCATCATCCTCCTTTTCTCTTCTTTTTTGATGATGCAAACCTCCCATCCTCTTTTGCTGAAATCAAACTCGTATCTGATGCTAACGAAGGAAGACAATTGTAAAGGTGACAGAGGAGGATGCTTCAACTTCATATCCGCGGTAGAGGACGGCGAATTTGGTCTTCTCCTTTAGTACCAAGCTTCGACCATTTTGTGAGTGGAGGGATCTGTGTTCTCTGTTTTTTTAAAATGCTTACATTGTTTGATGGTGACGGTGAGGTACATTGATGGAAAATGGTCGAAGCTTGGAAGAGTTTTTTGGTACAGCTACGGCAAGATGGTGACGGTGAGGTACATCAACAGAATCGTGGTGACGGTGAAGTACATTGACAGAAACGATGGTTCTGGTTTGATCTCTGGTTTTGATAGGAATGATGTCCGATTTTTTATTCGATCTCTCTGTTTTTTTTTAATTATGCCTTTGATTTCTGTCGAAATTACTGTGAAATTTGGGTAGTATGTGATGGGCTAATGGCTGATGATGAAAACACTGGTGGTTTTTGTGCTGGCCGCCGGTGATATTGATGGTGGCCGTCGGTGATGTTGGGGGCTGTTCTAGGGTGAATGTGAGAATGGAGGTTGGGGTTGTTTAAGGGTGTATTTGACATTTTACAATTAAAACTAATATATTATTAAAAATTATATCACTACTTCCATAGCCATACCAAACATACTTTTATCTCCAATTCCACTTCCAGTTCCATTTCCAATTCTTCTTCTAATTCCACTTTCACTTTCATTAAAAACTCTTCCATGATACCAAACGGGGCATAATTTAAATTGCAACATCTAGGATCTAGTGCGTTAGTTCTGATTACTTTGGATTTGCTGAACTTAGTGGAGATCCTTCAATGTCGCACATCATGTTCCGTGTTTGCCACACCAAACAGCTCCTTTGGTTTGATTGAGTAGCCATATGGAGTGGCTGAACATAGCTTTGGGATGTCCTCATTGGGTTTTATTGAGTAGTCATATGGAGTGGCTGAACACCGATTTGTCAGACTGTCGCCCTTCTTGGCTTGACTACCTTAATTTAAATTGCAACATATGGGATCTACTGCGTTAGTTCCGATTACTTCGGATCTGCTGAACTTAGAGGAGATCCTTCAATGTTGCAATTCATGTTCCAAGTTTGCTGCACTAAATAGCTTCTTGGGTTTGACTGAGTAGTCATATGGAGTGGCTGAATATAGCTTTGGGCTATCCTCATTAGGTAACTCCTCTTGGGCCTATCTCAGATTTAATGTCTTGCATACAGGCCCAAGCCATTAAACTAGGCCTTACACTAAGTCCCCTACTCTTTAAGTCCAATTGATTATTGACTTAGAGAGTGAATTTTGTGATCTTGACCGTAGAGTGCCTTCTTAATCCAAGGGTCCACATTTAGGTTTTTACTTGTTTTTGGTGCATTTTCAAGTTTTTTCACCAACTTTATCAAGGGTTGTAAGCTCGCAGCTTTTGTTCCCTCGTTTCAATAGAAAACCCAGCCTGAGGGCGGTCTCTGCATGATGCTTCGGCTGGTATGGGCAGAAAACGGTAGTGGATCTCCGTCTCATCAATGTTCCTCAAGCTTCTATGGCGATGGGTCATAGCTAAAAAGGTACCTTCAATATATCCTTGCAACTTGCTTAAATAGATTTCTCGAAAATTGTAGGTTAGTATGAATTTTTATCTCAATCCTAAACCCCAAGTGTTTATATCAGTGTGTGCAAATAAATATTTGTTGACGGAGGAGGCAAATTTTTCAGTTGTCTTTGGAAGAGGACCCATAGTGTTTATTTTTCATTTCTTCCTTCTCTCTTCTTCTACATTATAGATTTCAGAATCATTAGATGGAGATTAAGAAAATATTTCTTCAAGAAGACCATAAAAATGTATGATTTATAAATACTATTATTTTCATATCTCAGTTTTATAAATTCCAAATATGGATCTTACTGAACAAGCAATCTCATTAACAAAAAAAGCATGACACATTATAACCTGGAACTGCTTTGCAAAATGATTTTATAGCTTGAAGTTAAGAGTGGGACATGATAATAAAAATACCTTGTAATGGATAGCTGGTAGGATAGTTTTCCGGGGGAAAAGAATCAAACTCCAAATACCCCTTTTTTTTAAGGATGCATTATAAATCTATGAAACTGTGGCTTGCCTTCCATTATAGACATGTCAATTTCCAAGCATGTATACAAAAGCATGACTATAGGAAAGTAGCATTTGTAATACCTCAAATTTTGGGACTAGAGGCTTGAGAATAAGCCTAAGTAAAGCAGACTACTAAGTTTAGTTTAATAAGAATCCTAAACCGCACTTGGAATAGAATATGAATTTTGGTCCGAATCGGTTGAACGAAAGTACCCGATTCTTTTATGATGTGTCATAATGACATAAAACCTAAATTGAATTCAAAGGAAAAGGGAAACAGTATTTAGAAAGAAGTAATAAAGAGAATTAAAAGAACTAATGACATAAGAAATAATATTGCCATAATTAAAGGCAAATGAGACAATTGCTACTTGATCTTGATGTCAAAATTGGAAGACAAAATGAAAGCCCAAGTGTTGCTATTCAAAAGTGAGAAGTGAAAGAGACAAGCTTCACCCAAGAGGGGGGTGAATTGGGTGATGTTATAAATTTTTCGTTTGATGAGGTGATATGAAAAATATAGTAGATAGAGTAGAGATGAGAATATTTGAACACAGAGAGTTATACTGGTTCGGCCTAACAACCAGGCTTACGTCCAGTCCTCAGAGATCAAGACCTACTAAGAATTTCACTATACCTCCAAGATTCAATGGGCTCTCAGAATGCCACTAGACAACAATCGTCCTTGAACGGACTACGAGCAGAAATATTCTCTCAATAAGAAATTTCTCTCCCCCTTACGACAAGTCTTACGTGCAGAAAAATAACCTATGACCCTTCTCACTTGCTTATGTATACAAGACTTATGAGCAGCAATGTTCTCTCCTGCTTACACCACTGTAAGTCTTATGAGCAGCAACGTTCTCTTCTGCTTGTATCTTATAAGACTTATGAATGGAAGATACAACAAGGAATTCTCTCAACTGCTTCTCACGTAAGGAAAACTACCCTCTCAAGGTATTGGGACCTTGAGATCAAATAAACATATAATTTGAATTGTATGAAGACTCTCTTACAGAGCAAATGAATAAACACTGAAGATCAATGTGTATACAGAGAAAATTATGAATAGCAGAGACTCGTGTATAAGCTTGTGAATTCTTATGCTACGTTGTTGTTTTGATTATCTTTGAATCTCTGTATATATAGTTGCTTCAGTTTTTGCCCGTTTGGGAAATCAACATTTGAGGAGCGGGACTTTTGCAACTATTGAAGGACACGCACATGTTTGAATATTCTGAATGCGGTAGGTGCGAACATGTTTGTAATCATGTTGTCTGCCGCTGTTTGACTTTCTCCGTAACAGCTAATTTCAAACGTTCATCTTCCTGTATCACACTTATAATACATTCAAAGTAATGTTAAACAATGATAATAAGTAATGATGATATGAATAAATAACAATAAACCATATTCGGATTGAACGTTGTGAGACTTGGCATTTTTGATGATCTGACAGGGCATCACTCAAGCATGAAAGGCTCACTTCGAGTGATCTCCTATTTTCCTTCATATGCTTCTGTTATCGGGTTGTGCTTGCATAGAATTTCAGAGAGACAGAATCCTCACTCGCGAGTGAAGTGGGGTCTCACTCGAGCACAACTTCCTCTGCTCAAGTGATCTTGCATTTTCCACTGGGAGTGTCTTCTCGGGTCATCACTCGCATACCATTTTGACAAGAATGAGAATTTGTACTCGCGGGTGATATGGTCCCTCACTCGAGCACACACACTCCTGCTCGAGTGAGACGCATATTCTCCAGGAATATGCTCTCAATACCAACACTCGCATCAGGATTTCAGAGGGATAAAATTATCACTCGCAGGTGATGTGGTCCTTCACTCGAGCACACAGACTCCTGCTCGAGTGAGAAGAATATTCCCAAGTAATATACCTTTTAACCAGGCACTCGCGTCAGATTTGGAGAGGGAAAGAATTTTCACTTGCAAGCATTGATGTGTCACTCGAGCATATATAGGTGTGCTCGAGCACACTTGCACCTCTCTGAAGTTCATGACTCTTGGCCCAACACTCGCAGTACCTTGCTCGAGTACAGAATGCTCTTGCTCGAGCATTGATGTCTATGCTCGAGTGAATTAAGGAAGCATGCTATTATTTGCTCTCGGCCAAGCACTCGCAGGTCCTTGCTCGCATGTGCTCGAGTGAGAGAGGCTTCTCTGCTCGAGTGCACACCTTAGTGCTCGAGTGATCCAGTGAACATAACAGTGGAATGCCTCTCGGGTGCACACTTTCTGGCTTTCACTCGCACCTGCTCGAGCACAGAAGAGATCTATGCTCGAGTGCAAAATTCATGCTCGAGCACTCCAGTGCAATTTCACAGCAGACATCAGAAAACTTCCTCTATGCATTTGGTAACTTTGTAAACTTTTCTTAATCTCCTAAAAACATGATTTGCACACAATTGTCTTTTTGTTATCATCAAAACTTGGGATCTAACATTCTCCCCCTTTTTGATGATGACAAAACCTTTGTGATGAAAATTTAAGGAGAATTGATTGAGATTAAAAAATTTTGAAATTCTTCAATGTTTCCAAATGCATATCAAGTTTTGGCTTCAAGTTTAAGTTTTCCTGCAATGTTTCCTCTGGACACTTAACAACCAAGATAAGCATAGTATGAGGTATATAACTTAATAACAACTTGAAACATCATTTAAACTTGATATCATATTCATGAATAACTTGAAATATAGAAAAATTCATTAATATCAAGCTTGAATCCAAGTGGTCAACAACATAAAAGTTAACATCAAATCCCAGTACAAAATAACATCAAATCCTACCCATACAGAAAATCTACCCCAAACACCCAAATACATCCCTCAGTAGCTCAGAAATCATCACACATCCTTCTCCCCCGTTTTGTCACCATCAGAAGGGGGCTGTGCTACAGAGGTATCAGAAGGTGGAACAAAGGATACCATGGCAGTGAGAGGATCAATTGGAGATGCTGGTTGTGGTACAGAGGATGAGGGAGGTAGAGAAGGCGACCGATCAAAAGTAACATCAACATTAGAATCTGGATCGGTGAAGAGTACATGTGTCTGTGGTACAAATGGAGGAGTGGTATCAGGAGGAACCCCAGAAGAAGAAGAAGGGAAATGTGTGTGCAGGAAGGTCTCCATATTTGTGATCCTTTGTGACATTTCATCCTGAGTCTTGAACATCAGGTCAAAATTGATATTAACCCTGTCTACCAATTTGATGACCTGTGCCTCCATTTTCTCCACAAGCTTCTCATATTCGGTCACTAACTCTTTCTTCAAACTTGATACAGCTTGATTGATGACCTCAGAAATATGATTGGAAAGAGAGGCATTAAGAAAGGAAAGAGGAGGAATAGGACCTTGTGTAGATGATTGTGCCTCATCACCTCTGGATGGAGTGGCTTCCCTCTTGGATGTGGCTTTGGTTCGACTCATCGGAAGATTGATACCCATGTGAGTCAACTGAGTCTTACCAAACCTTGAGATGAGTACCCTTTCAGTTCCTTCCAAATACCAAATTTTGTTTTTCATGAGAATGAAGGATACAAGCTGAGGGTATGGTATGGTTGTGGATCTTGTTGAAGAAAATCGAAACCTTCTCATCTCGTTAAAAATAATCTCCCCCACATTCCTTTGTTGCCCGGCAACCAAAGAAGCCAACAAATAATAATCCTTTTGAGCAAAGTGGGTAAAATTTTTGGACTTATTGACTATGCTCTGGGAATATATATAATGAAGGACTCTGTGAATATCAGGCATATCAATAGGTTTGACAATGAGGGGGCCAATGGGGTCTTTTGGTCTCAGAATTTTAACAACTTCATTGGCAGAGAAAGAGGGTGGATCAGGAGGAGGTGCAACATAACCAAGTAAGTTATTTATGATCTTGGCAGAAATCATAATAAATTTTCCTCTAACAGTAGTAGATACTGCTTCTTCAATCAACTCACCAGATCTAGACTTAATATTATGAGACTTCATGTTGCAATAAAAGGTTTTCACAACAGTGGGAGAATATGGCAAATGGATATTTAGCCAAGGAGCATAGTATTGAAGATAAGGGTATAAATCCAAATGACAATTCTTTTTCAAGTAATCCAGATCCACATATACCACAGGACAGAAATGTCTATGTTTAAATTCATCATTATATACCTTCTGAGGCAAGGCCTTAAGTTCTTCAACATTGAATTCCTCAGGAGGACTGGTAAGTTGGTCATCCACTGGTGCTTGTGAGGCAGAAGGTGCTCCTGAAGTAGAGGCACTTGGTTGCCTAACTTGATGAGAACTTGAAACACCGGCTTGAGACGCAATCTTCCCAACTATTTTGTCAAGTTTGGATTTCTCTATTGCTTCCCGGAGTTGTCTACCGAATGTATCACCAGAAGAGGAAGATGATTGGGGTTGCTCTGTCTCCTTTTTCTTCCCTCTTCCTTGAACCTCTTTGGATTGAGACCGGGTGATTATAGGTTCCTTGAACACCACTCCCTTTGGTTTCTTTTGAGGAGGTTGGTCTTTCTTTGAGACTTGAGGCTTTGGGTAAGGTTTCTTAGCTGGGGTCCTCTTTTTGGTCTTGGGTTTAGGAGGAGGTGATGGTGAGGAAGAGATTTTGGGAGAGGGAGGTGTTGGTTTTGGGGTACCAGATGCACTGGCAGCAGAGTGAGTAGGAGAAGGAGAATGAGATCTTTGAGGAATAGAGGGTAGTTCAGTTCTTGCCATTGTAGAGAAAGTGGAAGAGAAGCAAAGACTCTCGGTTTTGAAGAAAAGACAAACGAAGATTAGGGCACGAATGAGAGATGCAGAGTGTAAGAATCACCTTTTATAGAAGATTGAAGAGTTGTAACGGTGATTTGAGGCAAATGGACGCGATTGATTGAAGAGAAAACGGTTGAAGGTGAAGAGTTACGTCCTTCGAGTGAGAGAACACCTCGAGTGAGAACAGGAAGTGCGACGTTCTGAGCTCCCCCGTAACTGATAAAAGTGACAGTGCTCGAGCATGAACCCTAGTGCTCGAGTAATGTTCATACTGTGCTCGAGTGTGTTCTATCAGTGCTCGAGTGATGTTCTAGAAAATTAATAAAATGTGTAAAACGTACCTGGATTGTGAATTTCTTGACATATCTTGTGTCTTTGTACTCAAATCCTCCAAGATCATCTGAGTAACCATGATTTGGATAGTTTTTGAGAAGAAATTCTTCTTCTTCACTCGAGCAGACACTCCTCACCTCAAGCATGTTCATATCATGCTCGAGTGAGAGTTTCTCACTCGCGAGTGAGTGTGATTCTCACTGTTGCTTGTGATACAGTCTCTTGGTATTCTTATTTCCTCTGTTAACCTCTGTTTTACATGTCAAGAAGCAGAGCATTTTTAACAGTGCTGTGCTCGAGCAGAGCTGCTTGTGCTCGAGTGACACAGCTCATCACTCGAGCAGCACCCTTAGTACTCGAGTGACAGACCTGCACAAAGGTTTTTAACACTCCGATGCCAAAGTCAGTATGGTTTTCATCAAAATAAACATTTAATTAAAATATTTAACAAGAAAACTTACAACTCATTGGGATTAACCATTCCCAATTCTCTTCGAATATATAGGAATTGATCTTTTGCAATTGGTTTTGTGAAAATATCCGTAAGTTGAAGATGAGTTGGTATGAATTCCACTTTGATATCTCTCTTTTGAACATGATCTCGAATGAAGTGATGTCGAATGTCTATATGCTTGGTCCTTGAATGTTGTACAGGATTCTTTGCCAAGCTTATCGTGCTAGTGTTATCACAATAAATTGGAATTTCTTTTAAGTAAATTCCCAAATCTTGAAGTTGTTGTTTTAACCATAGCACTTGAGAACAGCAACTTGCCACAGCTATATATTCAGCTTCAGTCGAGGATAATGAAACTGTGTTCTGCTTCTTGCTAAACCATGATACTAGAGAACCTCCAAGAAATTGACATTGACCACTGGTACTCTTTCTGTCAGTTTTGTATCCTCCATGATCTGAATCTGAATATGCCATTAAATACTCGTTCCTTCTTTTTGGATACCAAAGACCAAGTTCTGAAGTATCTCCTAGATATTTGAAGATTCTTTTTACTGTCTCTGCATGTGATACCTTAGGAGTGGATTGATACCTTGCTCACATTCCTACACTGAACTGAATATCTGGCCTGCTTGCTGTGAGATAGAGTAATGAGCCAATCATTCCTCTATACTTTGTGATGTTGAAGCTAGGTCCCTTTACATCAGCATCCAACAGCGTTGTAGAACTCATTGGAGTATCAGCTCCATTAGCATTTTCTAATCCATATTTCTTCAACAATTCTTTCAAATACTTTGTCTGAGATATAAATATACCATTCTTCTTTTGTTTGATTTGAAGTCCAAGAAAGAAGTTCAATTCTCCCATCATGGACATTTCAAATTCTCCCTGCATAATCTTAGAAAATTCTTGACACATAGATTCGTTAGTAGCACCAAAAATAATATCATCAACATAAATCTGAACAATTAGAATATCATTTTTGTTATGTTTGATGAATAGAGTTGTATCAACTTTACCTCTGACAAAACTTTGATCAAGAAGAAATTTGCTTAGTCTTTCATACCAAGTTCTAGGTGCTTGTTTCAAACCATATAGTGCTTTCTTAAGTTTAAATACATGATCAGGTTTTGTTTCATCTTCAAACCCAAGAGGTTGTTCTACATATACTTCCTCCATAATATAACCATTTAGAAAAGCACTTTTCATATCTATTTGATAAAGTTTAAAACCTTTAATGCAAGCAAAGGCTAGGAGTACTCGTATTGCTTCCAATCTTGCCACTGGAGCATATGTTTCCTCATAATCAATACCTTCTTCTTGATTATATCCTTTGGCAACCAATCTTGCTTTGTTTCTCACAATGATTGCTTATTCATCAAGTTTGTTTTTGAAAACCCATTTGGTCCCTATAACCGTATAATCTTTAGGTCGAGGAACCAAATCCCAAACTTGATTTCTTTGAAATTGATTTAGTTCTTCTTGCATAGCAATCACCCAATTAATGTCAGATAAAGCTTCTTCTATATTGGAAGGTTCAATTTCAGAAATAAAAGCAGAAAAAGTTACCTCATTGAGGATTCTATTTCTGGTTTTGACACCTTCATGAATATCTCCTATAACTTGATCAATTGGATGATCCTTCATATGTCTCCATGCTTTGGGTTGAGCATGATCATCGACATCTTCTAAATTTTGAAAATCATTTGTTTCAAAATCATCCTGTTTTGAAATATATTTGTTTTTCTTGATTGAATCCATTTCTTCTTCATCAATAAGTTTTGTCTGAGATTCAATTTCATCAAACACAACATGAATAGATTCTTCAACAATACATGTTCTTTTATTGAAAACTCTATAAGCCTTACTTCTATTAGAATATCCTAGAAATATACCTTCATCAGACTTTGAATCAAATTTACCTAAGTTTTCTTTACTATTGTTGTGAATGAAACACTTACACCCAAAGATATGAAGATGAGCAATATTTGGCTTTCTTCCTTTGTAAAGTTCATATGGCGTCTTTCCAAGTGATTTGCGAATATATGCTCGGTTTGAAATATAACATGCAGTACTCATTGCATCTGCCCAAAATACTTGTGACATTTCTTTTTCATTGAGTAATGCTCTCGCCATTTCTGAAAGAACTCTGTTCTTCCTTTCCACTACTACATTTTGTTGAGGGGTTCTAGGAGCAGAGAAATTATGATCTATTCCTTCGTTGTTGCAGTAGTTTTCAAATAGTTGATTATCAAATTCTCCTCCATGGTCTGTCCTAATAAAAACAATAGAAATACCTTTCTCATTTTGAACCTTTTTGGCAAACATGATGAATTCAGCAAATGTTTCATCTTTTGAAGCAATAAATATAGTCCAAGTAAATCTTGTAAAATCATCGACAATTACTAAAGTATATTAATTTCCTCCAAAACTTTTTACTCTTGCAGGTCCTACCAAATCCATATGAAGTAATTGTAAAGGTTTTGAAGTAGAAATCTCATACTTTGTTTTAAAAGAAGACTTAGTTTGTTTGCCTTTTTGACATGCTTCACAAATCATATTATCTTTGAATTTGAGTTTGGGAAGACCAATAACTAAATCTTTTCTAGTCAGTTTGTCAAGTTGATTCATATTAACATGAGCCAAACGCTTATGCCATAACCAGCTTTCCTCTGATCGACTAAGAAAATAATTTTCAGAAGAATTTGAATTTAAATCAATAGTATAACAATTACCGTCCCTTTGAGCTCGGATCTTTGTCTTGATAGATTCTTTGTTCAGGGGTAGATCTTTCTTGCTTATTATCAAGCATTCTTTTGAGTCAAAAATCACCCAGTTATCTTTGTCAGTGCTTTGACTTACGCTTAAGAGATTGTGGCATAATCCTTCAACATAATATACTCCGTTGATTTGAACACCATCGGATCTTCCTACTTCACCAATTCCAGCAATACGTCCAGATTGATTTCCTCCAAATGTTACCTTTCTTCCTTCTCTAGTTTTAAGCATGGTGAACTTACTTTTGTCACCAGTCATGTGCCTCGAACATCCACTATCAATATACCATTTGTTTGCTCGAGATGCTTTGAGACATACCTAGAATAAGATGTTCAAGTTTTAGGTACCCACACTTTCTTGGGTCCTTTGTGGTTAGTATTTGTAGTATGTGTCCCTTTCGGACCCATTTATATGTTCCAACAACCTGTCCCTTTTTGAAATAACACGATGAAGTATAATGTCCTTTCCTATTACAATAATTGCATGATGCAAATGGATTCGATGTATGCACAGAACTACTATTCTTCTTATATCTTTTATTCTTATTATGCACAGAATTATATCCAATTCCAGATTTATCAAATGAAACATTCTGAGAATTTAAAATAACTTTGAGTGTTTCACTTCCTTTAGTAAATTTTTCAACAATTTTTGTTAAATCTTCTATTTTCTTATCTTTCTCTTTACACATTTCATATGATGATATAACATTACTTTCTAATTCTTTTACTTTCTTCTTATAACTAACCATTTTTTTAGCAACTTTGATAAACTCTGTATGCAATGCATTATATTCAGATAACAATTCATCATAAGAGGGTTCAGAATCACTTACCTCAAAGTCTGATTCTTCTTCCTTAGCTACCAAGCATAGATTTGCTACTTCGTCGTTGTCACTTTCTTTGTCTGACGAACTATCACCCCATATAGATGATATATATGCTTTCTTTTTCAGCTTCTTTTTGTCTTTGTTTCTGAAACATTCAGATTTGATGTGTCATAGTTTTCCGCATTCATAGCATACTATCTGTTGTTCTTTATTTGCTTTCTTGCTTGGTCCACCTTGATAGTTCTTGAAATTCCTTTGACCTCTTCTGTAGAATTTCTTGAATTTTCTCACGATCATTCCCATTTCATCATCATTAGGAATATCTTCATTCTCGGAAGATTCTTCTTCTTCTTTGATAGCTTTAAGTGCAACTCCCTTTTTCTTTTTGTCATCGAATTCTTCAAGTTCCTTCTTGAATATCAACTTACCTTCATATTCAGAGAGACTTCCAAAGAGAACAGCTACGGATCTCATAGATTATCTTTTAGCTTCTTCGATGGCTGTCACCTTTGCTTCCCATTCTTTCGTAAGAATATTAAGAATCTTTCTTACCTGGGAATTTTGATCAAACGACTTTCCAAGAGCAGATAATTGATTAACAAGATGAGTATACCTGAGTTCGAATTCTGATATACTTTCTCCAGATTTCATACGGAATAAATCATATTCTGTAATTAGAGTATTAATTCTATTTTCTTTGATTCCAGATGTTCCTTCGTGAGCAATTTCAAGAGCATCCCACATATCTTTGGCAGTTGGTAGAGTACATATACGAAAATATTCTTTTTGACTAAGAGCACTCTGTATCATTAAAATAGCTTTACTATTTAATGTTACTAACCATTTATCATTCTCGTCAAACTCCTCAAGAGTCTTCTTAATGGCTCTATCTTCGATTTTCTTCATTGGAACATAGTCACCATCTTGTATTACATTCCACAAGCCGTACTCATTAGCCATCACGAACACTCTGAATTTAGCTTTCCAGAACGAAAAATGTTCTCCAGCAAAACTAGGAGGTCTAGTGATTGAAGCTCCATCGGGAAGGATATTTTCACCCATTGTTGCCATTTATTGGATCCTTCTCAAGCTGTTAGGCTCTTCGGAGAAGACTAGGCTCTGATACCAAATGAAAGAGACAAGCTTCACCCAAGAGGGGGGTGAATTGGGTGATGTTATAAATTTTTCTTTTGATGAGGTGATATGAAAAATATAGTAGATAGAGTAAAGATGAGAATATTTGAACACAGAGAGTTATACTGGTTCGGCCTAACAACCAGGCCTACGTCCAGTCCTCAGAGATCAAGACCTACTGAGAATTTCACTATACCTCCAAGATTCAATGGGCTCTCAGAATGCCACTAGACAACAATCGTCCTTGAACGGACTACGAGCAGAAATATTCTCTCAATAAGAAATTTCTCTCCCCCTTACGACAAGTCTTACGTGCAGAAAAATAACCTATGACCTTTCTCACTTGCTTATGTATACAAGACTTATGAGCAGCAACGTTCTCTCCTGCTTACACCACTGTAAGTCTTATGAGCAGCAACGTTTTCTTCTGCTTGTATCTTATAAGACTTATGAATGGAAGATACAACAAGGAATTCTCTCAACTGCTTCTCACGTAAGGAAAACTACCCTCTCAAGGTCCCAATACCTTGAGATCAAATAAACATATAATTTGAATTGTATGAAGACTCTCTTACAGAGCAAATGAATAAACACTGAAGATCAATGTGTATACAGAGAAAATTATGAATAGCAGAGACTCGTGTATAAGCTTGTGAATTCTTGTGCTACGTTGTTGTTTTAATTATCTTTGAATCTCTGTATATATAGTTGCTTCAGTTTTTGCCCGTTTGGGAAATCAACATTTGAGGAGCGGGACTTTTGCAACTATTGAAGGACACGCGCATGTTTGAATATTCTGAATGCGGTAGGTGCGAACGTGTTTGTAATCATGTTATCTGCCGCTGTTTGACTTTCTCTGTAACAGCTAATTTCAAACGTTCATCTTCCTGTATCACACTTATAATACATTCAAAGTAATGTTAAACAATGATAATAAGTAATGATGATATGAATAAATAACAATAAACCATATTCGGATTGAAGGTTGTGAGACTTGGCATTTTTGATGATCTGACAGGGCATCACTCAAGCATGAAAGGCTCACTTCGAGTGATCTCCTATTTTCCTTCATATGCTTCTGTTATCGGGTTGTGCTTGCATAAAATTTCAGAGAGACAGAATCCTCACTCGCGAGTGAAGTGGGGTCTCACTCGAGCACAACTTCCTCTGCTCGAGTGATCTTGCATTTTCCACTGGGAGTGTCTTCTCGGGTCATCACTCGCACACCATTTTGACAAGAGTGAGAATTTGTACTCGCGGGTGATATGGTCCCTCACTCGAGCACACACACTCCTGCTCGAGTGAGACGCATATTCTCCAGGAATATGCTCTCAATACCAACACTCGCATCAGGATTTCAGAGGGATAAAATTATCACTCGCAGGTGATGTGGTCCTTCACTCGAGCACACAGACTCCTGCTCGAGTGAGAAGAATATTCCCAAGTAATATACCTTTTAACCAGGCACTCGCGTCAGATTTGGAGAGGGAAAGAATTTTCACTTGCAAGCATTGATGTGTCACTCGATCATATAAGGGTGTGCTCGAGCACACTTGCACCTCTCTGAAGTTCATGACTCTCGGCCCAACACTCGCAGTACCTTGCTCGAGTACAGAATGCTCTTGCTCGAGCATTGATGTCTCTGCTCGAGTGAATTAAGGAAGCATGCTATTATTTGCTCTCGGCCAAGCACTCGCAGATCCTTACTCGTATGTGCTCGAGTGAGAGAGGCTTCTCTGCTCTAGTGCACACCTTAGTGCTCGAGTGATCCAGTGAACATAACAATGGAATGCCTCTCGGGTGCACACTTTCTGGCTTTCACTCGCACCTGCTCGAGCACAGAAGAGATCTATGCTCGAGTGCAAAATTCATGCTCGAGCACTCCAGTGCAATTTCACAGCAGACATCAGAAAACTTCCCTATGCATTTGGTAACTTTGTAAACTTTTCTTAATCTCCTAAAAACATGATTTGCACACAATTGTCTTTTTGTTATCATCAAAACTTGGGATCTAACAAGAAGCAATTATTATAATGAAAAGCAAAATTGTAACTCTCCTTTAGGCCTTAAAACCTTCCAAGTTTAGGTTAAAAGAGGGAAGAGAAAAGTGTGGTCAATTTGTCAAAGTTTGGCAACTTTTCAACTTGGGAAATTAATTGACATATGGCAAGATAAAGTAAGATAATTGGGTCAACATTTTTCCTCCATTTGGGCAGCCCATTTTTGTCCAAAAGCAAGAAGGGAAAAGAAGGGAAAAGTCAACACAATTTAAATTAACCAACACATGGTTAATTAACTCCAACTTGTGCAAGAAGAATGAATTAGAGCCACTCTTTTTTTCCTCTTTCTTTAGCCAATTTTTGGCCAAGTAATTAAGGGATAAGAGAAGAGAAAAATCAAAACTCATCTCACTCTCTCTCACTTGTCAAATTTTGGCCAAGCAAGCTTAAAGGAAAGAGAAAGAAGGTGAGCTCTTCTACTTGGATTTTCACCTTATAAATAACTTCTATGGCTCAAATACTCTCCATAACATTGTTCCCCTTAATGACAGCTTCATTTCTATGGTTTTGGATTTTCAAGGGGAGGTGTTTGAGTCTTCTAGCAAGATCTAAAGTCAGAGAATTAAGAAAAGAGGTCAAGAAGGAGCTAAAGGACAGTAAGAGCAACATTTTGATATATATGTTATCTTGGTTGGTTGACTTTTGGTGGGTTGTTTTGGCTGCCCTATTTTCGGTTGTTTAAGGGTTTTTAGCGTTTCATCATATTGGAAATTATGCCCTAGGGGCCAATCATTGTACTTTGAATATTGTTATTTAATAAGCTCCATTTTATTATTATATTATTTGTATGTTCAATGTGATAACTATCCTTGGATAAATCATAATGATTGTCCTAAATGTCCGTGGTCAGTCATCTATGTAGGAGCAAAGATGAACTAATATCAGTATGACTTGGAAGAGGTATGGAGATACGAATCAAAGTCCTAGGTACTTGTAAGAGTACAAGGTGCTGGACTAACTAGCTATGAGAAAGCTGTATGGATCAAGTCATAAGCTTGTCTCATGTATATTTACGTTACTATGCCCTTTTGACTTGAGATCGTCATGGATTCCTACATGAGAGTCGCTCAACTTTGACCTAATCAAAAGTCACCTTTGACCGGGTGATAATAAATGCTATGTTCAGGCTTGGTGGTTTTCATGCAAAGGAATGTGAATGGTCAAGATGGAATTTGTCCCTCACATTAGTAGAGAGATATTACTTAGCCCCTCGATGAGTGAGTTTGAGAAATGTATGGCCATACAATGATGGAAAGGAGTTTCCATTTCTATGCCATTCTCCAGGAATTGAGAAAGTAATGGTTAGGAATAAAAGGATGACATTCTCCATGCCTCATCCTTGACTGAAATATCATGTGGCAAAAGCGACGTGATATGGTTGTATGATAGATTGTATCGGTTTATCGATCCTTATATGAATTGGGTAGTTACAATGTCTTGCTAGAAGCCACTTATGACTAGTGGGTTAGTATAGTTGTTGGCCTACTACCAACTTCATATGGGCCTACAGGATCGCACAAAAAAAATAGTCCAACACGAGCTATAATGTCGAGATTCATTAAATCTAAGACATGTCTAGATTTAATGAATGTAATGGTTAATCTAGGGTGGATGAATATATATATATATATATATTCAAACAAAAAATTAATAATATTATATATACATATATGTATTTTTGAAATACACACACACACACACACTCTCACACACATATGTATATATTATATATGATAATATTATTATATTGTGTTAGTTTTAAATTTATTTTTATCTAAAAAATTAAATTTAATAACTAACATGATAAAGATATAATATCTCAAATTTAATTTATAAAGATAAATTAAACTTATTTCTATTCGCTGTTTATTCAGATTAAATAAATAGGTTAAATTAAAACTGTTGGATAGATTTAATTAAACCATATTTATTTAATTTTCTTATCAAAAGACAATTAAGTGTTAATTGATATGATATGGATTTTGAAATTAATTAAAATTAATTTTAAAAATCCAATATCCATCATTAAATAAAAAGCTTTGACTAGTTACTTAAAAGGGTATGAAAGAGGCAAACTTCACCCAAGGGGGGTGAATTGGGTGATGTGATAAATTTTTCGGTTGATATGGTGATATAGTAATAGCTGTAAATAGAGTAAAGTTGAGAAGATAAGCACACAGAGAATTATACTGATTCGGCCAAAGACTAGGCCTACATCCAGTCCTCAGAGATCAAGACCTACTGAGATTTTCACTATTCTTCCAAGATTCAGTGGGCTCTCGGAACGCCGTAAGACAATAACTGTCCTTGAAAGGACTACTAGTAAAAATACTAGAAATTTCTCTCCCCCTTACGACAAGTCTTATGTGTAGAAAAACAAACCTATGACCTTTCTCTCTTGCTTACGTATACAAGTCTTATGAGCAGCAACGTTCTTTCCTGCTTACACCACTATAAGTCTTACGAGCAGCAACGTTCTCTTCTGCTTCTCTCGTAAGGAAATCTCCCCTCTTAAGGTCCCAATACCTTGAGATTAAATAGAATTTGAAGTGTATACAGACTCTCTTATAGAGCAAATATGATAAACACTGAAGAACGATATGAATACAGAGAAAATGTAAATAACAGAGACTCGTGAATTTGCTTGGATCGTTTCTTTGTAGATTCCAATACGAAGGTTTTGTAGACGTGTTTCCGGGTATTCCTTTATCATTTCATCCAAGAGTAACAGTTCCTCTAATTCTACGAATTTTTTTAGAATACTCTTTTCTTGAATATCATTCAAGAAAATTTTGGATTGCCTAGTATTTGACCAATTAGTAACCCAAGATTCCCTATTTTTCTAGAATTAATTATGATTTTTGAAAATTGGGCATTAAACCTGGAAGTTGTTTTGTGGCAGATTGATGGTGACATGTTTTTGTCTAGTCAAATGAATTCCAATGTCTATGAAATTTTCCTGAAATAAATTAGACCCAATATTCTTTAATTGGATAGGTAATTTGCACGTATTGGAGAAGTACATAAAAAGTTATGATTGTTGGAATTTGGGCATTAATTATGGGCAGAATTTTGTGATAGAAGTGAATAATTGAGAATTTTGGAAATGTGTGCATGTAACTAGAAGTGCTAACTATTTTTCCTTTAAAGTGGACTTAATAAGGATCACATTGAGCTCTAAGCTAACCCAATTAAAGTTTTATAGAATTAGTTATGATTTTTTAAAGTACAGTGAAAAATTTGACAGCTTTATATCTTAATGGCACAAATGTAACAATTAGGAACTCTATGTAACACCAATGTTTGAAAGCATATAGATGGCATAAGTGTAGTAATATCTTTAAAAAGGAGACCAGTAATCTTTTATAAACAGTGGAAGTCCCAATTTCAAGCAGAGTGTGGAGCTGTACTTGAATGGGTTTTCAAAAATCTTTTCAAAAATCATTTTCAGATTGGGTCTTATAATATTTTATGATTTATTTTAAGCCATCCGTTTTAGGTTCATTTCTTCATATCATAGTGTTTACTAATAATTTCTCTGTTGAAACCCAAGCTACTATGTTTAATTAACGGCCCTAGGAATCTAAGACCATAGAATTGAAGCTTATAGTGAGTAGAGGAAGTTTCCTGAAGGAGTTACCAGACAATAACGGTAATTCAGGGTTGAAATCGGCTCTGGTAGTCAAGAAAACTCACTATTCACTCCTCCTTCTCTCTTGTTGTGTTCTTAAGCTTAAGAAATCTGATTCCTCTTTCTCTTTCCATGCTTGCACGAAATTTTGCCATTTTATTAGGCATGGATGGTTGTGATTTAATCACATAAAATGATCTCATCTCATCTTGCCATGTGTCACAAGTTTAATGCTTAAGAGTGCCACGTGTCATGCAACCATTGGTCTTCCACTTTTTTCTTTCTTCGGTGGGTCATAAATGGTCAGAGGAAGGGGAGGCTTGACAATTTCCCCAGACTCCTGAGTTCGGTGCTCGACTAGTAAAGTAAGCGACCCGGCCGGAGACCGGTGAATTCCCTGGACTCAGATGCTAGATGGCATACTCTGGAGATGACAACACGAAAGGCTTAAAGTGGGTGTAATGATGTGTAATGATGAGGGACACATGTCACCCCCTCATTTGGCCAACACAAAAACATGTTTTTACTTTGTAATAATTTCGGGACACTTGTCATTTCCTTATTTGGCCAACACGAAAGATGTGTCACCATTGAAGTTGCTTCAATTGCCTCATCTTTGTCATCTCATGGCCCTAGATAATGGCTATATTATTAGAGCCATGATAAATAAATATCCAATGGGTTACTTTAGCCTTAAGGACTTGTCTCTATTCTTTGGACCCATACTTGTGCCAAACTTTAATAACCCAAGACACATTGATTGGCTAACTTTAAAGTTAATACATTAAGCCCAATGACTATTTAATGGGCCCATACTAACTCCAAGTGATTAACTTAATCCTTGGAAGTTAACTTTATTACCAAATGCCATTACTTTTCATTTTAGCACTATTCCAGAAAATGAATTCAAGCAGATTTGAACATAACTTCCAAAATCATCATAAATAATCATTTAACTATAAATATATGATTAAACCTTAAAAAACACCCCTTGGATGAAATATGAATAGTACCCACTCTTAAAAATACTCATCCAAATAACAAATCCATAGGTAAACAATGAAGCCAACACTTACCTCTACACGTTTCCTCAACCGATTTAGAAATTTGATAGTACTCAGGCAAGCAAGATGACACCAAACACCTCTAAATGAAAATATAAAACCCTAGAAATGAAGATTGGGTTGAGTAGAAGAAGGTTTGTAAAGGGTATTTTGAGAGAAAATGCCGATTCGGAGGTGAAATATGCTCCGGAGCTCAAAACTAGTTACTATTCACCTTCTATTTCTCCTCTAACAATTTTTAATGATTTAATCTTATTTTTCCCTTGATTTTCATGATGCTAGATGAAATTAATGGCCCTTATAGAGTATTGGAGTTGTCAACCATGTGTCGCATTCTGTAGTGGCTTTTGTTCAGTGATCCAGTGATTCGGTGACATGTGTCACTTACTTTAATAAAGTGAGTCCTGCTTCTTTTCCTAGGCCCTTAGCTGTCCTATTTGTCAGGGAAAATAGGGGTCTGATGGTTTTTCCTGGCTCCCAGGTTCGATGTTTGAGAAAGTGAGTAGGGGGACTAGACAGGGGATCGGTTAACTCCCTAGACTCATGTGCTAGGTGTCATACTCTGGGGAAGCCAACACAAAAGGCTTAAAAGGTAGTGTATGTTTAAAATTGTGCCCTAAGGGCCAATCATTATACTTTAAACATTATTTTTAATGAATTTCTCCATTCTGTTATCATATTATTTACATGTTAACTGTGATAATTGTATCCTTGGATAAATCATAAAGATTGTCCTAAAATGTCCCTGGCTGGTCATCTATACGAGAGCAGAGATGAAACAAGACCAGTATGACTTTGATAAGATATGGAGATACGAATCAAAGTCTTAGGCATTTGTAAGAGTACAAGGTTCTAGACCAACCTACTATGAGAAAGCTACATGGATCAAGTCATTATCTTTTCTCATGTGCAACCATGTCACAATGCCCTTTGACCTGAGGTTATCATGGATAACTATATGAGAGTTGCTAAGCTTTTAACTAGTCTAAAGTCACTTTTGACCAGGTGATGTTAAAGGCTACGATTAGGCTTGATGGTTTTCCTTGCAGAGGAATATGAATGATCAAGATAGAATTTGTTCCTCACATTAGTAGAGAGATATTACTGAGCCCCTTGATGAGTGAGTTTGAGAAATGTATGGCTATACTACAATGGAAAGGAGTTTCAATTTCTATTGTCAGACTACTCAGGAATCGAGAAAGTGATGGTTAGGAACAAGAGAATGACATTATCCATGCCTCATCCTTGACCGATATATTGTGTGACAAAAAGGACGTGACATGGTTGTATGACAGGTTACATCGTATTAACGATCCTTATTTGAATTGGGTAATCATAAAGTCTTGTTAGAGGCTGCTTGCAACTTGTGGGTTAGTACAGTCATTGGCCCACTGCCAACTTCGTATAGGCCTATAACGTCACACAAGAATGGTTCAACACGAGATAATATTTAATCTATGGTGAATGAATTTTATATTTATATATATAATATAAAATTTGTGAAAATAAAATTAATAATATTATATATATATATATGTATTTTCGAAATATATATTTATATACATATGTATGTGTGTATTATATTGTGTTAGTTTTAAATTTAATTTTATTAAGATAAATTAGATTTAATAACTAACATGATAGAAATATAGTATCTCAGATTTAATTTATGAAGCTAAATTAAATCTAATGGCTCTTTATTTGGATTAAATAAATAGGTTAAATTAAAACTATTGGACAGATTTAATTTAAACTTAATTTATTTAATTAGCTCATCAAGATAATTAATTGTTAATTAATTTCAAAATTAATGAAGATTAATTTTGAAATTCGAATATAGCCCCATGGGTTATAGAATTGATAGATCAGAAACATTCAGACACAGATGAGAATTTAGAGCCATAAGGGAAATCCTAAGAGACATTGGAGGCGCTAACACATAGTCATGTTGGAGAGCATTCGTGTGGATATCGGTAGAGGGAGTGAACCTGAGGTGTTGGCTCCTAAAGATTAAAAAAACCTAAATAAAAAAGGTATGATTCTTCCTAACTGTTTAAACGCCATTGATATATCCTCGATTGGGATTAGCAAAATTTTTAAATTCTTCTCTGTGCCTGCCAATCCTAACAGTGGTATCAGAGCCAAGTCAATTGTGTATTTAAATTGAGTTTATAATTCTTGTACATGTGATATATATGGGATATGTACGCATGTTTATCAAAAACGTCCAAATATTTATTTGATTTAGTTAATACGAAACGGAACTATTTCGAAAGATGTGATCTTGAAATCCTTTTCTGATTTTCATTTTTGGATATTACTGTATATATATGATCTACCAAAATTTTTTCGATTATATGCACTGCGGGTTACGCAATTTCAGTTCTAGATTAGATTTGAAACTGGAATTCGTGATTTCATTTTTGAACTAATTAGATCTTGCTTGTATGAAACCCTAAGCTTGCATGAAATCAAGTAGGGTACCTGAGATCATAGCTGGCAACAATTCAATTGGGTCTAAGTTCGGATATCTATTCAGGCTTTAGGGAACCGAAACTATGGGGAAGACAATTTGGATCAGAAGCATTCTAGGCCAATTTTTGAAATTGGGCCGAAATCCTTTTTGAACTGGACTGAAACAAATATTTTAAAAAATTGGGCCAGAAAATTTTAAAATAATCACAAGATTTATTGCTTTTCATATTGTATGAACTCTTGTTGTAGTTTATTCTTCATACCTTTTTGGGTATGTGAACAACATGGCTTTAGACTTTTTCAAAAGGTTGTAATATTTAAATACGGCCTGCATGTCGTGCCTTCCTCTAAATACTCTCAATGTACATTATCTTCTTATCTCACTCCCTTTAAATGTTTAAACGGGATTTCTCTCTATGTATTTCATTTTGTTATTTAGAGAAGTTCTCTCATTGGCTTGGGAGGATTTTAGGTTAGGAAAGCCATGTTATGTCACATTTAAATTATGCTTTTGATTAGATCATTGCATGAATACTTTTGTGTTTATATGTATTTATTTGTATGAGATACAACCATAATTATATTCATATAAACAAAACTAATTAATTGAACCCTCCAAATCAAATCTTAAGTCATAATGTCGTCGATTAATGAATACTTGTCAAAACCTATATCGCTCAATTGTGGGAACCACCAAAGTGGATGCTTTTTAGTTATCTTGGTGAGACAAGCATGAGTAATGGTGCTGCTCACAAAATTCAATATTGTTTTTACTTAATTGAGATTAACAAAACAGTTTTGGATCTCAAGGCATTAGATGGGATTAAACATGCCAGATCATATGATGATCGAATCCCATAAACATTTAAGAGCTACAAGTGATGTAATTGGTAAATAGGTTACCTACCTAAATAACTTGAATTTAAGCGTCCAGCCAAAGCGGACTTAAGTTTAAGCCAAATATAGATATTAGCCCACTAATTATTATATTGAAGGTTGTTAATTTAGTGGGAGATTACTAACTAAACTTTGTATATTTTAATAGCAGAATCATGTCGACTAGTAATACTACTACACTATCGTTGATATCGGTCCTTGAGAAGGACAAACTTTCTTGACTGGTTTAGGAACTTGAGAATTGTTCTCAAGCAAGAAAGAAAGGCTTATATCCTAGACCAACCCATTCCTGAGGAGCCTGCAACCAATGCTCCAAGAGCTCAGAGAGATGCTTAAAAAAATCATAAGGATGACTCTATGGATGTAGGTTACTTGATGCTGGCCACTATCATTATAGAGCTCCAAAGAGATCTGAAACTTATGGAAGCTCATGAGATGATTGCCTGTCTAAAGGAAATGTTCCAGCAACAGGAAAGGCAAGAAAGGTATAAGACCATAAAAGCCTTATATTCCTGCAAGAAGGATGAAGGTGAATCAGTTAGTGCTTATATGTTAAAGATGAAAGGCTATATTGATCACCTTGAGAGGCTTAGATTTCCCACAAGCTAGGAGTTAGCTACGAATTTGATCTTAAACTCACTCCCGGAGACTTATGAGTAGTTTGTCATGAACTACAATATGAACAACATGGGGAAATCAATTTTTGACCTGCATGGGATGCTCAAAACTACTGAGCAGAGTATTAAGAAAAGGCCCAGTAATGTTTTGATGGTTCAGAAAGGAAAGGATATGAAAAAGAAAGGGAAGGGCAAATGGAAGGGTAATGGCTTAGGTGGTAAGACCAAAGAGTCAGATAAGCCTAAAAATAAACCTGAACCCAAGAAGGCAAAGCTTCCAAAGGAAGGAGTCTGCTACTTCTACAATAAACCTGGTCATTAAAAGAGGAATTGCAGACTTTATCTCAAATATCTAAAAAAGAACAAGGATAGCGGGCCTATCACTTTAGGTATTTATATTATAGACATTCATTTTTCTACTTCCTTTGTAATATCACAAAATGGGATTAAGGGCAATTTAACTCTAAAAGTGGTTGTAATTATTGTTAATGAACACTTTTGAAGAATATAATGTGAATTATGAAAAGAATGCGTTCTAATCAGTACCTGAACCCTGTATTTAAGTTCAATTGTCGATTAAACTCTAAATTGAATTAAATAAGAGGGAGGGCACTGTTAGATATGATTAGTTTTGATGATGTCAAATATAAATGTCAAATGATAAGAGAAAAAAGTTTATATAATACTTTGACTAATTACTGTGTTTAATGTTGCATACCTTATAGATTAGTCAAGCAAAGATTGAAGATAATCAAGAAAATAAAGTTGTCTTGTTGGGTTATGGAGAATGATCATCAAGAAGGAAATCAAGAAGAAATATTTTGAAGAAAGAAGAAATTACAAGATCTAGTGAGAATATCAAGGTTCAAGCTGTTAGAAGTGATACTGGAGGTATCTGTGATGATTCCGGAGGCTTCTATGATCAAATGATGGTTGGAATAGGTTAATACGAAGCTAAGATGACTTATATATGAATTATGGAACTTCTAGAGGAGTTTTACTAGAGTGTGAGCCCAACACTTGAGTGCTAGAGGTGTTGCACTCAAGTGCAGGATAAACACACTCGAGTGTCAAGGTTACTATGTTCAACTCTGTTTTTTGTTCTGCCAGATAGAGGTTTGGTATTTTGGCCATATCTCTCAAACCACATGTTGGATTGACCTGCAACAAGTGGATATGAAAGACGACTCACAACACGAAAATTGTACACTAAGATCACATTGAACGAAGCTCAGATGAAGGAGATATGATCCGTGGAAGCTGACACTAAATCACCATCACGTTTCAAGACAGGTTTGGTATTTTAGACATAACTCACAAATAACACATCGAATTGAGATGAAACCAATTCCATATGAAATTAGATTCAAAGGGCTTTCCATGGATAGGTAATTTACCTAATTTGAGGTTATATTCTATGAGCTAGGACTTCTGGAAGTTGACGCTTGTGCAGTCTAGTGCAATAGACACTCTTTCGATCATAACTTGTAGAATACAAGGAGTTTGGAGCTGATTCTTTTTGCATTGGAATGCATATGGCAAGAGATTTCTTATGATACATCATTTTTCATATTTAGAATCAAATAAATAAATTGAGTCTGATGTGGCCCCACATCACTCACGAGTCCAAAAACGCACTCTTGACATTTTTGATGCGAGTATTGTCCATAAGTGGCTGTGGAGTGGAAGTATTTGAGCTATACTCGAGTGAATGACAATGCACTTGAGTGAAGTGAAGGTTTTCACTCGATTCATGCAAGTGTTAACATGAAAGTGTTAACCCGAGAAGAAATATGACCAAATAAATGTGAAAAGTACTCGAGCATGACTGGTAACACTCGAGTGAGGAGAAGGATTGCACTCGAGTCCTACGAGTGAAGAGCAATAAGTGTTTGCCCGAGAGGAAGCCAGAATGTGAAATTATACATACACTCGAGTGAGGCTTCTTTGCACTCGAGTGAAGTCCTAACAAAACCAAAACACAGAAAGTTCAGACTCTCATAGCCATCAATGCAAACGTGGTTAAATGTTTTACATTCATTATGTTTTCACTTGGTTTTGTTCCTAAACATTAACAAACATATATTTCAAGTGTAAAATAGGAGATTAAACATTTGGATTGCATATTTAAGAACGGAGGTTATTTATGGCAAATATTGTCACTCAACGTGATGAGTCCCAGAAGCAAGAAATTCAGCTTTTGACCAATGGTATATACCCATGACTAAGACTTCATCATTTTAGTGATTAGGCATTTTGCATTGTGAAATAGGAAATTTAACATTGAGATTATATATTCAAATGAAAAAGTCAATTATGGCAGGCGGCATCATTACAAACTGAGAATCGGCTACCTACTACGACAAAAGATTTACTCACCATGAATAAATGACTGAAACACAAACCCTCCACAACGTGACGTACAGCTCAAAATGAATCATCATGCTCTTCAATGAGATGCTTCACTTTGCAACGGACATTTCATAGTGGCTCGTTATTCAAATGCACTCAATGGTCAAACAAAGCAATGGGACTCCAACGGACGAATGCTTACAATGATTATCTTTTACAATTCATCTATAAATATGGTAGTATTCAAAAAAGAGAAGGAGACGATGAGAGAACAGAGCAATGACACCAACATGCGAATATCATAAGTCATCCACTTCTTCCCAAACACTTTCTATTCTTATCTATATTCTATATCATGTATATGTGAGAGTGATCATTTGTATTGTACTTCAGTGAGCATTATATCTACTCTGTGAGAGAGTCTGTAAACACTTTCAACTATATTTTTAAGTTGATCTCAAGGTAGAGGGACCTTGAGGGGGTTGATTTTCTTATGGGGAAAGCTGTAAAGAGAATTGTCAGTAAGACATTCTGCTCGTAAGACTTACAAGGTACAAGCAGTAGAGAACGTTGCTGCTCATAAGACTATAGGGGTGTAAGCAGCAGAGAACGTTGCTACTCATAAGATTTGCACGGGTAAGCAGGAGAGGAAGGTCTTCAGGAATACTCTGCTTGTAAGTGTAACCCCCTCCGTAATTATATCCGAAATACGCGATTAAAATGAAATAGAGACCAATAATAATCAAAAATCATTTAAAATCCCTTCCTTGAGATAGGGTTTTCAAAAATACATTTTAAAATCTAATTAACTAGGTCTCATATTCACATTTCGAATACAATTACTACGCGAAGATAAATCACATTCATATAAATATCGAAGTGCACAACATAATCATCCCAATAATCCCGGGTACATACCTTTGCTAAAGATACATAGGGCACAATTGCCCATTACAATTCTTTAAATGGGGATTACACAATCTCATCTCAAATTCATAACCATATATTCAACCAAGTTATATACAGTCTTCACAACTCATTGGTAACCAACTACCAACTCTCATCTCAAAGGAGTCCTAGCCGCTCCCTTCATGAGCTACTTGCCCTGTCTAAATTGTTGGTAGGGGAGGGTGAGATTCAAGAGAATCTCAGTAGAGAAACATTATCAATATGCAGGCAAGATAAGTGTTTAATGCATGACATGCTTGCATCACATAACTCATGCACACATACAATGACAAATCTATAAGCTCAATGCTTCGAACGATACATATATGTCCATATCATATATTGAAACATAGCTTCAAATCATTCATACATGTTCCACATAATCAAGCAAAGCAATAACATGCATCAACACATTAATAATGTTATCAGAGCATGCAGGAGAGATAAGTTCCCTACCTCCAGTCTTTTCTCCTCGATTTACGTGCCAACAACTCGGGGTTTCACATTCGATCTTACAATGTCAAATGTACTATTTAGATGCTTCCATAGTGTTTCTGGGGGTTATATGAAGCTATATTGAAAAATTACTAAAATACCCCCGGGGACCGGATCCGGCCCCGCGTATCCGGTTCGGCTATACTTTTTTTGAAATTTTGACATGGGCTATTCTGACATATTTTCACCCAAGGAATCCATTTCAGGACTCGGAATTATCAAATTCAATATCAATTTATAAATTCACCCTTGGCAGCCCCACTTTAAGGGTTTCAGGGGCGTTTTCGTAATTATGTTTTTTGGGCCTTTTCCGAAAAAGTGACCAACTGTAACCCCACCTAATTTTCGCTCCTGAACTCAATGGAACCATAAAATCATTGAAAATCCAACTCTAAGACCCATTTATAGCCATAACCGAAATATACAAGTACTCCGGGAAAAATTGGGGTTTTTCGGCTTCGGCTTCGTAAACGTGTTTCTTTCTACTCCTAACCACTTTATTAACCATTACATTGGGTTAGAACTACCATTTAGTATCAATTTGGGCAGCATAACACCTAGGCCAACCCATTTTCCAAATTTACAAACAAAGACAATCCGGTGAAATTTCACCGATTAACTCAACCACAGCAGCCAGAACAATCAAAGATTGAAGTTTCGGAGGTTACCTTAAGCTCCTTCTGGCTTATCCTTCTTATGGCTGAACCCTAGCCTCTTTAAACAATGAAATTCCTTGCTTCAAGACCTTAATTCACATAGAGGAATAACTTAGGAGAAGGATTGTACACGTTAGGTACGAATTCACCGAAGAAATAGACCTATCTTGTGAGATTTCTCCTCTCTTTCTCTCTCTAAAAGCTCTCAAACTTTCTCTCTCTCTTGGCTTCTGGTTCAGCACGAAAATGAGAGCTGAAGATGATGAGAAAATGTTTTAATTTCCATGCTGATGTCAACTTTTATTTTGATGATGTCATAATTCCTATTTTCGGATTTTCTGGCAGATTTTCTGCCCAAATTTGAAAAATCATAACTAATTATAGAAAACTCAAAATGAGGTGATTCCAAAGCCAAATGAAATATATTTAAGTCCTCTTCATAGGAAAAATATTGACCATTACTAAAAATCACCACACAATTCCAGAATTACATAAAACTCATCACTGCCCCAAAATAGAGCTCAGTTTCCATCCCAAACTTTGGACAGTCATATCTCCTAGTTCACAAAACGAAATGGCACAAATTATGTGTCCATTTTGAAGCTTGAGATGTGAAATATAAGACTAGAAAGTTTCAGAATTTTTACACACCATTTGGTCATTCAAAACGTTCACACAAACTGACTGCCCAGAATAGAGTTTCACTAGATAGAATTTCAGATTTTGCATCTTTGCTTTTATTGGTTCCATTTTCATACCAACCATCATTCCCACATAAATTTTCACAAGGAATCCATTGGAAACACCAAATAAATCAAATTCACATCACATTGACATGTTTTCACAACAATCTCAACATGTCAACACAATTCACATTCAATTCTTCCCTCTATTCTAAGTCAATTTGGATGTTAATCCACAATTGAACTCAAATACAGGGTTTTGACACTGCTCATAACACACACGAATCACATTCGAGTGCCAAATCACATCATATTCTCCAAAAGGGTTATTTATCACTAACCACATCCACTTTTAAAGTCATTAACCCTTAATCACAATTTGGGATCTTGCTAAAATGGGGCTTAGCAGTCCACTTCTCTCAGGCTTATTCTCTAACCTCGAGTCTCAAAATTCGGGGTATTACAGTAAGACTTGCCGTAAGGGGGAGTATCTCAGGGAGAGATTTGTAAAAGGCTTTACAAGTGCCTGGCTTAACTTGTGGTTTGTAAAGGCTTTTCTTGTGCCCGGATTAAACAAGAAGATAGTTGATTTGAAAATCTTAGGAGGAGCCTGGGAACTGGACATAGACCATCACATATTGGATCGAACTATGATAAATCATAGTTTGCATATTCTCTTCCTTAAGCTCTTATATTTCCAGCATATATTATCTAATTGATTTATGTTTCATTAGTTTCATACTTACTGTTTTCATTAAGATATGAAAAGTTTTCCTAAGTCCTTAAGTTTTTATCTTACACCCAATTCACGCCTCTCTTGGGTGTCAGCCGATTCTGACATTTGGTATCAGAGCCTGGGCTCTTGTTTAAAGGACTTAACCGTCTCAAGAGTTATAATGGCTGATTTTGGGTGTTTTATAGTTTCAAAAGGTTTTGATTATACAATCCCACCTCTTTTGAAAGATATTGATTTTGGGTTTTGGAAAGCTAGAATGACTAGTTTTATAAAAGCTTATGATTTTGATATGTGGAATATTTTTACAAATGCTTTTGATTTCAAACGGAGGAAGGATTGGACTGAAAACCAAAAGAAAATGTTTTCGTTAAACATTAGAGCAATGAGGATTCTCTATAGTGGTGTGACAGAAAATGATTTTGAGAAAATTAGATTTTGTTCTAATACTAAATATATCTGGGATACTCTTGATTCTATTTATACTTCTAACAATTGTGTTGAAGTTGAAAGTATTAACAGTTCATGTGAAACTACACACTACGCATCTACTGTGCATGAACAATTGGAAGTTGATGATGAAGATTGAGAAATCATAGAACACTTCCATACAATCAACATGGATAGACAAGAATAAGAGGATCCCCGAAAAGAGCTTATTATGGACTAACATGAAAAATCACTGTCCGGAGCTCAAGATGAACTTAAGGTAAAAAGTTTCAATTCTTCTTGTGATTTTCGTAAAACTAATTTTCATAATCTACATAAGATTGTTTTTCAACCAATTATTGATTCTATTGAGAAAAGCAAAAATGTTTTCAAATATGCTGGAAAGTCTGTTGGGAAGAAAGAATTTTCAAATAAAATCCATTTGAGTTTCTACTCTCATGATTGACATAATACTTGCATGATATCCCATAATGCATATCTTCATACAATTTGCAATTATTGTAGCAAATCCGGTCATATTTCTCAGACATGCTATATTAGAAGAAATTCTTATGTGAGAAATAAGTATATTTGGGTACCAAAGAGACATGGAAGGGTTAATACTAACAATCAAGGACCCAAGTATATGTTGGTACCAAAATGTCCATCTAGTACTTTAAGTGTGCAGATTAATTAAAAGAAGAATGGACATAAAGGTATGGAGAAAATGAAGAAGAAGCCAAGAGTTTCTCACACACCAATAAAGAGGTTCATATCATCTATATCAAAAGTGAGAACTCTTGAAGCACCCATTGCCAGAGCTATAGAGTATAACCATAGAAAGAAGCAATGGATAAAAGGAGTATGTTCTACCTCAACAAAGAGCTACCGTAATGTACCATTCAACTATCTTGAGGAGAACAAGAAGAGGAGGATTTCTCATATACAAAGGAAAATAATCTCAAAGTCTACATCATATGAGAAAGTGTTGCATAATCCTAAAGCCAAACATGCAAAAATAAAGCTTCAAAGAAATATGCAGTGGGTATACAAAGGAATTCTCCAAGCACTTAACGTAAAAGTAAACTACAGTAAAATCTCCTACACTGTCATCTTTAATATTTACAGAGGTTTATACCTTATTACCTTATGAATGAATATTGCACATATGTTTTCACAATCTTTAGAAAATTCATTCATAAAGAATCATAATGTTCAATAGCTTAATGCTTTATGCATATACACATTCTCCATGAGAAAATATTTTTATGCATAAAGTCATGCTTAGTTCATTATGTTCAAATTCCTTGAATTGATTATGTTTTTTAAACCATGTGAGTTATGGCTCTTTTAAGCTAACCATGAGTGGATCCAAGTAGAATTGGATACCGAAGGAAGAAAAAGGGTTATATGATTTTTGTAGGGATAACTTTAAAAAGAAGCATGACACTCGAGTATAGAAGTGAACATTTGAGTACAAGGCATGTTAACACTCGAGTACTGGTTGGTCACTCGAGTGCAAATTTGAATCCTATGCTCTGTTTCTAGTTTGTAAAATAGGGGTTAACAGAGTGTGTAGAAACTCTAAGGAGACTCTCGAGTTCATCAAATGTTCTGACGCACACTCGAGTAAGAAGTAATCACACTCGAGTGCATGAAAAACTCATCCGAAAGTGCAGCAAGAACTCACAAATGCCACAGGTACAAATGCATAAATTAGCTTCAAAACATGGTTTACTCAAGTGATCTTAGAGAACTTGAGTACAAAGATACAAGGAGATGGAAATTAACCTGAGTGTCTAAAAGTTACACTTAAGCCAGGTACACTGTATTAGTAATTAAAGTCTCAACAGTTGCACCCATTCTTTTCAACTCAATTTGAGTGGTAAATTCTTGCTCATTACTATATACCATTAGCAATCAATGATTTATGATTTTCAAAATATTTTCAGATTGCTAAATGTATCGAAATAGAATTGTGCATAATTTTTCTATGCATTGGAAATTTGAAATGCACATTTCACAAATTTACTTGGATTTCAATTCATCCTGTCTATAAAAAGTATATACACATTATTTGAAAATTATTCATATCTTGTTTGCATTCAAATCTATTTCAAAATTAGAAGTTAGTATTTTTGTATACTGAAAGTCAGAAATGCTTCAAATTCCGCTAGAGTATTTTCCCATCGTTGACATATTGATCTTAAATGTGCTATCCAATACTTGAACTCTTTAGTCTCATTCTGTAACATGCTAGACCTTACGTCTAACAAGTTAACTATCTATATGACTTCCAAGTATATTTCCTTGAAAAGAATTCAACTTGTGAAAGACTTATGCATGATGCATAAATCTCCGGTTGATCATGTTATTCTAATCATTATGAATGTTCATTATTGCATTGAATGTTGATGCATTAACCATTATTATGGAATAACATACAGATATTCTAAAACTCTAGTCATTTGGACTAATGAGTATGTGCTTCATCATCCATAAATCAATGTATTCATTTCATTGCTCAAATACATTAATATTTGTCTTTATCCATTTTCGAGTAACTAGAATCTTGTACTTTAAGTCTTGCTGCCTTAAATATTCATCCATTTTAAGACACAACACTAAGAGGCAAGATTATCTCTTGATCAATACTAAAGTCATTATGCTTATATATGTCAAGATAAGCCATTTTGGCTAATTCATTTTCCATATGACTTTTGTTCTTGGGAAAATTCTCCAACATGTTAACTCTTATAATTAACATGCTATCTTAGTTGAACTCCTTAGTGAAGCTTTCTTATATACATATTTTATAACTGTTGACCTCCAATGTTTATGGTATAAGCATTGATATTTAACAAGTTTCATAAATGAGTTTTCATGCATTCAAAATCTTAATGTCATAATGCATATTTATGTTTCGAAAGAACATTTGAGATTTTGAAACAATTAGCATATCTCATTATCATTCTTGAAAATTTTTTATTTCATTCATGATTTGTCATTTTATAAAATTGATTATTGAGGATGGATTTTCTACTCTCTTTGATTTGACTTACATCAATTGCATGAAATTTTATCAATGACATATTTTCTATATAAAGTACATTTACAAATTGTCATTGATTATCATCATTCCTGGTATCACTTGTTCATTTTGCTTTATGATGACCTGATTTTATTGGATAAAATTATATCTTGGTCTTTGTTCGTTTATGATACTCTTTGCTCAAATTTCATTTGATTAATTGTATAAGAGCATAAGATTTACTATATCTAATATTGTATGGACCCAAGAAAAAGTTGGGTACCAAAGGGAATATATTTATACTTTTACAGGAGTTAACCAAAATGCTCTACTTTCGACTACAAAGATCTGAGGCTAATAGAAGAGGCATGACTAACAATGTTGCGATACGAGCAGAAGTAGAATGTGATATCACTCAACTGACACCCCAGTACTAGCAAGTGACCAGCTATTGATGCAGTTAGAGAAAGAGATGTTCAGAGGAAGACACAGTATTACACCAGAACTGGTCCCCCTGGTCCTTTAGCTTTCATTTTTATCTATAAAGGGCTATCTGAAAGAGGACCTTCAACACTTTCACACTGAGCTTACTACAAACAATGCTAAGATCATTATTCGATAAATGATAAAATGAAGCAGCTATGTGACTTAGTGAACCAGAACATCAATGATCTATTTGAGATTATAGATGACAAAATAAGGGAGTTATGTGGCATACTGAAATTGAAGGTGTTTCCTAAGCAAGGGGCACATACTATGCTAAGGCCTTATTTCAAGCTCATCTTGGTATCCTTAAGCATCCATTGAGATTACACTTCAGAACCCCTCAGTACTGATCACATCATCAGACAATGACTCACTGGACTACCTAGGATTATAACTCGAGTGATTACGATATTACTCAAGTGAGGTATTGTATTCTTGCTTAATTCAAAATTCTTGAGTTGCATCACTTGAGTCAACAATCGAGTAATGGTTAAGTTGAATCACTCAAGTGACCACTCAAGTGATATTGGGTTATACCACTTAAAATCCTTAATTAGCAATGTCATTTTTAAAATTTGATTTCGCTCCAAATCTTCATACTTTCAAAATCATTTTCTCTGTAAAGCTACCAATGGTTTTTCAAATCCAGGAGGGTAATTAACTATTTTTCCTAATAACAAATTTTTTAAACCATGCATTAATTAATGGGGAGCGTCACATTCATATGTGTTTTATATCCTGAAAGATTATCTTCTTTTATTGGAAGAAAATCTTTTTAACATACTCATCTATATTTACCATGTCTTGATTAGTTTTGATGATGAGTACTTCTTATATTGTTCTTTTTATGATCTTAATTTTAATATATCATATGGAAAGGAATAGTTTGTACTTGATTGAACTAATAATTCTCTTTTCAAAGAAAGATTTAAATTTATGACAGGAGAATTTGTTTTGTACATTAGCATTCCTCAGCATACTACAAGAAGACTTTATCAACTTTGAGGATGGTTTTAACACTCAATCAAGGAAAATATATTGGCTGTAACATTCAGAGCAACAAATACATATGCCAATACAACTGAACATTGAGCATACTGAACAGAAGCTTAACTCAAATGGTGAATCTTGGCAACAACATGAACATACATCAGAGTTGTACAAAGCACAACATCATGAACCAGCATTGCCAAAGAAGTAACGGACTTCATAGAGCGCTTCATCAATTTTCAAAATCTACATGAGCATTTCTGAACCTTTCCTCTTTACATTTCAAGAATACGTTTCCTATCTTCAATTTTCAAATTGTCTTGATTATAAAATTTTTCTTGAAAACCTCTCCAAATCTATTTTCTATTCTATAAAATTAAAAGTGAAAATAGTTTCAAATTGAGGGAGTGAGAAAATTGTTCTCTTGATACATTTACTTCTCCACAAGCCTTATTTCTTTCTATATTTCAAACTTTTTGCTAATGTCAAATAGGGGAGAAAAATATAAAAAAAATATGTATGTTGTATTTATGCATGTTGCACTTCATTCAGACATATTTTTCTTAAAGGATTTGTCATCATCAAAAAGGGGGAGAATTTTAGATATGATTAGTTTGGTTGATGTCAAATTTAAATGTCAAATGATAAGCGCAAAAAGTTTATATAATGCTTTGACTAATTACTGTGTTTAATATTGCATACCTTGTAGATTAGTCAAGCAAAGATTGAAGATAATCAAGAAAATAAAGAAGTTGTTGTAATACCCCGAATTTTGAAACTTGAGGCTAGAGAATAAGCCTGAGAGAAGTGGACTGTTAAGCCCCATTTTAGCAAGATCCCAAATTGTGATTAAGGGTTAATGACTCCAAAAGTGGATGTGGTTAGTGATAAATAACCGTTTTGGAGAATATGATGTGATTTGGGATTCGAATGTGATTCGTATGTGCTGTGACCAGCGTCGAAACCCTATATTTAAGTTCAATTATGGATTAACCTCTAAATTGACTTAAAATAGAGGGAGGGTGCATAATGTGGTGATATGGAAAGATATGAAGTGTTTGGTGGTGATCCAAGAGAGATTAACATAATCAGGGGCAAAACGGTAAAGTTACCGACCAATGGATTGGTTACCGAAGAGAAAAATCATTGGTAACTTTAAGATCAATGGTTAGGATTGATTTGTGCAAGAGATCAAGGGGGTGGAATCATGTGTAGATGTGCCTATGTGAGCATGGTTGATGGATCAAGATCATGACAAGTGGCGAGATGTGAACCCTTAGATCTTGGTCAATTTGTCAACTCATTTTCCCTCTTTCTTCTCTTTATTTGGATGTTTTGGCATCCCAAAAACTACTGCCTTCATCTTCATCTTCACTCCCTCTCTCTCTCAAGACTCCATGGCGTCCCAAAGCTAGGAAGAAAGAGAAAAGAATAAGGTGAGATTTGGCTTGTTTCTTATCCTCTAATGCTCTAATGTCCTTCTATAATCTTATTTATAGTGATGAGAGCTTCATCTCTATGGTTTTAGATTTGTGAGAGGAGGTGTTTTGTTGCTTGAGAAAAAGTGGAAAGATGAAGAATCAAGAAATTGGTTTGGGAAAGAGGAAGAGGTGAGCATTTGCTTCCTTTTGATCTAAGTTTTGTGACTTTTGGTTAAGTATGGTGAATTGTGAATTTTGCCCTGATTTTATGGTATTTTCATGTGGAATGTGAATGGTGGAATTGGATGGTAATTTTTTTTGAAAATGATGTCATGTTGTGGTATTTAGTCATTGGAATTGGTTTGGATTGGATTGGATACATTGTGTACAAAGTTTGGAAATTCTGTCCAGTGTGAATTCTGTCTGATCAATCTGATCGTGTGGACGTTTTGACTGGGTAAATGATTTCAAAAAATTATGAAACTTTCCAGTCTTGAAGTTCACATCTTAAGCTTCAAAATTGACATATAATTTGTGTCATTTCATTTTGTGAACTGGGATTTATGTTTGCCCAAAGTTTGAGGTTGAAACTGGACATAATTCTGGAGCAGTGTGGATATGTGTAATTCTATATTCGTTTGGTGATTTCCAGTAATGATCCATACTTTTCCTATGAAGAGTAGTTAAATATATTTCATTTGGCTTTGGGATCACCTCATTTCAATTTTTCTAGAATTAATTATGAATTTTCGAAGTTGCCTTGGCTACAGCAGAAAATCTTGGCTGCAGCGCAAAAGTTTCTGTGCACGTTTTGGCCGCAGCCAGAAATTCTTGGCTGCAGCCAAAAACCTTCTGTGCGCGTTTTGGCTGCAGCCAGAGGGTTCTTGGCTGCAGAAAACCCCCATTTTCAGTACTTGGTGATTTTGAAAAGTGATTTCCAACTTAGTACTTCCCAATCCTTTAGGCTTTCATTGAGCTTATTATAGCTACCTAAAGGTTGGGAATGGTAACCAACTTTAAGTGATATGGAAGTAAGGATTTGGAATCAAGATTGACCCTATGTCCTTGATTTGGTTATAGGGTTGGATATTCGCTTTGATCGTGAGTAAGCGGTACTGGAGCTTACATGGAAAGAACAAGGGTAGGGAACTTACCTCTCATGCATGCTCTGATATTTGTGTTAGTGTGTTGATGCATGTTATTGCCTTGCTTGATTATGTGATACATGTATGAATGATTTGAAACTATGTTTCAATTTATGCTATGGCCATGAGTATGTTGTTCGAAGATTGAGCTTACAGATTTGTCAATGTGTGAACATGAATTATGTGATGCAAGCATGTCATGCATTAAACACATATCTTGCATGCATATTGGTAACTGTTTTCCCTACTGAGATTCTCTCAAATCTCACCCTCCCCTATCAACCATTTTAGACAGGGTAGGTGGATCGAGGATGGAGCAAGCAATCAAGGGCGACGGGACTCGTTTGGGTTGTAATCTTGTGATAGTTGGTTATCAATGCATGTTTGGGATACATATATTTGGACATATAATTGTATAGGTTGGAATGTATATTCGAGTATGTATTTGATATGAGAATTTGTGTAATCCCTTATTTGGAAAATTGTAAAGGGCGAATATGCCCTGTAAGGCTTGAATTAATGTAAGGAACCCGGGATTGCCGGGATTATTATATTGTGTACTCTGATATATTTAAATGTGATTTATCTTCGTGTAGTAATTGTATTCAGAATGTGAATGTAAGACCAGGTTATAAATGATTTTGAAAGATATTTATGAAAGCCTCGTCTGGTAGATGGGTTTGTAAACGTTATTTGATTGTTATTGGTCTCTATTTCACTTTAATCGCGTATTTCGGATATAATTACGGAAGGACGTTACAGTTGTCTTATTGGATTATGGAGAATAATCATCAAGAAGGAAATCAAGAAGAAAGAAGAAATTACAAGATCTAGTGAGAATATCAAGGTTCAAGTTGTTAGAAGTGATACTGGAGGTTTCTATGATGATACCAAAGGCTTTAATGATCAAATGATGGTTGGAATAGGTTAATACGAAGCTAAGATTATTTATATATGAGTTATGGCACTTCTAGAGGAGTTTTACTTGAGTATGAGCTCAACACTTGAGTGCTAGAGGTGTTGCACTCTAGTGCAGGATGAACATACTCGAGTGTCGGGGCTACTCTGTTCAACTCTTTTTTTTTGTTCCGCCAGATAGAGGTATGATATTTTGGCCATATCTCTCAAACCACATGTCAGATTAACCTGAAATTGGTGGCATATGAAAGACGATTCACAACATGAAAAATTAACACCAAGATCACATTGAAAGAAGCTCAGATGAAGGAGATATGATCGATGGAAGATGACACTGAAATGACCGTTACTTTTCAAGATAGGTTCGGTATTTTAGACATAACTCACAAATGACACATCGGATTGAGACGAAACTAGTGCCATATGAAACTAGACTCAAAGAGATTTCCATAGATAGGTAATTTTCCTAATTAGAAGTTATATTCTATGAGCTACGCCTTTTGGAATTTGATGCTTATGCAGTCTAGTGTAATAGACACTCTTTCGATCATAACTTGCATAATACAAGGAGTTTGGAGCTGATTCTTTTTGAATTGGAATGCATATGGCATGAGCTTTATTATGATACATCATTTTTAATATTTAGAATCAAATAAATAAATTGAGTCTGATGTGGCCCCAGATCACTCGCGAGTCCAAAAACGCACTCTTGACATTTTTGATGCGAGTGTTGTCCAGAAGTGGCTGTGGACTGGAATTATTTCAGCTACACTCGAGTAAATGACAATGCACTCAAGTGAAGTGAAGGTTTGCACTCAAGTCATACAAGTGTTAACATGAAAGTGTTAACCTGAGAAGAAATATGACCAAAGAAATGTGAAGAGCACTCGAGCATGACTGGTAACACTCGAGTGAGGAGAAGGATTGCACTCGAGTCCTGCGAGTGAAGAGCAGCAAGTGTTTGCCCGATAGGAAGCCAAAACGTGAAATTATACATGCACTTGAGTGAGGCTTCTTTGCACTCAAGTGAAGTCCTAAGAGAACCAAAACATAGAAAGTTCAGACTCTCATAGCCATCAATGCAAACGTGGTTAAATGTTATACATTCATTATGTTTATACTTGTTATTGTTCCTAAACGTTAACTGACATATATTTCAAGTGTAAAATAGGAGATTAAACATTTGGATTGCATATTTAAGAACGGAGGTTATTTATGGCAAATATTGTCACTCAACGTGATGAGTCCCAGAAGCAAGAAATTCAGCTTTTGACAATTGATCCAATATACCCATGACTAACACTTTATCATATTAGTGATTAAGCATTTTGCATTGTGAAAAAGGAAATTTAACATTGAGATTACATATTCAAATGAAAGAGTCAATCATGGCGGTCGGCATCATTACAAACTGGGTATCGGCTACCTACCACGACAAAAGATTGACCCACCATGAATAAATGTCTGAAACATAAACGCTCCACAACGTGACGTACAACTCAAAATGAATCATCCTGCTCTTCAATGAGATGCTCCACTCTGCAACGGACATTTCATAGTGTCTTGTTATTCAAATACACTCAACGGTTAAAAAAAGAAATGGGACTCCAACGGACGAATGCTTACAATGATTATCTTCTACAATTCATCTATAAATATGGTAGCATTTAGAGAAGGGAAGGAGACGATGCGAGAAAGAGCAACAACACCAACATACAAATATCATGAGTCATCCACTTCTTCCCAAATACTCTCTATTCTTATCTATATTCTATATCATGTATATGTGAGAGTGATTATTGGTATTGTACTTCAGTGAGCGTTATGTCTACTTTGTGAGAGAGTTTGTAAACACTTTCAACTATATTTATGAGTTGATCTCCAGGTAAAGGGACCTTGAGGGGGTTGATTTTCTTATGGGGAAAGCTATAGAGAGAATTGTCAGTAAGACTTTCTACTCATAAGACTTACAAGGTGCAAGCGGTAGAGAATGTTGTTGCTCATAAGACTTACAGGGATGTAAGCAGGAGTGAACGTTGCTGCTAATAAGACTTGCATGGGTAAGCAAGAGAGGAAGGTCTTAGGAATACTCTGCTCGTAAGACTTGCCGTAAAGGGGAGTATCTCAGAGAGAGATTTGTAAAAGGCTTCACAAGTGCCTGGATTAACTTGTGGTTTGTAAAGGCTTTTCTTGAGCCCGGATTAAACAAGAAGATAGTGGATTCGAATATCTCAAGAGGAGCTTGTTAACTGGACGTAGGCCATCACAAATTGGACCGAACCAGGATAAATCATAGTTTGCATATTCTCTTCCTTAAGCTCGTATACTTCCAGCATATATTATCTAACTGATTTATGTTTCATTAGTTTCATACTTACTATTTTCATTAAGATACAAAAATTTTTCCAAAGTCCTTAAGTTTTTATCTTACACCCCATTCACCCCCCTCTTGGGTGTCAGCAGGTTCTAACAGGCACATGGTAAGATGAAATGGAAGGATATTTAGAAGTAATTCAAGTGGAATTGCCATAATCAGGGATAAAATGGATAAAAAGGAATGTTACCGACTGATTGGTCAATTACTAGAGAGGAAGCTCCTTGGTAATTCAATGATAAATGGTTGAGATTCAATGAGCAAGAGAATGGAATTACATGTATGTGTGTCCATAGTAGAGGAGGAACAAGAACATGACAAGTGGTATCTTGTAGACCATAGATCAAGTCAAATGTTCAAACAATCTTTCTCTCTCTCCTCTTTCCCTCCAAGTTGGCTAGAGGCATGGTGTAAGAGAAAAATATGGTTTATCATCATCATTTCACTTTCTCTCACTTGCCTCCATTTTTGTGTGAACTCAAGAGGAAAGAGAAAGAAGAAAAGCCTAAGGTTAGTGCCCTATATATCTTCTAATGCTCAAACACTCTTCATTAATATTAATCATGGTGATGAGAGCTTTATTCCTAAGGTTGTACATTTTTGAAAAGTGGTGTTTAAGTCGTTGAAGAAATTTAAAAGTTGAAAAATCAAGAAACCAACCTTGGGAAAAGGAAGAGATGAGTATTTGAAGCATTTTGATAGGCTTATTGTAATTGTTGGTTAAGCTTTGAGATTATGGATGTTGCCCTGATTTTAGTGTAATTTTGGAATGGACAATTTGGATAGTGTATTGTGTTGGATTTGGTGTCAAATTGTGTCTTTGTGTAGTTAGAGCTAATTTGGAATTTTGGAAGGAGAATAGGTGCATTTGGGTAATATGTGATAATGCTGTGTCCAAGGCAAAAACTTCTTGTTGGAATGAGAATCTGGTTGTTCTGGTGTTTTTAATATGTTCCTTATGAAAATTTCATGGGGATAGAGCTATTTGTGGATTTTAGGAACTATTGGATACTTTGGTAGGAAATTTAAAAAATTATGTCAGTTGCTACGCTTTGGCTACTGAGAAGCCTTACTCGAGTGATCTAGAGTCTCACTCGAGTACATCATCATGTTTTCTATTTTCCTTCAAGTTTCAGCCACACTTCAGTGCCAGAAAGCAAAAGTGCACTTTCTCACTTATAAGTGATATGTGTCATCACTCGAGTGAACCTTGTCTCACTCGAGTGAAAGAGTATTATGCATTATGGACTCACGTCTCGGGTCGTCACTCGCAGCCCATTTTGCAAGAGTGTGTATCAGCACTCGCAAGTGCTGTACCATCACTTGAGTGCCAGAGCCAGTGCTCGAGTGCACTTCCAATTTTGAGGTCCCCATTACTCTTGGGTAGTCACTTCCTGTACCTCACTTTCTAGGACTTGGGTGAGCGAGAGGCTATAACTTGAGTGTTAATGTTTATGCTCGAGTGCAAGTCTCAATATCAGTCAAGTGTATGGGTCAAAAATCAGTGTTTCAATCCTAAAAAAAGAGCTTTGGTGTAGTTCCTTCCAACCCTTTAGGCATGTGTCTAGGCTTTTAGCAGCCACCTAAAGAGTTCAAATGATAACCAACTTTAATTGTTATGAAGGTAATAACTTGGAATAGAAAATAACATGTCGTCCTTGATTTGGTTTATAGGATTTGATATTTGCCTGTTTGTGAACAGACTGTGCCGAAGCACACTTGGAAAGAACAAGGTAGTAACGCTTTTCCTTATACTATATGTGATACATTGTATGTTTGGTTTATCATTGATTTGTGAATTCGTCACCTGCGGCCCGTCGATGATTCCGGTGGGAGGACCGTGCCTTCGGAGCGATGGAGATATGGGGATATGTTTATGTGATTATGTGTATATGTGACAGCTTCTATGCTGTATCTTCGTGCTGCTATTGTGCTGTGGATAATTTACTTGCATGCTCTGTGATTATGTGTGGTATGAGTGATTTGTTACTACTGGGATTCTTTTAAATCTCATTCTTTCCTTTAACTAACCTTCAAAGAGGGCAAGTGGCTCCAAGGGGAAGGAGACGGCCAAAGGCGGCTACGGCTTATATGTTGATTGTTGGTTATCTATTTTTGGTATTGGCATTAGTGTACTTATTTGGGATGTAAATATTAAAATGATTTTGTGTAATCCCTCACATGGGGAATTGTAAACCCTTAGTATATGAATGAAACTCTGGGTTGCCGGGAATTTCAGTTGTACACTCTGATATTTATAAGTGTGATTTAATTGCACAGGTAGTTATATTCAGAATTTGAAATTGAGACCAGGGTAAGGAAGAAATTTTGAAAGAATTTGTGAAAACCCTACCAAAAGGAAGGGATTAGAAATGAATTTTTAATTATCCATGGTCTCTAATCCATTTTAATTACACATTTTCAAATTATAATTACTATTTATAAGGCAGGGGGTTACAACCTTTACATGGGTATACTACATGTGGTTCTCCCATTTGTACAAATGTGTAGGGTCTAAAGGATAGTAGAAAGCTGAAGAAGGGTGAGGTAGATCTACGAGTTAGAAATAGAGAAAAGTAAATGCTTTAGCCGTAGGCACTTATGAGTTAGTTCAGCCCAGTGGGCTTTTATTAGTTTTGAACAATTTCTATTATGTTCCTCCTTTGAGTAGTAATATTGTTTCTCTTTCTTATTTAGATAAGGAAGGTTATACTTCCATTACTGGGAATGGTAAATGCACTATTTATCATAATGACGTTTTCTATGCTGATAGTGATTTGCTTGTTGGTCATTATATATTAAATTTGGAACATCCTAATAATGGCAATATCTATAACGTAACTACTAAAAGGATAAAATCAAATGATTTGAATCTGACCTACCTATGGCATATTCGTATAGGCTATATAAATGAGAAACACATTTCTAAACTCTATCAAGATTGATTTCTTAACTCACTTGAATTTGAATCATATAATACATGCCAATCTTGCTTATTAGGAAAGATGACAAAGGCACCTTTTATTGGGCATAGTGAGAGGGCCACGAATTATTGAGCCTCATGCATATAGATGTATGTGGACTATTAAATATAGCTGCCAAAGGAGGTTATATGTAATTCATTACATTTATATATGACTTTAGTAGATATGGCTATATCTATCTAATAAAACATAAATCTGAATATTTTGAAATGTTTAAAATATTCCAAAATGAAATACAAAATCAACTTGGCAAAACAATTAAAGCACTTCAATCTGATCGAGGTGGTGAATATTTAAGCCAAGAGTTTATTGACCATCTTAGGAATTGTGGGATAATCTCATAATTGACTCTTCCAGGAACACCATAATGGAATGGCGTTTCTGAATGGAGGAATTGAAAACTATTAGATATGGTTCAATCTATGACGAGTCAAACAGATCTTCTACTGTCCTTTTGGGGACATGCCCTAGAGTCAGCTGCGTTCACACTAAATTGTGTTCGATCTAAGGCAATTGAAAAGACACCATATGAGATATGGACTGGAAAGAAACCAAGTTTATCTTTTCTCAAGATCTGGGGATGTAAGGTATATGTTAAGTAACAAGCCTAAGATAAATTAGCGCCTAAATCCTTAAAGTACCTTTTTGTGGGGTATCCTAAAGAAATGAAAGGATACTATGTCTACAATCCCACTGATAAGAAAGTGTTTGTTATTCGAGACGGTAAATTTCTAGAAAGAGAGTTTATTTCTAAAACAACCAGTAGGAGCAAGGTGTATCTAGAAAAAGTTTGAGAGTCACAAGATAGTGCAGAACCATAAATGGAAATTAGAGAGACTCACAACAAGTTGCTGAACCTTGTCAAGTAACACAAGGCCCATAAAGATCTGATAGGATACGACATCAACCTTAAAGATATGGATTTTTTATTACTGGAAGCCATGATGTGTTGCCCATTGAGCAAAATGATCCAACCACCTATCAAGAAGCCATAGTGGGACCAAACTCTGAGACATGGCTAAATGCCATGAAGTCTGAAATGTAATCCATATACGACAATTAGGTATGGACCTTAGTCGATCCACTTAAAGGTGTAAAAGTCATCGGGTGTAAATGGGTTTTCAAGGAGAAAACTGACATGAATGGTAATTTAAATGTCTTAAGGTACGCTTGGTTGTAAAAGGATTCACTCAAACTCATGGTATAGACTATGATGAAACCTTTTCCCCAGTTGTAATGGCCAAATCAATTAGAATCCTTCTCACTATTGTAGCATATTATAAATATGAAATATGACAGATGGATGTCAAAACAGCCTTCCTTAATGGAAAGTGTTAGATCCCAAGTTTTGATGATAACAAAAAGACAATTGTGTACAAATCATGGTTTTATAAGTTTAAGAAATGTTTACAAAGTTACCAAATGCATATAGCAATGTTTTCTGGTATCTGCAGTCAAAATTGAACTGGAGTGCTCAAGCATGAGCTTTGCACTTGAGCATAGATCCCTTCTGTGCTCGAGCAGGTACGAGTGAAAGCCAGAAAGTATTCACCTGAGAGGCATGCCACTGTTATGTTCACTGATTCACTCGAGTACTGGAGTTTGCACTCGAGCAGAGAAGCCATTCTCACTCGAGCACATGCGAGTGAAGGTCTGCGAGTGCTTGGCCGAGAGCAAGTATTATCATGCTTCCTTGATTCACTCGAGCATGAGCATTCTGTACTCGAGCAAGGTACTGCGAGTGCTTGGCTGAGAGTCATGAAGTTCAGAGAAGCGCAAGTGTGCTCGAGCACAACCTCATATGCTCGAGTGACACATCAGCACTTGCGAGTGAAAATTCTATCCCTCTCTAAATCTGATGCGAGTGCTTGTTTAAATGATATATTACTTGAGAATATTCTTCTCACTCGAGCAGAAGTCTGTGTGCTCGAGTGAGGGCCCACATCACCTGCGAGTGATAAATTTATCCCTCTCAAATCCTGATGCGAGTGTTGGTATTGAGAGCATATTCCTTGAGAATATACGTCTCACTCGAGCAGGAGTGTGTGTGCTCAAGTGAGGGACCACATCACCCGTGAGTACAAAATCTCACTCTTGCTAAAATGATATGCGAGTGATGACCCGAGAAGACACTCCCAGTGAAAAATGCAAGATCACTCAAGCAGGAAGAGTTGTGCTCGAGTGAGACCCCACATCACTCGCGAGTGAGAATTCTGTCTCTCTGAAATCCTATGCAAGCACAACCCGATAACTGAAGCACAAAGAGGAAAATAGGAAGATCACTCGAGTGAGCCCTTTCATGCTCGAGTGATGCTCTGCCAGATCACCAAAAATACCAAGTTTCACAACGTTCAATCCGAATATGGTTTATTGTTATTTATTCATATCATCATTACTTATTATCATTGTTTAACATCATTTTGAATGTATTATAAGTGTGATACAGGAAGATGAACGTTTGAAATTAGCTGACAAGTAGAAAGTTAAATAACGGTAGACAACATCATTACAAGCACGCTCGCACCTACCGCATTCAGAATATTCAAACATGCGCGTGTCATTCCATAGTTGCAAAAGCTCCGCTCCTCAAACGATGATTACCCAAACGGCCAAAAACTAAAGCGACTATATATACAGAGATTCAGAGATAGTCAAGAATAACGAAGCACAAGATTTCACAAGCTTATACATGAGTCTTTGCTATTCATCATTTTCTCTGTATACATATTGATCTTCAGTGTTTATTCATTTGCTCTGTAAGAGAGTCTTTATACAATTCAAATTATATGCTTATTTGATCTCAAGGTATTGGGACCTTGAGAGGGTAGATTTCCTTACGAGAGAAGTAGTTGAGAGAATTCCTTGTTGTACCTTCCACTCATAAGACTTATAAGATACAAGCAGAAGAGAACGTTGCTGCTTGTAAGACTTACAGTGGTGTAAGCAGGAGAGAACGTTGCTGCTCATAAGTCTTGTATACATAAGCAAGTGAGAAGGGTCATAGGTTGTTTTTCTGCACATAAGACTTGTCGTAAGGGGGAGAGAAATTTCTTAGTGAGAGAATATTTTTGCTCGTAGTCCTTTTAAGGATGATTGTTGTTTTGTGGCGTTCTGAGAGCCCATTGAATCTTAGAGGTATAGTGAAAATCTCAGTAGGTCTTGATCTCTGAGGACTGGACGTAGGCCTGGTTGTTAGGCCGAACCAGTATAACTCTCTGTGTTCAAATCTTCTCAACTCTACTCTATCTACTATATTTTTCATATCTCCACATCAAGCGAAAAATTTATAACATCACCCAATTCACCCCCTCTTGGGTGAAGCTTTCCTCTTTTAGAAAGCTCCTTAAGTACGTGTACATAACACAACCTGAAGGTTTTGTGCATCCAAAGGACTCTGATAAAGTTTGCAAGCTTCAAAGATCCATTTATGGATTGAAGAAAGCATCTTGGAGCTGGAATCATCATTTTGATGAAGTAGTCAAAGAGTTTGGATTCATTTAAAACATCAATAAACCTTGTGTTTACAAGAAGGTTAGTGGGAGTATAGTTGTATTTCTAGTGCTTTATGTAGATGACATCCTACTCATTGGGAATGATATGCCTACCTTATAGAGTGTCAAGACTTGGATAGGAAAGTCTTTCTGGATGAAAGATTAGGTGAAGCCACATACATCCTAGGGATTAGGATCTATAGAGATAGATCTAAAAGACTAATAGGCCTGAGTCAGAGCACATACATAGAAAAAATATTGCATAGGTTCAGTATGCAGGATTCAAAAAGGGGTTACATGCCCATGTCTCATGGCATCTATCTTAGCAAGGATCTGTGTCCTAGTACACCTGATCAGCGAGATCGCATGAGTAAGGTTCCATATACCTTGGCATTTGGTTCTATCATGTATGTCATATTATGTACTCAACTGGATGTCTCATTTGCCTTAAGTTTGACTAGTAGATATCAACAAGATCCTGGTGAGGGTCATTGGATTGTTGTCAAGAATATCCTAAAGTACTTAATAAGGACTAAGGACTTATTTTTTGTCTATGGTGGAATGGATGATGAGCTCTGTGTAACTGGTTACATAGATGCAAGTTTCCAAACTGATGAAGATGACCTTAAATCGCAATATGGATATGTATTCCTCCTAAATGGTGGAGCAATAAGCTAGAAGAGCTCCAAGTATAGCACTGTAGCAGATTTTGCAACAGAAGCTGAGTATATAGTAGCATCGGATGTAGATAAAGAAGCCGTTTGGATAAGAAAGTTCATTATTGAACTAGGGTGGTGCCTACCATCTTAAATCCAATATATTTGTTCTGTGACAATAAAGGCACTATTGCACAGGCCAAGGAGCCAAGGTCACATAAAATGGCCAAGCATATACTCAGGCAATTTCCTTTTATTAGAGAAATCAATGATATATGTGATATAAAGATATGGAAAGTAGCAGGAGAAAAAAATTGTTATTGATCCTCTTACCAAGCCGCTTGCACAAGCAAATCATGAGTGTCATGTTAGGACAATGGGAATTAGGCAAGTTAATGATTGTACCTAGTGCAAGTGGGAGGATGTTGGAAATTGTGCCCTAAGGGCCAATCATTGTGCTTTAAACATTCCTATTTAATGAATTTCTCCATTCTGTTATCATATTATTTGCATGTTAACTGTGATAATTGTATAATTGGATAAATCATAAAGATTGTCCTAAAATGTCCCTGGTCGGTCGTCTATACAGGAGCAGAGATGAAACAAGACCAGTATGACTTTGATAAGATATGGAGATACGAATCAAAGTCTGAGGCACTTGTAAGAGTACAAGGTGCTAGACCGACCCACTATGAGAAAGCTACAAGGATCAAGTCATTAGCTTTTCTCATATACAACCACGTCACAATACCCTTTGACCTGAGGTCATCATAGATACCTACATGAGAGTTGCTAAGCTTTGAACTAGTTTAAAGTCACTTTTGACCGGGTGATGATAAAGGCTACGACTGGGCTTGGTGGTTTTTCATGCAGAGGAATATAAATGATCAAAATGGAATTTTTCCCTCACATTAGTAGAGAGACATTACTGGGCCTCTTAATGAGTGAGTTTGAGAAATGTATGGCCATACTATGATGGAAAGGAGTTTCCATTTCTATTTTCAGACTACTCAGGAATCAAGAAAGTAATGGTCAAGAACAAGAGAATGACATTATCCATGCCTAATCCTTGACCAATATATCATGTGACAAAAGGGACGTGACATGGTTGTATGACATGTTGCATTGTATTAACGATCCTTATGAATTGGGTAGTCGTAATGTCTTGCTAGAGGCCGCTTGTGACTTGTGGGTTAGTATAATTATTGCCCCACTACCAACTTCGTATGGGCCTACAGGGTTGTACACAAGAATGGCCCAACACGAGATAATGTTTAATCTAGGGTTGACGAATTTTATATTTATATATATAATATAAAATTCATGAAAATAAAATTAATACAATTATATATATATATATATGTATTTTTGAAATACATATATATATGTGTGTGTGTGTGTGTGTGTATCTATATTATATGGTATTATTATATTGTGTTTGTTTTAAATTTAATTTTAAGATAAATTAGATTTAATAACTAACATGATAGAGATATAGTATCTCAGATTTAATTTATGAAAATGAATTAAATATGTTAGATATGATTAGTTTTGATGTTGTCAAATATTAAGAGCAAAAAGTTTGTATATTTATATCTTCTTTATTAACTAACTACTATATTTAATGTTTTATATTTTGTAGATTAGTCATAAACCCGATGGTGGGTTAATGTGATTGTGCTTATAATGCCTCATAAATGGAGAATGAGTATCAAGAAGAAAATCAAGAGGCAAGGGATTGAAGAAAGAAGAAGATTGAAGATATTCAAGAAGATATCTAGTTGGGTTATGAAGAATAATCATCAAGAGGAAAAACAAGAAGATATATTGTATATTAGCCAATAAAAGAAAGAAGATTTAAGAAAGAGATTGAAGAAAGAAGAACTTGTAAGATCACATGAGAATATCAAGATCCAAGCTATTAGAAGTGATACCGGAGGTTTCTATGGTCAAATGGAGGTTGGAATGGGTCAATACGAAGATAAAATGACTTATATAGAAGTTATACTACCTCCAGAGGTGATTACTCGAGTAATCCCTCGAGTAATATGCCACTGCCTCTTTTTAGAGGTGATTACTCGAGGACTCCCTCGAGTAATGAGATTTCTGATGTGCTCTGTTTTCGCTTGGTAGGACAGAGGTTTGGTAGTTTGTTGATATCTCTTTAACCACATGTCAGATTGAGCTGAAACTAGTGGCATATGAATCTAGACTCCCAATGCGTCATTTTGACAAAATATCACATTCAAAGGAGTTTAAATGAGAGAGATTCGAAAGTTGACACTAAAATCACCGTCACAGTACAAGACAGCTTCAGTATTTTGGACATAACTCCCAAACTACACATCGGATTGTGACAAAACCAGTGCCATATGAAAGTATACTTAAAGAGTTTTCCATGGATAGGTAGTTTGTCATATTTGAAGCTATATACTAGAAATTATGCCTTCTGGAAGTTGCTGCTCGTGATTTTAGAGATTGTCTAAGAATAGTAGATACTCTTTGGATCATAACTTTCTATACACAACGAGTTTGAAGCTGATTCTTGTTGCATTGGAATGTAGGCGATGAGAGCTTTTCGATGATATATTATTTACCATGTTTAGAAGTAAAATGAAAACATTACTCGAAGGGATCGCACGAGTAATCTGTAAAGTTATTTGAAACATTACTCAAGGGATCACTCGAGTAATAAAGTTAGAAATGCTCTCGGCCAGATTTTAAAGGTGATTACTCGAGGGATCACTCGAGTAATGACCCAAGATTACTCGAGTGACCACTAGAGTAATGTGACAAATAACATATCAAAGCTTTTAGAAATCAATGAAATGATTATGTAATTCATCGTTCATGCTTCTACTCACTCTCATACTTCATTATATTAGTGTTTAATGTATTTCTCCAGGAATGCAATGAAAAGATGATGTGAAGAGATAAAAGTTGACTTTACGGAAGCTAAGCGTTCAACATTTTAACGGCTAGTTTTTCAAACACAAGCAAACGAACAAAAGAAGCAGCCGCATTCTAATGGATATGTTGAAATCCTCAAATGGTCATCAACTTTATCAACTATAAATATAAGAGATTCAAGTAGAGAGCAACAAGAAGAACGAGAATACAACGATGCCAACATGCGAATATCATGAGTCATCCACTTCGACACAAACACTCTCTGTTTTGTAGCTTCTATATTACTTATCATTGTGAGAGTGAGTATTTGTATTGTACTTCAGTGAGCATTATATTTACTCTATGAGAGAGTTTGTAAACACTTTTAACTATATTTCTGAAATGATCTCAAGGTAGAGGGACCTTAGTGGGTTGATTTCCTTATGGGGGAAGCTGTAGACAGAATTGTCGGTAAGACTTTCTACTCGTAAGACTTACAAGGTGCAAGCACTAGAGAACGTTGCTGCTCGTAAGACTTATAAAGGTGTAGGCAGGAGAGAACATTACTGCTTATAAGACTTGCACAAGTAAGCAATAGAGAAAGGTCTTCAGGATTGCTCTGCTTGTAAGACGTGTCATAAGGGGGAGTATCTTGGTGAGAGATTTGTTAAAGGTTTCACAAGTACCCGACTAAACTTGTAGCTTTGTAAAGACTTTTCTTGTGCTTGGATTAAATAAGGAGATAGTGGATTTGAAAATCTCAGGAGGAGCCTGAGGACTGGACGTAGGCCATCACACATTGGACCGAACCAGAATAAATCACACTTTGCATATTCTCTTCACTAAGCTCTTATATTTCCAATATATATCATCTTTCTAACTGTTGATTTATGATTCATTAGTTTCATACTAACTATTTTCATTAAGATACAAAATTTTTCCAAAGTTCTTAAGTTTTTATCTTATACCCAATTCACCCCCCCTCTTGGGTGTCAGCCAGTTCTAACATTTTGTATTAGAGCTGGACTCTTGTTTAAAGGACTTAACCGTCTTAAGAGCTTATAATGGCTGATTTTAGGTGTTATATATTTTTCAAAGGTTTTAACTATACAATTCCACCTATTTTGAAAAATACTGATTTTTGGTTTTGGAAAGCTAGAATGATGTCTTTTATAAAATGCTTTGATTATGATATGTGGGTTGTTTTTACAAATATCTTTGATTTCAAACCGAAAAAGGATTGCATAGAAAGGGAAAAGAAAATGTTTTTGTTGAACATTAGAGTAATAAATATTTTGTATAGTGCTTTAACCAAAAATGATTTTGACAAAATTAGAATTCTCTCTACTGCTAAAGATATTTGGGATACTCTTGATTCTATTTATACTTTTAACAATTGTGTTGAAGTTGAAAGTATTAACAGTTCATGTGAAACTCTAAGCTACATACCTACAGTTCATGAACAAGTGGGAGTTGACAATGAAGAAGGAGAAATTATAGAACACTTCCATGATCTTGTCAACATAAAAGAATAAGAGGAAGATGATTCCTAAGAAGAGCTCATTACGAAAAAATTTGATGGATCATCCTCTAGAGCTCAAGATGCACATATAGTAAACAATTCCAATTCCTCTAGAGTTATTTTAAAAACTGATTTTCAAAGTTTGCATAAAAGTGTTTTTCAACTAATTATTGATTCTATTAAGAAAAGCAAAAAGGTTTTCAATCATGCAGGAAATTCATGTGAGAAGAAAGAACTTAGGCAAACTGATCATTTGAGATCGTCTTTTCTTGATCGACACAATACTTGCTTAGAATCTCATAATGCATATCATCATAGTATTTGCAATTATTGAGGTAAATCAGGTCATATTTCTCACACATGCTATATTAGGAGAAATCTAGTGTGAGAAATAAATTTGTTTGGATTCTTAAAATGCAAGTGAGTTCAAATGCTAACCTTCAAGGACCTAAAGCAAAGTGGGTACCAAAATGTCCATATGGTGTTTCATGTATGCATATTGATTCTAGAAAGAATGGACATAAGTGTACAGAGAGAAAAGGAGGAAGATTCCAAAAGTTGCTAATGCACATAAAAGTAGATTCACTTCAATTAAGAGAACTCTCGAATCACCCATTGCTGGAAATATAAAGTTTAACCACAAAGAAAGGCAATGGAGAAAAGGAGTATATTCCACCTCAAGAATAGACTACCATAGTGTACCATTCAACTATCTTGAGGAGAACAAGAAAAGGAGGATCTATCAAGCATCAAGGAAAAGACTCCTGGAGTCTATATATTTTGAGAGAAGGTTGCTAGCACCCAAAGTAAGATATTCAAACTATCAACATCATAAAAAGATGTAGTGGGTAAGAAAAAGCAATCCTCTAAGTATCTAAGGCAAAAGTACACAATGATAAAACCTCCTATGCTATTGTATATAATATTTATTGAGGTTTTGTATTCTGGAACCTTAGGAATGAGCATTATAAACTACATTAAAATTATGTTTTCACATGTCTTAAAAAGCAAGTTAATAGATTTATTTATAAAGAGATTGCAATGCTCAATTGGTTAATTCTTTTTGCATATATAATGATTTGAAAAGAAAATATTTATTTTATGCATAGAGACATGTTTAATTCATTATGCTCAATTACCTTAAATTGATTATATTTTTAGAGCATGTGAATTTTATCTTGATTTCTACAAGCTAACAAGAAATGGATCCAAGCAAGGTTGGATACCATGAAGAAAAAGAAATTTATGTAGTTTTGTAGGATAAGAAAAAGCCTCTAAAGACTATAGCAACATGAAAACAAATTCATATCTTGATGATGCTGAATTATGGAGTTTGGATTTTGGTGCTGTGTGCAAAGGAGGAAAATCAATATTATTCCACCAAAACCAAGCAAGCTATCATAAGGACAAGAAGAATTACGATGATATCTAATCCTACTCTATATCTTTTCATATCTTGTGCTTAAATGAACTAAATTGGGTCATGAATACTTGCTCATTATTGCATACCATTAGCAATAAATCATTTATGGTTTTAAAATTATTTTTAGATTGCTAAATGGACTGAAAGTGAAATTGTGCATAATCATTCTATTTATTTGAGTTTCAAAATGCATATTTCAAAAATGTACTTAGATTCCAATTCATCTTGTTTATAAAAATGCATACACATTTTTGAAAATTATTCATATCTTGTTTGCATTTAAATTGGTTTCAAAAATTGCAAGTTAATATTTATGTATACTAAAAGTCAGAAATATTTCAAATCCATCCACTAGAGTTTTCCCCATCATTCACATATTATTTCTTGATTTTAAACCTGTTACTACTTGAACTCCTCAACCATTATTTTCTAACAAGTTAGACCTTATATCTAACAAGTTAACTATCTATATGAGTTTCAAGTGTATTTCCTAGAAAAGAATTCAATATGTGAAAGCCTTATGCCTAATGCATAAATCTTTGGTTGGCCATGTTATTCCAAGTATTATGAATGTTCATCAGTACATTGAATCTTAATGCATTAATGATTATAGTGGACTAACTTACTAGGATAATATTCTAGTACTCTAGTCATTTAGATCAATGAGTATGTGCTTAATTTTCATAATTCATTTGCACTCATTTTGTTGCTCAAATACATGAACTATTGATATCATATATCTATGAGTAACTAGTGTATTGCATTTGAATCTTTAAGATGAATATTCCTATTCTTCAAGACACAACTCTAAGAGTCAAGATTATCTTTTGGTCAATAGCAGAGTCATTATGTTTATATGCATCCATAAAGATAAGCTTTTTTTGGCTAATTCATTTCCCATATGATTTTTTGCTCTTGGAAAAATTCTCAAACATGATAAACTATAATGTCTAACATTTTATCTTAGTTGTTCTCTAAAAGGCAAGCTTTCTGGTATATGTATATTTAAACTGTTGACTTCCACCATTTTTAACATGAGCATCGATTGTAAACATGTTTCAAAAATAAGTTTTGCATATATTCAAAATCCCAATTTCACAAATGCATTGTCATGATTTGAAATAACATTGTCATGATTTGAAATAATCTACATATTTCATTCTTGGAAAACTTGATTCAATTCATGATTTATCTTTTCATAAAAGTTGGTCTTTATGGATAGATCTTCTACTCTCTTTGATCCAACATACATAGATAGTAGGAAAACCTTATTAATGATATATATTTTATATAAAATGTATTTTTAAACTGTCATTAATCATTTATATTTCTTATTTGTTACCCTTTTTGATCCAAAGGCTTGAATTTATTTAATTGGGTAAAATTATATCCTGGTCTTTGTTGGTTTATTGTACTCTTTGCTCAAATATTATATGATTATATTGTATAAGAGTTATAATGTCTAATACTATATGGACCCAAGAGAAAGTTGGGTACCAAAGAGCATATATTTATACTTTTGCAGGAGTTGATCAAAATGCTCTACTTTCGAATACAAAGATCAAAGACTAACGAGAACACAATGATGCCAATATGCGAATATCATGAGTCATCCACTTCGACACAAACACTCTCTGTTTTGTAGCTTCTATATTATTTATCATTGTGAGAGTGAGTATTTGTATTGTACTTCAGTGAGCATTATATCCACTCTGTTTGAGAGTTTGTAAACACTTTCAACTGTATTTTTGAAATGATCTCAAGGTAGAGGGACCTTGAGTGGGTTGATTTCCTTACGGGGGAAGGTATAGACAGAATTGCTGGTAAGACTTTCTACTGGTAAGACTTACAAGGTGCTAGTAGTAGAGAATATTGCTGCTCGTAAGACTTATAGAGGTGTAAGCAGGAGAGAACATTGCTGCTCATAAGACTTACACAGGAAAGCAAGAGAGAAAGGCCTTTGGGATTGCTCTGCTTGTAAAACTTGTTGTAAAGGGATTATCTTAGTGAGAGATTTGTTAAAGGCTTCACAAGTGCTTAACTAAACTTGTAGGTTTGTAAAGGCTTTTCTTGTGCCCGGATTAAACAAGAAGATAGTGGATTTGAAAATCTCAGAAGGAGCCTGGGGACTAGATGTAGACCATCACATATTGGACCAAACCAGGAAAAATCACAGTTTTCATATTCTCTTCCTTAAGCTTTTATGATTCGTTAGTTTCATACTTATTGTTTTCATTAAGATATGAAATGTTTTCTAAAGTTCTTAAGTTTTTATCTTACACCCAATTCACGCCCTCTTGGGTGTCAGCCAGTTCTAACAAAATCGAATAGCACTTTATTTAAATTAAATAAATAGGTTAAATTAAAACTGTTAGATGGATTTAATTTAAACTAAATTCATTTAATTAGCTCATCAAGATAATTAATTGTTAATTAATTTCAAAATTAATAAAGATTAATTTTGAAATTCGAATATAGCCCCATGGGTTATGAAATTGATAAAGCAGAAAAACTCAGACACGGATAAGAATTTAGAGCCGTAAGAGAAACCCTAGGAGACATTGGAGGTGCTTGCAAGTAATCTGTGTTGGAGAGCATTCGTGTGGATACTGGTAGAGGGAGCGAACCTGAGGTGTTAGCTCTTAGAGATAAAAAAAAACCTAAATCGAAAAGGTACGATTCTTCCTAACTCACTTTGAATGCCATTGATAGATCCTCAATTGGGATTGGCAAAATTTTAAAATTCTTTCCCTGTGCCTGCTGATTCCAACAATGTAATGATGAGGGACACTTGTCACCTCCTCTTTTGGCCAACACAAAAGTGGCTTTGTACTTTACCATCATTAAGGGACACATGTCAAGCTCTTGACTAGCCAACATAAAAGTCATGCCATCATGAGTCATCATTGCTTACTTTATTAAAGTTACTTTAAGAAAGTTGTTTTATCAGTGCATCCTCAGGATTCTACTCAAGATCATGACACGCATATCAAGGCTTAAAAGATGACACCAGGTCGGAGTATGTATGTAGGCCCCATATGGTGCCACATACCGGTGTTTTATCCCAAAAACATAGTATACCCCTGTCAGCCCTAAAAATGCCGTGTGAACATTTACACCGGCATATTTCTACCCATGATATAGCTAGGTGGCATCTTTCTACCCACCCAATGGCACCGTATAAGTGTCATGTGGACATATGCACTGACATTTTGATTCTACTGCCTATGCATACTGGGCCCTCTGCTCAATAGGGCCAAATCACATAGTCCCTGAGAGTCTTTCTATCTCCCATCATTCTTGGGACTCTTCCCACACTAGGCTTAATAGTCTACCTTATTCAACTTATTCTCTAGCCTTTTGTCCCAAAATTTGGGATATTACACAAACACTTGGAAAAATAGTAATAAGATAGATGACTAAGGGTAAAGTGTTTTAAGGAATATGGTAATAAAATTTAACTTCAATAATCAAGATGAGCACATGATGTTAGTGTAGGCCAATTAACCACCTCTTTTACATAATACGCTAAAATTAAAGATAACTAACCCTAGTATCTTAAGATATTAAAGAACTTGAATAAGTAATAACTCGTCCATCCATAAATATTAATTTATAGAATTTGATACCTGCCCGGGGTACCCAAGAGACTGGGAACATGATCAAGAGTTAGAAAGGCTTCAAGGTAGTGACTCTTTCTCTTATATAATGTATAATGCTTTATATGTATCTTCATATCATCAATTGTTACGCATGTTAAGAATGTCAAGAATGTTACGAATGTTATGAATAATGTTATGTCATGATTACTTTACATGCTTTATGAATTTATATATCATATGAGTGAATTGTTACTACTGAGATTCTTTTGAATCTCACCCTTTCCAATAACTAGCCTACAGCAAGGGCAAGTGACTTGAGGAGCAAGAAGATAGTTGTGGACGAGTATAGGATTGTGGTCAAGATTGAAAGTCCTATTGGTTATCATTTTTTTTTATTCTGTGTATGTTGTTTATAACTTAAGAGCATAACTACAGTATTAGTAGTAGCGGTAGTAAAAATAACCGTATAATCACATGGTAAATCGGTACATATGATGTTACGATAAAGTAACTAGGTTAGAGCATCTATACACTAAAAGATCCATAACTAAACGATGACATAAAGAGCAACATGTGGAGAAATGCTTGAATACTTTGATAAAAGGGATTAAGAACTGATGAGTTATGATGGAATTGCAAACCTTTATGAAACCATTTTGAAAAGTTTTAAATTCATCAGAAAAACCCATTCAATTACAAGTTAGAATCCTGATTTGAAGCTAGGATTTATAACTGCTTTCTAACGTATATTTGTTCAAAAACTGAATTCCTGGCTTAACGGTTCAACTCGCTATGCATTTAAAATTATCAGATGACCATGAAGGTAAGGGTGTTACATCACCCACCTTAAAATTCAACCTACCTCAGTAGCAAGTTGGTGACTATCCACCTGCCTCTCTTTGTTACCATTGCTGCCTTCTCTCCATCTTTAATTTGCTCATGTAGGTGGTTATTATGTTAGAAGGGGGTAGCTTGTCTTTGAGTGTAGTTGATGTTTCAGAGACTAGTTCAATATTGGAAAAACTAATGGGGGAGGGGTTAGACAACTATGAAAGACACTGTAAATCCCTTGAATGTAGGAATTTTAGGAGAGAGCGTTGCATCTAGAATTAGTTCCAAGGACTTGAGAAAATTTTTTAGAACATATAGTATCACCAAAGATGTGGGTCTAAGAGTCCCTACTACTAATAAAAGGGCATATTGGTATTCCAACTTTGTTTGACAGGTTTCCCATTTTTATCATGTAGTTGCCACTCCCTTTGGCCGACTACTCTAGTTTTTTGGTAGAGGCCTTCATAAGTTAGTCCTAGCTTCCCATCGCTTTCCTCTTTTGTGTTTTGAAATACTCTTTAAAGAACCTAATCTCCAACCTTGAATTTCCTTGTACGGATATTTTTGTTGTAATATTGTGCAATCTTTTTTTAGTAGGTCATGAGTTTGATCAAGGCTTGTTCTCAGTGTTTATCAAGAAGGTCCAGCTAGTTGGTGATGGTTTGGTTATTGGACTCTTCAGTTTCCCAACTATATCATATGACAGCAACCTTACTTTAACTGGGATGTTGCTTCAGATCCATAAACTAAAGAAATTTCAAAAATTTCATTTAATGAATTGGAATCAATTGTCACAGACTATCTCCTTAGGCAGTTTGAACATGCAAACAATATTTTTCCAAGCCAAGTCACTAACATCGTGTTCATGTACCTGTGCGTATGACTCTACCTCGACCCATTTATTGAAGTAGTTTGTTAGTGCCAACACATAAACGACTCGTCCAGGTGACATGGATGACTTTCCTACTATATCCATTCCCCATTTTAAGAACGGCCACGCAGGAGGGATGCTATATAACATTTCTACTGGTTGGTACGTCAAGTTTGCAAATTACTGACATTTATTGCATTTCTTTACTAGGGTCGTGGTATCCTTTCATATTATCGGCTAGTAATATCTTGTTTAAAGAACTTTACGTATCAGGCTTATACTTGCAATTTGGTTACCGTATTCTCCTGTATGTATTTCTCTGTTTACATAATTAGCTTCCATTGGTCCAACATATCGCATGAATGGTTTAGCATATCATCTTTTGTATAGCTTCTCATCTAGGATACAGAATCATATAGCTCAAATCTTCCCTTGCCCAGCTTTATTCTTATCATTGGGGAGTATACCATTCTGCAAGTATCAAAAAATCAGGGATCTCTAATACCATGTTAAATTATTTGAAAGTACGGTACTTGTATTAGGATGAGTAGCTAGGAACTGCAGATATATGATTGGTACTGCTTTTAGATGGTTAGTTTTGATAGACGACCCTAAGTTGGCTAGTGCATCAGCTTCCCGATTGTCATCTCTTCCAATTTATGTTATCTTTAACTATGGGAACTCTTTCGTTGTAGATGTTGCAAGTATTTGATAGGTCTACTTATGTAGGTCTTTCTCTAGGTATGAACCATCTAACTGCTTAGAAACTAGTTGTCAGTCACTCTTGACTTCCAGCTTTTTTACTCTTAACTCTTTAGTATGCTACAAACATGTAATTAAAGCTTTATACTCTACTTTGTTGTTAGTAACCTTATACCCACAACTAGAGCTGAGAATGTGGGCCAGCCCATGGCATGTATGTAATATCCCAAATTTAATGCAAAGGGTTAAATGTCCTAAACAGAAAGTGTAAATAGTGTTAGAGATTACTTTGGAAGTTAAGTACGGAATTTAGTCCTAATTAATTGAAGGAAAGTACCCAAACCTTTTATGTAAAGTCAAATATGGAATAAAGCCTAACATGGATCCAAAATAGAGAGGGAATGTCACTTGGAAGAAGTGAATTAAATGAAAGAAAAGACCTAGTGGAAAATTAATTAATGTTACAATAAGCAAGGGCAAAAATGAGATTTACAATTTGATCTCAAGATAGGTTGGGAAACAAAATGAAAGGACAAGACATTAAGAAAGTAAGGTAATGATGAAGATGATTAAATCAATAAACTCCTGCTCCTTATGTAGATAAATTCAACTAAACACTAAGAGCAAGAGTGAGGGAGTAGATAGTTAATTAATTAACTTTTTTTTACAAGAAGAAATAAGAGGTTGACACCTCATCTTATTCTCTTTCACACTCACTTTAATTCAGCCAACACATTAAAAAGATGAGAATAAAGACCTAAGCAACATATTTCCGCATTCTCATACACTCAAAGTTGGCCAAAAGAGGAAATAAGAAGGAAAAAAGAAAATGGAAGGGAAAAAACTAATTGGAAGAAGCAAAGAGAAGAGGTAAGGATTCTTGATCTATTTTCACCTCCAAAATCACCTTCCTAACTCATAGTGTCTTTATAAACTTTGTTCCTCTCACTAAGACAATTTTTCTATGGTTTTAGTTTCTTAAAAAAAGGTGTTTAGTTCTGCCAAGAAAGTGTTGAAGTTAGACGAACAAAAAAAGAGCCAAAGTACGGGAAAGAGGCAAGCTTAAACTATGATTTAAGCCTAATATATTGAGATTTGGTTAGGTTTTTAAGATATTGTTGTGCTGCTCTATTTCATGGAAATGGTAACCTTAGGGTTTTGATGATGTTAAGGGAATAAACATATGATAAATAAGGTTAATGATGATATTTGATGAGTCTTGTGGTTGAAATTGCAAGAAACTAACTTATGGTGATTTAGGGTTTCTATTTGGCCAGACTAATAACCCCAAGAAGGAATCTGATTTTGGTAAATTTGAGATTAAATATGGATTCTCCATGTAAAATTGTGTGGGATTAAGGCGTGGTTATGATTTTTGGTGATTAGATTAAAAAACCCTAGTTTTGAAACTTAAGGATAGTTGTTGCAAGATTGTGTTTTCTAGGTGACAAACTGCTTGTGGTGTGTTTTCGAATAGTTAAACCTTGTCCAATGGTCATCATATTTTTCAAATCTATACAAGAGATCCCAAGCTTTAAATTGATATATAATATGTGTTATTTGGGTTAGTAAATTGTAAAATATGATTTGTCAAAGTTGGGCATTGAATCTGAAATGATTTCTATGGCATTGAGGATTTGATTGAGGGTTTGGAATTATGTGCTTATAATTGTCAATGGATATATTTTTCCTTTAAATTAAACTTAAAGAGCTTTACATAAGACTTTAAACCACCTCAATTGGATATCTCAAGATTAAGTGGTGATTTTTCAAAGTGACAATTCTGGCATATTAGGTTTGACATCTGAATTAAAGGTACTTGAGTGAATTGTAATAAGTTTGATTTCATAGGGTAGAGTTATGTACTAGAGGCTAGTGTAGGCCTATTAAATACTCACATGGCATAATGCACTAGTCTCAAAGATAACCAACCCAAGTGCTTTGAGTTATCAAAGAATTGGGTTAAGTAATAACTCGTCCACTCGTGAATTCTAACTTATAGGATTTGATCTTTGCCCGAGACAACCAAGAGATTGGTAAAAAAAAGGAAATTGAAAAGACTGCTAGGTAGTAAATTTTCTCTTATATCATATGTTTTGCCTTGCATGTATATCCTTGTTATCTAGAATTTTGAGGGACAATGAGTCCCATAGCAACAAGACCCATGAGTGTAAGCTACATTGGGAGTTACCTTGGGCTGCAGTATGGGGTGTTACCCTAGACTGCAAGGCTTGAGACAGTTAGGCTCAAGGTAAGAAACTCGTAAGTGCATCTTGTATGGGGTAGAGGCCCTCGGCTATAAGGCAGAGTCCTTGGGCTGTAAGACTAAGATTGTCAAGTATTGTGGTACTGTGGTAATATACCATTGGTCCTTTGTTTGCTGAATGTTATGATTTATGCTTATGTGATGATTTTTCACATGTTTTGTGATTTATATATCATATGAGTAATAACTATTACTATTGAGATTCCTATGAATCTCACCCTTTCCAACAACTAATCTACATAAAGGTAAGTAATTTAAAGTTCAAGAAGGTAATTGTGGACAGGTAAAGCAAATAGTTGAAAACTTTAAAGTTTCTGTTGGTTATCTATTTCCAAAATTTGTATATGTTGTATATAACCATAGTAAGACTAGTACTAGTAGTAGTAGTAGTAGACATGATAACCATAACTCGGTATGTTAGTGCTTTAACGTGAAAACTGAACTAGAATTGGCCAACCATATGCTAAAAGCTCATTAGTTAACGAACAATACATGGATTATCGATAAAGAACACTTCGATATTAACAAAAGGAATTAAAAATGGATGAGTTGTCATGAATGTGTAAACTATTTTGAGACTATACTTAAAGAATTTCAAAATTTTTCTAAAAACCCACTCAAATGTAGGTTTGAATCCTGTATTGAAGTTAGACTTCAATTATTTACAAAAGAATATTAGTCTCTAATTTGAAATCAATATGTGATTGAACTCATCTAAAGGGTCAAGTATTATGGTGTTACATTTTTGGTATCAGAGCATAGATTCTAGCAATAGGCTAATGTTCTCTGCTTATGTATGTATATTGACACCTTGACTAGGAATGGTGGGAAGTAAGAGGAACCAAAGGGGTAAATAATCACCTCCATCAGTTAAACTGGCTTTAGAGGAAAGGCGTATACTAGAGGGAAGGCGGATAGTTAGGTATAGTGTTGGAAATTGTGCCCAAAGGGTCAATCATTGTACTTTGAACATTATTATTTTAATGAAATTTCTCCATTCTGTTATCATATTATTTGCATATTAACTGTCATAATTGTATCCTTGGATAATTCATAAAGATTGTCCTAAAATGTCCCTGGTCGGTCATCTATGCGGGAGCAGAGATGAAACAAGATCAGTATGACTTTGATAAGATATGGAGATACGAATCAAAGTCTTAGGCACTTGTAAGAGTACAAGGTGTTGGACTGAGCCACTATGAGAAAGCTACATGGATCAAGTCATAAGCTTTTCTCATGTATAACCACGTCACAATGCCCTTAGACCTGAGGTCATCATGGATTCCTACATGAGAGTTGCTAAGCTTTGAACTAGTCAAAAGTCACTTTTGACTGGGTGATGATAAAGGCTACGATCAGGCTTGGTAGTTTTTCATGCAAAGGAATATGAATGATCAAGATGGAATTTGTCCCTCACATTAGTAGAGAGATATTACTAGGCCCCTCGATGAGTGAGTCTGAGAAATGTATGGCCATACTATGATGAAAGGAGTTTCTGTCTCTGTTATCAGGCTACTCAGGAATCGAGAAAGTAATGGTCAGGAACAAGAGGATGACATTATCCATGCCTTATCCTTGATCCATATATCGTGTGACAAAAGGGACGTGACATGGTTGTATGACAGGTTGCATCGTGATAACGATCCTCATATGAATTGGGTAATCGTAATGTCTTGCTAGAGGCCGCTTATGACTTTTGGGTCAGTATAGTTATAGGCCCACTGCCAACTTCATATGGACCTATAGGGTCGCACACAAGAATGGCCCAACACGAGATAATGTTTAATTTAGGGTGGACGAATTTTATATTTTATATATATATATATAAATATTATATAGATATTTAAATTTATAATATTATATAGATATATATTTATATTTTCGAAATATATATCTTTTATATATATATATATATGTATATATATATTATATGATATTATTATATTGTGTTAGTTTTAAATTTAATTTATTAAGATATATGAATTTTAATAACTAACATGATAGAGATATAGTATCTCAGATTTAATTTATGAAGATAAATTAAATCTAATGGCTCTTTATTTGGATTAAATAAATAGGTTAAATTAAAACTGTTTTTACAGATTTAATTTAAACTGAATTTATTTAATTAGCTCATCAAGATAATTAATTGTTAATTAATTTTGAAATTAATGATGATTAATTTTGAAATTTGAAAATAGCCCTTATAGGTTATAAACTTGATAGAGCATATATATTGATACACACAAGAGAATTGAGAGCCGCAAGTGAAACCCTAGGAGACATTAGAGGCGCTAGCACGCAGTCTCAGTTGGAGAGCATTCGTGTGGATACCGGTAGAGGGAGCGGACCTGACGTGTTGGCTCCTAGAGATCGTGAAAACTCTGAATCAATAAAAGGTACGAATCCTTACAACTTGGTTTAAACGCCGTTATAGATCCTCGATTAGGATTGGTGAAAATTTTGAAAATTCTTCCGCTGTGCCTACCGATTCTAATAGTGGCATAAGAGCCAGATCAATTGTGTGTTTAAATTGAGTTTATGGTTCTTATACATGTGATATATATGGGATGTGTACATATGTTTATAAGAAACACTCAAATATGCATGTGATTTGGTTAATACGTAACGAAATTATTTAGAAAGATGTGAACTTGTAATTTCGTTGATTTTTGTTTTCATTTAAATTGAATCTTGAAATTGTTTCGTTTTCGGTTTTGAAACATGTATGTGATTCTCGTTTTGGAACAAGCATGAAATCGATTCCGAACATGTATATCTTGAAACATGTATGTGATTTTCATTTTGAACAAGCATGAAATTGGGTCGGGTACCTGAGATCGTAGTTGGCGTACAGACATGTTAGGGTCTCTAATCAGATTTAGGGATTCGAAACTTTGGGGTAGACAATCCGGATCAGAAGCGTTCTGGGCCGTTGTTTTTGAAATTGGGCCGAAATCCCTTAGGAATTGGACTAAACGAATTTTCTGAATTTTTGGGTCCAAAATTTTAAAATTTTAAAAAATTTCAAATATTTCTTTTAGCAGGACCGCCTTGACCACCTCTGCGTAGCACAATATAATCTGATCATGACATTTATTGCTTTTCATATTGTATGAATTCTTGTTGTGGTTTATTATTTATCCTTGTTTGGGTATGGTGAACAACATGGCTTTAGAATTTTACAAAGGTTGTAATATTTAAATACGGCCTGCGTGCCGTGCCTTTCTCTAAATACTCTCGATGTACATTCTCTTCTCATCTCACTCCCCTCGAATGTTTAAACGAGGTTTCTCTCAATGTATTTCTTTTTTTTTATTTAGAGAAGTCATCTCATTGGCTTGGGAGGATTTTAGGTTAGGTAAGCCATGTTGTGTCACTTTTAAATTATGCTTTTGATAAGATCATTGCTTGATTACTTTTACGTTTATATGTATTTATCTGTATGAGATATGACCACGATTGCATCCATATAAACAAAACTAATTAATTAAGCCCTCTGAATCAAATCTTAAGTCATAATGCCATCAATTAATGAATACTTGTCAAAACCTAGATCGCTCAATTGTGGAAACCACCAAAGTGGATGCACTTGAGTTATCTTGATTATACGAGCTTGAGTAATGGTGCTGCTCATAATATTCATTATTGTTTTGACTTAATTGAGATTAACAAAACGGTTTTGAATCTCAAGGCATTAGATGGGGTTAAACATGCTGGATCATATGATGATTAAATCCCATAAAGATCTAAGAGTTACATGTGATGTAATTGGTAAATAGGTTACCTACCTAAATAACTTGAATTTAAGTGTCTTGCCAAATCGGACTTAAGTTTAAGCCAAATATGGATCTTAGCCAACTAATTATTATATTGAGGGTTGTTAATTTAGTAGGAGATTACTAACTAACTTTGCATATTTTAATTGTAGAATCATGTCGACTAGTAATACTGCTACACTTTTGTTGCGATCAGTCCTTGAGAAGGACAAACTCAATGGGACAAACTTTCTTGACTGGTTCAGGAACTTGAGAATTGTTCTCAAGCAGGAAAGAAAAGCTTATGTCCTAGATCAACCCATTCATGAGGAGCCTGCAGCCAATGCTCCAAGAGCTTAGAGAGATGCTTACACAAAGCATAAGGGTGACTCTGTGGATGTAGGTTGCCTGATGCTTGCCACTATGGTTCCAGAGCTCCAAAGAGATCTGGAACTCATGGAGGCTTATGAGATGATTGTACATCTCAAGGAAATGTTCCAGCAACAGGCAAGGCAAGAAAGGTATGAGACCACAAAGGCCTTACATTCCTACAAAATTGCTGAAGCTACATCAGTTAGTACTCATGTGTTAAAGATGAAAGGCTATATTGATCACCTTGAGAGGCTTGGATTTCCCATGAGCCAGGAGTTAGCTACGGATTTAATCCTCAACTCATTCCCGGAGAGTTATGACCAGTTTGTTATGAACTACAACATGGAGAAATCAATTTCTGAGCTGCATGGGATACTCAAAACTGTTGAGCAAAGCATTAAGAAAAAGCCTAGCACATTTTTGATGGTTCAGAAAGGAAAGGGTATGAAAAAGAAAGGGAAGGGCAAATGGAAGGGTAATGGCTCAGGTGGTAAGACCAAAGAGTCAAACAAGCCCGAAACCAAGCCTGCACCCAAGAAGGTAAAGCCTCCAAAGGAAGAAGTCTGCTACTTCTGCAATGAACCCGGTCATTGGAAGAGGAATTACAAACTCTACCTGGAAGATCTGAAAAAGAACAAGAAGGATAGCGATGCTATCGCTTCAGGTATTTATGTTATAAACATTCATTTTTCTACTTCCTCTACATGGGTATTAGATACTGCATGTGGTTCTCACATTTGTACAAGTGTGCAAGGTCTAAAGGACAGTAGAAAGCTGAAGAAGGGCGAGATGGACCTACGAGTTAGAAACAGAGCAAGAGTTGCTGCTTTAGCCGTAGGCACCTATGAATTTGTTCTGCCCAGTGGGCTTTTGTTAGTTTTGAACAATTGCTATTATGTTCTTACTTTGAGTAGTAACATTGTTTCTCTTTCTTATTTGGATAAGGAAGGTTATACTTCCATTACTAGGAATGGTAAATATTCTATTTATCGTAATGCCATTTTCTATGTTGATGGTGATTTGCACGTTGGTTATTATATATTAAATTTAGAACATCCTAATAATGGGAATATCTATAACGCAACTACTAAGAGGATAAAAATCAAACGATTTGAATCCGACCTACCTATGACATTGTCGTCTAGGCCATATAAATGAGAAACACATTTCTAAACTCCATCAAGATGGATTTCTAAACTCATTTGATTTTGAATCATATGATGCATTCAAATCTTGCTTATTAGGAAAGATGACTAAGGCACCTTTTACTGGGCATAGTGAGAGGGCTACTGAATTATTAGGCCTCATACATACAGATGTATGTGGACCATTAAATATAGTTGCCAGAACTTCATTACATTTATAGATGACTTTAGTAGATATGGCTATATCTATCTAATGAAACATAAATCTGAATCTTTTGAAATGTTCAAAATATTCCAAAATGAAGTACAAAACTAACTTGGTAAAACAATTAAAGCACTTTGATCTGATCGAGGTAATGAATATTTGAGCTAAGAATTCATTGACCATCTTAGGAGTTGTGGGATAATCTCACTATTGACTCCTCCAGGAACACCACAATGGAATGGCATTTCTGAACAGAGGAATCGAACACTATTAGATATGGTTCGATCTATGATAAGTCAAATAGATCTTCCATAGTCCTTTTGGGGACATGCCCTAGAGATAGTTGTGTTCACACTAAATCGTGTTCCATCTAAGGCAATTGAAAATACACCATATGAGATATGGACTGGAAAGAAACCAAGTTTATCTTTTCTCAAGATCTGGGGATGTGAGGTATATGTTAAGCAACAAGCCTCTGATAAATTAGCGCCCAGATCCACAAAGTTCCTTTTCGTGGGGTATCCTAAAGAAACGAAAGGATACTATGTCTACAATCCCACCGATAACAAAGTGTTTGTTATTTGAAATGGCAAGTTTCTAGAAAGAGAGTTTGTCTCTAAAACAACCAGTGGGAGTGACGTACATCTCGAAGAAATTTGAGAGCCACAAGATGGTACAGAACCAAAGATGGAAATTAGAGAAGACTCATAACAAGTTGCTGAGCCTCCTCAAGTAACACAAGGTCCACGAAGATCTGATAGAACACGGCATCAACCTCAGAGATATGGATTTATGATTACTGAAGGCCGTGATGTGTTGCTCATTGAGCAAAATGAGCCCACCACCTATCAAGAAGCCACAATGGGACCAAACTCTGAGAAATGGCTAAATGCCATGAAGTCTGAAATGCAATCCATGTACGACAATCAGGTATGGACCTTAGTCGATCCACCTGAAGGTGAAAAACCATTGGGTGCAAATGGGTTTTCAAGGAGAAAACTGACATAGATGGCAATATAAATGTCTTCAAGGCATGACTGGTTGCAAAAGGATTTACTCAAACTCATGGTGTAGACTATGATGAAACCTTTTGCCCAGTTGCAATGGCCAAATCAATCAGAATCCTTCTTGCCATTGCAGCATATTATGACTATGAAATATGGCAGATGGATGTCAAAATAGCCTTCCTTAATGGAAAGATACTTGAGGATGTGTACATGACACAACCTAAAGGTTTTGTGCGACCAGAGGACTTTGGTAAAATTTGCAAGCTTCAAAGATCCATTTATGGATTGAAGCAAGCATCTCAGAGCTGGAATCATCGTTTTGATGAAGTAGTCAAAGAGTTTGGATTCATTCAAAACATCGATGAACCTTGTGTTTACAAGAAGGTTAATGGAAGAATAGTTGTATTTCTAGTGCTTTATGTAGATGACATCCTACTCATTGGGAATGATATTCCTACCTTGCAGAGTGTCAAGTCTTGGTTAGGAAAGTCCTTTTCAATGAAAGACTTAGGTGAAGCCACCTATATCCTAGGGATTAGGATCTATAGGGATAGATCCAAAAGAATAATAGGCCTAAGTCAGAGCACATACATAGACAAGATACTGCATAGGTTCAGTATGCATGATTCAAAAAGGGGTTACATGCCCATGTCTCATGGCATCCATCTTAGCAAGGATCTGTGTCCTAGTACACCTGATCAGCGAGATCGCATGAGTAAGCTTCCATATGCCTCAGCCATTGGATCCATCATGTATGCCATGTTATGTACTCGACCGGATGTCTCGTTTGCCTTAAGTATAACCAGCAGATACCAACAAGATGCTGGTAAGGGTCATTGGACTGCCGTCAAGAATATCCTAAAGTACTTAAGAAGGACTAAGGACTTATTTTTGGTCTATGGTGGATTGGATAATGAGCTATGCGTAACCGGTTACATAGATGCAAGTTTCCAAACTGACCAAGACGACCTTAAATCACAATCTGGATATGTATTCCTCCTGAATGGTGGAGCAGTAAGCTGGAAGAGCTCCAAGCAGAGCACTATAGCAGATTCTGCAACAAAAGCTGAGTATATAGCAGTATCAGATGCAGCTAAAGAAGCCGTTTGGATCAAAAAGTTCATTACTGAGCTAGAGGTGGTGCCTACCATCTCAAATCCAATAGATTTATTCTGTGACAATAGCGGTGCTATTGCACAGGCTAAGGAGCCTAGGTCACATCAAATGACCAAGCAAATACTCAGGCGATTTCATCTTATTAGAGAAATCAATGATAGAGGTGATATAAAGATATGCAAAGTAGCAGGAGAAGATAATATTGCTGATCCTCTCACTAAGCCACTTGCACAGGCAAAGCATGAGCGTCATGTTAGGGCAATGGGAATTAGGCAAATTAATGATTGCACCTAGGGCAAGTGGGAGGATGTTGGAAATTATGCCCTAAGGGCCAATCATTGTACTTTGAACATTATTATTTTAATGAAATTTCTCCATTCTGTTATCATATTATTTGCATGTTAACTGTCATAATTGTATCCTTGGATAATTCATAAAGATTGTCCTAAAATGTCCCTGGTCGGTCATCTATGCGGGAGCAGAGATGAAACAAGATCAGTATGACTTTGATAAGATATGGAGATACGAATCAAAGTCTTAGGCACTTGTAAGAGTACAAGGTGCTGGACCGACCCACTATGAGAAAGCTACATGGATCAAGTCATAAGCTTTTCTCATGTATAACCACGTCACAATGCCCTTAGACCTGAGGTCATCATGGATTCCTACATGAGAGTTGCTAAGCTTTGAACTAGTCAAAAGTCACTTTTGACTGGGTGATGATAAAGGCTACGATCAGGCTTGGTGGTTTTTCATGCAAAGGAATATGAATGATCAAGATGGAATTTGTCCCTCACATTAGTAGAGAGATATTACTGGGCCCCTCGATGAGTGAGTCTGAGAAATGTATGGCCATACTATGATGAAAGGAGTTTCTGTCTCTGTTATCAGCCTACTCAGAAATCGAGAAAGTAATGGTCAGGAACAAAAGGATGACATTATCCATGCCTTATCCTTGATCCATATATCGTGTGACAAAAGGGACGTGACATGGTTGTATGACAGGTTGCATCGTGATAACGATCCTCATATGAATTGGGTAATCGTAATGTCTTGCTAGAGGCCACTTATGACTTTTGGGTCAGTATAGTTATAGGCCCACTGCCAACTTCATATGGACCTACAGGGTCGCACACAAGAATGGCCCAACACGAGATAATGTTTAATTTAGGGTGGACGAATTTTATATTTATATATATATAAAATATAAAATTCATTTATAATATTATATAGATATATATATATATTTTTTCGAAATATATATCTTTTATATATATATATATATTATATGATATTATTATATTGTGTTAGTTTTAAATTTAATTTATTAAGATATATTAAATTTAATAACTAACATGATAGAGATATAGTATCTCAGATTTAATTTATGAAGATAAATTAAATCTAATGGCTCTTTATTTGGATTAAATAAATAGGTTAAATTAAAACTGTTGGACAGATTTAATTTAAACTGAATTTATTTAATTAGCTCATCAAGATAATTAAATGTTAATTAATTTTGAAATTAATGATGATTAATTTTGAAATTTGAAAATAGCCCTCATAGGTTATAAACTTGATAGAGCATATATATTGATACACATATGAGAATTAAGGGCCACAAGTAAAACCCTAGGAGACATTAGAGGCGCTAGCACGCAGTCTCGGTTGGAGAGCATTCGTGTGGATACCGGTAGAGGGAGCTGACCTGACGTGTTGGCTCATAGAGATCATGAAAACTCTGAATCATCAAAAGGTACGATTCCTTCCAACTTGGTTTAAACGCCGTTGATAGATCCTCGATTAGGATCGGTGAAAATTTTTAAAATTCTTTCGCTGTGCCTACCGATTCTAACAATTTAATGAAAAGTACTTCCCAAGGTCTATTAGAATTGAGAAAGAGGCAGAATTATTGTCACTCCAACAAAGAAGCGATGAAACTTTCGATAAGTATCTGGCTCGATTCATCCACTTGTCTCATTATTCTTCCTACCTATGATAATGGGATTATAAAAGCTAGAGTTCTAATATGCTTGGGAGGGGTTGAAACATGAAATAATAGAGAATTTGGTTTTGAGACAATTCACGAAGTTCAACCAAGCTGTGGAAGAATGTCGAATTACAAAAAGTAACATGAAGAACCTGTATTCTTCTAAAAATGTAAATAGCTGTAGTGAACCTAGTCATGGAAATTTCTCCTAAAATGATAAAAGCCAAGGGTTCTTGCCTAGAGGAAACAATAAGAAATCTTTTTGGCCTGGGAATCATGGAAATCAAAGACCCCCAATGTCTCCACCTTGCCCTCGCTGCGGTAAAACACATGTTGGTAGAACTTGTAATGGGTAGATAATTTGTTATGCTTGCCAACAACTAGGTCACTATGCCAGCAACTACAACTAGTGGACAGTAGAGCCCAAGCCTAAGAATCAGGGCAGAGTCTTTGCGATGACTCATGAGGAGGCACGAAAATCCCTAAAGATGATTTAAGGTACAATAATCCTCATTGGTAATATGCTGCAAGTATTGTTTGATTCTGGTGCTAGTCATTCATTTATTGTATCTGAATGTGCTAAACACATAGAGCTGAATGTTCATAAACTACCTTATAATCTGGTTGTGTCGACACATATGGGTGTCAGAAATGTTACTATGGGTACTTGTTTGAACTATGCAGGAAATGTAGAAGGACATAATTTTATAATAGATTTGATTTGTTTGCTATTCCATAAACTCGAAGTTATCTTAGGCATTAACTAGTTAACAGCGAACAATATACTAATGAACTGTGGAAATAAAAGGACTGTATATCCTAAACCATAGAAACATTTATGTCAATTCAAAAACTAATATGAATTTTCTCTCAGTAGCTAAAGCTGAGAATGTCTGTAGAAGTGATGCCAATAGTATTTTGTATTGTTTTCCATACAGGCAGAAGTAGAAATAACACTTGAGAATATACCTGCGATAAATAAATTCCCTGAGGTAGTTCTAGAAGACATTAGTGGATTACCTCCAAAAAGGGAAGTGGAATTTGTAATTGAGAATGTGCCTAGAGATGGATCTATATCCAAAGCCCTATACAGAATGGCTTTGAATAAAAGGTAGAGTTGAAGAAGCAAATTGAAGAACTTCTAGGGAAAGGGTTTATATAACACAGTATTTAACTATGGGGAGCTCCCGTACTGTTTGTTAAAAAGAAGGATAGAAGCCTGAGGATATGTATTGATAACAAAGAGCTAAATAAGGTGACCGTTAAAAATAAGTATCTACTCCCCAAAATTGATGATCATTAGTTATCTAGTTCTAGCATGTTCTTAAAGATTGATATAAGATCGAGCTACCATTAGTTGTGAGTAAAAGTTGAGGATGTGTCGAAAACAAGTTTCAGAAATAAATATGGGCATTATGAGTTCTTGGTGATGCCCTACGAACTGACAATACACCCACCGTGTTTATGGACTACATAAACCAAACTTTTTAACAATATCTGGATCATTTCATGGTAGCCTTCATTGACGACATCTTAATATACTCTAAGAGTAAGGAAGAACATGAGAAATATTTATGAGTTTTATTGGGAATTTTGAGAGAAAAGCAACTTTATGCCAAGCTAAGTAAGTATGAGTTTTGGCTTTTAGAAGTTAGATTTCTAAGCCATGTTATCTTACAAGAAGGGCTCTCTATGGATCCCAGTAAAGTGGAAGCAGCACTGAATTGAAAGAGGCCAGAAACTATAATTGAGCTACATAGTTTTCTAGGTCTTGCTGATTACTACCAAAGATTTATTCAAAATTTCTACCGGATTGCCTTGCCATTGACGAAGTTCACGAGAAAGAATCAATCATATGTGTAAGATGATAGATATGAGGAAGCTTCATGGTGCTGAAGGAGAGGTTGACATCTACATTAGTACTGATTATCCCATATCCTAGTTAGACCTACGTGGTCTACTATGATACTAGTAAGTATGTATTGGGATGTGTCCTTATGCAGCAAGGTAGAGTGGTGCATATGCCTCTCGGTAGTTGAAGACTCACAAGATGAATGTCCCACACATGACTTAAGAGTTACGACAATGGTGTTTGTATTGAAAATATAGCAACACTACCTGTATGGTACCTTTATAGAGCTATACTACAACCACAAAAGTCTTTAATACTTACACAATCAGAAAAAATGGAATATGAGGCAATAAAGATAGATGGAGTTGCTAAAATATTACAATCTGGAGATCACATATCATCAAGGTAAAGCAAATATCGTCACCGATGCTTTGAGTAAAAAGGTGGTGCAAGTGGCAACCATGATGATACAAGAACAAAAACTGTTAGAAGAATTCAGAGACTTGAACTTATCCAAGTAGGTGTTCTTTAACCAACTGTATCTGATCAAGTACTACTTGCTAACTTTTGTATTAGTCAAGAAGAAAGTGGTTTGAGAGCTAAAATTGCAGAAGCTTAGATACAGGATAGGCAAGCAAGGTTTATCTGAGATATGATTAGGCGAGGTGATACTCAGGATTATGACTTTCACCAGGCAGATTAGTCAGATACCTTGGGCTATAAGACCAAGATTGCCAAAAGCTAAGGTACTATGGTAATGGTCCAGTGGGTCATTTGTTTGCTGTATATTATGATTGATGCTTATGTGATGATTATTTTACATGCTTTATGATTATATCGTATGAGTGATAATAGTTACTACTGAGATTCCTATGAATCTCACCCTTTCCAACAACTAATCTATAGCAAAGGCAAGCAGTTCAAAGGGCAAGGTAATCATGGACGAATAAAACAAATAGTTGAAAAGATTAAAGTTTTTGTTGGTTATCTATTTTTGAAATTTTTATATGTTGTATATAACCATAGTGAGACTAGTACTAACATGATAAATGAACAGAATTAGGCAACCATAAACACTACATGGATTATTAGCAAAGAATACTTTGATATTAATAAAGGAATTAAGAACAGATGAGTTGTACTGAATATGCAAACCATTTTGAGCCTATACTTAAAGAATTTCAAAATTTTTCAAAAAACTCACTCAAGTACAGGTTCGAATCCTGTATTGACATTGGGACTTCAATTGTTTATAAAAGAATATTAGTCCCTAGTTTGAAGTCATTATTTGATTGAACTCATCTAAAGACTAAAGTAATTATAGTGTTACATTATGAGCTGGCCTACACCAACCTGCGGACCATACAATATGGGTCTGTGTGGCCTGCACTTTAGTGGGTTGACAAAATGCCAACTCTAATCTACAGCTTACCAACTAGCTTTTTGTAAAAAAATTTCAAGAGTTATCAAAGTTTCCTTCCTAGCATCAATCATTTCACTTATAAAAATTCAAAACCATAATCCATAATTCAAGAGATAAAGCTATCAAATTCACTAAATTTTACTGATAAAAACATTAAATCATCCTCAAGAAATCAAAATATAACAATTTAGTTTAAAGAAGTAGAAATGAGGTTGAGATTTTTCCTCTTTGGGATTGGAAGGTACCAACTGAGGGTGTGGGAATTATGAATTTTGAAAAATTATCATATTTTTTTTAAAAAATGTATGGGCTAACCCACCAACCTATTGTCTAGCCTACATCAACCCAGGGGTTGGGCTTGTGTGGCCTACCCTTTACAGGCATGGAAATGCCCAACCCCAACCCCACCAAAATCCATAAGGTATAGATTGAGCCTGTATTACCAGCTTTACCCACAACACACAAATTATTGTATAATTTTACCATTGAAGGACTTTAATACGATGACAAGTCCTGTTCCTTTAATGTTTGATGAACCATCTTCAATCATTGTCTAACCAACACTTTGGTTTTTCCTACTTATGCATAAAAGTTCCTTATCAACATCTTGTTATATATCAAGGCTAAAGTTAGCTATAAAATCTGTTATGACCTGTGATTTAATGGTAGTGCATAGTATTTAGGTTATGTCAAATTCACTTAGTTCTATAGCCTATTTAATTAACTTAACAGACAAGTTAGGTTTATGCAACACATTTTTCAAAGGATATATGGTAACTATAGTAATTGGATGACATTGAAAGTATGGATGTAACTTCTTGGAAGCTGAAACTAGTGATAAAGCTAATTTTTCAAGTTGAGAATACTTGTTTACAGTATCTAAGAGTGCCTTATTGGTGTAGTATATGAGGTATTTCTTACCTTCTTCTTTGACCAAGACAACACTTACAGCTCTGTATGAGACTATGAGGTACACATAGATTGTCTTACCTTCCTTTAGTTTTGAAAATATTGGTGTGTCGGTCAATTATCTCTTTAATTGTTGTAGTGGAACTTCACATTCACTACTCCACTTGAAGTTCCTGCTCTTCCCTAATGCATTAAAGAATAACTGATATTTTTTAGATGATCTAGAAATAATCCTATTTAGGGTTGCTATTTGACCTATCAACTTATGCATATCTATGACACACCTTGGAAAAGGTATGTCAAATATGGCTTTGATTTGATTTAGATTTGCTTCAACGCCCTGTACCATACTGATAACCAAGACACTTATTAGATGTCATGCTAAATGAACAAATTTTTTGGGTTCAATTTCATGTTGTACTTAAGTAGTAGACTGAAGCTTGTCCTAAATGCTTTATGTATTTATCTACTTTGAGAGATTTAACTAACATATTGTTAATGTAAACTGCCATTATCATACCTATCTAACTAGTGAACATTTGATTGACCAACCTTTCATGTCCAGATGACATGACATTATAGCAACATATGCCCTATTTGGTTACAAATGCTATTTTCCTGGTCATCAAGATACGTTAAAATTAGATTATATCTTTAAAAAGCATATATAAAACTTAACAATTGATGTTCAGATATGGCATCAACTATAGAATCGTTGTGAACTAAAGGAAAAGAATCTTTTGGACAAGTCTTAAGTCAATACACACCATATGCTTACCATTCCTTTTTTTGTATGACAACTAAGTTTATGAGCCAGTTGGGATATTGGACTTCTGTTATGGATCCAATGTCCAAGAGCTTTTTTACTTCCTTATATATTATTCTGTTGTGCTTTGATGCAAATTTACATTACTTTTGTTTGATTGGTTTGTATATCAAGTTCACATTTAGTTGGTGTGTTATCACTTCAGGGTCTATACCTGTCATGTTTGCATGGGACTAAGAAAAGCAATCGATATTGTTACTTGAGAATGAGATTCATTTACCTCTATGTCTAGGGGTAATTCTGTCCCAACATAAACCTTCCTTTCTGGGAGGTTTGGATCGATAGATACTTCATCAATTTCCTCAACTTTTTCTTGGTTGAGCATTGTTGTGGTAGACAAGTCCTATATTTTTTGGTAACATTCCCTAACTGTCCTTTGTTCTCCTCTTATTTCTCATATGACCTATGGAGTTTGGAATTTTATCACTTAATGAAGAGTTAACGGAACGGCCTTCATTATGTGAATCCAGGATCTCCCTAAGAGTGCATTATATGCTGTTGGATAGTCCATTACTTGATACTTGAAAGGGAAGCTCAAGCCTACTATGTACATTAGGAGCATTATATCTCCAAAGGTCTTGTCCGGTGCCCCGTTGTTGAAAACTAATGCAGAGGGTGCTTGAATGAATTGGGATTCCAATCCCATTTCTTTGATTGTCTCCATGTATATTATATTGATTAAGCTACTTGGATCAATCAATACACGCTTAATATCAAAATTACCCAAATATAAAGAGATTACCAATGCATCATGTAACATCCTAAATCTTTATTCATAAGACTTAGATAATCTTATGAAGGAAATATTTAGCAGTAAACATAATTTAGTGAATAATGGTTTAAATAAGGAAGAAATATCTAAAATGAATTAAAATATTAAATTTTAATGAAGTCTAGTAAAAATATAATTAATCAGCTTTTATTATTGAATTCTTATAGAAAAGATAAAAAATAATGTTAGTAAAGGTTAAATGAGAGTATCTAATTTTAATTTTAATTTTAATTATGTATGTATAAGTAAATAAATAATAAAACAAAAGAGACTAAGAAGTCCCACATCAACTAAAGCAGGAGAAGAGTGAGTTCTAAAGCCTAGATATAGGAGTAGTGAGGTTAATTCAAGGTGCAATGTTTCTATTTTTGCATACAATTGGGGAAGCCTCGGTAAAATGCCATTTGATTTTTTGTTATCTGTTAGATCAGGCTAAAATTTTGTTAGCCCTTCCAAGACATCTAAACCATTAATTGCAATGGTTAGATTAGAAATTAATGTTGAGCTTTTTGAGTTACAAAGCCTAGAACATGACTATATGTCAAGAATGTAGAGAACAAACCCTATAGATGCCACGTGGGACTAATGTACTGGCACCTCTTGGGGGTGCCTATTGGTACCTCTTGGGGGTGCCAGGTGGAACTAATGTACAGACATGTTAAATAGATATAATAAGCAAGAGCATAATATTATCGATTCATATGTCTTAGAGAACAATTATTTATAACACAACATATCGTATCACAAAATGTCATAATGCAATGATTACTCTTTATCTTTCATTAACCCCAAACCATCCTTATATCCTTCTTATTTCCTCTAACTAAACCTATTGGGAAAGTACATTCCATGTTACTGGTTTCTCTCACAAGCTCTCTACAAGTGTGATGTAGACTGGCCAAAGTACTATAAAGCACACAAGGGACTACGGGTTCATCCAGTAGGGTTACTGCCCTCAAGAATACTACCCGGATCCCAAGACTACTGCCCTAAGCCCTTGAAGTATCATATCAGGGTATACTGACCTATAAAATAAATGCCAGCTAGCTGTGCACAATAATTAAACTAGAGGCCTGCCATGTGGTGTTTAGTTTATACAAATCACAACCCAATCCTAATTCTGCCATTTATATCACATTATTCTCAAGGGCTTTCCTTATGTTCTCATGATCATGATATCAATCAATGTCATAAATTCAACTCTCATCAGATGCATGTACTAAGCATACTTTCACAAAGTATCAAAAGACCACATGCTTACACATTAAACACATACGAAATTTAGCTCAGTTCACACATACAGGCATATGGTTGTCTCCAATCATCACAAATATCAATTTATCCAATTTTAAGGTACATACAAAGGTCCCACAAGGTAATTTTGGTCTTAAAATTGTGGGGTACATACCAGTTCTACTCAATCTAGCCTTATACAGTTTTCAGAAAAACCCATGACTAGCACTAATAATTAAGATAGATAGGACTATGTTACCTAGTATTCTCTAAGTTGCAATTAAGAAAAGTCCTTATCACAAAGCTTGAACTCAACTACAGTGTAATAAAAAACTTAATTAACACAAATTATTTAGCAACACTGTATGTTCATAATTTTACCTCCATTTGGCTGCTTAAAATTTCCTATAAGTAAGAAACGTTATATGAGAACTATATTGATCAGAGAATTGGGATCATTGGAGTGTTATAATAGCCTTATCTAATGTTTCTATGATCTAAATTTGGGATTCTAACCTTTAGAACCTTGTTTGTTTTCTAGAAAAGTCCCCAATCAATAATAGAATTCCTATTTTTCAAATAGCAGATTCAAAGCCTGATAAATTACTCTTACCTTAGGCATCCCATTGTTGATCCCACCACTAAAATATCTGAAAGGGATATCTTGAACCTTCTCTAAACTTCCATGATGATCCAATGGTGTTTAAAGTTGAAAACATTGATTCTTTCTTCTAGGTTTTGTTTTCCACGTCCTAGAATTTTGATCATATTTCTTGCTTTGTAACTCTTAAACTACAATGAAAATATATAATCCAACTATTGAATATGATGACTTAGATGGTGCCAAGTGGCATTTGGTGGACCATTGGATGTGGCGTAAAAGACAAAAATTTACTTTTTCTCGCTCTTCTCTCTCCTATTTGGTTTGTGTATGGGCAAGAGGGAAAATGTAAAATCATCATCTAAACCATATCTCTCATCATCTCTCTCTTTCTCCATTCTTTCCGACGACCAAGAAGAAAAGGAAGAAGAAAGGTGATATTTTGATGTGTTAGTTGATCTCTAATGCCCTAAACCTTTTCTCTAATATTGTGCACCTCATTGAGAGCTCCATTTTGGTGGTTTCAGAATCTTGAAAGGTGGTGGTTTTAGTGTTAGAGAAATTTGAAAGTTGAAGAATCAAGATTCTGGATTTGGCGAAGTGAAGAGGTAAGCATTTGATGCTTTTTGATATATATGTTATAATTTTTGAATAAGTTTGAGAAATTCTTGAAATTTGCCTTGGTTTGTGTCCATTTTTGGATGTATGAATTTCATAGTGATTGATGTTGGAATTAGTTCATTGTGAAGTTATTTGAAAGCTGGTTATAGTTTTAAAGTTTGGAAGTATATTGATGGAATTTGGTATTGTGTCAAAGAGACCCAAGGGCATAAATTGTGATTAAAATGATATTTGGGTATTTTGGAGTTTACCAATGGTTCCCCATGTCATTTTGAGTGAGTATGAGCTTTGTGTGGAGTTTGGGAACCATTGGGTGTGATTTTGACGAATCTGGGAAATTTTGTCAGTTGCTGCTATCTGGCAATATGATAGCCTCACTCGAGTAAGGGAGGAACTCACTCAAGTGCTGCCATGTATTTTCCCTTTTCTCTTTGTGTTTTTCCTGGTTTCTCATGAAGGGGGCTCGAGTGCACTTCCTTCACCGTGAGTGATATAGGTGCTCACTCGAGTGAATATGGGATCACTCGAGTGATGGTGTGAGTTCTTGGTTAGGGTTGCTCTTGAGTTGTCACTTGCTAGTTGATGTTCAAGAGTGTGTTCTGACACTCACAAGTTAGGCTCCTCACCTGAGCGTAAGGGTGGTGCTCGATTGAGCTTGTCCCTCTGATGTTGCATGTGCTCTTGGGTTGTCACTCTTTGTGCTGTACTTTCGGGGACTCGAGTAGATTTAGAGTCATCACCCGAGTGTAAAGCCTTATGCTCGCGTGATGTGAGCACTTTCTGTCCGAAGTAGCTGCTCACTGTCAAACACTCGCAAGTGAGAGCCGTTCTCACTCGAGCACGAGTCTTTCATCACTCGAGTGAGGTCATCATCACTCGAGTGAGCCAGCTGAAAATCAATGTTTTGCCTTCGAAAAGGGGTCTTTAGGGTAGTTTCTTCCAACCCTTTAGGCATATGTTTAGGCCTCTAATAGTCACCTAAAGAGTCCTAAATGATAACCAACTTAGAGTATTATGGAAATAAGTATTTGGGAAAGTGGTTAATCAATTGTCCCTAAATTGGTATAGGATTCAATATCTGTCAGACACGTGAGCCCACTGTTCCAAAGAACGTCAGAAAAGATATAGGTAGTGACTTCTCTCTTATACTTTGTGTAAATGTATTGTAAGTTTGCCTATCATGCATTGTGGGCTGCTACTACTGCTTTGAGATGCTTTGTGGAGCTTTGTGCCTTGTAATGCTGCTGCAAAGTGATTACCATGGAAGTAGACATAGTGATTACAGTGAAAGCTGGTATAGTGATTACAGTGAAAGCTGGCATAGTGTTTACAGCGAAAGCTGTTATTATGATTACCGCAAAATCGGGCATAGTGCATTGTGATTACAGTCGTAAGTGTTGTCGGTTATGGCGCAAGCCATGACTCATAGTGTTATTGTTGAACATGAAGAACATTACATCCTTTATGTTTATATATTGTATGAATGATTTGTTACTACTGGGATTCTTTAGAATCTCACTCTTTCCAAATGACTAACATTTCAGACAGGGCAAGTGGCTTGAAAGGGAAGCGGCCAACCAGGAGTGGTTAAGGCTAGTAGGGACATATTAGATTTTGGATTGTCGGTTATCTGTTTTGGATTTTGGATTTTGGGGTTACTATATGTATATGATTGTAAATATGGATCTTTTGGATATGTAATCCCTATTTTGGAAACTTTAAACCTATTGTATATATATACAAGTACCCCGGGGTTGCGGGGATTTTGGTTACATACTCTGATAATTATTATGTGATATAACTGCACAGGTAACTATATACAGAAGTGAATGTAAGACCAGATGAATAATGTTTTTGAACTGATTTTCTGAACACACCATCTCTTAGATGAGGGATTATAAATGTGATGTTTGTCTTATTGGTCTCTATTTCACTTAAAATTTCATAATCCGGGTATAATTATCATGAGGGGGTTACATTTTTTGTATTAGAGCTGCAGTTCCTTGCACGGGTAGAGTTTGCTAGGATAGCTCCCATAGTGTGGTCTTAGTGATAGGAAATCATCTATGAATAATCATCATATACATATATCTGTTCTGGTTATGTGGATATATGTGATTTGTGAAATTATATGTATACCATAATTGTTGGATTAATGGGGTGAGTTCTTTATATAATTAAAAGAACAATAAAAGGTCACCCCAAAGTACAGCAAGTAAATCCCGAGGTGGAGGTTGTCAATGAGAATCCACCGGACCCATTACAAGAAATGATGGAGTTGATTCAGGATCAGCGGAATATGATTGCTGAGCTTAGAGAAGAGCTCAAAGCTGAGAAAGCCAATAATAATAAGGGTTGAGGTCAGTCTACTCATGAAGAAACCCGAGAAGAGACTAGACATGAAGAGACCGCTGAAGGGTCAGCACGGCCAGTAGAGTCACCTCCTCATAACGAAGCGAACCAAAGACCACATGGGAAGTCGGTTAATGAGGAAAGAGATCTTCAGTTTTGGGTCTCCAGATTCTGTAAACACCTACCTCCCGAATTTAAAGGGAAATTTGATCCTCAGGCGGCGGAAGATTGGCTAAACCGCCTTGAGAAGATTTTTGAAGTTCTTGAATGTCCCTTAGAAGTTAAAGCTCGACTGGCGGTGTATAAACTTGAGGGAGATGCAGACCTCTAGTAGAAGAATATTGCTCCATCTTTGAGGAGTAAAAGTATACAATTGACCTGGGATGTGTTCCAGTAATATTTCAACGAGAAATATTTTCCCAAGTCAGTAAGGCTTGAGAAGGAGACCGAGTTCTTGAACATCAAGCAAGGGGACACGGAGTCGTTTGATGAGTACCTGTCCCGTTTCATCCGTTTATCTCGGTATTTATCCTATTTGCTGAAGATGGATGACGAGGAGTTGAGCTCAGACTTGCTTGTGTGGGGTTTGAGGCATGATATGAGGAAAAGAATAGCCACCCATCAGTTTTCTGAGTTCAACAAGGCAGTTGAGGAATATCGGATTACAGAGAGCAATCTGAGAGAGTTGTATCCGGCTAACACTGCTGGTAGTCATTGTGAGCCCAGTAAGGGCAATGCTTCTCAAAAACGGAAGGGCTTAAGATCATTCTTATATAGAGGTAGTGGTAAGAAGCCTTATCAGTCTGGGAGTCATGATCAGCAGAGAGCTCCTATGGTATAGACATGTCCTCGCTGTAATAAGCCACATCATGGCAAGACTTGTGATGGTCGGGTGATCTATTTTAAATGCAAGCAAGTTAGGCATACATCCGTTGAGTATGGACAGCCACGACCAGAGTAGAGACTGAGGACTCAGTGCTGAGTATTTGCTATGACTCATGAGGAAGCCCGGAAATCCCCAGAGTTGATACAAGGTACAGTTCTTCTTAATGGATATATGTTACAAGCATTGTTTGACTCGGGTGCAAGTCACTCCTTTATTACATATAATTGTGTGAAGCGCCTGGGTATGAATGTGTATAAGTTACCATTCAATTTGACTGTGTCAACGCCAATGGGTGTTAAAGCAGTAACTACTAAAGCCTATTTAAATTGTGTTGTAATCGTTGAGGGTCATGAATCTGTGATAGATTTGATTTGTTTACCGCTCTGCCAATTGGTAGTCATTTTGGGTTTTGATTGGTTGAGAGCCAATAATGTGTTGTTAGATTGTGGGAACAAAAGTATAGTGTATCCTGTTTCTCAAAGCATTGATGATGGGAACGTCGGCTTAAATTTCCTTTCAACAACAGCTAAGGCTGAGAAATATCTGAAAAAGGGTTGTCAAGGGTATATGGTTTTCTTTTCTGTACAAGGAGAAATCGGTAAAACACTGAGTAGTATACCCGTAGTGAATGAATTCCTTGAGGTATTTTTGGATGACCTAAGTGGATTACCTCCTGATAAGGAAGTTCAATTTTCGATTGACATTGTGCCTGAAGTTGGTTCTATATCTAAAGCCCCATATCATATGGCCCCAAATGAAATGGCGGAATTGAAGAAGCGGATTGAAGATTTGCTTGAGAAAGGGTTCATTAAACCCAATGTGTCACCTTAGGGAGCTCTAGTTTTGTTTGTGAAAGATGGGAGTCTTCATTTGTGTATCGACTATAGAGAGTTGAATAAGATTACCATCAAAAACAAGTATCCTCTCCCAAGAATCGATGACCTTTTAGATCAACTATCCGATTCATAAGTATTTTTAAAGATTGATCTAAGGTCGGGGTATCATCAGCTACGAGTGAAAGTAGAGGATGTTCTGAAGACTGCTTTCCGGACTAGGTATGGTCATTATGAATTCTTAGTAATGCCGTTTGGGCTAACCAATGCACCTACGGTTTTCATGTATTACATGAACCGTGTTTTCCGTCAATACCTAGATCAGTTCGTTGTGGTATTCATTGATAATATTTTGATATACTCTAAGGTAGAGAAGAACATGAGCATCATTTAAGAATTGTGTTGAATACATTGCGTGAGAAGCAACGCTATGCTAAATTGAGTATGATTTTTGCCTAACAGAAGTGAGATTTATAGGCCATGTTATCTCACAAGAAGGGGTCTCTGTGGATCCCAGTAAAGTGGAAGTAGTACTGGACTGGAAAAGGCCAGAAACTGTTGCAGAGGTATACGGTTTTCTGGGTCTTGCTGGCTATTATCAAAGATTCATTCAAAATTTCTCCCGTATTGCCTTGCCAATGACCAAGCTCACGAGAAAAGATCATCTGTTTGTGTGGGATGAACATTGTGAAAATTGCTTTGTGGAGCTGAAATAGAGGTTGACTACGGCACCTGTGTTGATTTTACCTGATCCCAGTTTGACATACATTGTGTATAGTGATGCCAATAGGCAGGGATTAGGGTTTGTCCTTATGCAGCAAGGACGTGTGGTGGCCTACGCCTCTCGACAGCTCAAACCTCATGAATTGAACTATCCCACTCATGATCTTTAGCTTGTGGCCATTATGTTTACATTGAAGATTTGGTGTCATTACCTGTATGGTATGACTATGGAACTGTACTGCGACCACAAGAGTCTCAAGTATCTGTATGATAAAAAAGAATTGAATATGAGACAACGACGCTGGATAGAGTTGCTTAAGGACTACAACCTGGAAATTAAATATCATCCGGGTAAGGGAAATGTAGTCACTGATGCTCTTAGTCGAAAAACGATGCTTGTGGCAGCATTGATGATACAAGAGGGGAAATTGATGAAAGATTTTCTAATTTTAAATTTGTCAAACCAAATCATCTGTGCCAACTATAATGTTTTCTAAGGGGAAAGTGACTTGAGAGTTGAGATTAAAGAGTCTCTAAGGCAAGATAGCTGGATACAGCATAATCTGACTAGAATTGAGAGGGGACAAGCTTAGGGCTATGATCTGTCGCCTAGTGGATTGGTTCGTTATCAAAAGAGAATGTGTGTTCCACATAAGGCGGAGTTGAGACATAAGATCTTAGATGAGGCGCATAAGAGCCGGTATACTCTTTATCCTGGTATGACCAAGATGTATCATACTTTGAAATCTGTGTATTAGTGGCCAGGAATGAAGAGTAATGTGACGAAATATGTGGTGAGGTGTCTCACATGCCAGCAGGTAATGATCAAGCACCAGAGACCGCCTGGTTCATTGCAAAGTCCTGAAATTCTAGAATGGAAATGGGAAAGTATGACCATGGATCTTGTTGTGGGATTGCCCAGGATCAGGAATTATGATGCGATCTGGGTCATTGTGGACCGGTTAACGAAGTCAGTGCACTTCTTATCGATCAATGACAGTTACTCTCCAGACAAACTAACAGAGATTTATATTGGTGAAATTGTGAAGCTCCATGGCATACCGAAGAATATCATCTCCAATCGTGATCCCCATTTTACTTCGAGATTTTAGAGGGCATTGCATAAGGCATTGGGTACTCAGTTGAGATTCAGTATAGCCTATCATCCTTAGACAGGCGGATAGTCACAGAGTACTATTCATACCTTAGAGGATATGTTGCGGGCATGTGTCCTTGACTTCAAAGGGAGCTGGGATGATTTTCTTCCTCTTGCGGAGTTCGCCTACAACAGTAGCTATCATGCGAACATTCAGATGATGCCGTATGAAGCGTTATATGGAAGAAAATGCCAATCGCCATTGTGTTGGAATGAATTGTCTGAGAGGAAATTATATGGGTTGGATCTTGTTGATTAAAGCGCAGCCTAGATTCGAATCATTCGTAAGAGGCTTCTTGCAGCGCAAAGTTGATAGAAAAACTACGCTGACAAAAGGAGAAGGCCTCTAGAGTTTGAGGTTGGTGATCATGTGTTTCTGAGAGTATCTCTTGTCATCGGTATTGGGTTAGCTATCAAGTGAAAGAAGTTGAGCCTGAGATATATAGGTCCTTTTGAGATCCTTGCGAGGATTGGCCCTGTTGCATATCAAGTAGCCCTACCCCCAAACTTGAGCAGACTTCATGATGTGTTCCATGTTTCCCAATTGAAGAAGTACCAACCGGATCCTTCTCACATCGTTGAGTATGAGGAAGTGGAGTTACAAGATAACTTAACGTATGCGGTGGATCTATAATAGATTATTGATCAAGAAGAATGGCGGCTCAGACACAGAAGTAATCCTTATGTGAAAGTGATCTGTAAGGGAATAACCTAGAGAGAAGCAACCTGGGAAGCAGAAGAGGATATGCGAAGGCAATATCCGAAGTTCATGGCTCAAGTAGATTGACAAATTTTGAGGGGAAAAGTTATTTAACGGGGTGAGAATTGTAATGACCCAATTTGGGATTAAGGGCTAATGACTTTGATATTCATTGTAATTAGTGTAATTAAACACTTTTGTAGAAATGTGATGTAAATTTGATATAAGTGTATTTAGAGATTAAAGATCAATGGTTGAGATATATTGGCTATGGGTTGGAATCCCATGCTTTGCACTTGTGTAAGCTTATGAAGGGTGTAACCCCTTACCTTAATTAGCGTAATTAAGATTCGATAACGCATAGTAAAAAGGGTTAGAGACCGTCGGATAGTTCAAAACTCATTAAAACACCCACTAAGTAATAGGGACTTTACAAAATTTTCAAAACTTCTTTCTTGTTCCGGTCTCAAGTTCAATTATCGAATATAATCACCTGTGCATTTAATTTACATTCATTCATATCAGAATATCTAATAGCAATCCCGGCAACCCCCGGGTTCCATTCATTCATTCCAAGGTTTACAATTCCCATATAAGGGATTACACAACTATATTCATCTACTAATTACAACCCAAAAATTATTTACAAGATCTCTATCCAACACGATTGACCAACATATCCAAAAGAAAATGTCCCTATAAGGTTCTAACCACTCCGGGTCATGCGCTTCTCCTTGGAGCCACTCGCCCTGTCTGAAAGGTTAGTTAAAGGAAAGGATGAGATTCAAGATAATCCCAGTAGTAACAAAACATTTATACCACACATAAACACACAGCATGTAAGCACATCATCATACAGCAGCAGCAGCACAAATCATACTCCACCCTCATCCCCTTTCTCCGCCAGGAAGGCACACCGTCCTAACCCGAACCGTTGTTAGCTACTCAAGGACTGTTGGCGTGGCAGTGCATACACATAGCCTTATAGCTCATATAGCTATCCGGCTTCTACAAATGGCCTGTCGGCCTTCACAAATAGCCTTTCGGCCCACATAATCACATATATCACACCTCATCCTCATCCCCTTTCTCCACCGGGAAGGCACACAACCCTTACCCGATCTGTTGTTAGCTACTCAGAGACTGTTGGTATGACGGTGCTTATGCATATACACAAATGTCGCAGCATACGATTCATCACAAATCAATGATATAACACACATACAATGCATCACATATGGTACAAAGGAAAAGTTACTACCCCGTTCCTTCCTGACATTTGCTGGCTCAGTAGGCTCACGAGGACGGCAGATATTAAATCCTATAAACCAAAATAGGGACAATAGGTCAATCTCTTTTCCAAGTTTCCAAATTTCGTAATACTTTAAGTTGGTATTCATATGAATTCTTTAGGTGGCTATAATAGGCCTAAACATATCCCCAAAGGGTTGGAAGAAACTACCCAGAAGATACCTTTTTCGGATACAAAACACCAATTTTGGGCTTCCTCACTCGAGTGACAACCACCTCACTCGAGTGATGCCCTCAATTGTGCTTGAGTCCCAGCGAGTGAAACACAAAGTGTTTGCCTGAGAGAAAATCCTCAAAATATCTCTCACACTCACTCGAGCACAAGAAGCTGCACCCGAGCAATGACCTCAAGTGCACTCGAGCACTAAGAAGAGCAACACTAAGAGTGTTTGCCCGAGAGCATAGACCACTTCCAGGCAAGACCTCACTCGAGCATGCCCATGCTCACTCGAGCAAGATCATATCTCACTCACAATTCAGGAAGTGTGCTCGCGGTTTTTACCTGAAGACTTAACCAAATTACCCAGAATTTCATACTGCACTCGAGTAAGACCCCTCCTCACTCGAGTGAAGCTTATCAGAAGCCAGATCGCAGCAACTGATACACTTTTCCAGATTTAACCAAATAAGCTCCAATGGTTCCTAAACTTATACCAATACTCATTCCCATCCAAAACTCCACAATGAACCTATTGGCAACCACAAAACAACTGAATTTCAACTCAATCAACACATTCTCAACTCTTGTTCATAAACCACACAAAACCACAATTTGTCAAACTTCCTCATCAACTTCAAATCAATTCAAACCAACTCCAAGTATCACAACCTACCAAATGAACAGTGACACTCTATCCAAATCCTACATTTCACTTTACATCATATTTAGGGTACAATTTCAGAATTTATAAAACTTAACCAAAAATCATAACATATATACCAAAATTCATCAAAAGCTTACCTCTTAAGCTTGCTGAAATCAAAACCTTGATTCCACCAACTTTCAAATTTTCTCAAGCTTCCAACCACCACAAATCAAAATTCTGAGAACATAGCAAAGGAGCTCTCAATCTCTTGAACAAACTTAATGAAGAGGCTTTAAACACAAGAAGGCAATTACCTATCCAAAATCAAACTTTTCTCTTCCTCCTTCTTGCTCGATCTCAGCGAAAATGGAGAGTGATGAGAGAGAAAGTGAGAGATGATGGTGAATGCATGAGGATCACAAATTTCCCCACACATACATACACAACCGACTTGGAGGAGAGAGGGAAGAGAAAATGGGTTTGAAAGTTTGACTTTGATCCAAGGGTCCTTATTTAGACACATGGCAAAATCTCACTCTCCCTCCATGAGTTCACATGAACTCATCCACACAAGATTCTACCCCTTTGCTCAACACATCCTAACCATTGATCATGATTATCAAGGAGTTTCCTCTCCAATAACTAACCAATCGATACGTGAATTTCCAATTTCGCCCCTCATTATCATAACCTTTTCCAAAACATCACTATTCTCCAATATGAGTTTAAATATTGCTTACAACGTGTTTACAACAAGATTAACAATAATTACATCATTAGGATCGTAATTAGCCCTTAATCACAGATCAGGATATTACAAAGGGAGTAAGTAAGATGGTGCCAAGTGGCATTTGGTGAACCATAGGATGTAGACCATAGTATGGGCAAGAGGGAAAATGTACAATCATCATCTACACCATATCTCTCATCATCTCTATAAACCCCTCCGTAATTATATCCAAAATAAGCGATTAAAGTGAAATAGAGACCAATAATAATCAAAACTCATTTAAAATCCCATCCTTGAGATAGGGTTTTCACAAATACCTTTTAAAATCTAATTAACTTGGTCTCATATTCACATTTTGAATACAATTACTACGCGAAGATAAATCACATTCATATAAATATCAGAGTACATAACATAATCATCCCGGCAATCCCGGGTATATACCTTCGCTAAAGATACACGGGGCACAATTGCCCATTAAAATTCTTCAAATAGGGATTACACAATCTCATCTCAAATTTATAACCCTATATTCAACCAAATCATATACAGTCTTCACAACTCATTGATAACCAACTACCAACTCTCATCTCAAAGGAGTCCTAGCCGCTCCCTCCACGAGCCACTTACCCTGTCTAAATTGTTGGTAGGGGAGGGTGAGATTCAAGAGAATCTCAGTAGGGAAACATTATCAATATGCAGGCAAGATAAGTGTTTAATGCATGACATGCTTGCATCACATAACTCATGCACACATACAATGACAAATCTGTAAGCTCAATGATTCGAACGATACACATATGGCCATAGCATATATTGAAACATAGCTTTAAATCATTCATACATGTTCCACATAATCAAGCAAAGCAATAACATGCATCAACACATTAATACAGTTATCAGAGCATGCAAGAGAGATAAGTTCCCTACCTCCAGTCTTTTCTCCTCGATTTGCGTGCCAGCAACTCGGGGCTTCACATTCGTTCCTACAATGTCAAATATACTATTTAGACACTTCTATAGTGTTTCTGGGGGTTATATGAGGCTATATTGAAAATTTACTAAAATACCCCCAGGGACCTGGCCCCGCCCCGCCGTACCTGGTCCGGCTATACTTTTCTTGAAATTTTGACATGGGCTATTCTAATATATTTTTGCCCAAGGAATCCATTTCCTGACTCGGAATTATCAAATTCAATGTTAATTTACAAATTTACCCTTGACAGCCTCACTTTAAGGGTTTTAGGGGCGTTTTCGTAATTATGCTTTTTTGGCCTTTTCCGAAAAGGTGCCCAACTATAACCCCACCTAATTTTCGCTCATGACTTAATGGAATCATCAAATTATTGAAAATCCATCTCTAACCCCTCCAAACTAGCCTTAGCCAAAATTCTCAATTCCCCGGGAAAAATTGGGGTTTTTCGGTTTCGGCTCCGTAAATGCGTTCCTTTCTACTCCTAACCACTTTATTAACCATTACATTGGGTTAGAACTACCATTTAGTATCAATTTGGGCAGCATAACACCTAGGCCAACCCATTTTCCAAATTTACAAACAAAGACAATCCGGTGAAATTTCACCGATTAATCAACCACAGCAGCCAAAACAATCAAAGATTGAAGTTTCAAAGGTTATCTTAAGTTCCTTCTGGCTTATCCTTCTTATGGCTGAACCCTAGCCTCTTTAAACAATGAAATTCCTTGCTTCAAGACCTTAATTCACATAGAGGAATAACTTAGGAGAAGGATTATACACGTTAGGTACGAATTCACCGAAGAAATCGACCTACCTTATGAGATTTCTCCTTTCTTTCTCTCTCTAAAAGCTCTCAAACTTTCTCTCTCTCTTGGCTTCTGGTTCAGTACGAAAATGAGAGCTGAAGATGATGAGAAATTGTTTTAATTTCCATGTTGATGTCATCTTTTATTTTGATGATGTCATAATTCCCATTCTCAGATTTTCTGCCCAAATTTTGAAAACTCATAACTAATTCTAGAAAACTCAAAATGAGGTGATTCCAAAGCCAAATGAAAGATATTTAAGTCCTATTCATAGGAAAAATATTGGACATTACTAAAAATCACCACACAATTCCAGAATTACATAAACCTCATCACTGCCCCAAAACAGAGTTCAGTTTCCATACCAAACTTTGGACAGTATATCTCCTAGTTCACAAAACGAAATGGCATAAATTATATGTCCATTTTGAAGCTTGAGATGTGAACTATAAGACTGGAAAGTTTCAGAATTTTTAGACACCATTTGGTCATTCAAAACATTCACACAAACTGACTGCCTAGAATAAAGTTTCACTAGACCGAATTTCAGATTTTGCATCTTTGCTTCAATTGGTTCCATTTTCATACCAAACATTATTCCACATAAATTTTCACAAGGAATCCATTGGAAACACCAAATCAATCAAATTCACATCACATTGACATGTTTTACAACAATCTCAACATGTCAACACAATTCACATTCAATTTTTCCCTCTATTCTAAGTCAATTTGGATGTTAATCCATAATTGAACTCAAATACAGGGTTTTGGCACTGCTCACAACACACACGAATCACATTCGAGTGCCAAATCACATCATATTCTCCAAAAGGGTTATTTATCACTAACCACATCCACTTTTGAAGTCATTAACCCTTAATCACAATTTGGGATCTTGCTAAACCAGGGCTTAGCAATCTAATAATCTCAGGCTTATTCTCTAGCCTCAAGTCTCAAAAGCTGGGGTATTACAATCTCTCTCTTTCTCCATTCTTTTTGACAACCAAGAAGAAAATGAAGAAGAAATGTGAGATTTTGATGTGTTAGTTGGTCTTTAATGCCCTAAACCTCTTCTCTAATGTTGTGCACCTCTTTGAGAGCTCTATTTTGGTGGTTTCAGAATCTTGAAAGGTGGTGGTTTGAGTGTTAGAGAAATTTAAAAGTTGGAGAATCAAGATTCTGGATTTGGCAAAGTGAAGAGGTAAGCATATGATGCTTTTTGATATATATGTTATGATTTTTGAATATGTTTGAGAAATTCTGGAAATTTGCCCTGGTTTATGTCCTTTTTTGGATGTATGAATTTCATAGTGATGGATGTTGGAATTAGTTTATTGTGAAGTTATTTGAATGTTGGTTATAGTTTTAAAGTTTGGAAGTATATTGATGGAATTTGGTATTGTGTGTCATAGAGACCCAAGGGCATAAATTGTGATTAAAATGATATTTGGGTGTTTTGGAGTTTACCAATGGGTTCCCCATGTCATTTTGAGTGAGTATGAGCTTTGTGTGGAGTTTGGAAACCATTGGGTGTAATTTTGACCAATATGGGAAATTTTGTCAGTTGCTGCGATCTGGCAACCTGATAGCCTCACTCGAGTGAGGGAGGAACTCACTCGAGTGCTGCCGTGTATTTTCCCTTTTCTCTGTGTTTTTCCTGGGTTCTCATGAACGGGGCTCGAGTGTACTTCCTTCACCGCGAGTGATGTTGGTGCTCACTCGAGTGAGCATGGGATCACTCGAGTGATGGTATGAGTTCTTGGTTAAGGTTGCTCTCGAGTTGTCACTCGCTGGTTGATGTTCAAGAATGTGTTCTGACACTCACAAGTGCGGGCTCCTCACCTGAGTGCCAAGGGTGGTGCTCGAGTGAGCTTATCCCTCTGATGTTGTATATGCTCTCGAATTGTCACTCTTTGTATTGCATTTTCAGGGACTCGAGTGGATTTAGAGTCATCACCAGAGTGAAAAGCCTTATGCTCGAGTGGTGTAAGCACTTTTTGGCTGAAGTAGCTGCTTACTATCAAACACTCATGAGTGAGAGCCGTTCTCACTCGAGCACGAGTCTTTCATCACTCGAGTGAGGTCATCTTCACTCTAGTGAACCAGCTGAAAATTAGTGTTTTGCCTTCCAAAAGGGGTCTTTAGGGTAGTTTCTTCCAACCCTTTAGGCATATGTTTAGGCCTCTAATAGTCACATAAAGAGTCCTAAATGATAACCAACTTAGAGTATTGCGGAAATAAGTATTTGGGAAAGAGATTAATCAATTGTCCCTAAATTGGTATAGGATTCGATATCTGTCAGACACGTGAGCCCACTATGCCGAAGAACGTCAGGAAAGATATAGGTAGTGACTTCTCTCTTATACTTTGTGTAAATGTATTGTATGTTTGCCTATCATGTATTGTGGGTTGCTGTTGCTGCTTTGAGGTGCTTTGCGAAGCTTTGTGCCTTGTGATGCTACTGCATAGTGATTACCGTGGAAGCGCGGGCATTGTGATTACAGCGAAAGCTGGTATAGTGTTTACAGCGAAAGATGCCATTGTGATTATCGCGAAAGCGGGCATAGTGCATTATGATTACAGCCGTGAGTGCTGTCGGTTATGGCGCAAGCCGTGACTCATAGTGTTGTTGCTGAACATGATGAACATTACATGCTTTATGTTTATATATTGTATGAGTGATCTGTTACTATTGAGATTCTTTAGAATCTCTCTCTTTCCAAGTGACTAACATTTCAGACAGGGCAACTAGCTCAAAAGGGAAGTGGCCAACCAGGAGTGGTTAAGGCTAGTAGGGACATATTAGATTTTGGATTGTTGGTTATCTATCTTGGATTTTGGATTTTGGGGTTATTGTATGTATATGATTGTAAAGATGGATCTATTGGATATGTAATCCCTATTTTAGGAAACTTTAGACCCATTGTATATATTGTTGTGCAAGCGTTTCACCCAAGATGGGTGGTGAATTGGGTGATTCTAGAAATTTCGTTACGTATAAGGAAATTTACAGAATATTAAAAGCAGTTAAGAGCAAGGAGAAATATCACTGTACTGTACACCGGGAGTTATACTGGTTCGGCCACAACCACTTTGACCTACGTCCAATCCTCAGAGCATCTCTAAGAGTTTCACTATATTCTCCAAGATTCAGTGGGTTCTTGGCACCTCAATACACAGCAAGTTCCTACACCTGGATACTCACTCCCCCTTACACGTTGAAATCAAATCCCCAACTCAAGGTTCCACTAACTTAAGTTGTCTCAATAACAAATAATGATTTTGTAATGAAAAACTCTCTCATAGAGCAAATATATAATCTCAAAAGTACAAATGAATGAATATATGAAAATAAAGCACTAAGTGTATTGATCGATGTGTGTTCTTAGTTAGTGTCTCATTCTTCTCTTTGAATGCTCCATATATATAGATGATTTGTAGTGTTCGTTAGAAGCAATTCAAACTTGTCCGTTAGAGTCGCGCAGCAACGGTTGACTATCTTTGTATTTGAAAACTATCCGTTGGCGGTAGGTAGCGGTAGGTGAACGTTCGGACTTTTATTTGACTTCTCAAATTTGTCATACTCTTTCATTGTTTCTCTGCAAATATACTTAGAATACTAATACAATGAAGAGTTAATCATATAGATAACAAATTAAGAGATATTCGATAAAAATATAAATTCTGGACTGCCTTACTCGAGTGGCTACTCGAGTGATCAAGTTTGTTACTCGAGTGGTCCATCGAGTAAACCTGTCAAAAATATGGCAGTAAGCAAATCAACATTTTGCATCAGATATCACTCGGGTAAGATATGGAGTGATATATTACAAACCTTGAGAATACATGATCACTCGAGTGGCCATGTCTTTACCTTCAACGATTACTCGGGTGATCACTGTGGTAAACTGCTTACTCGAGTGGCTACTCGAGTGGGCTTCATTTTTCCCCATACCTTACTCGAGTGGTCCCTCAAGTGGCTTTCAAATAACCCGGCAGATTACGCAATTACACCCTCGAGTAATGGGATCAAATTCTTGGCCGAGAGTTTGTTTGCTAGTTACTCGAGTGACTACTCGAGTGGTACTTTAAATAACTCTACAGATTACTCAGGTGGTCCCTCAAGTAATGCTATTTTCTCTCTGGTTACTCGAGTGGCTACTCGAGTGACATGCTGCATTTCTTGGCCGAGAGTCACTGGAAGATTTTGGACCTGGTTACTCGGGTGGCTACTCGAGTAATGACTGTGAAAATCTTGTTACTTGAGTGGCTACTCGAGTAATGGTCTATATAACTTTACAGATTACTCGAGTGGTCCCTTGAGTAACTTTATTCAAAATTTGGCAATGCCTCACTGGATCAAATTCTCTTTGCTTACTCGAGTGGCTACTCGAGTAATGGCTTCTGTTACCTGAGTGGCTACTCGAGTAAGCCTTTTTAAAAATTGTTGATTACTTCCATTGCTGACTCTAAGTGATGCTATGCTATTTTGTTTAAATCCATTTGTTTGTTATCAAATCCTTTCATATTATTGATCCAATCTTTGTTATCATCAAAACACATGGGATCTAACATTCTCCCCCTTTTTGATGATGACAAAACTTGGTGATTTTGAACAAAGTTTTTGAGTTTGACTTTTCAAACATATGCTTTTCAAATTCTTTTCATATGAAATCATTTGTTGAATTTAAACTTGAAAAGTCTTTGTGAAATAACTTATTAAAGATCTTTTCATAGTTTTTTTTGTTCTTATGATTACTTGTTTACCTTGCATACATAATAAAAAACACATTAGTCCCAAAATGCAATTGCAATGAAATATCATAAAAGAACAAATTGCCAAAATGAGAAATTCAATACATAATCAAACTTTAAACTTAAAATCGTTCAAGAACAAAAAGAAATAAATCACCTAAAACCCCATAAACCTAAATCCCAATCTATAGACTCAGCCATTCTTCACAAAATCACTCAAGTTCTTCTCCCCCATTTTGTCTTCATCACAAAGGTAGAATCAATCATGAGGAGGAGTAGGTGGCTTGGCGATTGAGATGGCAGTGATAGGAAAAGCCAATGACTCATATGAACCATCAGAGCTTGAAGAATATGAAGATGTTGATTCAGGTTTAGGAAGATTTAGATCATCTGGAGGATTCACCGGAGGAGATGAAGGGTAAGGAACCAGAGAGGTAATCTCTACTTCCTCTGTAGCAACCGGTGAAGACACAAGTACCTCCTCAGTGCATGCAGGAGATGCAATGGGAGCAGGTGTAGGCTCAGGCTGAATGGCTGAGGTGGTTTATCAGAGGTGATGTGAATGGGCTCAGATGTTTTAGGATCTGGCATAGAGAATAAGATATTGCTGGGTCTACTCTCAGATAGTCTATGCTCAGTAAGGATAGAGGGTCCAGGCTTAGAGGTAGGTATGGGCTCAGGAATATCAAAAGGACCAGGAGTAGAAGATCTAGATGCCATAGCATCAAATCTACCCATAATAGATCTCAGAAGCTCACCCTGGGCATGTTGTTCAGCAAGCAACTCTTCATGCCTCTTGTCCATTGTCTCCACGAGTTGTCCCATTTTATCATTCATGTGGGTAATCAACTCCTCATTGGTATTTGCAATATCAATGTGGAAACTCTTCAAAATATTCTCCATGAACGTTTGCATTGCGGCACCAAAGAAAGATGGAAGAGATGTGTTGGCAGGAGCAGAAGACTGTGTGTCATCCATACGACTTGTTGCTGTCTCAGTCTTCTTCTTTCTCTTTGGGCTTGCCTCAAGTGGTGTCTTCAGAGGAATCTCAATATTTAATTTTCCAATTTGATTCATTCCCACTGGTGCTAACCTTCTACTAGCTCCATACTCTCCAAATACCAGATATTATTTTTCTTGAGAAATAGGGAAATTAATTGAGGATAAGGCATTGGAATAGTTGGTTTTCCCTTATATCTATACCTCTTGATCTCACTGAAGATATACTCTCCCAAATCTTTTTCCTCTTTAAGGATCACTGAGGCAAATTTCTTGAAGTCCCTCTCAATGAAGTGAGTGAAGTTGTTGGATTTGTTCACAATAGCTCTAGAGTAGATATACCGTAGGACTCTTTGGAAATCACTCATATCACTCGGATTGAAGTTGAGAGGTCCCATAACCTTACTAGGTCTAAGAACAAAAAAAATTTGGTTTGAGAAAGGTTAGGGTAATCATCATCAGGAGGATTTTCTATTCCTAACCAGTTATTGAAAGGGGAGGGTGAGATAAGAATTCTTTGACCTCTAACCTCAGAAGCCATTTCTTCTTCTACTGACTTCCTAACAGGATCATTAATCGGTTCGAGGTTGTAATAGAAATGTCTCACTATTTTGGTGCAATAAGGTAGCTTGACAGATAACCAAGGCATATAGGAATCGAGGTAGGGACTGAGATCAAATTTCAATATCTCTTGAAGCACTTTGTAGTCAATGTAGTACATCTTGCACACATTCCCTCTTGTAAAATGACTTAGGTACTTCTGTGATTCCTCGAGCTTTTTCACATTAAATCCCTTTGGAGGAAATGTGATTTCTTTATCCTTCTCCTCAGTTTGCTTTGAAGTTTGCACTTTCTTTGCATCTTTAGACTCGAAAGCTTGCTCAAGCATGCCTACCATAACTTTGGTAATTTCTCACTGACCTTAGGCTTCTTCAGTGGCTTAGGAGTAAAGGTAGGTGTGTCTGAAGAATCAGAGGAGGGAGGAGATGGCTCTTTTATTGTTTTTCCTCTTTCTGAAACCAACCACGCGAGCCTACAACTACAAGTACCCTCTTCTATTGTTCTATTTCCTTTCAACTCCCCCTCTCTAGTTCTGAAGTTGCACCCCCTTCGGGATCCTACCCACGAATAAGGGAAGATCAGAGTGCTTTACTCGGCCGACTGCCCCCGAACGACACCGGAGAGATCCCACAAACACCGTTGTACACGATGCTAGCTTCCATTGCCGCAGTTGTCGCCTTTCAGGGTTCACTAAGCTAGCCAAATCTCAGTAATCAAATGAAGAAAGAAGCTCCAATTTTCTTGCCTTTTTACCCCATTCTTAAGGGTATTTCAAACATTTCTCAAGTATAATTTATTACAAAATGGTCTTATGGGACTTGACAGTAATTTAGCCATTTCCCAAGACTATTTCTTCGTATTTTGCCTTTCATGAGACTATAGCGTAATGCTCCCTTAATCATTTCATTAATCACTTATACCATTACTGAATCGAAATTAAAATCTGGGTCCAATCACACACAAGTGGCCCATATATAAGCGATTAGTGAATGGATTAATGCGAAAAAGGACATAAATATATTCATTCATATGGTAGCTTGCTTTACAAGAACGCCTTGCTGAAGCATTCTCCATGATCTCATCAGGCAAGAGACAAGAAGATCACAAAGGATTTTTTAGCAGTCTTATGATACTGAATTATCTTCATTCATCCATGTCCCTTGTTGAAGATTCCGAGACTAAATAGGACTCAATCTTTGGCCATATTTACGGGAATATGCCATCCTTGAAAAACAGAAATCCCAATCTTAAATTCCCTACTGTTGCTACTCTCTTTCGCGTCTGGAAAGTGAAAACCCTTCTTCTCTTTTCTTTTCTTTTCTTTTCTTTTTTTTCTCGTAGCGTTCTCTGAGCAGAGGACGGTTCGTTTCCCGGCGAATTTTCCCGAGAAATTTTCAATCGGGATAGAGGACTGTTGGAGTTTTCTTGGGGGAATAGTTTCAATGGTGGAGGAGGAGGGAGTTTTGCCGGACCATCTGCGCTGTAGCCGCACCGACGGCCGGCAATGGCGGTGCCGCCGGAGAGTCATGAATAATCTGAAGCTATGTGAGATTCACTATCTACAAGGTCGTCATCGGCAATACAAGGAGAAGGTCCCGGAGTCGCTGAAGCTTCAGAGGAAGCGAAAGAATGGGAATAATGACAGCAAGAACGACTCTTTTGTTCTCGACAATGTTGAAATTAGGGCGCTGAACATAGGGAAGAAGGCGAACCTGATAAAGAAGAGGGCTAAATTCTCGGATTCTTCTGAAGCATTGGATGCTCATCCTGTGAAGAAAAAGGCCTTGAAACAAGGCGGTATGCAGTTGGAGTTGATAAGGATTGTTCTGAAGAGGGAGATTGAGAAGAGGAAGAAGAAGCAAGGAGAGAACAAGAAGGAAGAGGAGGAGGAGGAGGAAGAAGAAGAGGAGCTAATTCATTACAGCGAGGGGGAGTTGACCAGAAAATTACCCAATGGTGTTATGGCAATCTCTTCAGCTTCAACGCCCCAAGATTACAACAATGTTGGTTCTTCTTGTGATGCTAAAGTGGGGATTGATCATAAAGCAATCACCCCACGTTACTTCAGGTCCAAGAATGTGGAGAAGCTTCCCGCTGGCAAGTTGCAGGTAGGTTCTTTGTGGGTTTTAACAATTTTGTTGTACTTTTTGTAAAGATTTCCGGCTGTTTGATGTTTATTCGTTTTCCTATTTGGGTGAATTGATTGTTTTATATAGGTATTGCCTTTAGGGCGAAACTTGAAAAAGTTTAGGAGGAAAAAGTGTCACTGGTGCCAGAAAAGCGATTCTTGGAATCTCATTAAATGTTCAAGCTGTCAAAAAGAATTCTTTTGCATGGATTGCATCAAAGAACGGTTTGTTCACTTCATTCACCCCCTTTTTGTGCATAAATTTAACCTGCGAATCATTTACTGTGAATGCTAAATAATGTTTGTTGTGTATGTTGGATTTTCTGTAACAATTTCATCTACTTAAGCTATAAATTCCTACTGTTTCTTAAGAGGATTCAAACTGCAAAGTGTAATGAAAGTATTGGCTAATACAGGAACTAGAATTTATGGGGCTCTGATTTGACTAGTTCAGGCAAGAGATTGCTTGTAATACAGATTTGTAGAGTTTCTGTTATCTTAAAAGATACTCCTCTTTGGGAATTATCAAACGCTGGAAGATTATCTGACATTATTTACACCTTTATATCTCCACACTCTTTATTGTTTTCCGGCTTTTAGGTAATTTTCATGGCAGTGAACAGTGTTAACCAATGATCATAAGTGCGAGAATTTTACCCATCCTGTTTTTACTGTTTGCACCTTTTCTTATCTAGGGTTAAAACTTGAGATGTTTCTGGGCTCTATTTGAAACACGTGTAGGTACTTTGAAGCTCAGAATGAAGTTAAGATGGCATGTCCAGTTTGTCGAGGAACATGCTCCTGTAAAGACTGCTTGGCAAGTCAATGTAAAGACAGTGAAAGTAAGGTCTGACATCAAAGTAGAATGACTTGTGGCTCAATTAGTGTTTCTTTTGCAGCATACTCTAACAAGTGTGTTTATGTCCTTCTATTGCAGGAATATTTGGCAAGTAAAGGCAGAGTTGACAGAATCTTGTGTTTCCACTATATGATCTGCATGCTTCTTCCTCTACTAAAACAAATCAGTGAAGACCGTAATATTGAACTAGCAAAAGTGAAAAGTAAAGGTAGTGATCATCTTTCTCCCTGTGTTGATTTTTTGGTAACTTAACCTTTGTCGGTTGTGTATGATGGTTATCTGTGATCCTCTTGTATGTCAGAGAAAAGAACATCTGATATTCAAATCAAGCAAGTTGAGTTTCACTGTAATGAACAAAGTTGCTGGTAATCTCTCTTCCACTGATGCTATTTTGAAAGTTTAAATGATTCTTTTAGTGCTTTTGGATGGCTTTGGCATTCGATTCAGGATACCCAGTAAATTAGTTCATCATTGTCCAGGATACCCAATAAATTGAAAGATGGCATTGCCAGTGAAAATCACCTTTTGGATGTCATTTCCAATGGCAATTTGACTGCTACTGCATCACCAGACTGCACAATTTGTGATGGTTCTGGCAATTTATCTTGTCCCCCCACTGAGCTTGGTAGTTATAGTGATTGCCTCCTTGATTTGAGATGTGTCTTTCCCGTAAGTTTGATCAAAGAAATGAAAACAAAAGCTGAAGAAATATCTTGCTGCTATGACTTTCCTGAATCATTGGATAAAAGTTCAAGCTGCTCGCTTTGTCTCAATTCTGATAATAATATCAATAGATACAAACAGTGGCAAGGAGCAGCTCTAAGAGAAGATTCCGATGATAATTGCTTGTTTTATCCCACAGTTTTGGACATCAGTCGTGATAATTTTGAACACTTTCAGAAGCACTGGAGAAAAGGTCATCCTGTAGTAGTGCGAGATGTTCTCCAAAGTAAATCAAACCACAGCTGGGACCCGCTGGTCATGTTCTGTTCTTATCTTGAGCAGAGTATCACAAGATATCAGAATGACAAGGACTTACTTGGAACTTGTTTGGATTGGTGTGAGGTCAGTTGATCAAATAATTGCATGTGGAACAACACTTCTGAATTGATTTGCCAAATTGATGACTTCTTAGTGTGCTAAAAAAGTGATGCTTTCTTCAAATTTTATATTATTCAAAATTTCAAATTAGGTTTTTAGGTTATAATCATAGACTAAATTTTATCACAAATAGTTATTATTTGAAATAAGCACTAACAAACATGCACACAGGATGTTCAAAATCGAATTTCACCTTTGCCATTAGATAGGATGGAGATACCACTGAACCAAATATCATTGTAAAAGTATGTTATTTGTATCCTGTGGCAGGTAGAAATTAACATTAAGCAGTATTTTTCTGGGTCTCTAAGATGTCAACCACAGAAAAATACTTGGCATGAGATGCTGAAACTGAAGGGTTGGTTGTCTTCCCAACTATTCAAAGAACAGTTTCCAACTCATTTTGCTCAAGTGATTGCTGCCCTACCACTTCAAGAATACATGAATCCCATGTCTGGTATTCTGAATTTAGCAGCAAATTTGCCACAAGGGAGTGCAAAACATGACATAGGGCCGTTTGTCTATATGTCATATGGCTGTGCTGATGAACAAGTTGATTCTGTAACAAAACTCTGTTACGACTCATATGATGTGGTATGTTTCCTTCCTTGTTATGCTGCACTTGATTTGTTCCGCATATCTTTCACGCACTCTTTGGGTTATTTAAATTGACTAAATTGTCTATATTCATTAATGTCTTAAAATGCCCTTTGTATCCTTTATGCTCAATTCCGATCATCATAACTTCAACTCATCTGAAGTGATACAAATATGCAGAACATGAAAGGAAGTTGTGGACATAACTAGTTATAATGTGTAATTTGTAATGATAGGTTAATATCATGGCGCATTCAACAGATGTCCCTCTCTCTTCAGAACAACTTACTAAGATAAGAAAGTTGTTGAAAAAGCACCAAAATCTGTGTCAAACTGAGTCTCCCAGAATTATTACTGAGCAGATAATGGGAGACAGATTGAAAGAAAACTCCTTATTGCATGCTGAAGACAAGGAACAAAATGGAGTGCTGAGTATGGTTGGAGAAGAAATGAATTTCTTCCGGAGAGTTGACAGAACAACTTATATCTCTTCAGAGGCAAGAAAGGAAGCTAGTAAGAGTACGAACAGCGATATTTCCCAGGATGGAGAATGTGATTCAGATACAGATTCTGATTCTGATTTTGAATCCACTGTACTTCATGGGACAGCCCAGAACACTCCATTGTCGACTCTTGATAATCCCAGATATTCCAGTGATAGCTCAAATAACGATCAGACTAAAAGCCTTGCTGATCATTCTGGTGCTCAGTGGGATGTATTTCGCAGACAAGATGTTCCAAAACTAATAGAATACCTTAAACAACATTGTGTTGAATTTGCTGATACCGAGAACTACCAAAAGAAGGTAATTCTTGTACTGCACAATTATCAGTTGAACTTTGGATGAGTTGATGGTGATTTTATCTTTTCATTGTAGATGATTCACCCAATTCTAGATCAGATCTTCTTTCTCGACAATACTCACAAAGTTAGGCTTAAGGAGGAGTTTGGTAAGTATACTATTGTGTTTGATCGTCTGTCCCAATCCTAAATAAATATATTGGCATATCTATGCTGTTTTCAGAAATTGAACCATGGACTTTTGAGCAACATGCTGGAGAAGCTGTCATCATTCCTGCTGGATGTCCATATCAGATCAGGAATCCAAAGGTCTCTTGCATTGATATGATTTTTTTATACTATATATCTCCTCTGTTTGTTTTCACACATATTATGGGAATATTTAGCCAATTAACTGATTTACCGTAAATGAGATTAGTGAATCCTGGTGTTTATATGCCGCATGACTGGTCTCAGGATTAAAACATGAAGTCATGTAATGTCTCTTTCATTAGTGGTTGCATCAGATGTGCTTTAATCCTGACCGAACATCTAAAGATCCAATAGTCTGGATTAAACTTTACTCTCACAATAATCAAGTACCCTGCCCATAATTTGTTCAAGTAACAGAGGCATTGTAGAACTTAAAATTGCTTCTGTCCTAGAAATCCATTGTCATTGAATATGCTTTTGCATTTTGAAAGAAACTAAAAATTTTGGTTTCTTAGATTTTAGCAAACAATTTCCAAGAATTTATGAAAAGGCTTGCAACTACCTTTGTGGAAAACACAATGAAGATTACCCATTATAAACTGCCGTACTTTATACCAGAGTGCTGATATAAGTTTCGCCTTTGTCAAATATTTGATTTTTGTATACCTTTTGTATTGTATATCCTAACTTGTCTGATGTATGATAATTATTTATCTCTTGACCTGCAGTGTTGTGTTCATGTGATACTTGAATTTGTGTCCCCTGAAAATGTTACCGAGTCTATTGAATCAATTGATGAAGTCCATCTGCCTCCTGAAGGACATATAGCAAAAGTGGATAAGCTGGAGGTAAGTTTCGTAGTCATACCGCCTTTCAACAGATAGTTGTTCTTATGGGACTGACTAGAGTTTCTCTCTTTCCTCGGGGTTTTTTTTTTTTGGTTAATGATGAAAGCAGATGAAGAAAATGGCCCTTTACAGCATGAGAACAGCGATAAAAGAAATAGGAGATCTTACAAGTAAGAAGTGGTAGCACCAGGTGAAATATCAGTAAATGCCTCTGCTTTCTGAATCTTGGCCTTCCTAGATGCCTTCATTTTTTTGTACAGATTAATTGTAGAGTACACATTTTAGATCTGGCAAGATACTCGTTGCATCGATTGAGTTCAGTTTCTATTCATTTTTATTCACCAACATTGTGTGTCTCTGAAATTGAAATAAAGTTGTATGGTCTGTATAAACCAGGGTTCATGAACCCAGACCGGACCGGCCGGCTTAGCCTGGAAACCGGGGAACTGGCAGGTAAACCGGTTCGGTTCGGCTTCCGGTCCAGGTAGTATTTAAAAAAAAAAAAAAATTAAATTTTCTTTAGAATTTCATATTAATGCCTAAAATCTTTAAATTCTCATCGGTTTGGTCTCGGTTTAGCTCTGGTTTGACCCCGATCTAACCCACTGATTCTTAACCTAGTGCCCCGGCCGGTTCAGTGCCCAGTCCGGGTTCATAAACCTTGGTATTCTCAGTCTGTTTTCCTGGAAGGAAATTGATAAACTTTTGAAGGGAGAGTGAGAGGGATGTATTATGGGTTTGTTGAGGACCATAAATATAACTAAATTGAAAAAAGGTCGTGTCTGTATCTGACAAATGATTGACACTTGTATCAGACACAATGCTGCATTCTCAATTGACTATAATATTTCAGTGTTTATCATGTCACATGTCAATCTGGGGTCTGCCTGTGTAAATTATTTCCTCCGTTCCTTTCAAGACCCTTCCGATGGTCCCTAATGTAGGACCTTTTTTCTAAACCATTAATTTTTTTTCCTCATAAATACCCATTACTTCATATTTCTTTGACTAACTCACAACCTCCTAACTAACTAACTAAGTCTCCTGTAATTAATTAATTTCATAGAATGTAATTTTGAAATTTTACAAGCATTTACTAATTTTAACTGAACTCCTTAATCTATGGAAAGTTGTTTATTGATCCTTACAATAAGGATGAGAATGACCAATGTTTATGCTTTTAAGTGACACCTAGATGATGTAATCAAACAATTTACAGCCTCATTTCGCCTTTATTGTTCACATGTTGCCATGTTCTGCTACTAAGAATCCTTTGGTTCCCATATCTTGCATCAATCATGAGACAATCGTTATTGTTTGTTGATAGTTTTCTAGTTCTTTGTAACAGTTGAATCCAGATTCATTTTGTGCTGTATATATTTGCCACTGCAGAAATTGGCAGGGTATAATGCTGTCGTTTAAAAGTTTAATTGGCGTATGATTGATATAGCACTGGTTTCAGTGGCTTCATATTAAAATTGCCAGTGTCTTGTACCTTTTTCATAGTCTAGGACCCAATGAGACAAATTTGTACTGAAGTTGAATTTTGAAACATGGTAATCCTTAGGAGCTGTTTGGTACAAGGGATTTGAAGGGGAGGAGAAATTTTGGAGTTGGACATTAAAAAAAAAAAATATGAAGAAGTTGGAATATAAAATTCTAGTAAAGAGAACATGTAAGGTAAAAGAGTGAGAAAAATTAATTAAAAGTTTTTAATATCACTTCTCTATTTTGTTTTTTTAAATTCAACTGAAAAATTACCCCTCCCTTCTAAATCTCTCATACCAAACAGCCCCTTCATGTTTTTTATCAACCCGAAAGTTATCATTTTGGGATCAGATCCTATATGGTGCAATATGCATCAAATTTGTTCAGTCTAATGTGGCTGTATGAGATTAGGAGCTTGGAGCTAATTGCACAGAAAACGAACTAGGAAAAGAATTAGACGCGTGCATGCATTTTAGTCTCTGCTGCTGCTGTTTCTATAGCATCACTGTGCAGCAGCAAATTTGTTCAAATGAGATTTGGATAGTTTAATTTTTTTTTTTCTTTCTTTCTCAATTTATTTTTATCATGAATCATTAATTTTTTTGTTCAGAATCATTATTATTTTTTAACTTATAATGAAGAGATAATTTTAATTTTATATTCAACATCTTTTAAAATTTAGGGAAAATTCCAGAAAACTACAAACAAAAATAGAAAAGGACAAAAAGGTTAGGTGAAAATAAGAAATCCCAAATCAGTGAGGCATGAGGAATCTGACATTTGAAATGTTAATAAAATGACCTAAATGCCCTCTAAAATGGGCAACTAAAGACACAGCAAGGCATACAGACTAAACGATGACGGAAAGTGGGTGAGAAAGGAAGAGACACGAGGGAAATCGAAAAGGAGGAGACAGGAGGTCGGCCGGAGGGTAACAAGGAGACACGAGCGCGGGCTGAGGAAAACGAGGGGACACGAGCTCGGGCTGACGGTGGGGTGGGGGACGAGGGATGGCGCGGCGAAGCCAGACGAAGGTCCAGCGAGTGTGGGGTGTGGGAAGGTGGATTGGAGCAGTGCGGCGAGACGAAGGTCGTGGATTGGAGCGGCGAGACGAAGGTCCGGCGAGTATGGGTTTTCGAAGAACAAGTTAGGACAGCGTCATGTAGATGGGAAAACACAATTTGTGTCCGCGTAATAACATCTTTGCTTTCGTTGGTAACGACCATGCCTCGCCTATTCACATCTTCGAAGAACAAGTTAGGACGGCGTCATGTAGATGGGAAAACACAACTTGTGTCCGCGTAATAACATCTTTGCTTTTGTTGGTAACGACTATGCCTCACCTATTCACATCTTCGAAGAACAAGTTAGGACGGCGTCATGTAGATGGGAAAACACAACTTGTGTCATTGTAATAACATTTTTGCTTTCGCTGGTAATGACTATGCCTCGCCTATTCACATCTTCGAAGAACAAGTTAGGACGGCGTCATGTAGATGGGAAAACACAACTTGTGTCCGCGTAATAACATCTTTTCTTTCGCTGATAACAACTATGCCTCGCGTGTTCACATCTTCCAACGAACAAGAACGTTGTCATGTTGATAGGAAAACACAACATTTATACCCCTAATAACATTATTCTTTTCTTTATTAACAACTTTATATTCAATTTTAACAACATTATTTCGTTCATTAACATCTGCCCAACAAAAAATGTGAACTTTTTAGCATCGTTGCCTTAACGCAACACCTTTCACATCTTCCATTTTCACGGACAACAGAAGATGTGTGTAGGAACAAGTTTGCAAAAAAAGATGTTACCAGCACAATAACACCATGTGCCTCTATAATAACAACATGGTTATGTTGATTAACACCTTCATATATGTATCAGTTCCTATCAGATCACAATCTGCATAATTACATCAGCAACCATATAAAACCCAAAAAAGAGTTACACACTGCCCCTTGTACACGTTGACATATTTCATGACAAGGGAACATTATCTGTGGACTAGTACATAATGTTTCCTTGTCACAAACATTGGATTACATTAAACACTAATTACAGTAACTACTTACTGGAGTACACAACTGACAGCAACCTATCTCCTAAAAAAACCATGGGTGGGTTGACAGCACCTTTACAAAATCATAATAAAAAAGTTTCACTTCACAATATTGCAACTCTTTCATGTTGACAATTTCATTTCATCCAATATCAGCTTGGGTTTGGATTTTTGCATGTCCTTCTAGTGTGACCGGCTTCATGGCAACTTGCACAGTGGTATATCTTTTTGTTTTGGAATTGCGATTCATGCCTTTTGGTTCTTGGCCTACCTGAAGGTCGGCTGGTCCTTGGGGGCAACAAAAAAGTTTGACCTGCAAAATTTTCCAACATATAGTTGTTTGTGTCAGGTTTGTTGATTGTCACAAATGAAACCATACTACGGCTATAAATCTTTTGTTGGGATGTGATTTTGTAGCATTCTTCAACGTACTCATACACATTGGCATGAACATGCTTTATGGCTGCACAAGCATATGCGTAAGGGATCCCCGACATTTGCCACACTTGACAATTGCAAAGACGTAAACCAAGATTAACACTTAATGATCCATATTTGGTATGAACGCAAAGGCTGCCCCTACCATAATTTTCAGGGGACATATGTTCAGCATGAGCAACATTTTGCTTCAGCATTGACTCTATGTTGGGGCCTATCCCATTTTTCCACTTACTCATTGCCATACTAAATGCATACATCTTCTTGGCAACCTTCTCACGATGTTCAGGAGTGACAGTCCCAGTAGATCTTCAGCCCTGCAGTGAATAACAATTGCAATTCGTTAATAACCAACAAGAGCTTCATAAATAACAACTATAAAACTTACAAAATTTTACACTTACATGTCTGCCTCAACTGATATATCTGACACATTATCATTCCCTTTTTTTGCTATATATACATGCCCACTCCTTTCATTATAGTCATACAAGTTCTTAACTTCACCATCATCATTTAAATCTATTAGTGTCTTCTCATCAAAGCTCACTGTATATTTCATCTCACACATGTTACAATCAATCCCAAGCCATTATGATATCATCAACCTCAAATCTTTCAGTTTTATCAGCTGTTTTAGCCACTTCGCCTTCACATAACCTCCAATATATTGAATTTTACCTTCATCATTATACACTAATTTGCCTCCAACATGAAAAAAAACAAAATAGTTCCTTAAAAAATGATGAACCTTCATTACATGTCATTTTGCATGCTTACCTGAAAAACAAAAAAAAAATATTAAAGTTACACCACTCTTTATAATCTCACTCCGGTAAGCTTGTCTGGACAAAAATTTATTATTAAACCAGCTAACTTCCCTGCCATCACCCACCACCTACAATTTACAACAATACTATATGTTTAACATCTCCATCCTCACTATTAACAACACCCACAAATCATTACCCTGCATCTCCTATTAATAACAATATAATGTTCTTTAATATCTTGATATTCACTGTTAACAACACCAACAAATCATCACCCTGCATCTCCTATTAACAACAACATAATATACTTTTACATCTCCATATTCACAAATAACAACACTCTGCCCATGTCGTCACTCTGCCTCTATTATTAACACTCAGCCAATAGGTCTTCACATCTCCATACTCACTAGTAACACCACTCTCCCTCAACCTTACTATCCACCGCCAGCCACCTTTCCCCTGATTCAACACCCATCGCGTAAACACTCATAGTAAACAAAAAAGACACAAGCTTCATCAATCACTCAACAAAATGCAATCGAATCCATCGCACAACCATCAACATTGTCCCATTACCTTAAAACCACTACCTTTTTTGTCAGATCATCTAACACCCCCTTACCCATACGCGTCAGCTCCGATTTCGCAAATCGCAACCACAAACCACAGACCACATTCCATTAACATTCAAGAAACACAACACAATGATTATTTTTCTCTTAAATTTACTTACCCGTGGCTTGCCTCCAGTTTCGATAACTTTTCCTCCTATTTCGTGTCTTTTTGGTGCCATAAATCTGCACACTTGTTAGCTGCTGTCTTCTTTCCTTTTACTGTCAATTAGGAGGTATCTTGGTCATTTTGTTAACATTTCAAATCCCAGATTCCTCATGCCTCACTAATTTGGGATTTATTATTTTTACCCAACCTTTCTATCCTTTTCTAATTTTGTTTGTAGTTTTCTGGAATTTTTCCTAAAATTTATTATATAGTGAATGCGGAAGAGATATTAAGAAGGGAAATAAAAGATTTAAAATGCAAAATTAACAATGAACTTTTTGGGGAAGTGCATCAGACATCATAATATTTATTTGGATGTAAAACTATACATGAACTCGTGCAAGAGAGACTCAAATGGATTATTAGCAGCCTAGTTTGTGCCTCTAGGACTAGGAGCATAAATGATCTCGACTTCCCATTCTCATGCCAGCATTCCTTTAAGAGTAAAGGTATATCCAGCACCCCGAATTATTTTTGGAGATGCAATCAACACCCTAAAGTATTTAAAGGTGTAATCAACACCTTAAACTATTTTTGGAGGTGCAATCATTACCCTAAAGTATTTAAGGGTGCAATTAGCACCCTAAACTATTTTTGAAGGTACAATCAGTACCCTAATATATTAAAAATGGAATAACCATGACGTCCAATGACAGCAACCATGATGGGGAACAACAAAACTAGGATCATATCGGATGAAGCAAAAGTAAATTTATTCGATTTTTTAATGCATTATCTCGCTCTATATTTAGACTTTAGTATTTTTTTTACTTGGGGAATTTAATACAATTTAATATATTCCTACATTTGTGATTGAAACTGATAATCTACTATAAATAAAAGTTTTTTTTTTTTTTCTGATTTTGACTTGGTTTCTTCTTTTATTTGGATCTTAAGATTCAACAAGACTAGGGTGTTGATTGCACCTCCAAAAATAGTTTAGGGTGCTGATTGCACTTTTAAATAGTTTAGGATGCTGATTGCTCCTCCAAAAATAGTTTGGGGTGCTAGATGCACCTTTATCCCTCCTTTAATCTCATTCACCAACTAGCATCTGGGTGTGAATCGACAACATCATCGGTGATTAGACGCACTACTTCCATTGCATCAGTGTTAACTAGAAGCTTACGCATCCCTTGATCCCAACCTATCCTCAGACCAAGAAGAAAAGCCCATATCTTAGCACTCAGCAGCCAGATCATCTCCATCTCGGGGTTTGAACAAAATTATTTAGTGAATGGTTATCCAAAATTTTGGTTCGAAGGTCTCTCCAGACGGGGAGGAAACACGAGGAGAGAAGAGGTTAAAGATGAAGTGGGACCCACACAAAAAGAATTTAATGTGCTGTTGGGCAGATGTTGTTATTTTTGCATAAAAGAGTTTATGTATATTTTTACATCCAAACAATAATTAAATGGCTGTTAAGCAGGTGGTTATTTTTGCATAAAAAAGTTTATGTATATTTTTACATCTAAATAAACATTATGTTAGATGCAGCTCCACCAAAAATTCATTGTTAATTTTACACCTTACCTTTTTCTTTTTCTTTTTTTAATAACCTTTTGGGCTAGCTAGTGTGCGGTCAAACTTGTTATTTGCTGCTTTTGAAAGTATAAATTAGTGGCAATCCCAGTTTTGTATTTAATGCTTGTTTCACTCGTGGTAGTGAAATTATTAAATTGGAACTTGTAATTCCTAACAACTTTATGGATAAGTCTGAAACTTACTATTCATTATTTTAACAATATTTGAGTCCAAAGTGAGACCAACTATTCTTACAAAATAAAATTTTTGCAAAGAATGGTTACAAACTAAGAAAGAAGTCGAAATAATTTGAGCATTTAAGTCCATAAATTTACACAAATTTTGATCCCATGCTTCCATAAATTTACAGAAATTTTGATCCCATGCTTGGTGAAAAGAAATAATTTCCCAAATTTTTTTATATGAGAATAAAAATACTTGACATCTCCAAATAATCCATTGCCACTTGCAGAACTGTATTAAATTTACCGTCCCATCACTACTAACATTAAAGATTCAACTTAAAAAAGATACTATAAACTTAAGTATTGTCCATTCTAATCAAAGGTTTTTGTTTTTAATCCATAAGGTTCAAACCTTTAGTGGTATTTAAGAAATATTGAATTCATTATAAGTGTATTATAAGTGTATTAAATGCGTGTACAATGGAAAGAAAAAATTCAATACATTCCCCTACACTTCTATTTCTACCTTAATTTCCTCAAAAACTGACATTGCCCGTAAAATCAGTGAAAAAATATTTAACAAAGAAAACTTGTCTTCCCCGTAATTATTCAGTTGCATAGATGAAACTACACGTGGCCAAATTAAGAATTGCCATTTGACAAAAATGATACGCTGAAAAAGTAACAAATTATCAAAATTCATTTTTTTTTTACTTAAAAATAATGTGTTGTACTACCCTGAGGGTTTGGTGAAATTATACCGTAAGGTAAGGAATATTATTTTTGGGCCAATACAAATAGGCAAGGTATATGATATAAATAAAAGAAACAAACGAGGAGTTGAGATATATGATATATTATGAATTATGAATATTAATAATCTAACTACAAAGATTGAATCAAAATAGAAACATCATTATCATCATCATTTATTTTAGGGTTAATATAACTTTTAGTCCCTGAAATTTGATCCAATTTTGGTTTTGATCCCTCAAGTTTGAAATCGGTGGTTTTAGTTCTTGAAGTTTCACCCAATTTTAATTTTGGTCCCTCAAGTTTGAAATCGGTGGTTTTGGTCCCTGAAGTTTTCACCCGATTTTGATTTTGGTCCCTCAAGTTTGAAAAGGACTTGGCGACCCGTTTTTGAAGCCCGACCCGACCCGGAAAGAAAAACCAAGTCCTTTTCAAACTTGAGGGACCAAAACCAAAATCGGGTGAAACTTCAGGGACCAAAACCACCGATTTCAAACTTGAAGGACCAAAACCAAAATTGGGTGAAACTTCAGGGACCAAAACCACCGATTTCAAACTTGAGGGACCAAAACCAAAATTGGATCAAACTTCAGGGACCAAAAGTTATATTAACCCTTTATTTTAAGATTCGTTGGACACATTTAATATTAAAAAATCATTACAATATACTTCTACAGGTGGCACTATTGTGTCAATCTCCAATTGGGCCACGTAGTTACACCAAGCAACTGAATAGTTCCATGGAAGACCTCAACAAACGATTTAAATACAGATGATAATAACATTTCAAGGGGAAAACCCCCAAATAATTTTTTTAAAAAAAAAAACTAGCAACTAAATAGGAGTATAGAGCCAAAATTGTTGCCAGGGAGACTGAAAATAAAGTGAGCATATCATTTTCAAGGGGCCATTAGACCATCAATGGTACAAGAAAGGGATTTTGCCCAGTCAGTTCTGAGTACCAACGTTTGAAGCGTCTCCATCACATCATAACCAGGATCAAGCTTTCGCTGCCAACCCTGCAAATCCATTTATAAGCGTATCAGCTCAGATGCATAATAACTCAATCCATATAATTCTTTAACTCAACAAATTACAAGGATTGAATCGTTGTATATTAAAATCCGAGAACTCAATTGATAATTAAGAGAGTTCAAGGGACAGAAGTTCGAGAACCAAATCTATCATAGTTGTTGGAAGTCACACCAATGCGACTAATCTTTTAGTCCATGCAAATACACAAACTCAAATTTTCAAGTATAAACACCACCAATTGACTTATGCATAGACGTGTGTGAAAGAAACAGATGAGAATAGCCAAAATGGGGGAAAAAGGATATTTCACATGTTTACATATTCATTTACATTCACTAGACGAGACTGGAAAATTTCATCGACATACCTCAAGAACCAAGATTGTCACCATCACAGCACAGACATTGCCATCAATATTAACTCTGTGACGCCTAACTTTCTCAAGTAATTGCACCACGCATTCAGCAGGATGGACCAAGTCTCCTTCTGGCGTGCCCCAAAAAGTAAACGCCTCATCCACTTCCTGTTAGTAAACAGCCTCAAGATGACCTCAATCCCCAGAATCATAATCAAGAGATCCGAATACACATTGGGCAAGCACACACAGACATAGACATAGGCACAATATATATATAAACCAAACATTTTCATCAAAAAATAACAAATAAAACAAAACATATCAAATGAGAGAAATTATCACATCTGAAAGATGAAAATAAGAATTAATCACTATTAAGTCAAAAGTCAGAAATTGATATTAATACAAATATCATTACAAGTACCAGTGCATAAAAAGCTGATAGCTAAATTAAGTAGGAAAAGGAACCCCCTTCCAAAAGCTAGCTATTTGATATCAAAGAACCAGCCCAATTATATACCTCATTGAGCATTCCATACAAACTCAATGTGGAATTTAGGTATTCCACACTATTTTAGTCTTCCCAAGCCATTGACCACTAGCTCTGAATCCAATTGACGAGTGTTCAAGAGGAAAGGGAAAACATCTCCTAGAGATGAGAGAATCAAAACATTTAAATACACTTACGAAGCATCACATGCTAAATATGAAATTTAGGCATCCCATTCTCTTCCTTAGTCTTATAAATACATTCTATTATTCTTTCATTAATCTAAATTTTTACTTTGCAATCTATAAGTGATTATACCCCCTTCTAATTTAAGATCATTTATATAACTAGTTCTACCCCACCACTCAGGTTTACAGCAACTTGTACTCATTCTTATAGAAATTTAGACAAAAATATTAATAGATAAATCTTTTTGAATGGATGAAAGCTCCTATTTTCTATTTGGTGAAAAAAAAAAAAGCTCCTATTAATTACAATAGAAATGAATCCTATTACGTGAGGGCCAGTGGCCATGCATGTAAGCCCAAAGTACACTTATGTCCAACATAAAATGCAAATTAACATAAAACATATTCAGTTCCAATAAAATAAAAATCAGTTTATGCAGAGGCGTATATATAAGATACATTATTACGCAATAAATATCATGTTGTAGATCACCATGAATGATGAATCTTTTGTGGATTCGACCTGAATTCAGTGTCAATGCACTCAGCCATCAACAGATTTTATTCTCTTTATTTTTCCTATTAGTCTTCAGTTATTAACTGTGCTATTTCAGCTTTCCGTTTCCTATATTTATGGGCATTAGAATTCCTGATTTCATTGGATATCAAAACCTAGCTGTTCTTATTTATTATGTACCAATTCTTTAACATGACATAAGAGAACAAATGTTGACCAAAAAGAAGCGGATACAAGAGAAAACAGAGAATCTCTGTTTACTGGTAGTTTCTGGGCCTCTAAGTTCTCCATATTATTGACGAAAATTAAATAATTATAGATCTTCCCAAGTGATATGACAGCATATTATACAAATTAAAGGAGGCATAAAAGAATGCATAAAAAGTAAGGAAATATGTTGTGTGAGCGTAACAAATGAACAGTGGACCCTCTCCTAGCTGGCATCCAATAATAAAAAAGCATAATCACACAATTATGAAGACATCACCTACAAAACAGTTCCTACTAAAGAAGTTACATGATTAACACCTTACCTCAATAAAAGCCTTTGGATTTGGGCAGTTCTGTTGCTTTGACAACCTGAGGGTGCATTCTGCAGCAGTCTGGCCATCTCGGCGTGCAACAGCTTTGAAAAATTCCACTAAATGTAGCCGATCACTTCCAGAGAGTTCAGCAATCATGCCTACATCAAGGAACACAACATGAGGCTTTGATTTGAAGAGCCTTCTGCGTGAGGACTTTCTTTGAGGCACTCGAACAAGGATATTTCCAGGATGCATGTCTGCATGAATAAAGTTGTCCACCTGACAGAAAACATCTCAATGTCTTTTTAAACTTAAAAATTTATGAAAATTGTAGTTCAAAACCATCTTATGCATTATAAGTTACAGATATTAATCAAACAAGTGCAGCCCAGATACAAACCATGCCATGAAAAGAACATGTAAATTAACACCATAAAAGATTAATATGAACCATGAGCATTCTCTTCAGGGAAACTACTATTGCAACAGACACTTAACTGTTAAATTTCCCCCATGCCCCAGAGAAAGAAAAACAAACAAAAATGGTAGGTTCTATGAATCAGATTAGAGAGAATAAGAATTTAGAGGAGGTGAGAGGGAAATAAAACAAGTTGAGCCAGTATCCGCAACTCTAAACTTGAGAGTGGGAGAAAACATAACATAATCATTCCATGTCCTTCTGTAAATACAAGGTACAATTATATAGCCTTCTAGCTTAACTGTCACTAACCCAATAACTGCACCCACTAAAGCACGTCCTAAGAAACAGGCCACTACTGAGTCTAATGATTAAATAAAACATAAATAATAAAACATATACGTAAACTACTACAACTAAAATACTAAGCCTTTGGAGACCCATGGTTTTTCCTAGAACAGACTAAGAAAGGACGTGGATTCACATCAATACCCCCCCCAGGAGATTCACCTTGTGGTCAAGGCGGAATCGTGGAAACGTAGAAAGGGCATCATATAATTCCCAGCTATTGTCTTCATTTGAATGATCTTGCCACTTGATGAGTAATTCTATATCAGGCTGGCCATTCTGAGTGATTTGCTGAGAAGCAAGAACCTGTTCAAGCTGGAGTTGTAATTCCCGATCCTCATTGATGGGCAAGGATGGAACTTGGTCAGGAGCTTGACAGCCTTGGGTAGCTTTTAGAAGAGAGACATGAAAGATAGGATGCCCCTTTGCTCCTTGTGGGAGGTCTAGTTCATAGTCTGCTGTCCCAATTTTGCGCAATACAAGAAATGGGACAAAGTATCTTGGTGATAACTTTTCATAGCGCCTCTTAGCCACACTTTTCTGCCTATATGGCTGGAGCTTCAGGAGGACCAAATCTCCTGGATTGAACTCCACCTCTCGGCGATGTTAATCAGCTTGTTTCTTCATTCTTTTCTGGGCTGCTAACAGATTTTCCTTGGTATTAGTTAAGATAGCCTCTCTTTCTTCAAAGTATTCCTTTAAGTCTGCAATATTGGTAGAGCCTTTTGTATAAGGCAGGAAAGTGGGAGGAACTTGGCCATATACTAGCTGGAATGGAGTATGACCCAAGGCTGTGATACCCTATGTTATAGGATAGTTATGCCCAGTGCAGAATTTGACTCCATGATTTAGGCTGCTCTTGAGAGAAACTGTGGAGATAGGTCTCTAAACATCTGTTCACTACTTCTGTTTGTCCATCAGATTGGGGGTGATCAGCAAAGCTCATGCAAAGTTGTGTGCCGCTTAGTTTGAAAAGTTCTTGCCATAAGGAATTGAGGAAGATGGGGTCACGGTTAGAAACAATTGAGTGAGGGAAACCATCAAGTTTGATGATTTCTTTGCAGAAGGTGTCAGCAACTGATTTAGCGGTGATTGGTTTGGATAATCCAATGAACTGAGCATACTTGCTAAATCTATCTACTACCACCGATACAGTTTCCACACCCTTTGATTTTGGAAGTCCTACCACAAAATCCATAGAGATATCTTCCCAAATCTGGTTAGGGATCTGTAGAGGCTGAAGTAGACCCACTGGAGATTGAGGTAAGTATTTATTCTTTTGGCAAGTGGGAAAACCTTGAACATACCATGTGACATCTGGTTAGATGCTGATTGGGTGGAAATGTCGACATAAGGGAGGTAATTGGTCTGGTTCTTGAAACACAGGAGCGTATATGTCCAACAACTCAGACAAGAAGTTGTTGCGTCTTTCGATCTTTGTCAGAATTTTTTTCCTGATAGGTGAGACTTTGCAAGGCAGCAACTGAACTCTGAGGTTGAGGCGTCCCCTGAAGTTTGAATCTCTTTCCATTAGCCTAGAAGATCATGTACATCTTCTGCCAATTGGCCTCTACCGTGTCAAGTGACGCTAGCCATTTGATGCCCAATACCATATCTGATCCTCCAATAGCAAAAGGGAAGAAATCTTCTTTGACAACCAAGTTTTGAATCTTAACCTCCAATTGCTTGCAAATTGAGTTGCAAGCAATTATGTTGCCATTACATACTTGTACCCAAACGAAGGTGGAGAACATGTAGGCAGTTGGAGTTCAGTCACCAACCTTTCTAAGATGAAATTATGTCTATCCATCAGGATGAGAATCTGTTTCGAATGAAGTTCACCCAGCACCTTCATTGTTGGGATTGACTTAGTGCCAAGGATCGCATGCAGTGATATTTCTGCAAAGTCGCCCTCGATAACGTGCTCTTCACTTGGGTCACTAATTTCAGCATTTTCTGCGTCCTCTGTTATCTCCATGAGTTTAAATAAAGAGCTTTTGCAAGGGTGCCTTGGCGAAAACTTTTCCCCACATTGGTAGCATAGTCCTTTGTCACACCGAATTTTCCGTTCATAATCATAATTAGCGAACGTCTAGGATTGAGTCGACTGTGTGATAGGAAACGGTGCACTTAATTACCGAGAGTAATTGGGGGACATTGTAACCGCTTGAGTAAAATTCGGCCCATACCCGTGTCATTTTTGGAAACACCGAGATTTTCGTCTCTTTAAAATTTGAACCTCCTTTGCTACCACGGGTATAATTAAGGCGTTGAGTGTAACACGGCTGAAATTGAGTTTGTAGCATCTCCTCAAATTCCATGGCCAGGCTCGGATGCTTTGAACACCGTACAAGGCTTCTGGATCTTAACATCATATTGCAATTTTGCTTTCAATCCATTGATGAAAACTCCCAAAAGACATTGCTCGGGCCATCCTTTCACCCTCGCTGATCTTACAAATTCTTGCTTGTAATCATGCAGTGACCCGGTTCGCTTAATACTACACAAATGCACATCTGGGTTTTGAAACTCAGCCGGACTGAACTGCTCTTGAATCACCTCTACTAATTCTTCCCAAGATCTTATAGTCCTACTGGAGGAAACCCAAGTAAACACGTCGAGTGCATCACCTTCTAAATTTTTTGCAGCCACATCAACTTTAAGATCTTCAGGAGTCTAAAATACTTTTCAGCTTTTAGCACTCATCCTCTAGGATCTCCTCCCTCATATTTAGGGAATTCAACCTTAGTATGTGACTTCCTCTGTGGATTTAGCAGCCACCAAGGGCCCTCTTGCTGTGATTCTTCTTCTTCATCTGGGTTTGTCTCCATGCGGGTGCTTGAAGTTTTGCCTTTTTACAATACATCGAGGTCAGTATCCATTCTTCCAATCTTGGAAAGAATTAGTGCCATTTGTTGTGCAATGAATTCTTGGAATTCAGGTTGAGTTGGCGGATTGTTGGGTGGTGTTGTATGAGATGATTTAGGTGGAGGGGTTGGCAACAAGGGGAGATTCGAACCTGGGTTGTTTGGATTCGGATCATGTGAACCAGAATGGGGTAGTCACCATATTCATAGGTTAGGATAGAACCGCTCTAATACCAAAATAGTAGGTTCTATGAATCAGATGAGAGAGAATAAGAATTTAGAGGTGAGAGGGAAAGAAAACAAGTTGAGCCAGTATCTGCAACTCTAAACTTCCAAGAGTGGGACAAAACATAACATAATCGTTCCATGTCCTTCTGTAAATAGAAAATACAACTATATAGCCTTCTAACTTAACTGTCACCAACCCAATAACTGCACCCACTAAAGCACATCCTAAGAAACAGGCCGCTACTGATTCTAATGCTTAAATAAAACATAAATAATAAAACACATATGTAAACTACTAAAATTAAAATACTAAGCCTTTGGGGACCCATGGTTTTTCCTAGAATAGACTAAGAAAGGACGTGGATTCCTATCAAAAAATCTCATTGCTGAGGGTAAAGTGTTTATTTACAAAGCAGTTGGCTATAGCAATAGCCCAACCTACTCATATTCTTATTCAAATCAAAGAACCACACATTTGCTTCATTTAACCATGCAAGATAGTCTAACCAATATTCAGTTACATGTGAGTCAGCACACTAGTTATAACAACTAAACTATACGACTAACTCTCCTGTCCTTGCACAACAACCAGAGTTAGCAAGTCCAAGAAAGAAGTCATCATAACAGTACTCAAGATATTTGCTTCATGTATGGCAAATCAAGTACAGATAAATATATAAGGAAGAACAACCACCAAAATCAACAAACAATAAAAAATGGAACATATATGTTACCAGAAGCATCTTCAATAATGCATGAGTTCCAATGTGAGCAAGGGCAGATTTAATCCTCTCATGTCCTTTAAGCTCATCAACATAATAAGCAACACTTTCTCCTTGTTCATAGGTTTCAACCAAAACAGATGGATGGACAAGAGGATAAACAGGCTTAGGGAAAGAAACATCCTTCCATTGACGGAAATTGTAAATGAAGCGGCTCAAATGGGCAGCTTCCTTGGCAAGGTCAACTTGAGACAGCATGAATACTGCAAACTGCTGCACACTTTCGTCCAACCTTAACCATTTAAGTGTGGGAATGAACTTTGAAATTTTTGCCATCAAATTAATAATCACAAAATCTCTTCTAATTGATTCTCCAACGCCAGGATGTCTAACCTTTACTGCAACCAGTAGGGGCTTTGCTTTCTGACCAGGGTAACGACATTTCAGAGAAGCCCTATGTACCTGAGCAATACTTCCAGATGCTACTGGTTCTTCTTCAAAACTATCAAAAATTTCAGAAATTTTTCGACCAAATGCTCTTTCTATAGTTTTTTTTGTGTACTTAAAACTATGTTCAGGGGCTTTGGTATGAAGTTCTGCAAGTTTGGTGCAAAGATCTCGAGGAAATAGATCAGGTCGAGTAGCTGCCCACTGACCCCATTTTATAAATGCAGGACCAGCTTTTTCTAGTGTACGATGAATAATTTGAAGCCACATTTTCCTGAAATTCAGTCCAAAATAATCTGCACATGGTGCAATAACTATGGATGGAGTGAATAATAGTGCTAGGTAGACAGCTCTCACTAACAAAACAAGGACTTCTACCAACATGAATACAGATGAGAACATATAAGCATACCCATCTTGCGCACGCATATAAAGAGCACTGTGTGAAGGGAAATGTTCCATATCTCCCCAACTTCGCTGAGCCCATGCTAGCTCTCCACATGTGAATGCAAAAATACCAGGAACTAGAAAATAAGAACGGCTCATAGCCAAGCTGACTGCTTGAGCAATCATATTTATGGAGGGAAATGTATTGTAACCATTAGAAGCATGCTTTCTGTTTCCGTATAGCCTTTTCCAAGCAAGTTTGGAATGATGTCTCACTGCACTACTTGCTGAGACAGTAGAAAAGTTTCTCACCATATAGCATTTGCAAAAGTTTTGCTTTGACCCAACCAAAAAGAATGAGCTGCGTGGTTCACTTGGAAACTTATATTGCATACCCAATCTGCATTTATAGATACGGGGTCCAACAGGAAGAATTGCTCCATAGTTACGCACTTCTGGATGTCTATTTCTGTGGTTTTTGAGAATAGCTCGGGCAGCTCTTCTTATATTTCCAAGCATCAAAAATCTGAATACTCACAAACTGTAAAAAAAAAAAAAAAGAAATTACAATTACAATCACATAATTTAACGACTATACCAATAATTTTTGAAACGAGTACAAGTATACTTTCTGCCAAGATTAACTGTAATGGCAGTTGTTCATTGCCTATAACCACAAAAGAAATAATGTTGCTCCACATTGAATGTAAGATAAATATATTAAAAACCTATTTCGTTCAAAGTGATTGAGAACTAACATAACATAATAAATGGCATAAAAGGTCCCTGTTACACTGTCGTGATTAATGAAATTTCTGTCTCAAATTTGCCCAACAATAATAAGAAATTATCACTAGTTATTTTACTTGCAACTACAAAGAAAACATTCAAAATCTGGGCTGTCAATCTAATAACTAACACATACATTAAATGAATTCACAACCGCTAATGCAATACTACAAGTGACCAGTAGACAATACCCAGAGAAAATTTTTTGCATCTTCAACCGCCAACAAAACTTTGAATGCAATATTTAAAATCTCTCACCATTCGTCAACAAATGATCTATAGAAACATCCATTCCTAGCAACAATTGTCAAATAGCTAAATTAGCCAATGCATCATAAACGCATGACTGCTCTCCAATTTAATTTTTTTGGGAAAAACATAATTCTTCCACCCATTTTTTGAAATCTTCATCGGTTCTTCATTCTTCCTGTTTGGTATTCTAAATTTTCAGCACCAAGTTCCACCCCTTCCCCTTTGCCATGAAGTTCCTCCTCCTTTTCAATCTTATATAGTTTAAGAAATTATGGTCCATTATCTCAAAATTGTTATGTGAGCATTAATTCAACAGCATTCCCTTTGGTGAATACTTACTGGGCAATCACTATTTTTTTGGTGGAAACTAAGGAATCACGATTATCTAAGCGAAGGAGCCCTAAGTGCCGTAAAAGCTATTAGAAAACACCCAGAGGTAAGGGATATGCAAAGTTTGTAAGAGGTCTTGAGTTGGAGTCTTCAATACCACCCCCAAAGAGCCTAAGAAAAGGCTATAAATTGATAGGAAATCAACAATGCATCCCATGCCCCATTCATATAGTATAACGTCATAAAAACTATAGCTACATTTCGACTTGAAAGATTTCTTGTTTTAATTTCCATTTTAAAGCCTAATCCTACCTGCGAAATCCGCTCATCAAATCATTAATCTTAATCAAAATATGACTTGTTAATAGCGTAGCCTAATATGAAAAACAAAATTATACCATCCTACGATAAATTGCATAGCCTAACCTGGGAAAAAAAACAGAATTATATAAACCACGAAGAGGAATGAACGAGTCAACCTGGGAAGCAGGAAAACATGCTACGATAAATTGGTGTTAAGACGGAAACGACGCAGTTACGAAATCCAGGGAGATAAATGAATGTGGGCATAGAGAAGTCGCGCCTGGAAATTTGATAATAGGAAAATCAGTTATTTGAGCAAAGGCGGTGACTGACGGGCACGGCTTCTCTTCTTTTTCTTTCCGTTGCAGTCCGCTGCCGTTTTTTCATTTTTTTCTTTTTCTTTTCTCAACTCTCCACCACTCTTGAGCACTGCAATCCTCCTCTTTCTGTCCCTTCAAGTTTTGATTGACGAATAATTCTGTCTTGGAAGTCTTTTAAGGAAACTTTGTTCCAAAAGTTTTAAAAGTGAGTAATTTTATCCTAACTGTTATTTGAGTTAATTTTAATTATTATTTAACCAAATATATTGAACTGACAATCTATATGCTATTCATATTATTTTTATGGGTTAAGGGGCAAATTTACCATTGATCTTTTAGGAAAAGAGCATCTGGCACAATTATCTTTTAAAGAGGGCATATATACACATGAACAATTAAAAATGGAGCGTTCAACACAATCCGTTAAGTTCCTTGTAACGTCTGTTAGATGCGTTTGAAAAATCGTCTATATGGCAAATATTGATATAAGACGTGGCAGTGAGAGGCATTGAAATAGTTTATTAAAGTTGAAACCCACCTTTCCCTGCAAATTGGTTCGGTCAAGTTTCAGAAGCAGTAGCATAGTTGTTCTTGGAAGAGCAAAAAAAGAGAAGAGGCATCGAGGAGGTAAAGGAAGTTGTAAAATCAACATTGATGGCTGCCTCTTCATCATCGTCGACGGGAAGATGCAGACGGAGGGTTGTATTGCTGCGACAACCCAGCCGTGAGGACGATTATGAAGGTCCAAAAAGGTATTGTCGGCACCGGTTGGTGGCGCCACGATGGACAGCTTGGACAAATGGCAACCCAGGTAGGAGGTTATATGGATGCCCATACTACTATCAGGTAAGCATTCAAAATCTAAACTTGAAACAGTTGTGGGTAGGTGCGATTCCGAATCAAACATGTAACGGCTATTGTTAACACAGGATGGGGGCTGTGGATTCTTCTGTTGGCATGATAATGATTTTGGTGAGAGGGCAAATACAGTGATTAAGGAGCTATTAGATGATATTGACAAATTATATGATGAAAATTGCATTCTTCGAAAAGCAGGGGATGGGCAAAGGTTGAGCGAAGAGCTTGATGCAATATATTGTGAGGTGAGGGAGCTTAAACGCAGACAAGATCTAAATGATGGGGAACTCAAGAAGGAGGAAAAGAAGTTTAAAGCAGCAATTTATGTGTTGTTAATTGCATGTGTGTGGTTATGTCTCTTGTATTTGAGGATGTAATATACTAGTTGTAGGTATTATTTAGCAAATGTGGATGCGCAGTTTGTACCGAGCTTAGGCTTAGTACTGCAGGACAATCAATGAAATTGCAGGTTTTTGGAGGTGCAATTTGTAAAAATATTTTGAGCTGCTATTTATCAAAGAGTTTAAGCAGATATTTGTTACTCTTATTTGTGTAAGAAAGAGGATGCTGATGCCTTACATGCTGCGAAGAATTTATTTCCGCATTTTCAATTTTATAATTAAGACTAAATCACAACCTGATGAAGTAAAATATTACATTTGAACAGAAATGAAGTAAAATATGACTTTTCAACAGTAAATCACAAAAGTGTTTGAGGCACTCGTTTAGCCACTACATAGGATAATTTTGTTTAGCCACTGCATCAATTTCTGTCATTGGGTGCGTTTAGCCACTGCAAACGTGTTTTAGGCGCACATATATATTTCATTGGGTGCGGCAATTTCTGTATGTATGATCACGTGTCAAAGATCATTTAATCATTAAAGTTGAAGGTATCAAGAACGTTCTTAAAATTTTCATTTATACCTTCAACTTGGCTTTCAATGCAAAAGCAATTTCGGTTAAAACAAGGACAAAGCAATTATGCCAATCTCATTTTGTTATGGACAGAATCCAAAATCCACCACCAAAAGAACAAGTTAACAGGAACCTAAGGAACAAATGAGTGCCTCAAATATTACTTCTCACATGCTGCCATAAATTGAACATATATATATATATATATATTTCATGATAAATGACACTTCTACATGTCATATACAAAAAAAAAACCTCCATTCCCCAAAGAGTTTAATGGGATTCCATATACCAAAAAAAACACATGAAGTTGCAATGAGCATGTGAGTTACAAAACAGCAACGTGGTGTTCTCTCCCACGCACAAAATGAACTACTTGGCATAATCAATTTAAATGACTATATGTTGGATTTGGCCTTGCTCCTTGCCATAACCCTTTGCCTTTGTAGTTGGAGTTGTGAGGTACTTATACTTGGGTGCCCCTTCCACATCAATCCAGGTGGTTTGACTGGAAGTTCTCGTGGCTGCAAAACACCTGAGTCTTGGCTACTGAATGTAATCTTCCTCGAACCCTTTTGTAGACTGGATGTTGAAGCTCGTGACATCCTTACTTCTTTCTCATTTGGGATGGGGAATTTGGTTTGATGCTCACTATATCGATTCATGTACCCCGCTGCAGTACCCTCCTCAATAACAACTTGAGAAGTTAAACCAGGCTATTATAAAAAAATTCATAAAGTCAGTCACTTTGGATACAAATCACAGCAATATAAAAAATGATAATGCATTATTTTATCTAACACCCACATTATAAACAGTTCTACCAGTGTCCTCATCAATTGTTATACCAAAGCCAGCTGGATTTCTAGTCTTATACACACATTTGTTTCGTTGAACCTGGTTGGAAGTTCGAGACTGATCTGATGCAACCCGTGGGGTTGCTTGGGATTGTGGTGAGGAAGTTGGTGGTGTTTTCCTCTTTCTACCAGGGCGAGGGCTAATTGATGGAGGTGCCTACAAATCATTAAATTGTAAAAGGCATCATAAAAAAGCGGTGTTAGAAAAAAACATCATAAAAAAGCATCATAAATTGTAATAATGCAGCAGCAAACGAAATCGTAGTTACCTCTTTACATGTGCTTTTGTTGTGCCCTTCCTTTCTACACACGCTGCACTAACCAAGGACACCTTTTCTACTGATTTTTTCCAGTGGAGTCACTTCAGCGGTGTTACTAGACTCAGCAGTGGACATTTTGAGTCTTCGTTGTTGTTCTTCAGTCCTAGTCCTTTTCTTAGGTGGTCTGCCAGGTAATTTGCATACAGGCGGGGGTAACATTGGGAAATACCTATTTGTATCCCAAAATTGTTTGCCTCTCACTGGTGGAAATTTTGTCCTATAACTTGCAATATAAGTGTCCTTATGGTAATAACGTGAGATTTGGGTTAGGGGATCAATCTTTGCGTGGTACATAGCACAAATAGCATGCTGGCATGGGATTCCAGTGATATCCCACGCCCTACAAGTGCACATTTTCCTAGTTATCAGCACTGAGTGTCTATCTTGGCCCTCACTCACCTCATATCCGTCATCACCATTAAAGGACACTCTACATTTACTAGCCAAATACCTATTTGTCTCAAACAATTCAAGACATTTTGGGCTAAAGTTCCCCTTCCATGTTTTGACATTTTGCTCACTGCAAGCCCATTTCTCCATCATCTTAATTCTTATTCCATCAATCATTCTAATCACAGACAAGTATCGATAGTCATAGATCCATGCATTAAAACTCTCACTTATGTTATTGTCTATGACTGACGACAAGCATCTATTGGTAAAATATGCCCTTACCCATGAATTTACATTATACGTTACTGCTCCCTCGGCTGCACGCTTGTTAAGCTTTTCCATTGCCTTCAAGTTGTCAATGAATTGTTCCTCGAATGTGCTCCAGGCGCAGGTAAAAAACTTTTCTTTAATTTATTACCCCTCCATTGCTTGCTCCAGTTGGCATAAATATGCCTAGCACAAAGCCTGTGCTCAGCTTGAGGAAGAACATCACTAACAGCTTGCAATAAACCCTGTCAACCAGAAAACAACAACATTAACCTTTATGGAACAACATTTAAACCAACCTCAAACAAAACAGAACACAATTGAACATTAACAAAATAACTTCTACCTTCTGCATGTCAGACATAAAAGTCACTTTAGCACTATCATCAAGATTCAGAGAAGCCTTAAGGCATTGTAGGAACCAACTCCAGTTCAGTCCAGTCTCCTTTTCGGTCAACCCAAATGCTAATGGGTAGATGGAGTCATTCGCATCTAAACCCACAGCAGTTAAAAGGATTCCTCTAGCCTTGCCTTTCAGAAAGGTGCCATCTAGACCAATAAATGGCCGACAACCAAGCTTCCACCCAACCTACAACAAAAAAACAAACAGTCAAATATTTATGCACAAACAAAGCAGAACAAATTAGGGAGATTTAATACTAACATACCTTACACGCATTGAAACAAACATACATTCTTCGAAAGACCCTCCTGCCTTGCTCTAAAGCCTCAGGACTGACCTCAACGCTAATATCAAACCAGGATTTGACAATTTAAGCTCATTACAGTAAGCATCTAACTTGGCAAATTCATCTATGTAACTCCCATCCATGTCCTGCATTATTTTCCTCTTCGCCCTCTTGCACTTATATATGCTCACACACAGATTCAACTCCCACTGAACATCTTTCTTCATCTCAGTAATGGAATACTGAGGATTCTCTTGTATTTTCTCCTTGAAATGTTCAGATAGCCACTTGACACTTGCCCTTTGATTCTTATAAACCCTAGCACACATATGCTCATTAACTAAACTCTTCAACTTGAACCCAATATTCTCCCCATCTCTAGATGCATACAACCTAAAAGAGCAGCCCTCTTCACAAGTAGCTATCAAAACCCTCTTATCACTTCTAACTATTTTGACATTTACCCCCTTTGCAATTGCATACCTGTCAATAGCCCTTTTCAGCTCATCTTTATCTACGAATGTCATACCTAATATAAAGTATGGTCTGCTTCCAAACCCATCCAACTCAGGTAGACTAGCCCTCTCATCTAGAGGGTCACCGGCGTCATTGCTGCCCAATTCTTCAGCATCCTCATCATCACCACTATCTTCACTAACTTCAAAATCATCCTCTAAACTCACTTCAGTATCAGAAGATCCTGATTCAGACTGAGCACTATAACTCCCATCCACACTGTCATCATAACAATCATCCTCATGGCCAACTCCTTCCTCTATCTCTCTAACATCTGGATATGTATTTTCTGAGCTACTTATGTCCTCAATTCCATCAATGCCTATCAAAACATCCTCCAACTCATCAGCTTCACCTAAGTATTCTATACTATCAATCATATCTTGCTCTTCTACATTTCGCCCAAAACCTCCCTCATTTTCATTTTCATTTTCTTTACTTGCCATTTTGCCTACAGTAGTTAAAAAATCTCAATTTTTAAAGCTACTTCTAAAAATAAACAACATTGAACACATACGCATCAAGAATCAAGTGAATATGGTCAAACATAGAAACAACAGAGGGGGAGGACATGTCAAATAAAGTGGCATCAATCACAACCACAAACCACGTGTCTGCAATCTAGTGACAAAGGGGAGACGATGGTAAATATGATCCCATTCAAAAGTACACAGAAGAGAAGGCATACTCTGGAATATGTAACCAAGTTTTTTGTGAGACACTAGCCAAATAGGAACAGTTAACCAGCTGCAACAAAAAAGGCATCCAATTATAAACCAACATAATAGAAGTAGAACAAATGAAATTTCATTAACAAACGCTTGAAAAATCTAAAAGAAGCCGTCAGGAAATGCACAATCCTTCTATAGAAGCAGATTCTTTCACAAAAAAGAAAGCAGCAAAAGATAAAGCCATGCCTTCTTAACCTTAGTCAAAAAACACCAACAAATGCCACATATACTCTTTCTAGGTGAGACCCCATGGAACACAATAATTTAAAAAATAGAAGTGTAAAGAAGAAAAGCATAAGCACAAAAATGTAAACAAGCTCTTCGCAAAACTCTAGGCAACTAATCAAAACACATTGTTAACAAGCTGCTAAAAAAAGAAAGTTTAAATTAAACAAAAAAGTATCAAAAGTCAAACCAAAACAAGAATGGACCCTACAAAAATCTCTGCAATCAGATTAGGATCGAACAGATCGTGTCGGTGGGGATGAATAAAAGTTGTTTTGATTGAAGGTTACCTGTTGAAGATCCTCTCATTCCTTTCTTTGAAACCCTAGAAAAATCTCTGCAATCATGCGCCGATTCCTCCTTCTGTCCTTCACCTAGCTCTTGCTTTCTCACTTTGTCGCTATCCCACTCTAAATCCCTAAAAAAATCTCACCTTCTTTGCTTCGACCATGTCTTGTCCCCTCTTTGTCACTGTCGACTCACTCGGCTCTTTCACAAACAATAAGAGTCCCATTCTTTTCTTTTCTATTTCACTCGGCTCTTCTCACTTTGTCACTGTCGACTCACTCGTCCAATCTCCAATTCTTTTCTTTTTCTCTCAACAGGTGCCTTCTTTTTTTTTTTTAAAAAAATAACCATCGACTTCATAACAATAAGATACAAAAATATATTCTACCAGCTCTTCCTTGTGTCGGTGTCTGCCACATAAGCTATCAATATTTGCCATATAGACGATTTTTCAAACGCAGCTGATGGACGTTACAAGGAACTTAACGGATTGTGTTGAACGCTCCAGTTTTAATTGTTCATGTGTATATATGCCCCCTTTAAAAGATAATTGTGCCAGATGCTCTTTTCCTAAAAGATCAATGGTAAATTTGCCCCTTAACCCTATTTTTATTAAAGTGTAAATTTACCCTTAAATCCATGACTTATCTATTTCATTTTTTTATAAATGCATCCAAATAAAGGGCAAAAATGCCCACTGTTCATAATCAATTTTACACCCAAATAAAGTTTATGGTATTTAACGTTTTTTATGAAAAGTTTATGAGCATTTTTGTACTTAAACTATTTATATTACATTCATCGTCCTAAACTATAAATAAGATTAAGGTGCTAGATGTAATTAAAAAATAACATAGCCATCATGGGTGTTGAAATACGACTAATTAAGGAGCTAGATGCTATCGAAAAGTACTATCCGGCTGATGAAGCTACATTACCAAAAATAAAATGATGAAATAAAATTTTGACAAAATTACATTCAGCTACCCAACAAGAAAAATAAAATAAAAAAATGGTCCTCTAAAATCTCAAAAATAAAAAAAGATGGTTCATTACAACTCCAACTATGGGTCATTGACAACACCAGAGGTGTCATTGGCAAGTTCTTGGAATCATATTTTCATTTTGAGATTTTAAGGGACCATTTTTTTTATTTTGTTTGGAACCTGACTGTAAATTTCTCTAAATTTTTTTCCTGAAATGAAATAAAATTTATATATTATTAGCCTAACAAAATTAGAATTTGCATTCTGAACATTTCTTCTGATTTTAAAAGCACTAATTGTGTTAGTGATTTGTTAAGTTTAGTTAATAAAATTAGAATTTGTGTAATTTGACTATCTTCTTTTTTTAACAAAATTAGAATTTGCATTTTGAACATTCCATCATGAACCATTCTCAGATCAGTGGCACATTCCCAATTTCATAATGTTAGGGCGATATTCTGCCACCAACGATCAGCACCCCTCTAGCTTGTACACAACTAGTCGTGCCTTCCATACTGGTTCTACTCTTCTAATTCTTGGGCAAACCACACTGATTCACCACATCCACATCACAGATAATGTATACACACAGCCCTTAAACTCATATATCCACAAATAGCGGGGACACTAATGTGTATACCACAAACAAACCAAATCATCATCTATGACTTAAGGCAGCAACTACTGCCATTATCCTAGCAAATCCTATCTTTGCCTGGAATTGCATCTCTGATACCACAAATGTAACCCGCTTCGTAATTATAATTCGAAATACACGATTAAAATGAAATAGAGATCAATAATAATCAAAACACATTTACAATCACATCCTTGAGATAGGGTTTTCTCAAATACGTTTGAAAATCTAATACACCTGATCTCATATTCACATTTCGAATACAATTACTTCGCGAAGATAAATCACATTTGTTATAAACATCAAAGTGCACAATAATAATCCCGGCAAACCCTGAGTTCCATATGTTAACTAAAAAGTTCACAGGGCACATTTGCCCATATACAAGTTCTCATACGGGGATTACACAAAATCTCATTCTAAATATATATCCAAACCATATACAATCATCCCAATCCATATTGATAACCAACTACCAAAACTATATCACGAAGGAGTCCTCGTCGCCCTTGGTTGCTTGCTCCCTCCACAAGCCACTTGCCCTATCTAAATTGTTAGTAGGGGAGGGTGAGATTTGAGAGAATCTCAGTAGGAAAATAATACCAATATGCATACAAGATAAGTGTTTAATGCATGACATACTTGTATCATATTAACTCATGATCACACAATTACATATCTGCGTACTCAATGTTTCAAACAACATACTTATGGCCATAGCATAAATAGAAACAGAGCTTCAATAATTCATATATGTTACACATAATCAAGCAAAGCAATAACATGCATCAATACACCAACACAAATATCAAATACATGCAAGAGAAGTAAGTCCCCTACACTTGTTCTTCCACGTGTGCTCTAGCACAGCTTACTCACGATCAGACAAATATCGAACCACGATCAGGGTGAACATCAACCCTATAACCAAAGCAAGGACATAGGGTTATTCTCTATTCCAAATTCTTATATCATAACACTTAAAGTTGGTTATCATTCACAACCTTTAGGTGGCTACTCAAAGCCTAAACATATGCCTAAAGGGTTGGGAAACAACTATACAAAAAACCATCTTCGGAAAGTCCAAAATATCATTTTTGGGGATTGACTGCGGCCCAAGAATCCACTTGCCACGGCCATAAACAGGTCAGAAACATTTGGGCTGCGGCCAAGAAAATCTTGTTTCTTGGCTGAACTTCCAAAAATCATAACTAATTCCATAAAAATCGAAATGAGGTGATTCTGAAGCCAATGGAAAGCTATTTAAGTCCTCTTCATAGGAAGAATATGAATCAATGCTTTAAATAACCACACAAATATAGAATCACACAAAACTCAATACTGCTTCAAAACATATTCTAGTTTTAACATCAAACTTTGGACAACCATAACTCCTAGCTCACAAAACGAAATGACATGAATAATATGTCCATTTTGAAGATTGGAATGTGAACTTTAAAACTGAATAGGTTCAGAATTTTTAGACAACATTTGCCCAGTCAAAATGTCCACAAAATCAAACTGCCCAGCACAGAGTTTCAATGGACAGAATATCAAATTTTCACAATTGCTTCCAATGGTTCCCATTTTCACATCAAACACCATTCCCACACAAGTTTTCATAAGTAATCCATTAAAAACACCAAATCAACCAAATTCATATCACATTTACACATATTTTGTTCTTGAACCCCATTGCCACATAAAACCACTAAATGGCCAAACTTTCCATTTAAGGTTTCAAACCAACCTAAACCAATTCCAATGGTCATATAATGCAACAAAACACCAATTGCAACTCAAGACACATGACAATTCATGCATTTCAAAATTACCACAAAATCAGGGCAAAATTCACAATTCACAAAACTCATCTATAAATCACAAAACTTAGATCAAAAGGCTTCAAATACTCACCTCTTCCTCTTTCCCAAACCAATTCCTTGATTCTTCATCTTTCCACTTTTGCTCAAGCCCTCAAACACCTTCTTTCAAAAATTTAAAACCATAGAGATGAAGCTCTCAGCACTATGAACTAACCAAAATCACCTTTTTTTCTTTCTCTTTCATCCCCTAAGCTTGGCGTCAATGGAGCATAAGAGAGAGAGTGAAGATAAGATGAAGATGATAAAGTGAATGCAGTTTTTCCCTTACCCCAATTGTTGGCCGACTAAGAAAGAGAGAGGGAAGAGAAAAAGCACTTAGGACATTTGACTTGATCCAAGGGTCCACATTGTGACACTTGTTAAGATCTTGCTACATCCTCCATAAGCTCACATAGGCACATACACACATGATTCCACCCTTTGATCTCTTGCAAAACCAATCATAACCATTGATCTTTAAGTTACCAATGAGTTTCCTCTTTGATAACTACCAATTGGATGGCAACTTTACCATTTTGCCCCTAATTATGGCAATTCCTCTTGAATCACCACCAAATACATTTCATATCTCATTTCTTCATACTATGCGCCCTCCCCATCACATTCAATGCATCTTAAGATTTAACACACAAATAAGCTTAAATGCAGGGTTTGGTCACTAGCTACACACATCTAAATCACAACTTATATCGTATTCTCCAAAATTCACCATTTTACTTTCTTTAATACCCCTAAGATATAAGAATCATTAGGGAATATATTTAGGCTCCTGATAAATTGGGGCTTAGCAGTCCACTTATTTCAGGTTTATTCTTTAGCCTCAAATCTCAAAATTCAGGGTATTACAACTTCCACTTTACTGGGATCCATGAAGACCCCTTTTTGTGAGATGACATAGCCCAGAAACTTTACTTCTGAAATCCAAAATTCACACTTGCTCAATTTGGCATAGAGTTGCTTTTCTCGTAGAATTTCTAGCACTAACCTCAAATAATGCTCGTGCTCTTCATTACTCTTGAAGTATATCAGAATGTCGTCAATAAAAACCACTAAGAATTCATCCAGATACTTTCGAAAGTCAAGATTCATGTAATTCATGAATACATCAGGTGCATTAGTTAGACTGAAGGGCATTACCAGAAACTCAGTGCTCATGCCTAGTCTTGAAAGTAGTCTTTAGTACATCTTTTGCTTTCACATGTAACTAATGATAACCCGACCTTAGATCAATTTTTGAAAATACACAAGAACTAGACAGTTGATCTAGAAGGTCATCAATCTTCAGAAGTGGATACTTGTTGTTAAAAGTTATCTTGTTAAGATCTCTGTAATCTACACATAGCCTCAAACTCCTGTCTTTCTTCTTGACAAATAGTACTGGGGCTTCCCACGGTGAAACACTGGGTCGAGTGAACCCTTTTTCAAGTAACTCTTCAATTTGTTTCTTTAACTCTGCCATCTCATTTGGGGCCATTCTATATGGAGCTGTTGATATAAATCCAGCTCCGAGCATAATTTCAATAAAAAATTCCACTTCTCTTTCTAGAGGAAATCCATTAAGATCATCCAGAAACACTTCAGGGAACTCTTTTACCACGGGTATATTTTCCAGAGTTTCTTCTGTCTCTCCTTGCACGAAAAAAATAACCATATAATTCTTTAGGCATTTATTAGCTTTAGACATTGAGAGGAAGTTCAAATTAGCGCTCACATTGTCATTCTTCTAAGGAGTAGGATGAACTATTCTCTTGTTCCCGCAATCTAGCAACACATTATTCATCGTCAACCAATCAAAACCTAGTATGACTTCCAATTGATAGAGTGGCAAACAAATCAAGTCAACTACGGACTCATGCCCTTCAACGGTTATCACACAATTCAAACAAGCATTAATAGTCATAGTCTTGACACCCATCAGTATTGACACAACCAAGTCAAATGGCAGTTAATGAACATGCAATTCTAGGTACTTCACATAGTCATAGGCAATGAAGGAATGATTAGCACTTAAATCAAATTAAGCTTGCAACAAACTATCATGGAGAAGGATTTTACCTTGAATCAGGTCAGGGGACTTCCGTGCTTCTTCATATGTCATGACAAATACCCTGCCTTGATTCTTGGGCCTTAGCTCCACCGGCCGCTGCTTGCATTCAATAGCAATGTGCCATGTCTGCTTGCAATTATAACAAAATATTTGCCCTGAACACGTTCTACCAATATGTGCCTTGCCACAACGAGGACTTGTTCATGACACCGGGGGCCTTTGGATCTCGTGATCCTCAGGTCGATAGGGTTTCTTACTACCACCCTTAGATGAGGATCCTTATATTAGGATCAGAAGGCATAACAGAAGAATTTTAAAAATTAGCATAGATCCTAATCGAGGATCTATTAACGGCGTTTAAACCGAGTTAGAAAGGTTCATACCTTTTCGAATTCAGGATTTTTGATCTCTAGGAACCAACACGTCAGGTCCGCTCCCTCTACCGGTATCCACACGAATGTTCTCCAACAGAGACTGCGTGCTAGCGCCTCCAATGTCTCCTAGGGTTTCCCTTGCGGCTCTGAATTCTCATACGTATATCAGTATATCTCCTTATCAAGTTTATAACCTATAAGGGCTATATTCGAATTTCAAAATTAATCTTTATTAATTTTGAAATTAATTAACAATTAATTATCTTGATTAGCTAATTCAGTTTAAATTAAATCAATCCAACAGTTTTAATTTAACCTATTTATTTAATTAAAATAAAGAGCCATTAGATTTAAGTTATCTTCATAAAATAAATCTGAGATACTATATCTCTATCATGTTAGTTATTAAATTTAATTTATCTTAATAAATTAAATTTAAAACTAGCATAATATAATAATATCATATAATATATATACATATATATAATATGTATTTCAAAAATACATATATATATATATATATATAATATTAATGAATTTTATATTATATATATATAAATATAAAATTCATCAACCATAGATTAAACATTATCACGTGTTGGGTCATTCTTGTGTGTGATCCTGTAGGCCCATACGAAGTTGGCAGTGGGCCAATACCTGTACTAACCCACAAGTCGCAAGCGGCCTCTAGCAAGACATTACGACTACCCAATTCATATGAGGATCGTTAACACGATGCAACCTGTCATACAACCATGTCACGTCCCTTTTGTCACATGATATATCGGTCAAGGATGAGGCATGAATAATGTCATCCTCTTGTTCCTGACCATTACTTTCTCGATTCCTGAGTAGTCTGATAATAGAAATGGAAACCCCTTTACATCATAGTATGGCTATACATTTCTTAGACTTACTTATCGAGGGGCCCAGTAATATCTCTCTACTAATGTGAGGGACAAATTCCATCTTGATCATTCATATTCCTCTCCATGAAAAACCACCAAGCTCGATCGTAGCCTTTATCATCACCCGGTCAAAAGTGACTTTTGACTAGTTCACAGTATAGCAACTCTCATGTAGGAATCCATGATGACCTCAGGTCAAAGGGCATTGTGACATGGTTATACATGAGAAAAGCTTACGACTTGATCCATATAGCTTTCTCATAGTGGGTCGGTCCAGCACCTTGTACTCTTACAAGTGCCTAAGACTTTGATTTGTATCTCCATATCTTATCAAAGTCATACTAGTCTTGTTTCATCTCTGCTTCCGTATAGATGACCGACCTGGGACATTTTCGGACAATCTTTATGATTTATCCAATGATACAATTATCACAGTTAACATGCAAATGATATGATAACATAATGAAGAAATTTCATTAAATTAATAATGTTTAAAGTACAATGATTGGCCCTTTAGGCAAAATTTCAAACATCCTCCCACTTGCCCTAGGTATAATCATTAATTTTCCTAATTCCTATTGTCCTAACATGACGATCATGCTTTGCCTATGCAAGCGGTTTAGTAAGAGAATCAGCAACATTGTCTTCTCTAGCTACTTTGCATATCTTTATATCACCTCTATCATTGATTTCTCTAATAAGATAAAATCACCTGAGTATATGCTTGGTCCTGTGATGTGACCTAGGCTCCTTGGCCTGTGCAATAGCACTGCTATTGTCACATAAAAAATCTATTGGATTTGAGATGGTAGGCACCACCCCTAGTTTAGTAATAAACTTTCTGATCCAAACAGCTTCTTTAGTTGCATGCAATGCTACTATATACTTAGCTTCTATTGTAGAATCTGCTACAATACTCTGCTTGGAGCTCTTACAGGTTACTACTCCACCATTCAGGAGAAATACATATCCAAATTACGATTTAAGGTCATGTTGGTCAGTCTGGAAACTTGCATCTGTGTAATTGGTTACATAGAGCTCATCATCCAATCCACCATAGACCAAAAATAAGTCCTTAGTCCTTCTTAAGTACTTTAGGATATTCTTGAGGGCAGTCTAATGACCCTCACCAGGTTCTTATTGATATCTGCTAGTTATACTTAAGGCAAATAAGACATCCAATCGAGTACATAACATGGCATAATGATGGATCCAATAGCTGAGGCATATGGAACCTTACTCATGGGATCTCACTAATAAGGTGTATTTGGACATAGATCATTGCTAAGATGGATGCCATGAGACATGGGCATGTAACCCCTTTTTGAATCCTGCATACTGAACCTATGCAGTATCTTGTCTATGTATGTACTTTGACTTAGGCCTATTACTCTTTTGGATCTATCTCTATAGATCCTGATCCCTAGGATGTAGGTGGCTTCACCTAAGTCTTTCATTGAAAAGGACTTTCCTAACCAAGACTTGACACTCTGCAAGGTAGGAATGTCATTCCCAATGAGTAGGATGTCATATACATAAAGCACTAGAAATACAAATATGCTCCCACTAACCTTTTTGTAAACACAAGGTTCATCGATGTTTTGAATGAATTCAAACTCTTTGACTACTTCATCAAAATGATGATTCCAGCTCTGAGATGCTTGCTTCAATCTATAAATGGATCTTTAAAGCTTGCAAACTTTACCAGAGTCCTCTGGACGCACAAAACCTTCAGGTTGTGTCATATACACATCCTCAAGGAGTTTTCTATTAAGGAATGTTGTTTTGATGACCCTATGCCATATTTCATAGTCATAATATGCCGCAATGGCAAGAAGGATTCTGATTGATTTGGCCATTGCAACTGGGGAAAATGTTGTTAGATATGAATAGTTTTGATTATGTCAAATATAGATGTCAAGTATTAAGAGCAAAAAGTTTGTATGATATACTCACTCTCTACATTGACTAACTACTATATTTAATATTGTATATCTTGTAGATTAGTCATAAACCTGATGGTGGGTTGATGTTATAATGCCTCATATTGTGGAGAATGATCATCAAGAAGAAAATCAAGAGACAAGGGATTGAAGAAAGAAGGCATTACAAGAACTAATAGGAATATCAAGCAAAGATTGAAGAAGATTGAAGATATTCAAGAAGACATCTAATTGGGCTATGAAGAATGATCATCAATTCAAGAAGATATCTAGTTGGGTGATGAAGAATGATCATCAAGAGGAAAAACAAGAAGAAAGAGATTGAAGAAAGAAGAACTTGCAAGATCAAATGAGAATATCAAGATTCAAGCTCTTAAAAGTGATACCGATGGTTGGAATGGGTCAATATGAAGCTAAAATGATGTATACGGAAGTTATGGGACTTCCGGGGATGATTACTCGAGTAATCACTCGAGTAATATAGCACTGCCACATTTTAGAGGTGATTACTTGAGTGGCTACTCGAGTAATCTGCAGAGTTACTTGAAGATTACTCGAGTGACCACTCGGGTAATGATACTCTGTTTTTCACGTGTTAGGATAGAGGTTCGGTATTTTAGGCATATCCCTCTCACCATAGGTCAGATTGACCTGAAACCGATGGCATATGAATAGATATTTTAATTTACTTTTATAACTTATACATATTTTTCTTAAAGGATTTGCCATCATTAAAAAGGGGGAGAATGTTAGATATGAATAGTTTTGATTATGTCAAATATAGATGTCAAGTATTAAGAGCAAAAAGTTTGTATGATATACTCACTCTCTACATTGACTAACTACTATATTTAATATTGTATATCTTGTAGATTAGTCATAAACCTGATGGTGGGTTGATGTTATAATGCCTCATATTGTGGAGAATGATCATCAAGAAGAAAATCAAGAGACAAGGGATTGAAGAAAGAAGGCATTACAAGAACTAATAGGAATATCAAGCAAAGATTGAAGAAGATTGAAGATATTCAAGAAGACATCTAATTGGGCTATGAAGAATGATCATCAATTCAAGAAGATATCTAGTTGGGTGATGAAGAATGATCATCAAGAGGAAAAACAAGAAGAAAGAGAATGAAGAAAGAAGAACTTGCAAGATCAAATGAGAATATCAAGATTCAAGCTCTTAGAAGTGATACCGATAGTTGGAATGGGTCAATATGAAGCTAAAATGATGTATACGGAAGTTATGGGACCTCCGGGGATGATTACTCGAGTAATCACTCGAGTAATATAGCACTGCCACATTTTAGAGGTGATTACTCGAGTGGCTACTCAAGTAATCTGCAGAGTTACTTGAAGATTACTCGAGTGACCACTCGGGTAATGATACTCTGTTTTTCGCTTGTCAGGACAGAGGTTTGGTATTTTGGGTATATCTCTCCAACCACAAGTCGGATTGATCTGAAACTGGTGGAATATGAAACTAGACTCCCAACACGAACTATGGACACCAAGATCACATTAAAAGGAGTTCAGATGAGAGAGATATGATCTATTGAAGTTGACATATGAATCAGCGTCTTTTACCAGAACAAGGTTCGGTATTTTGGACATAAGTCTCAAAATACATATCGAATTGAGACAAAACTGGTTCCATATAAAAGTAGACACAAAGGGATTTCTAGAGATATATAGTTTGCCACATTTCAAGTTATATACTAAGATCTATGTTTTCTGGAAGTTGATGCTCGTGATTTCAGACTTTGTCTAATTGTAGAAGATATTCTTTGGATCATAAATTTCTGTGCAAAATGAGTTTGGAGGTGATTCTTATTGCATTGGAATGTAGATGATGAGGGCTTTCCGATGATATATAATTTGCCATGTTTCGAATCAAAATCAAGAATTCACTTGAAGTGCTTACTCGAGTAATATGCAGAATTATTTGAAACCTCACTCGAGGGACCACTCGAGTAATGCGGTTGGAAATGCTCTCGGCCAGATTTTGAAGCAGATTACTCGAGGGATCACTCGAGTAATGACTAAGGGTTACTCGAGTGACCACTCGAGTAATGCAACAGACAACGTCCAGAAGATTCTGGAAATCACAGGAAAGATCGTGCAACTCATTCCTCTTGCTTCTAATCATTCTAACATTTCATTATATTAGTGTTTAACGTATGTATCCAAGAATACAATGAAGATGTGATATGACATGAAAAGAAGTATGAAATCTCTGCCAGTTTTTTTCGTAAGTAATTACTCGAGTGATCACTCAAGTGATGGCCCTTGATCACTCTAGTGACCACTTAAGTGATGTAGACCAGAAAGCATGAAAATCATCTGTTTCTTATTGATTTATTATCTTCATGATTAAAAATTCATTGTATTAGTATTCTAAGCATTATTCCAAGAATATAATGAAGAAATCATGCTAAGGGAACAAAATATACTTTACGGAAGCGGATCGTCAACGTTCGTAACGGCTAGTTTTCAAATTCAAGCAACGGACGAACGAAGCAACGGATAAATTGAAATACTCACAACGGTCATATCCTACTCAACTATAAATATAGGAGATTCAACCAGAGAGCAACAAGAACACCAACAAGAACACTACAATGCAAACATGCTTATATCATGAATTATCCACTTCGACCCAACTACTCTATGTTATTATCTATTTTCTATATCATGTATATTTGAGAGAGAGATTATTTGTATTGTACTTCAGTGTTCATTATATCTACTCTGTGAGAGAGTCTGTAAACACTTCCAACTATATTTCTGAATTGATCTCAAGGTAGAGGGACCTTGAGTGGGTTGATTTCCTTACGGGGAAGTGTAGAGAGAATCGCCGGTTAGACTTTCTGCTCGTAAGACTTATAAGGTGCAAGCAGTAAAGAACGTTGCTGCTCGTAAGACTTACAGATGTGTAAGCAAGAGAGAACGTTGCTGATAGTAAGACTTGCACGGGTAAACAGGAAGGAAAGATCTTCGGGATTGCTCTGCTCGTAAGACTTGCTGTAAGGGGGAGTATCTTGGTGAGAACTTTGTAAAGGCTTTTCTTGTGCCTGGATTAAACAAGAAAATAGTGGATTTGAAAATCTCAGGAGGAGCCTGGGGATTGGACGTAGGCCATCACAGATTAGACCGAACCAGGATAAATCACAGTTTGCATACTCTCTTCCTTAAACTCTTATATTTCCAGCATATATTAACTGTTGATTTATGATTCATTACTTTCATATTTATTGCTTCCTCTAAGATGCAAAAAGATTTTCAAAGTTCTTAAGATTTTTATCTTACACCCAATTCACCCCCCTCTTGGGTGTCAGTCGATTCTAACAAATGTTTCATTATAGCCTACACCATGAGTTTGGGTGAATCCTTTTGCAACCAGTTGTGCCTTGAAGACATTTACATTGCCATCCATATCAGTTTTCTCCTTGAAAACCCATTTGTACCCGATGGTTTTTACATATTCAGGTGGATTGACTAAGGTCTATACCTAATTGTCGTACATGGATTATATTTCAGACTTCATGGCATTTAGCCATCTCTCAGAGTTTGGTCCCACTATGGCTTCTCGATAGGTGGTTGGCTCATTTTGCTCAATGAGCAACACATCACGGCCTTTAGTAACTAGAAATCCATATCTCTGAGGCTGATGCCATGTCCTATCAAATCTTCATGGACCTTGTGTTACTTGAGGAGGCTCAACAACTTATTGTGAGTCTTCTCTAATTTCCATATGTGGTTCTGTACTATCTTGTGACTCTTGAATTTCTTCGAGATGTACCTTGCTCCCACTGGTTGTTTTAGAGACAAACTCTCTTTCTAGAAACTTACCATTTTGAATAATAAACACTTTGTTATCGGTGAGATTATAGACATAGTATTCTTTTGTTTCTTTAGGATACCCCATGAAAAGGCACTTTGAGATCTGGGCACTAATTTATCAAAGGCTTGTTGCTTAACATATACCTCACATCCCTAGATCTTGTGAAAAGATAAACTTGGTTTCTTTCTAATCCATATCTCATATGGTGTCTTTTCAGTTGCCTTAGATGGAACATGATTTAGTGTGAACGCAACTGTCTCTAGGGCATGTCCCTAAAAGGACGGTGGAAGATCTATTTGACTCATCGTAGAATGAACCATATCTAATAGTGTTCGATTCCTCCGTTTAGAAATGCTATTGCATTGTGGTGTTCCTAGAGGAGTCAATTGTAAGATTATCCCACAACTCCTAAGATGATCAATGAACTCTTGGCTCAAATATTCACCACCTCGATCAGATCGAAGTGCTTTAATTGTTTTGTCAAGTTCGTTTTGTACTTCATTTTGGAATATTTTGAACATTTCAGAAGATTCAGATTTATGTTTCATTAGATAGATATAGCCATATCTACTAAAGTCGTTTATAAATGTAATGAAGTATACATAACCTCCTCTGGCAGCTATATTTAATGGTCCATATACATCTATATGTATGAAGCCCAATAATTCAGTGCCCTCTCACTGTGCCTAGTAATGCCATGTTTGGTGGGATGGAATTGGGATGAGAGAAGTGGAAGTGGAAGTGGAAGTGGAATTGAAAAATAAGGTTGTTTGGTATAACTAATCTCACTTCCCTAGAGAACCCAGTTCCACAAAAAATGGTAGAAGTGACTTCCTACCAAATACCCATGGAAGTCACTTCCAGCCCCATTTCCTCCCTGAAAAAATGGCTCCCTGACCATTTTACCCATTAACCTACTCCTCCCATCATTGGTTTCGCGGTCACCATTTCGGCACCCATCACTATCACAGTTACTGGCACCTAACCGGCAACTTGATCCTCCATCTGTGGTGAAAGTCCTCCACCAGCGACAACAGTGACAGACCTCCACCAACGACAGCAGACACGAACCTCCCCCATCTACAGTAGTGACCGACCTCTACCAGCGATATTCCTCCGTCATCTTTAACCTTTGCCCCCACTTTAATCTATGACCTTCAACCAACGACGACCCTCCACCAGTGAACATGTTTCCATCGTCGTCTCTCTCTGCCAGTAAATGTGACTTTACCGTTGTCTCCCATGACAACAAACGCAACTTTGTCGACATCTTCCTTAGACAGCAAACGTGACTTTGACAGCCCTCCACCATGTTGACTTTGTTCATCCAAGGTTTCAATTTCCTTCTAGCATCTATTGATTTTGATTTCTGTTCAGAAAAAAAGATTTGGTGTGATTTCCATTGCTGATCTAGTTCTTGATTTGAAAAGGAAGTGGAATTGTGATTTGATTTATGGTTGAGTTTGGATTTGATTTCTTCGGTAACAATGATGGACAATTCCGGTGAATGTTGGTTGTGGCTGTGGATGCATTTTTGTGATCAATGGTTGTTGGTTTGCTGGTTTTCAGCTGGGGAGATTTTTGTTTTTGGATTGAGGGTATTTTGGTATTTTTCTATTATTAAAACATATTTTAATTAAAATTTATATCTCACTTCCATCAACATACCAAACATACTTTAAAACACACTTCCACCTCTACTTTCTCTTCCATTTCCACTTCCATTTCCATTAAAAACTCTTCCACCGTACCAAACAGAAAGGTGCCTTTGTCATCTTTCCTAATAAGCAAAATTTGCATGTATCATATAATTCAAAATCAAATGAGTTAAGAAATCCATCTTGATGGAGTTTGGAAATGCGGTTCTCATTTATATGGCCTAGACAACAATGCTATAGATAGGTTATATTGAAATCGTTTGATTTTATCCTTTTAGTAGTTACGTATGTTATATATATTCCCATTATTAGGATGTTCTAAATTTAATATATAATGACCAACATGCAAATCACCATCAGTATAGAAAATGTCATTACGATAAATAGAACATTTACCATTCCTAGTAATGAAAGTATAACCTTCCTTATCCAAATAAGAAAGAGAAACAATGTTACTACTTAAAGCAAGAACATAATAGCAATTGTTCAAAACTAACAAAAACCTACTAGGCAGAACTAATTCATAAGTGCCTATGGCTAAAACAACAACTCTTGCTCTATTTCTAACTCGTAGGTCTACCTTGCCCTTCTTCAACTTTCTACCATCCTTTAGACCTTGCACATTTATATAAATGTGAGAACCACATGCGGTATCTAATACCCATGTAGAGGAAGTAGAAAAATTAATATCTATAACATAAATACCTGAAGCGATAGCCTCGCTATCCTTCTTGTTCTTTTTTTAGATCTTCGAGGTAGAGTTTTCAATTCCTCTTCCAATGACCAGGTTCATTGCAGAAGTAGCAGACTCCTTCCTTTGGAAGCTTTGCCTTCTTGGGTGTAGGCTTGGTTTCGAGCTTGTTTGACTCTTTGGTCTTACCACCTAAGCCATTACCCTTCCATTTGCCCTTCCCTTTCTTTTTTATACCCTTTCCTTTCTGAACCATCAAAACAGTACTGGGCTTTTTCTTAATGCTTTGCTCAGCAGTTTTGATCATCTCATGCAGCTCAGAAATTGATTTCTCCATGTTGTTCATGTTATAGTTCATGAAAAACTAGTCATAACTCTCTAAGAGTGAGTTCAGGATCAAATCCATAACTAACTCCTGGCTCAATGGAAATCCAAGCCTCTCAAGGTGATCAATATAGCCTTTCATCTTTAACACATGAGTACTAATTGATACACCTTCAGCCATCTTGCAAGAATATAAGGCCTTTGTGGTCTCATACCTTTCTTGCCTTGCCTGTTGCTGGAACATTTCCTTGAGATGGACAATCATCTCATGAGCCTCCATAAGTTCCATATCTATTTCGAGCTTTGGAACCATAGTGGCAAGCAAGAGGCAACCTACATCCACAAAGTCATCCTTATGCTTCGTGTAAGCATATCTTTAAGCTCTTGGAGCATTGGCCACAGGCTCCTCAGGAATGGGTTGATCTAGGACATAAGCCTTTCTTTCCTGCTTGAGAACAATTCTCAAGTTCCTGAATCAATCAAGAAATTTTGTCCCATTGAGTTTGTCCTTCTCAAGGACTAATCGCAACGATAGTGTAGCAGTATTACTGGTTGACATTATTCTACAATTAAAATATGCAAAATTAGATAGTAATCTCCCACTAAATTAACAACCCTCAAAATAATAATTAGTGGGCTAAGATCCATATTTGGCTTAAACTTAAGTCCACTTTGGCAAGACGCTTAAATTCAAGTTATTTATTTAGGTAACCTATTTACTAATTAAATCACATGTAACTCTTAGATCTTTATGGGATTCAATCATCATATGATCCAGCATGTTTAATCCTATCTAACGCCTTGAGATTCAAACCGTTTTGTTAATCTCAATTAAGTCAAAACAATAATGAATATTATGAGCAATACCATTACTCAAGCTTGTCTCATCAAGATAACTCAAGTGCATCTACTTTGGTGGTTTCCACAATTGAGCGATCTAGGTTTTGACAAGTATTCATTAATTGATGGCATTATGACTTAAGATTTGATTCAGAGGGCTCAATTAATTAGTTTTGTTTATATGAATGCAATCGTGGTCGTATCTCATATAGATAAATACATATAAAAGAAAAAGTATTCATGCAATGATCCAATCAAAAGCATAATATAAACGTGACACAACATGGCTTACCTAACCTTAAAATCCTCCCAAGCCAATGAGAGGACTTCTCTAAATAAGAAAAGAAATACATTGAGAGAAACCTCGTTTAAACATTCGAGGGGAGTGAGATGAGAAGAGAATGTACATTGAGAGTATTTAGAGGAAGGCACAACATGCAGGCTGTAATTAAATATTACAACCCTTTGTAAAAAATCTAAAGCCATGTTGTTCACCAGACCCAAACAAGTATGAAGAATAAACCACAATAAGAATTCACACAATATGAAAAACAATAATTGTCGTGATTAGATTATATCACGCTAAGAACAGGTAGTCATAGGTTTAATTGATCTTAATAAATTAAATTTAAAACTAGCACAATATAATAATATCATATAATATATATACATATATATAATATGTATTTCAAAAATACATACATATATATATATATATATATAAAATATTATTAATGAATATTATATTATATTATATATATATATATATAAAATTCATCCACTCTAGATTAAACATTATCTTGTGTTGGGCCATTCTTGTGCGCGACCTTGTAGGCCCATACGAAGTTGGCAGTGGGCTAAGAACTATACTAACCCACAAGTCGCAAGCGGCCTCTAGCAAGACATTACGACTACCCAATTCATATGAGGATCGTTAACACGATGCAACCTGTCATACAACCATGTCACGTCCCTTTTGTCACATGATATATCGGTCAAGGATGAGTCATGGATAATGTCATTCTCTTGTTCCTGACCATTACTTTCTTGATTCTTGAGTAGTCTGACAATAGAAATGGAAACCCCTTTACATCATAGTATGGCCATACATTTCTTAGACTCACTCATCGAGGGGCCCAGTAATATCTCTCTACTAATGTGAGGGAAAAATTCCATCTTGATCATTCATATTCCTCTGCATGAAAAACTACCAAGCCCAATCGTAGCCTTTATCATCACCCGGTCAAAACTAACTTTTGACTAGTTCAAAGCTTAGTAATTCTCATGTAGGAATCCATGATGACCTCAGGTCAAAGGGCATTGTGACGTGGTTATACATGAGAAAAACTTATGACTTGATCCATGTAGTTTTCTCATAGTGGGTCGGTCCAGCACCTTGTACTCTTACAAGTGCCCTAGACTTTGATTCATATTTCCATATCTTATCAATGTCATACTGGTCTTGTTTTATCTCTGCTCCTGCATAGATGACCGACGAGGGACATTTTAAGACAATCTTTATATTTTTCCAAGGATACAATTATCACAGTTAACATGCAAATGACATGATAACAAAATGGAGAAATTTTATTAAATTAATAATGTTCAAAGTACAAGATTGGCCCTTTGGGCACAATTTCCAACACCTTAACCCTTCTGCTCTAGGAAGAATTTCCCTTACTGGGCTCACCGTGATTGCTACCACCCTTGGTTAGGTCAAGGTCCCTCAAATTGTTCTCTGTAATTCGACACTCCTCCACAGCTTTATTAAATTCAGTAAATTGTTGGGAGACTAACCTTTTTCTCATTTCACGTCTCAATCCTTTGATCAACATGTCAAAGCTCCACTCCTCATCACCCATGCATCGTAGGTAAGAGGAGTAACAGGCTTGTGGATAAATTGAGACGGGTAATAATCAAAAATCACTTCACCACCCTACTGTATAGATGGGAATTCTGATTCTTTTTTTAGCCTAACTGACTTAGGAAAATACTTGTGATTAAATTTTTCCTAGAACAGCTCCTAGTTCACAGGCACATTCAGGTCTGCAATGTCAAAGAATTGTTCCTCTACCACCTGTTAACATATCCCTCTAGCTTATAAATAGCCAGTCGTGCCCTCACCTCAGTTGGGCATTCTAATACTTCAAAAATCTTCTCTAGTTGGACTGGCCAATCTTCCACTACTTAGGGGTCAAATCTTCCCCTAAATGCCAGAGACAGATGTTTACAGAACTTGGAGACCTAGAATTGTATATCTCTTTTATTTCGGGGCTGGCACCCTATACGATTCTTGGTTCAGTTTAGTATGTTGTTGTGACTCCTCAAGTTTAGTTGACCCTTCTTGTGTTTCTTCATGATTTGTCTCAACATGTATGGAAGGTTCTTTGTCCTCATTTTGTTTTTCTTTAACCTCTCGAAAGCTCTTCCCTTAACTCATATATCATATCCCGCTGCTCTATTAATATACCCATCATCTGTTGAATGGAATTAGATGGGTTGTGACTTATCTCTTACACCTCCAGTTCCACACGTCTAACTTTTGGTTGAACCATTATTTCTTTTCACTCTCTACAAATGATTCACAATATCACTATCACACTAGATGTATACACATATTCCTTAAAACTCAACTACCAACAAATAACAGGAACACATATATGTATACCACAAACAGTTATGGGTTAGCAACCATTAACTAAAACATATAGAACTCTTCCAACTACCCTAACAACAACCTACCCTTACCAGGAACTTTGGCTCTGATACAAAAAATGTAACCCCCGTAAATTAAAGCCTTAAATATGGTTAAAAAATGTGTCATAAATTTAAACTGGAAACAAGAGAATAATTTTCAACTCATTAGAGGTCTTGACTTGAAGACAGGATTTGGTACTATGATAAAATGAATTTTCAAAAACTTTTCAAAACTTGTTTATTAAAGTTTCACTTCTACTTTTTAAATCTATTTGGCCTGTTCGGTTTTGTTCCATTCATTAATATCAGAGTACTTAACAAAATTTTCCGATGAACTTTTGGGTTATATTCATTTACTATTAGGGTCTACAGGGCATAATCGCCAGACTTAGTTCCCATATCGGGGATTACATACAAATACACAAGTCTATGGTTGATACATCCACTTTTACTACATTGAACTTATATTTACATCATATACATTTATCTAAAAGTTTGATAACCAACATAAAACCCTAATCTCCTATCCCTGTACTAGCCACCCTTGTTTACTTGCTTCTCTTTTGATCCACTTGCCCTAACTGTAGGTTAGTCATTGAAAAGAGTGAGATTTATATGAATCTCAGTAGTAACATTTCACTCATATGATATATAATTTCCCAAAGCATGGAAGCAATCATCACAAAGTAGCATTCATAACAGCATTCACATTCATAACATTTGTCACGTTCGTTATAGTTCTTAACATTCGTGACATTCGTAACAATTCGTGACATTTGTCACATTTGTCATAATTCTTAACATTCATGACATTCATAACAATAGATGATATGCATATATTTACAAAGCATTATACATGATATAAAAGAAGGAGTTACTACCTTTTCCTTTCCGCTCTTGATCAGGTACAAGTTTCCTACGCTCAGGGCATATTTCAAATCCTATAAATCAGAATGAAGGACAACAAGTTATTACCTATTTCAATTCTTAAATAACTCCAAAATACTTGGGATTGGTTATCATTTAATCCCTTTGGTGGTTGTGAGAAGCTGAAACAAAAGCATAAAAGGATTGGGAAGAGCTAGACCCGTTACCGCTATTCAAAAATGTAAAGTGCTGAAAGTGGGGGTTGGCCACGGCTGAGGGATGCTCTGGTCATGGCCAAGGAATGGTCAGAAACATTTTAGCTGCAGCCAAAAACCTTTGGTCGCAGCCAAAAATAGTCAGAAGCTTTATGCCGCGGCCAAGAAAACTCCTGTCTCTTGGCTGAACTTCTAAAAATCATAACTAAATCTACAAAACTCAAAATGGAGTGATTCCAAATCCTACCTTAAGCTTTTTAAGTCCTGTATACAGGAAAAATATGAAACTCTACACATATTCAACCACAAAAATACAGAATTCCATGAATTTACATACTGTTTCAGAATAGACTCCAGTTTCAACCTCAAACTTTGGAAATGCATAACCTCCAAAACACACATCTAAATGACACCCATTTTACGTCATTTTGAAGCTTGAAAAATCTCTATTTAACTGGAAAGTTTCAGAATAGACTCCAGTTTCTACCTCAAACTTTAGACACTATTTAGTGTGTGTTTGGATTAGCATTTGGAAAATAGCTTTTATGATTTACAAGGTAAGTATGTGAGAAAAGTTTTGTCTCGATTTGCTGAAAAAGGCTTTTGAAACCACAATTTAGGGGTTACCCAAACACACAAACTCATTCAAAGCTGCCATGCAAACTAGTTGCCCTACATAGAGTTTTCATTGACAAAACTTCCAACTTTTCAACATATGTTTCCCATTGTTAGAATTCACAACCGCTACTCCCCACATAATTTTTCACGTAGAATCTAATGGAAACATCAAAACAATCAAATTCACATTCCTTTCATAAGCTCTATTTTAGGCAGAATTTAACACAAATTCAAACAATTTCCAAACTTTCCATCCAAGTCTCAAGCTAATTCCATTTATCCAAACCACAATACAAGACACCATAATAATCATCAAAACATCAAAAACTCTCTAAACCCCAATATACAAGAAAATAAGGAAACAATTTCACAAGCCAAAGTTCTCAACCAATAATCACAATTTATATATCAAAGGGTTGTTTTGCGCACCTCTACCACTTCTCTAGTTTGTTCTTTGATTCTCCAACCTCTAGTTTTTCTTGAGCACACCAAACACCACCTTTTGAAAATCTAAAATCATACAAATGAAGCTTTCATCAAGGGGAATAAGGTTAGGGAAGAGGTTTTTAACACAAGAGGTCATCTATAAGGTCAAAACTTAAGAAAAGAGCTCACCTTCAACCTTGAACTTCTTTCTCTTTCCTCCTCCACCTTAGCCGACCTTGAGAGCTTAAGAGAGAGAGCGGGATGTCTTAAATGATCCTATCTTCAGCCCTCCCATGCTCTTAGCTGAAATTGAGAAGGGAGAGATAAAGAGTTTGAAATTAATTATTTGACCTTTGAAAGTTTTGTTGCTTAGTCCATGTGATGCCAAGTGTCATCATCCTATGGATTCTCCAAAAGCATGTAACTATTTAGTTACTCTAACTAATTCTATTAGCCATTTAGTCACACCTCTTACTATTTTAGCTAATAGTCAATTTCTTCTTTAGTTACTGACTAATTGGCCGAGAAATTTCTTTCTTCCCGTTTTCCCCTGACTATGGCAATTTTAGTTAGATTGCCATTTGGTGCATTATCTAATCCCATTTCCTCTTGCCATGCACCCTTCCCTTTAATACGCATGTTATTATTTTAATGCGCTAAGTGAATTAGATCGGGCTGACCAAACACTAAAGACCCATAGGTTAACGACCATTATACGGGCTTTTTGTCAGAGAATGCCCTATTTTTAAATAAAAGGATTTGAACTTGATGGGTGATAATGAATTTGCAAACCGGTTTGAGACCATATCTACATTATTTTTTAAAAGTTTTTGAAATAGCCACTCAAGTGTAGGTTTAAACCTTGTATTCAAATCAGGATTTTAACAATTTATGATAGAACACTGTCTCGAGTTTGTAATCATTACATAGTTAGAACTCTTCTAAATGCTTAAGAAAATATGGTGTTACAATTTGCCTCTCCCTTATGTAGATCATGGAGAGAAATGTATAGCTACCTCTAGTACTTAGTCTAACATTTCCCCTTTGATGCTTTGTAGTACACTCCTTCATCAACTCTTCTATAAGAAACCATATTTGTTCTAGCATTTGATAATATTATTTTTAGAGCTTTTTATACTTTTTGTCCAAGTTATTTCTTTGAGGTTGCCCATGACCATTATATTTTGTCTTGGTCAATCCAAATCTGGTACCCCTACGGAGACCAGGATGGTCAGGCCCCAATGTCTTCGCCAATATATCCTCATCTGTTGAAAGGCAACCCCTTGTGTTGTAACTTCCTAGACATTGTGTAATACCCCAAATTTTAGGACTAGAGGCTAGAGAATAAGCCTAAATAAAATAGACTACTAAGCCTATTTTAGTAAGAGTTCCAGGAATGAGTCAAAATGACATTGAACCTGACCCAGATCCACAAGAAAGGGGAATTAGTGTCTAGAAAGAAGAAACAAGAGAAATGTAAAAAAAGAAAAGAAATAATGGCACAGGAAATAATATTGCTATAATTAAAGGCAAAAGAGACAATTGCCACTTGATCTTTGAGGTTAAAATTGGAAGACAAAATGAGGGCCTAGGATTTGCTCTTGAAAAGCAAGAGTAATGATGAAGATGAAAAAGCGAATTAATTTCTTCCCTCATGCTATAAAAAAATAGTCCAAACAGGGCAAGGAAGGAAAAAAGAGAATAGCTTGGTCAATTAGTCAAAGTTTGGGAACTTTTCCAACTTAGGAATTTATTGAGCGATGGCAAGATAAAAGAAACAAAATGGGCCAACATTTTCCTCCATTTGGCAGCCCATATTTTTGTCTAAGAGTGGAAGAAAAGAGGAAAGAAAAGTCAACAATTACCATGGTAAAGTTTACCATACATGGTAAATAAATTTGGCTTGTGCAAGAAGGAGAAATTGTGGCCACATGATTAATTCTTTTTCCTTATTTCTTTTAGGCAATTTTTGTTAGATATGATTAGTTTTGATGATGTCAAATATAGATATGAAATGATAAGAGCAAAAAGTTTATATAATGTATTTCTTTGACTAACTACTATATTTAATGTTACATATTTTGTAGATTAGTCAAGCAAAGAATGAAGAAGATTGAATTAATGAGAATGATTATCAAGAGGAAAATAAAAAAGAAAGATATTGAAGAATGAAGAACTTGGAAGATCTATCAAGAATATCAAGATTCAAGTTGTTAGAAGTGATACTGGAGGTTTCTATGATGATACCGGAGGCTTCTATGATCAAATGATGGTTGGAATAGGTTAATACGAAGCTAAGATGACTTATATGTGAGTTATGGCACTTCTAGGGGAGTTATACTCGAGCATAAAGCTCAATACTCGAGCACAGGATGAACTCACTCGAGCACGGGGTGACTCTGTTCTACTCTGTTTTACTTTCAGCCTGACAGAGGTTCGGTATTTTGGCCATATCTCTCAAACCACATGTCGGATTGACCCGAAACCATTGGCATATAAACGAAGACTCACAACACGTAAACTTTGTACCAAGATCACATTGAAAGAAGCTCAAATGAAGGAGATATGATCTATGGAAGAAGACAGTGAAATCACCGTCACTTTTCAACACAGGTTCGGTATTTTGAGCATAACTCACAAACCATACATCGGATTGAGACGAGACCAGTGCCAAATGAAACGAGACTCAAAGAGCTTTCCATGGATAGGTAATTTGCCTAATTTGAACCTATATTCAAGTAGCTATGCCTTTTGGAAGTTGATGCTTGTGTAGTCTAGCGAAATAGACACTCTTTCGATCATAACTTACAGAATACAACGAGTTTGGAGCTGATTCTTTTTGCATTGGAATGCAAATGGTAGGAGCTTTCTTATGATACATCATTAGAATCAAATAAACAAATTTTTTCTAAAGTGGCCCCACATCACCCGTGAGTGCAAAAACGCACTCTTGAAAAATGTTGTGCGAGTGATGTCCAGAAGCAGCTGAATCGTGAAGAAACTTACAACACTCGAGCACTAGGATCCATACTCGAGCATTAGACTATTTCTCACTCGAGCACATGCAAGCTTTGTATAGTGTTTTAACCGAAAATGATTTTGAGAAAATTAGATTTTGTTCTAATGCTAAACATATCTGGGACACTCTTGATTCTATTTATGCTTCTAACAATTGTGTTGAAGTTGAAAGTATTGACAGTTCGTGTGAAACTACACACTACGCATCTACTATGCATGAACAATTGGAAGTTGATGATGAAGATGAAGAAATCATAGAACACTTCCATACAGTCAACATGGATAGACAAGAAGAAGAGGATTCACGAAAAGTGTTCATTATGGACGAACATGAAAAATCACTCTCCAAAACTCAAGATGAACTTAAGGTAAAAAGTTCCAATTCTTTGTGTGATTTTTGTAAAACTGATTTTCAAAGTCTACAAAAGTTTGTTTCTCAACCAATTGTTGATTCTATTGAGAAAAGCAAAAATGTTTTCAAATATGCTGGAAAATTTGTTCGGAAGAAAGAATGTTCAAATAAAATCCATTCGAATTTCTACTCTCATGATCGACATAATAGTTGCATGATATCCCATAATGCATATCTTGATACAATTTGCAATTACTGTGGAAAATCCAGTCATATTTCTCATACATGCTATATTAGAAGAAATTCCCATGTGAGAAATAAGTATATTTAGGTACCGAAGAAACATGTAAAGGTTAATACTAACAATCAAGGACCCAAGTATATGTGGGTACCAAAATGTCCATCTAGTACTTTATGTATGCAGGATGATCCAAAAAGAAATGGACTTAAGGGTAAGGAGAAGATGAAAAAGAAGCCAAGAGTTTCTCATGCGCCAATAAAGAGGTTCATATCATTTATATCAAAAAGGAGAACTCTCAAGGCACCCATTGCTGGAGCTACAGAGTATAACCAGAGAAAGAAGCAATGGATAAAAGGAGTATGTTCTACCTCAACGAAGGGCTATCACAATGTACCATTCAACTATCTTGAGAAGAACAAGAAGAGGAGGATCTCTCATTCACAAAGAAAAAGATTCTCGAAGTCTACATCACATGAGAAAGCTTTGCATAATCCCAAAGCCAAATATGCAAAAACAGAACTTCAAAGAAAGATGCAGTGGGTATGCAGAAGCAATCCTTCAAGCATCTAACGTAAAAGTAATCAACGGTAAAACTTCCTACAGTATCATCTTTAATATTTATTGAGGTTTATACCTTGTTACTTGTTACCTTAGGTATGAGCATTGCACATATGTTTTCACAATCTTTAGAAAAATCGTACGTAAAGAGTTGCAATGTTTGTTAGTCTAACTTGTTATGCATATACATACTTCATGAGAAAACAATGTTTATGCATAAAGTCATACTTAATTCATTATGTTCAATTTCTTTGAAGTGACTATATTCTTAGAGCATGTGAATTATGATTCTTTCAAGCTAACCATAAGTGGATCCAAGTAGAATTGGATACCCCAGGAAGAAAAATGGTTATATGATTTTTGCAGGAACAATTTGAAAAAGAAGCATGACATTAGAGTGCAAGGCATGTTAACACTCGAGTACTGGTTGATAACTCGAGTATAGATTTAAATCCTATGCTCTGCTTCTAGTTTGTAAAACAGGGGTTAACAAAGTATGTAGAAACTCTACAGACACTCTCATGTTCATCAAGAATAATGTCACACACTCGAGTGAGACGTGAGCACACTCGAGTACATAGAGAACTCACCTGAAAGTGCAACAAGAACTCATGAAAGCCACAGACACAAATGCATAAATTAGCTTCAAAACATAGATTACTCAAGTGATCTTGGAGGACTTGAGTACAAAGATACAAGGTGATGGAAATTAACTTGGGTGTCTACAAGTTACACTCAAGCCAGGTACACTGTATCAGTAATTTCAAAACTCAACCATCGTACTCATTCTTTCCAACTCATTTTGAGTGGTTAATTCTTGCTCATTACTATATACCATTAGCAATCAATGATTTATGGTTTTTCAGAATATTTTCATATTGCTAAATGTATTGAAATAGAATTATGCATAATTTTTCTATGCATTGGAAATTTGAAATGCACATTTCATAAATTTACTTGGATTTCAAATTCATCTTGTTATAAAAATGCATACACATTATTTGAAAATTATTCATATCTTGTTTGCATTCAAATCGGTTTCAAAATTGGAAGTTAATATTTTTATACTGAAAGTCAGAATGCTTCAAATTCATTTATCAAAGTATTTTCCCATCATTGACACATTGATCTTAAATGTGCTATCCAATACTTGAACTCTCTTCAGTCTTTATTCCTTAACATGCTAGACCTTACGTCTAAACAAGTTAACTATCTATATGAGTGTCAAGTATATTCCCTTGATAAGAATTCAACTTGTGAAAGCCTTGTGCCTAATGCATAAATCATTAGTTGGCCATGTTATTCCAAGCATTATAAATGTTCTTTAGTGCATTGAATCTTAATGCATTAACCATTATTGTGGAATAACTTACCGGGATAATATTCTAGAACTCTAGTCATTTGGATCAATGAGTATGTGCTTCATGATCCATAAATTCTTATACTCATATTGTTGCTCAAATGCATTACCATTTGTCTTCATCCATTTTTTTGAGTAACTAGAATCTTGCACTTTAAGTCTTGCTACCTTGAATATTTATCCATTTTAAGACGCAACTCTAAGAGGCAAGGTTATCTCTTGATCAATACTAAAGTCATCATGCTTATATATGTCAAGATAAGCCATTTTGGCTAATTCATTTTTCATATGACTTTTATTCTTGAGAAAATTCTCCAACATGTTAACTCTTACAATTAACATGTTATTTTAGTTGAATTCCTTAGTGAAGCTTTCTGATATATATTTTATAACTGTTGACTTCCATTGTTTTTGGCATAAGCATCGGTATTTAACAAGCTTCATAAATGAGTTTTCATGCATTCAAAATCTTAATGTCATGATGCATATTTATGATTTGAAAGAACATTTGAGATTTTGAAACAATTTGCATATCTCATTATCATTCTTGAAAATTTGGTTTCATTCATGATTTATCATTTCATAAAAGTTGGTCATTATGGATAGATTCTCTACTCTCTTTGATCCAACTTACATGGATTGCACGAAAATCTTATCAATGACATATCTTTTAAAATGTATTTACAAATTGTCATTGATCTTTGAAATCATCATTCTTGGTATTATTTGTCCATTACTCTTTATTATTCAATTGCTTGAATTTATTTAATTGGGTAAAGAATTATATTTTGATCTTTGTTGGTTTATGATACTCTTTGCTGAAATTTCATATGATTAATTGCATAAGAGCATAAGAGTTTCTATGTCTAATATTGTACGGACCCAAAAGAAGATGGGTACCAGAGAGCATATGTTTATACTTTTACAGGAGTTGATCAAGATGCTTTCATTTTGGATACAAAGGTCAGAGGCTAACAGAAAAGGCATGACTGATAGTGTTGCAGCGTGAGTTGAAGCAGAATATGTGATATTACTCAAATGACATGCCACCACTAGCAAATAACTAGCTAGTGATACAATCAGAGAAAGAGAAAGAGAAGGAAGATCTCTTAGTAGACCCAGCGAAGATTATTTCAAAGCAGCACAGAGCCAAGAATAAGTTTATCCAATATGAATCTTTGTTGCCTACCCACCTTCCTTATCGTTTCAAGGTGATCAGACATTTTCACTATGATATGGAGCCAACAGAGATGTTTAAAGGAAGATGCTGAGATGCACAGAATCATCAAGCTTGATGAGCCTATGAGGATTCTTAACTACTATCCTAGCTCTATGTCTAAATCTTCACTAGATTATCTGCTATACCTACACTAGAGTTATAGTGAACAAGGCCAATAAATGAGAGACAACACTTTGCTAGAGTTGGTCTCCATTCTTTGGTCCATTTGTCTAAGGCTTTCTGAGAGAGGAGGTTCAACTCTTTCACATAAAGCTTACTACAAACAATACTGAGATAATCAGTCAATGATAAGATGAAGTAGCTGTGTGACTTAGTAAACCAGAACTTCAAAGTTCTATTTGAGATTATGGATGACAAAATAAGGGCATTATGTGCTATGGTGAAATTAAAAGTTCTCAATGATGTTTGCTAAGCAAGGGGCACATACTAAGCCAATATGCGCATAAAACCTTACTCCGAGCTCAACTTGGTATCTTCAAGTAGCAATAGAGATTACATCGTCAGATCACATATTTAGACAGTAACTAGTCAATGATGTATCAATGGACTACAGAGGATTATGACTCGAGTGATTACGATATTACTCGAGTGAGGTATTGTATTCTTGCTTAATTCAAAATCCTTGAGTTGTATCACTTGAGTATACAATCGAGTAATGATTGAGTAGAATCACTCAAGTAACCACTCAGGTGATATTGGGTTGTATCTCTTAAAACCTCTGATTAGCAATTGCCATTTAATTTCTCTCTAAATCTTTCAAAATCATTTTCTCTATAAAGTTTCCAATGGTTTCTCAAATCCAAGAGAGTTATTAACTGTTTTCCTAATGAAAATGTTTAAAACCATGCATCAATTAAGGGGGAGCTTCACATTCACGTGTTTTATATGTTGAAAGCTCATCTCCTATTTGAAAGAAAATCCTTTTAATATACTCATCTATATTCACCATGTCTTGATTAGTTTTGATGATGAGTTATTCTTACATTGTTCTTTTCATGATCTTAATTTTAATATATCATAAGGAAAGGAATAGTTTGTTACTTGATTGACCTAACAATTCTCTTTGCAAAGAAAGATTAAATTATGACAGGAGAATTTGTTGTGTGCAATAGCATTCCTCAACATACTACAAGAAGACTCTATCAACCTTGAGGATGTTTTTAACGCTCAGTCAAGGAATATATATTGGCTACAACATTCAAAGTAATATAACTGAGCATTGAACATGATAAACAGAAGCTCAACTCAATTGGAGAATCCTGGCAACAACATGAATATATATTGAGTTGCATAACAGAAGTGTGGTGTACATCATCATGAACTAGCATTGCCAAAGGATAAAGTAACGGACTTCATGGAGCGCTTCATCAATTTTCAAAATCTACATAAACATTTCTAAACCTTTTCTCTTTACATTTCAAGAATACGTTTCATATATTCTATTTATCTTGATTATAAAAGTTTTCTTGAAAACCTCTCCAAAATTTTTTTTAGTTCCCTCTCATTAAAAATGAAAGTACTTTCACATAGGGGGAGTGTAAACTATTTTCTTGGTTCATTCATTTTGATTAAAGTCATTTCTACTCTATTTACTTCTCCACAAGCCTTACTTCTTTATATATTTCAAACTTTTTGCTGATGTCAAATAGGGGGATAAAAATATAAGAAAAATATGTATGTTGCATTATATATAATACGTATGTTGCACTTTGCATTATATATGTATGTTGCACTTCATGCACTTCATTCAGACATATTTTTCTTAAAGGATTTATCATCATCAAAAAGGGGGAGAATGTTAGATATGATTAGTTTTGATGATGTCAAATATAGATATGAAATGATAAGAGCAAAAAGTTTATATAATGTATTTCTTTGACTAACTACTATATTTAATGTTACATATTTTGTAGATTAGTCAAGCAAAGAATGAAGAAGATTGAATTAATGAGAATGATTACCAAGAGGAAAATAAAAAAGAAAGATATTGAAGAATGAAGAACTTGGAAGATCTATCAAGAATATCAAGATTCAAGTTGTTAGAAGTGATATTGGAGGTTTCTATGATGATACCGGAGGCTTCTATGATCAAATGATGGTTGGAATAGGTTAATACGAAGCTAAGATGACTTATATGTGAGTTATGGCACTGCTAGGGGAGTTATACTCGAGCACAAAGCTCAATACTCGAGCACAGGATGAACTCACTCGAGCACAGGATGAACTCACTCGAGCACAGGATGAACTCACTCGAGCATGGGGTGACTTTGTTCTACTCTATTTTACTTTCAGACTGACAGAGGTTCGGTATTTTGGCCATATCTCTCAAACCACACGTCGGATTGACCCGAAACTATTGGCATATAAATGAAGACTCACAACACGTAAACTGTGCACCAAGATCAAATTGAAATAAGCTCAAATGAAGGAGATATGATCTGTGGAAGAAGACAGTGAAATCACCGTCACTTTTCAACACAGGTTCGGTATTTTGAGCATAACTCACAAACCACACATCGGATTGAGACGAGACCAGTGCCAAATGAAACTAGACTCAAAGAGCTTTCCATGGATAGGTAATTTGCCTAATTTGAACCTATATTCAAGTAGCTATGCCTTTTGGAATTTGATGCTTGTGCAGTCTAGCGAAATAGACACTCTTTCGATCATAACTTGCAGAATACAACGAGTTTGGAGCTGATTCTTTTTGCTTTGGAATATAAATGGCAGGAGCTTTGTTATGATACATCATTAGAATCAAATAAACAAATTTTTTTAGAGTGGCCCGACATCACCCGCGAGTACAAAAACGCACTCTTGAAAAATGTTGTGCGAGTGATGTCCAGAAGCAGATAAATCGTGAAGAAACTTACAACACTCAAGCACTAGGATCCATACTTGAGCATTAGACTATTTCTCACTCGAGCACATGCAAGTTTTGACATGAGAGTGTTAACCCGAGAAGAAGCTTGTATGTGAAAACAAGAAGCGCACTCGAGCATGACTGGTTGTGCTCGAGTGATGTCTAGAATTCACTCGAGCATATGCGAGTGAAGAGCAGAAAGTGCTTGCCCGAGAGCAAGTAAGAAAGTGAAATTATACATGCACTCAAGTGAGGCTTCTTTGCACTCGAGTGAGGTCCTGACAGAAGCAACGTAGAAGTTCAGACTCTCATAGCCATCAATCCAAACATGGTTAAATGTTATACAATCATTATGTTTTCACTTGTTATTGTTCCTAAACATTAACTAACATATATTTCAAGTGTAAAACAGGAGATTAAATATTTGGATTGCATCTTCAAGAATGGAGTTTATGGCAAATATCTTCACTCAACGTGATGAGTCACAGAAGCCAGAAATTCATCTTTTGACCAATGAGCCAACATACCCATGACTAAAATTTCATCATATTAGTGATTAAGTATTTTCCAGTGTGAAACAAGAAATTTAATGTTGAGATTACATATTCAAATGAAAGAGTCAACTGTGGCGGGCGGCATCATTACACACCGAGTATTAGCTACCTACCACGACAAAAGTTTGACCCACCATGAGAGATTGTCTGGAAACTCAAACGTATTCATCCCGCTCCACAATGTGATGTACAGCTCATAATGAGACATACCGCTCCTCAACGTGACGCTCTGCTTTGCAATGGAAATCTCATGGTAGCGTGTTTTTCAAATATGCTCAACGGTCAAATGAAGCAATGGGACTCCAACGGATGAATGCTTACAACGGTCATCATCTTCATCAACTATAAATGAGAAAGCATTCAACGTCGATGAAAAAAAACAGCGAGCAACTACGTGAAAAATGATAGAAATGTGAATCCTCTGCTTCTACCCAAACACGCTCTGTTTTCCAGTTTCTATATTACTTATCGTTGAGAGAGTGATTATTTGTATTGTACTTCAGTGAGTATTATACCCACTCTGTGAGAGAGTTTGTAAAAACTTTTAACTATATTTCTGAGTTGATCTCAAGGTAAAGGGACCTTGAGAGGGTTAATTTTCTTACGGAGAAGCTGTAGAGAGAATTGCCAGTAAGACATTCTGCTCGTAAGACTTACAAGGTACAAGCAGTAGAGAACATTGCTGCTCATAAGACTTACAGGGGTGTAAGCAGGAGAGAATGTTGCTGCTCGTAAGACTTGCATGAGTAAGCAGGAGAGGAAGATCTTCGGGATAGCTCTGCTCGTAAGACTTGCCGTAAGGGGGAGTATTTCAGTGAGAGATTTGTAAAAGGTTTCACAAGTATCCGGCTAAACTTGTGGTATTGTAAAGGCTTTTCTTGTGCCTGGATTAAACGAGAAGATAGTGGATTTGAAAATCTCAGGAGGAGCCTGGGGACTGGACGTAGGCCATCACAGATTGGACCGAACCAGGATAAATCACAGTTTGCATATTCTCTTCCCTAAACTCTTATATTTCCAGCATATATTATTTAATCTAACTGTTGATTTATAAACCTTCATACTTACCACTTTCGTTAAGATACGAAAAGATTTCTAAAGTTCTTAAGTTTTTATTATACACCCAATTCACCCCCCTCTTGGGTGATAGTCGGTTCTAACAATTTTCAGCCAAGTATTAAGTGATAAGGGAAGGGAAAAATTAGAACATTTAGACTCTCTTCTCTCTCTCCAAAATTCGTCCAAGAAGCTTGAGGAAAGAGAAGAGGAAGACAAAGTTCAAGGTATGGCTTCTAGCTTGATTTTCACCCTCTTAACCACTTCTATGGCTCAAAAGCTTTTCATAAACATTGTTCCCCTTGATGCGATCTTCATTTTTATGATTTTAGAATTTTAAGGAGAGGTGTTTTGAGTTTTCTAGCAAGAACTAAATTTGGAGAATCAAAAAAAGAGCCCAAGAAAGAGCTAGAAGTGAGTAAGAGCAACATTTTGATGCATATATTGTGTTGGTTAGTAGATTTTTATGGCTTTTCTCTTGTTGTCTTATTTTTAGTCATTTAGGTTTCTTGGGGTTTAATGATGCTTTGATCATATACAAGTGGTTATATGATGTTTGAGAAGCATATGAACCTAGTTTAGTGGTTAAAATGTGACTTGGAGAAGTTTTGCTTAGAACCCTAAATTCTGGTCTGAACAGGGCAGGTAGGAGGAGAAATTGTTTTTTCCAATTTTGAGGTCTCCAATGGATTCCTTAGGCAAAATTGTGTAGGAATAGGTTGTTGGCATAATTTTAGAAAGAATGGGTTTGAAATCCAAAAAATGAAATTGAACAGTACTGTCAGATTTCATTTTTTGGGAGGCAGCTTGGTTCTAGTAAGGTTTTCAATGACCAAATGTTATCCAATAGCTAGCAAGGAGAGATGACAACATGTCCTAAGGAGTAAATGCAATTAGCTACCATTTCTACTAAATTTCCCCCCAACCTAACCCAAACCTTTGCTAAACAATCCAGTTCATTTGGTGATCAATCAATCAATCCAACTAATATGTAAAGTGAGGAAAGGGATAACCATGTAGGAAACTTCTCAAGCACTTGAAGCAAAAATTCTTGTCTCAGATGAGAATCATGAATTTATGGATTGTAGTTCCTTTTTCATCATACAATCTTGGTGGTGGTTGGGGCTGAATTAGAAGAGTTTACAAAATGTACGAGGTATGTTGTCTCCTTTGGGGTTCCTGTAAATCAATCTCCTTCAAAAAGAAAACAAAAATTATAGGAATTAGTACAATAATGAAACAATAAACAAATATCAAGAACAACAAGGATGTCCAGCTGACATGACAAACGATCTAGCAATTTAGGGTAGTCAATGCAGTGCACCATATATGTTCTAACACATTGAGTTTTATGACGAACAGAATCTGCACTTATTTCATGCTCAAAAGGTCTCAAATCTGGTTGTAAATGACAAGATATGATTTCATAGAGAAATTTAGGCGTGTATGTAGCAATCAAAATCAGATTCAGTGCAACCTTCAAATAATTAGTGATATGCACAACTTTCTTATACAGAGGATGTTTAATACAAGGTCTATTCTTTAAGGTAAAAGAACCCATGGCTGTGTCAAAATCAAATAAATTAAAATGGACATAACTTTTGTACATGTACCTGAATAGATCAGTACAAAAGATTTTGAAAAGAAGCTTGACCCCTTTCCTGTTTATGAGATTCACTAATGAAAGAGATCAACACCATTGAATACTGTACCCTTGAGTTTGACATCATGTTTCTTGGGTTGTAAAACATATTCTTCATATGCTATAATTTTAATGCAACACATGCAAGATTTTTTTGACCCTTCAGGTTTAATATCTTTAACTGACATTTTGATGTATTGTATATATTAATAATTGAGCAAATTGTTAAGACAAACTTGATTTGAAGAAGAAAATTAAATGAAACCATATAAAGTTAGAAATGTTGGAATACTATGGAGTGATTAAGGGTGAAACAAAACATGAAGGAACTAAAAGGGAAAATAACTAATAGTTGATTAAGGAAGGAAGTGTACAAGCACACGGGGGTGTTTGTGTGAATAGAAGAGGCTGTCGATGGTGGTCGAATGGGGATGGAATGGGGGAGGCGGAGGCTTGAGGTGAATTCTACGTGATCTGGTTTTGCGGGTATAAATGCCTAGGGTATTTTTTTAAAGTTAGCTTTAAAAAAAAAGAGAAAGGTGAGGTCAAAAGTTTTAAATTTTTTTTACTCTTTTATCTTACATATTCTTTATATTAAAATTTTATAACCGCACTTCTATAATTGTTTTAAATCTAACTCATAAATATTGTTCCTCCCTTCCTTTCCCCTCCAAATCCCTCTTACCAAACAAACCCTTAAGGTTAGGGTGCAATAAAATTAATCTTGACATGTTTAGATGAGTGGAAATAAAATGTGAGATATGTAAGAGTTGATATTGTAACCATCAAACAAGCCCCTTACTCATTTAATTAATTATTAAAGGGAAAATTAATATGCCAGTCCTCATAGTTTCACCCCATTTTGAATTAGGTCCTCACAGATTTTTTTTTTCCTTTTTATTCTGTCCTTATTGTTTTCTATGTTATTAATGTGAGTCCTTCCATGATTGAAATTGCATTCACCGTTAGTGTATTTCACTGGAGCTGATGTGGCACTGATGAGTAAGCAACGATCTTCCTCCTCCTTCAACTTCTTTCTCTCCCACCCACCAGTCTTCTCTCTCTCAGTTCATGTTCTCTCTCCACCATCATAATCTTTTATCTCCTTTTGCAGAAACTTCACTTTGGAAATGAAGACTGACAATGCGATTTTGCATAGAATCAATACGGCCCCTACTTAAAGCTCTATCGCCAATGGCTTATTCTCTAGTGTTGGACTCCACTCCTTTATAGAAGGGCAATTGTCGAGAAGGAACCATGAGAATCTGGAGGGCCAACAATTCAACAACTATTAGAAAAAATGCTTTTAAGACCACCACATCTAGACCTCTATAGGCGAAGACATTTTAAAAAGTATGACCGGTAATATTTTTTGTAAATATTGATACAACTTAACACCGGTTGCGCTTACACACGGTCTAAATAATATTTTTTAGACTGAGTTTAATGTAATGTGGTGTCGATAAGTATTAAATATTAAGAAAATTTAAAAATTTAAAATCTTGTTAGATCGAAAGCTTATACATCTGGTATAAATATTCTTTTAGATACTATCATTTCTTTATACCTGGTGTTAAATGTTTCAAAGTTTATTCAGCATCCAACGTAAAATTCCCAACTACTTGTCTATTCGAAATCAGAAGCCACTTCAATAAATGTAATAATCATCTGTCTTGTCTATATAAACTTCTCATTGCTTTCATTTCTTCATATTTAGCTCCTCTTCCTCTTCTCTCTAGAATATAAATATGTATGCGTTAGGGCTAATTCTTTTCATCCTCATTTTCCTCCTCCTCCTCTATAACCTCTACTGCCTTCTCTGCCACCTTCAGCGAAGTAGCTTTTGCAGCACCTCCATAAGAGCATGGATCATACTTGGAAGACTCTTGGTGATGCTCTACACCGTCAACAACAAGCTTAACCTTTTACTCGACGTCAATGTCATTAAGTAGAATCTATCAGATGACCCCTTTCCCCTTCCTCCTCCTTGACCTTCGGTAATGAGGAGAAAGATTGAGGGGTTTTTTAATTATGTAAATTAATTTTTTTTAAAATCAATAAGGTAGCATAACAAAATTATTATTAATGAAAAAATATTTTTATTTTTAATCTTTGTCTTGATATTGATCTTGTTCACATATCTTGTATCTATGTTTTATTGTTGTTTCTGTCTCTGGGTTTATAAGCTAACTTTATGATATAATATATATACTTTATATTAGTAATTAAATTTTGATTATATTCAGACCAATTGTAGTAGCACAAAGTCTAAATATGTTAATCTGCATCATTGTTTAAGTCTTTACCAATTTTAATTGTTAGTTCTCATAATGTTTTGATGATAACAAACCTTAATATATTAGAATTGAGTGATAATTAAACTTCCTAAAAAACAAAAAGTGAAATCTATGGTGAATTAATTAAAGCTTGACATCGAGTGATAATCAAACTTGAGATCAATGTCACCAAGGAAAATCACTTGAGTGATGAGGCTTCACTCCCAGAATTCATCTAAATCACTCAATGTAATCAAGTTCTGTGAAAACTTTTCAAAGGTCCAATCACTCAAGTGATAGCATCAATTGTAGCAGACTTACAGAAGAAATTGATAGTTCATGGATTAGCATAATAGAATCACTTGAGTAATTAGTAAGCACTTGAGCGATATTCCAGACAGATTGGAAGTCAGATACAGATCACTCGGGTGGTATAGTGGATCACACGAGTGAACTTAAGAATCACTCAAATATGTCACTCTTTTGAGTCAATCACAAAAAGCCTTAAGTGATATGTGATCAAAAGCCAAATCACTCAAGTGAAATGGCAGATCACTCAAGAGAAATAATAAGATCACTCTAGTGAACTAGCAGATCACTCGAGTGATGACAATTCCTGAGAGCCACTCGTAGTATAACTTAAAGTAATGTGTTCGTCCCTGAAGATCACTTGAGTGATTATGCAAATCACTTGAGTGATCCATGATAACTTATAGGAATCTTGCAAGTGGCTTGGAAGTGCTTATGAAGTTTAAAGGAGATCACTCGAGCGATTTGTTTAAGCACACAAGTAATATCATTTCTTAGTAAGGCACTCGATAGTGATCCATCAAAGTTTTCAATATGCCATAATATTACTCGAGTGGTATTTCTAAGCACTCAAGTGAAACTAGATTTTTCAAAATTATCACTATGAAGTCCTTCATACAATTAACAACACAGGATGAACACTTGATTAACAAAGAAAAACACTCAAGTGATTGTAATTCACTTGAAGTGATTATCCGTTCCACTCAAGTAAAGTTTATAAGAATCCAATAAACATCATCTCAAAAATCTTAATACATATATTTCACATATTTTTTTACTTCCTGAGCTTCTATATTATCTTAAAAGTTACAAATATAATTTTTGATCAAGTTGTAGGTGCTTGAATATCGGAGTAACTTCAAAATCTCAAAAAGTGAAAATGTGACAGAAGCATTAAATGCATACTAGAGAGAACTGACGGAAACACTCTCTTTCATCAACGGCTACAATTACCTCTAACAGACAGATTTGAAAGCTCACAATGGTCTTTAAATACATTCCACCTATAAATACAGAAGCATTCAAGATGGAGCAACTAACAAACGACAAAATTAATTCTATTCATTAAGTGCTATATTTTTCTGTCTGTCTCTCATTCTCTGTAATTCTTATTGCTCCTCAATTTTCATCTATCTACTCTTTGAGAGAGACTTTAATACCTCCATTCACTACTTGTAAAAAAATTCTCAAGGTGGTGGGACCTTAAGTGGGATTGGCTTGCAAAGTGTAAGGGAGAGTGAGTCTCCTATTAAGGAGCTTACTTGTACTGTGGTGCCAAGAACCCATCGAATCTTGGAAGAAAAGTGGAAATCTTAGAGGCGCTCTGAGGACTGGATGTAGGTCAAGAGTTTAAGACTGAATAAGTATAAACTCTGGTGAATACTATGGTGATATCTTTTCTACCCTTAACTTTTAATTAAGTATCTTTAACTGTGATAATCTAATTTTTTTATCACCAAATTCACCCTCCTCTTGGGTGAAACCATTAGAACTAACATTTGATATCAAAGCCTAGTCTTCTTGTTTCAGGCTTAACATCCTAACATGGTGAAGGAATATTACTGGATAGCGCTTTCATCACTAAACCACCCAGGTTTAATGGAGAACACTTCTCTTTTGGGAAAGCAAAGTTCAAAGTGTTCATAATGGCAACTAGGTATGGCCTATGGCAGGTGATCCAAGATGGAGACTATGTGCCAATGAAAACTATGGATGATGTTGCATTTCCAAAAACACTAGCAGAGTTCGATAATAATGATAAGAAGCTTATCACTCTTAATAGCAAGGCAATACTCATGATTCAAATTGCCTTGAAAGGAATATTTCAGAATCTGCACACTTCTTTCTGCCAAAGATATGTGGCAAGCTTTAGAAATAGCTCATGAAGGCACCTTTGGGATCAAGGAAAACAAAGTCAACACTCTTATCATAGAATATGATCTAATTAGAATGAAACTAGAGAAACAATTGCTAAGTTTGAATTCAGGTACACCCATCTTGTAAATCAATTAGGTGCAATTGGGAAGTTTTATGATTAAAGATCTCAAGTAAGGAAAATAGTAAATATCTTGCCAAAAGAATGGGATGCAAAAGTGATAGCAATAGAAGAGGAAAAAGGAGAATTAATGCATTCAGTAGCTTCATTATTTAGAAGCCTTTCTAAATATGAAAGCAAGCTAAAGTTCAAACGTGAATTGGATGAGATTAATGAAAAGAAAAAGAAAAGAATAGCTTTAATTGAAATCAAAGAAGAAAAGGAGAAGAAAGATGAAAAAGAAATAGATGATGTGAAAATGGGCCTCTTGGTAAAATGATTCAAAAATTTTTACAAGAAATGTCAGGGCTTCAAAAAATTCTACAAGGGAGGAATGACCAATAGAAAAGAGTCAAAGGAACAAATAATTTGTTAAGAATACAGAAAGCTAAGACATATCAAATATGAATGTTCATAGTATCTAAAGAACAAAGAGAAGAAAAAGAACAAATATTTCAAGAAGAAGGCATTTGCCTTAGTGATATGGGGAAACATTTCCTCGGATGAAGAAAGCGATAGTGAAGAAGTTACCAACATCTACTTGGAGGCTCAAGAAGAATTAGAGGATGAAAAGGTAAATGATTTAGCTCCTACTTATGATGAATTACATATTGAACATAATACATTACATTATGAGTTTATCAAAGTAGTGAAGGAATTAGTTATTTACAAGAAACAGGTTAAATCTCGAAGAAAAACTCAAAGAACCTGTTATGAAATCTTGTGATAACTGTCAAATTTTAGGGGAAAAAACACTGACCTTAATAAAACTATTGAGAAATTCACTAAAGGAAGTGAAATGCTCAATATGATTTTGAATGCTTAGAGATTTACAAATGATAGGTCTGAAATTGGATACAATCCAAAGGTAGACAAAAAGAAAGGGAAGAAAAAGGTAGGTAGAAAGGCTTATTTAAATTATTTTTAATATTCTGTACATATATCACAGTTCTATCTTCATTTTCACCTATGAAAACATATCCTTTTGATTGCTCAGAGTATCTTATAAAGATACACTTTTTCCTCTAGGACCCAATTTCCCATACCTATGTGAATCATTATGAATGTACGCAATCGACCCCCAGGGCCTCAGGATGTTTAAATCTGGCTTGCGTTTTGTCCATAATTCATAGGGTGTAGAAGTGATTGATTTTGAGGGCACACGGTTTAGAATGAAGCCAGCCGTTAGCAAAGCATCACCTCAATACGAAATTGGCAGATTTGCTTGAGCCATCATTGACCTAACTATGTCTAGAAGAGTTCTATTTCTTCTTTCAGCAACTCTGTTTTGTTGTGGAGTGTCAAGGATGGTTAGTTGCCTAATTATCCCTTTTTCTTCACAAAGCTCCTTAAATTGTTAAGATAAGTATTCATGACCTTGATCAATATGCATCACTTTAATTTTACAATCTGTTTAATTCTCTACTTCATTCATTTATTGTCTAAAGCATTCAAGAGCTTCAGACTTGTGTGAGATCAATTAGATGTGACCATATTATGAATAGTCATCAATGAAGGTAATGAAATACCAAGCTCCATGTCTCGCCCTCACACTCATTAGACCGCATATATTAGAATGGATTAATTGCAACAGAATCTTAGCTCTAGTTCCCTTACTAAAAGGTTTCCTAGTTGCCTTACCAGCTAGACAATTCTTGCATAAGGACATTTCAATATTCAAAATTTCACCTAGCAAACCTTCTCTAGCTAGTTTAATCATTCTATTTTGGTTAATGTACCCTAGTCTAGTGTGCCATATATTCATATCAACAGTTATATTGGAGGAAATAATAAAACAGTCATGCACATTAAAATTACCAACAATATCCATAACAACAAACTTTCTAGAAAGGAAAGCTAAACCATAAAAGGTCTTATTGCTAAAAATGTCTGCAACTTTGCCATGAAAGTTTACATCAAACCCATAATCTAATAAACAAAGCATTGAAACTAAATTCCATCGGATGTCAGGTACATGAAGAACATCATGTAGGATCAAAGTCTTCCCACCACGCAAAGCTAGTGTAGGTGCCAATTCCTTTGACTTTGATCTTTGCATTGTTGCCCATGTAAAGCCATTTGCTTAAATGCGACAACCGACAGTATTCCACGAAGGATCCCCAATCCCTCGTCATATGGTTTGTTGAGCCTGAATCCAAAATCCAAGAGGAACAAGCAGGTTCTATTAGAAAAGAAGTACTTAAAACAAAAGAAATGTGTGAATTCACATAATCCACTTGTACTTTTTCACAGTTGTTTCACTCGGTACAGTCCCCTACGAAGTGACCCATTTTTTGGTAGGCATAAAACTTGACATTATTCAGGTCAACTTGCCGCCCTTCTTACCTTTCTTCGTGAATTGCTTTATGCCCTTTTTAAACTTAGCCCATCCTTCTTGCCCTTTTTGGAATTAGGCTTTATATTAGAAGGACCAGCATTTTTAGTGTAGTAGGCTTGTTCAGAAGCCTTATATGCCTCTAAGCGTTCATCCTTAAGCTCAAGATGTTTCACTACATCATCAAAAGTGACGATGTTGTCATTGTGAGTCAAGTTCACTTTCATGTGCTCCCAGCTAGAAAGAAGCGATCTGATCACAGCCTGAACTTGCTGTTCATCAGTCAAGGTGTGTCCAGCTTCCTGAAGTTCTCTAATCATGTTAGACATCTCTCTCAGATGCTGCTTCATAGGAGTATTCGCTCTAAGCTTGTAGGTATCAAACTTGATTGTCAACCTTTTAAGCTTAGTGGTTGATATGCCACCAAACTTATCATTGAGTGCAGCCCATATAGCCTGAGCAGTTTGGTATGTCTCATATTGGCACATCAGGTCATTCTCTATTGTGCTCAATAAGGTGACTCTTGCAATGCTGTTCTTCTTTTTCCACGCTTGGTAAACTTCCAAGTTTCTCCTGTGCTGAGTAGTCGTCCCAACTTCAGGTTCCACCAAAATAGTGGTTAATGGTTTAACAGCCTCCTGTTCCTCCAAAATGTACTGCACCTTACGGTGCCAGATGTCCCAGTTGTCGCCATTCAATTTCTCCCCCTTATTTAGTTCAACAATGATGCCTTTCGTGGCCATTTATCAATTCTAAAGCAACATTTTTAACATTTAGAAACGTTGTTCTCTTTAAGAGAACATAACCAAACGATTATATAGCATAGCATGGCTTACAACGTCTATAATTATATCATTCTTGATCAGAAAATAAGTTTATTACTAGATCCTTGATCAGGAGAGTATGTTTGTACCTCCCATAACACAGATACTTGCAACTTTATTATTTTCTATAAAAAAACTCCATATAAGTACTTTAAATAATTCATCAGCTTTAGAAATTAGCATAAACTAACAAATGTAATTCATTACATGAAAAATACCATCTCCATACATAAAACATACAAACAATAACATTTAGAGTCATATTCTCAATACAACCAGCATAAAAGGAAATAGGAACATTATACACCATTAAATGTCAGAACAACAGTAGTCAATAATAGCTTTCCTTAGTTTCCTAAATAATCTTTTCTTTTTCTTCATGAATCTTGTTGTTTTTGTCACATCATCAACCTAAGCAATAGTTATAGAGAATGTGCCCCTTGCCCTTATAACTGCGCGATATTTCATCATTATGCTCCCGTAGAACTCTGCACTCTTTTTGTCGTTTATGCTTTTCACATAATTTGCAATGATTGAGTATATTATTTTTATATTATTTATTCTAGCTGTTTTGTTCGCGTCAAGTTCCGCTATCTTCTCAGCCATAGCAGCAGAATATGGTTGGTTGACCTCTTCTTCTAAATTTTGAGGTTCATCAGGACAGAACGGCACAAACTTTGGTACAGAATCAGAGTAGACCAGTTAAGGTTCCTTTGGAACAGGCTCCAGAAAATCTTCTTCAGGGATAAGATAGAGATCGTCCTCGGGATCTTCCTCAAAAAATTCATTTTCTTCAGGATCCTCTATATGAGCTTGATTATCCACAAACTAAATGCTCAATAACCCATACTCAAGTGTTTAAGTGCTGTTTGAAGCCTCTTGCTTCATTTTTTACCTAAATAAACAAATATAAGTCATTATCATAATTTTAGGTATTTTTTAAATGTATAAAAAACACTTAAATAAGCACTAAAACCTCACAAACAGATCTTGAATTGCCACAAAAATAAGCAAATAGCATATCATTATGAAGATCTTGAATTTTTATGGATTTTTAAGAACAAACCACATCTTAAACGGAGCTCCCATGAGCCATCACGCGCCACAAGAAGAAAAAAATCCAGGAAAAATAAAAAAATTGCAAAAAGCCCACTCTCACTGGAAGCGCGTGTCTCACACGCGCTACCCTGGAGTTGTCCAATCATTACACCGTCGTTTAGTTGGACTCCACGCGCCGTCTGCTGTCGGTCTATGTCCACCACATGTCAAACGAGTCTGCCACGTGGCTACATGCACCACGTGGCATTTCTGTCCCTTTTTAATTATTAATATATATATATTGTTTGGGTCGTTGGGTCGGGTTGGGCCTTTAATTGCTGAATCGATCAGCCTTTTTTTTGGGTTTGGGCACCGATAGCCCAAATCTGTTTTTTTTAATTGTTGCACCGAATCAGGTTGGGCTTTGACCCAATCTGGTTTTTTTTAACAGCGTGAAACCACACCATTTTGAGGTGCTGGAGGTTGTCTTCAACCTCCAGCCAGGTCGACCCGGACCCGGTTTCAGGTTCGAGTTGGGTTCGTCAACCCGGAACCTTCTCTCCTCCGTAACTTTACGGTTCAACGTCTATTTTGCACGTTCTTGGTGTCCATTTTCATCATTTTTCCGAGATCTACACAATGGAATTATTTTCAAGACGTAAATCCTTGATTTTTCCTGTTCAGTTTCTTTAGTTCTTCATTTTATTCCGTTCAATCCAATTATGATGTGTATTATGAGGCATCTAAATACACTCTTACTCATAAAACAAAGGAATAAATAGGAATTAACAGTAAATTGATCACACCATATTGCACTGTGAAAAATGAAAAAAGCTAATTCTGATATAACACTGTATAGTAAGGCCAAACATATGAAAACTAATCTCATACATGTAAGAAAAATGTATTTGAATCATAATTATTTAATTCTCATATATCCATATATTCAGAATTTACTGTAGGAAGTTTTCATATGTTCATCAACATAAAACATGCACAGATCAAATTTTCATACATTTAAAATTCATGAATAGTATAGCAGAAGCAACATTCCGGACAGGTTAAAACCAGGATCTGATACCAATGTAGGGTTTCAGGCATACCTGAAGCGTCGATTTGTACTCCTAAGGTATCCACACAAACCAGATCACTTTTGGGACACCAATTATGAAACACAGAAAATTCACCAAGAAGGAGGAAGAGATTTCTGTAGAGAATATGTTCTCTGTGTTGTGTGTTATGTGCAGTTCACTATTTTTTATTCACACACACAAATGTAGTCAGACAACCATTCCCCCCAAAACATACGGGAAATTGTTCCCACCAAGTTTTAATTTTGAACCCTTAGGGAATATTACCAACTAATACCCCACATATATTTAGGTATTTTATTTGGTTCCAAAGCTAATGGGTTTGGGCCTAATCCACCAAGGGTGGACCAAGCCCAATTCCTAACAGTTCTAAAAACGCAAAAAATTGAAGCCCTTTGGAATCATCACAGTCAAACTAAAATTGGGTGCTCAGACTTTGATTTCATATTGTTTTGGTTTCTGATTTTAAGTTATGCGATGGGTTCTGGTTGGAATCTTTTGGAAGGTGGAGCTGTGGAAGAATGGAAGAAGAGGGTAATTGCATTTCTTCCTATTGATTATTTCTTGGGAAAATTAGGGAGAAGGACTTAGAGATAATAATATTTATTGGGAAGGACCGTGAAAGTTGTAATTATTTAGAAGAATAAATTACCAAAATAAAAATTTGAAAATACTAAATTACCCCTAATTAAACTTCTTATATTCTCTCATTTAATATCTCACACATTCTATTTTAAAAGTAATTTGAATTTTATTTTCTACTAAAATCACAACCGCCAAAATCATCATCTTTTTAACTTTAATTAATACCTACATAATCATATCATCATTATATCAATTAATTATTAACATACATATTGACCCATTCATATCATTAATTTTTTCCCAAATTCATATAATTTTATATAAATCATGCAAAAAGCTCTGTCAAATAAACTCTAACAACCAAAACAAAAAATTAAACACATCTCATTTTTATCAGAACTAGTAGGGTAGGCTTAAATGACAAAAATAAAAAGTTACTAGATTGCGTCAAAAATTGAAACATTATATTATATTAATAAAAAATTGACATGATCTCGATATTAATTTAAAATTTATAAGATGTTAATGTGAATATCATGAGATTCTTGAAATGAGTCATATTATTTATAATTTATAGTTTTATAAATAGAGGGTTTGGTTTGATTTGCTATCCTAGGCCATCAACACTGGAATGCAACATTCTTGCTGAACATGACCCGATATATTTAAAAAAAATAGATATATATAAAATTTCTTTAATTTTTATAATAAATTATAAAAAAAATTGAGTTTTATTAAAGTTTGTGTCAATTTTTTTTTTCAAAATTATAATTTTGAAAAAATTGAAAGATGTTTGTGTTATGTTTTATAAAAATCTACGTTAGAGGTAAATAATGAGAGAAATTGAGTTTAATTAATTAAATTTAGAAGTTCATATTAGTTTGAAACAGAATGTGGGAGAAAATGTAGAAGGTTAAATTAGAGGCAATTTAGCATTTTTAAAATTTTATTTTAATAGTTGGTTCTTCTAAATAATTATAACTTTTATGGTCATCCTCAATAAATATTATCTACTCCAAGTCCTTCGTTTTAATTTTTTCTTATTTCTTTTTATCATTTCATCATTAAGACAATCTAGCTAACTCATTCTTTTACCCCATTAAATGCATTATTGTTATATGTCACATAAGATTTTTTTTGGTCAAATGATTGCTAACTCAACAACTTATCGGTCAAACTAGCTAAAAAACTAGTTTTGGGTGAGATTGCACCCATTTAATGACTTCAAGGGTGAAATTGCATCACAAATAACCTTAAGACACTAGTGGCCCATTTGGTTCACGGAATTGGAAATAATGCAATGTAATATGGAATGCAATATAATGATTATTACATGAATTTGTTTAGTTTGTCATTAAGGTAAGAAGATGATACACATGCATAAAAATATTTTATTGGATTGCATCAAACATAATAATATATGAGAATAATATAGTAAAGACAAAATCATTCATATCTACACATATAGTTTAATGTACACGTTGGTAATTTTTTAATATTAATTGTGATTATATTATTAATGGGATATTTAATATTTTTAATGGTGGCATATATATTTTCTTAAATTTTTTAATGGGGGGATATTTTTTAAATTTCTATATTATTAATTAAGTTTTTAATATGTAATAGAGGTGAGTATTTAATACTTAACAACATTTATAGGACTATGGTTGATTTAAAAAATTATAATGATAATAGTGTCTTTTTTACTTAATTACATTATGTCTTTTTTCCCATTCATCAGTTTTTGTGTTGTAATCCTGATTACATCATTAGATGTAATTGAGATTACAAAATGTAATCTTCTTTATATTAGTAAGGCCAACCAAATAGTGTAATAAATTTATTGCATCAGGATTACATATAATCCTCTCCCAAGGAATTGAACCAAATAAGATATAGTTGTACCTGAGAAAATACTTTAGGGTGCTAGATGCACCTTAACTCTATTAAATATACCCTTAAGAAATTTATACTTTCTAATATCAAAATTGAGTAAGGACAAAAGGAAAACATGAAAGAGGCAAGCTTCACCCAAAAGAGGGGGTGAATTGGGTGATGTGATAAATTTTTAGGTTGATGTGGTGATATGACAATAACTGTAGATAGAGTAGAGTTGAGAAGATTAGCACACAGAGAGTTATATTGGTTCGGCACAAAACCCAGACCTACGTCAGTCCTCAGAGATAAAGACCTACTGAGATTTTCACTATACTTCCAAGATTCAATGGTCTCTCAGAACGCCTCAAAACAACAATTGTCCTTGAATAGACTACGAGCAGAAATATTCTAATACGTAGAAATTTCTCTCCCCCTTACGACAATTCTTACGTGCAGAAAAACAAACCTATGACCTTTCTCTCTTGCTTATGTATACAAGTTTTATGAGCAGCAACATTCTCTTCTGCTTACACCATTATAAGTCTTACGAGCAATAACATTCTCTACTGCTTATACCTTGTAAGTCTTTGAGCAGAAAGTCCTACTAGGAATTCTCTCAACTGCTTCTCTCGTAAGGATATCTACCCTCTTAAGGTCCCTGTACCTTGAGATCAAATAAAAATAGAATTTGAAGTATATACAGACTCTCTTACAGAGAAAATATGATAAACACTGAAGAGCAATATGAATACAGAGAAAATATGAATAACAGAGACTCGTGAATTTGCTTGTGTGAATTCTTGTTCTAGGTTGTCCTTGATGGTCTCTGAAGCTCTGCATTTATAATTAGTTGATTTTTCCCGTTGAATAATAATCATTGTGGAGCAGAGCATTTTACTGTGGAATAGCATGCGTATGTTTGAAATCTTTGAACATGGTAGGTACGTACTTGGTTAGTAGTAATAATGCTGCCTACCATTGTTTGACTTTCTCTGTGGTTTTCTAATTCAAATGATCAAACTCCTGTATCACACTTGTAATATATGTTAAATGATGTTAAATAATAATAACAAGTGGAAATAGAATGATTACATAATATTAAACCATATTCAGATTGATCGCTATAAGTCAGTTGCGTTTTGGCTTCTGACAGAGGATCACTCGAGTGCATCTTCATATTTCCTCTTTTGCTTCTGCTTTTGCGTTGCACTTCCTCATGATTTTGAGAGAGTGCATTTTTACACTTGTGAGTGATGTGGGTCCTTACTCGAGTACATATCCTATCACTTGAGTGCACTTGAAATTTGTACTATAAACCCACGTCTCTGGATAACACTCGCATCCCATTTTATCAAGAGTGTGATTTTACACTTACAGGTGATGTGGGCCCTCACTCGAGCATACTTACTCTCACTCGAGTGCACAGAATATTCTTCCATAAGATACTCATTTGCTTCAGTACTTGCATCAAAATGGAGAGAGTTAGAGTTCACACTCGCGGGTCCTGAGGTATCACTCGGGTGTAGGTACTCTTCACTCGGGCACACTTTCTTTTCCATGCAATGCATGACTCTCAGGCAAACACTTCCTGTCACTCACTCACTTGGACTCAAATGTAATTTACGCTTTGAGGTTATCTTGCTCTCGGGTAAACACTTCCTATGCCACACTTGCATGGACTCGGGTGAGCTTGAGGTCATCACTCGAGTAGTGAGTCTGTGCTCGAGTAAAGTGATGATATCTTGTCTCTGCCCTTGCTCTCTGTCAAACACTTGCACTAGTGTGCCTTTATGCTTGAGTACAAATCACATCATCACTCGAGTATTGTGACCATCACTCAAGTTGTCCTAGTATTTTCAGCTAGAGTCTGCTTCTGTCAAATACTTTCTGTTCAACACTCTCTTGCGCTCGAGTACAAAATTTCTTAATGCTCGAGTGCTAGCTCTATCACTTGAGTGCATCAGTTAAAAGCACAACAATGACCTCTGAACTTAGTAATATGTATTTGGTAATATCTTGGTAATAGTTTCAACTATTGTCTTAACTTGTAAAACATGATATTCTTGCCATATCACACAATAATCTTTTGTTATCATCAAAACTTGGAATCTAACTTTCTCCCTATTTTTGATGATGATAAAACCTTTGTGATGAATTTTAAAAAACTTGATTGAAGTGAACATTTTTGAAAACAATTTCAACATTTCCAAATGCATATTTCACCAAAGTTTAGACTCATTTTCAGATTTTTGCACTTAATCTCATATGTTTCCTGCAATACTTCCAATGGACACTTAAAGCCAAGATAAGTCATAGTACCATTATATTTACACAGAAACCATTAAATCTGAACAGAAAACTTAGCAAACTTGAAAATAACCATTAATGAACTTGTAAAGTACAATATCAAGCTTGAATTAGCATCTACCCATGAAACCCTATATACAACCATGTCAGCAAAAATAAACTAGAAAAGCTCAAATACATAAAAACCTACCCCAATATAGATAAACTACCCAATACTCCCCTTTAAACCAAAATACACCCATATCAGACCAAAATAGCTCAAGACCATCACATATCCTTCTCCCCCGTTTTGTCTGCAGTAGAAGGGGGCTGAGTGAAAGTAAGATCAGATGGTAGGGTATATATCACCATGGCTATGAAGGATCAAATGGCTCAGGCTCAAAAAGTGGAGATGATGGCTGAGGAACAGTGGCTGCAAGTGGTGGTGAAGGTGGTCGGTCATAAGTGACATCAATATTAGAATGAGGGTCTGTGAAGAGTACATGAGTCTGAGTCTGAGAAGGTGAGTCAGTGGTAGGATTGGACTCAAGAGGCACCTCAGTAGAAGCAGTCAGAAGATGAGTACACAAGAAGATCTCCATATCAGTGATTCTTCAAAACTGATCTTGTGCCTTAAACATCATGTCAAAATTGGCATTAGCCTTGTCCACCAATCTTGAGACTTGATATTCTATCTTGTTCAATAGTATTTCATACTCACTCATCAATTCCTTTTTTAGGTTAGTCACTACTTGATTCACCACTTCGGCTAGATAATTTGATAGTGATGCATTCATGAAAGATGGAGGTGGAGTAGGACCTTGTACAAACAACTGAGCTTCATCACCTCTAGAAGGAGTGGCTTCTCTCTGAGATGTAGCCCTGGTTTGGTTCACTAGAAGATTGATACCCATATGTGTCAATTGTGTCTTGCCAAACCTTAGAATGGTTGCCTTCTCAGTTCCCTCAAAATACCAAACTTTGTTATACTTTAGGATGAGAGACACAAGTTGTGGATAAGGAATTGTGGCAGATCTCGATGAAGAAAATCTAAACCTTCTCATCTCACCAAAGATAAGCTCCCCCATATTTCTTCATTGACCAGCTAAGAAGGAAGACAAAAGATAGTAGTCTCTTAAGCAAAATGGGTGTAATTTTTGGACTTATTGATACTGCTACTAGTGTAAATGTAATGAAGAGCACGATTAGAGTCAGGCCTGTCAATAGGCTTAAAGTTAAGAGGGCCTATATGATCATTTGGCCTTAAATGCTGGAAGGCTTCATTAGCAGAGAGTGTAAGAGGATTGGAAGGAGGTGCAACATATCCAAGAATATCATTAATGATAGTAGCAGATACCATAATATGTTGATCTCTAACAGTAGTAGAAACTGCTTCCTCTATCAACTCTCTGGCCCTAGAATATATGTTATGGACTTTCATGTTGCAGTAAAAGGTTCTCATAACAGTAGGAGAATATGGAAGATGTATATTCAACCAGGGGTCATAATAACCAAGGAAAGGTTGAAAATCCAAACTATAACTTTTCTTCTGATAATCTAAGTCCACATACACTATAGGGTAGAAATGTCTATAAGAAAACTCAGAGTCATATACCTTCTGTTCCAGTGGCTTTAGTTCCTTAACATTGAAGCCTTCTAGAGGATTTGTAACTTGTTCTTCCTTTGGAGCCTGTGAAGTAGAATGTGCTCTTGAAGTAGCTTGACTTGTCTGGCCAATAGGATTAGAACTTGAGGCACTGGCTTGGGAGGCAATCTTGCCAACCAAGGTGTTAAGCTTTGACTTCTCCATTGCTTCCCGGAGTTGCATATTGAATGAGTCATTAAAGGAGACAGATTGTTAAGGTTGCTCTGTGGTCTTTTTCTTTTCTCTTTCCTTCACTTCTTTTGATTGGGAACGAGTAACCACTGGCTCTTTGAAGACAACTCCCTTCAATTTCTTCAGTTAAGGTTGAGCCTCCTTAGGTTTAGGAAGAGTTCTCTTAGCTGCAGTTGATCTCTTCTTGGTGGTTTTGGGTTTAGGAGGAGTTGTTAGAGTAGAAGACATAGAAGGTGTTAGAGATAAAGATGTTGCCATTGGAGTATCTGAAGCACTGGCAACAGATTGAGTAGGTGAAGGCGAATGGGTTCTTTGGGAAACAATAGGAATCTTAGTTCAAGCCATCTTGATTAATTTAGAAAGGAAATGAGAATCAAAAAGTATAAAGAAAGACTCGGGAGATTTTCAGAAAAAAATCTTTGGCTAGGGCAAAAATGAGAATTTATAATGATAAATCTTACCTTATAAGAATGATTGAAGAGTTTTGGCTGAAATTTGAAGAGTTCTGAGGCGTTTAATCGATGGGTAATGGTCAGAGGTGAAGAGGTATGGCTTTCAAGTAAGAAGAAGAAGTGCAACGGTTTGAGCTATCACGTATATGATAAGTTGCAACACTCGAGTGACAACCCTAGTGCTCGAGTGTTGTTCATACAGTGCTCGAGTGACAAAATTTGATGCTTGAGTGACATTTAAAGAAATCTGATAAAGCATGTAAAAGTGTACCTGATTTGAGTGTATCTTTTTACATTTTTCATCTTTGTACTTAAATCCTCCAAGATCATTTGAGTAACCATGCTTTGGACTAGTTTTTGCATATATCTCTCTTATGCTCGAGTACTCTTGCTTCACCTCAGGTATATTCATACAATGCTCGAGTAGAATCTTTCCCTCACTCGAGTGAGGTCTGACACTTTTGGTAGCTCGAGTGAGTTTCAAGAGTTCTTACATACTCTGTTAATCCTTGTTTTACATAGCTAGAAGCAGAGTATATGATATAGTTCCACACTCGAGAATTTATCTCTGACTCAAGTGATAGAATGCCTTATACTCGAGTGAGCCATCTAGTACTCGAGTGACAAACCTGCAAAAATATTTTCTATATACTCTGATGCTTAAGTCAGAATGGTTATCATTAAAACTTATAGTAAACATAATAATTAACCAGAAAAACTTACAACTCATTGGGATTAACCATTCCCAATTCTCTTCGTATATATAAGAATTGATCTTTAGCTATCGACTTTGTAAATATGTCAGCAAGTTGAAGATGTGTTGGTATGAATTCTACTTTGACATCCTTCTTTTACACGTGATCTCGAATGAAATGATGTTGGATATTTATGTGCTTGGTTCTTGAATGTTGAACAGGATTCTTGGCCAAGCTAATGGTGCTAGTGTTGTCACAGTAAATTGGAATCTCCTTTAAGTATATCCCTAAATCCTGAAGTTGTTACTTTAACCACAGTACTTGAGAACAACTTGCTACAGCTATATACTTAGCTTCAGTGGAAGATAGTGAAACTGTGTTCTGCTTCTTACTGAACCATGATACCAGAGATCCTCCAAGGAATTGACAATGTCCAATGGTACTTTTACTGATAATTTAATATCCTCCATGATCTGAATCTGAATAGGCCATTAAATATTCATTTCCTCTCTTTAGATACCATAGGCCAAGTTCTGCAGTGTCTCCTAGATATTTGAAGATTCTTTTTACAGTCTCTGTATGTGATACCCTAGGAGTAGAGTGATACCTTGCACACATTCCAACATTGAATTGTATATTTGGCCTGCTTGCTATTAGATAGAGTAATGAACCAATCATTCCTCTATATTTGGTGATGTTGAAGTCAGGGCCTTTTACGTCAGCATCCAACAATGTTGTAGAGCTCATTAGAATATCATCTCCATTAGCATTGTCCATTTTGTACTTCTTCAATAATTCTTTCAAATGTTTTGTTTGAGATACAAATATCCCATTCTTCTTTTGTTTGATTTGAAGTCCAATAAAGAAGTTTAATTCTCCCATCATGGACATTTCAAACTTTCCCTGCATAATCTTGGAAAATTCTTGACAAAGAGATTCGTTAGTAGCACCAAAAATAATATCATCAATATAAATTTGAACAATTAGAAGATCATTTTTGTTATATTTGATGAAAAGAGTTGTATCTACTTTTCCTCTAACAAAGTTTTCATCAAGAAGAAACTTGCTTAGCCTTTCATACCAAGTTCTAGGTGCCTGTTTCAAACCATATGAAGCTTTCTTAAGTTTGGAAACATGATCAGGTTTTGTTTCATCTTCAAAACCAGGAGGTTGTTCTACATATACTTCTTCCATAATATAACCATTTAGAAAAGCACTTTTCACATCCATTTGATAAAGTTTAAAACCTTTAATGCAAGAAAAGGCTAAGAGTACTCATATTGCTTCTAATCTTGCCGTTGGAACATATGTTTCCTCATAATCAATACATTCTTCTTGATTATAGCCTTTGGCAACCAATCTTGCTTTATTTCTCACATTGATTGCTAATTCATCAAGTTTGTTTTTGAAAACCCATTTGGTTCCTATAACCGAGTGATCTTTAGGTCGAGGTACCAAATCCCAAACTTGATTTATTCGGAATTGATTTAATTCTTCTTGTATAGCAATCACCCAATCATTGTCAAATAAAGCTTCTTCGATATTAGAAGGTTCAATCTCAGAAATAAAAGCAGAAAAAGTTACCTCATTCAGAATTCTATTTCTGGTTTTGACACCTTCGTGAATATCTCCAATTACTTGAACAATTGGATGATCTTTAATATGTCTTCATGCTTTTGGCTGAGTATGATCATCGACACCTTCTTTATTTTGAAAATCATTTGTTTCAAAATCATTCTGATTTAAAATAGTTTTATTTTTCTTTATCAAATCCATTTCTTCTTCATCAAAATGCTTTATCTGAGATTCAAGTTCATTAAACACAACAGAATGGATTCTTTAACAGTACATGTTGTTTTATTAAAGACTCTATATGCTTTACTTCTATTTGAATATCCTAGAAATAAACCTTCATCAGACTTTAAATCAAATTTACCCAAGTTTTCTTTACCGTTGTTGTGAATGAAGCACTTGCATCCGAAGATGTGTAGATGAGCATTTGGCTTTCTTCCTTTGTAGACTTCATTTACCTTATACCAAACATCTTATTTTCCCTCAATGTGTATTTCATTCCCATGTCTACCAAACAACACACCCCCTTTAAGTTCACTCCTAATTTTCCCTTCATTTCCATTCACTCCCCTTCCTTTCCCTTCCCTCCTTAAACTTTCCACGTACCAAACAGGCCCTTAGTATGAGGGGATGGGAAGGAAAGTGAAGAGAGGGGAAATTTTTTTGAGTTGTATTTATGAGAATTATAGAGATGGGGTTAAAATTTTTTAATTAATTTCTTTTACTCTTTTTATCTTACATCTTCTCTTTATAAAAATCTTATAACCCCATCTCTTTAATTTTTGTTTTTAAATCCTACTCATAAAAATTTTCCATCCCCTCCCCTCCACATGCCTTAGCCAAACAAACCCTTGAATTTCTGGAACTTTTTTTTATAAGAAAACACGCATCAAACTTAGTCTAAACTACATGCTCCCTACTAGGTGTAAGATCAGGTAAATCCACCTGCAAGGTAAGACAAACAGCAATCGATGGATGCTTTACCACCTATAGATCAGTTGGCATACAATGAGCTTCGAGGCCATAATATCAGCAAAAATATTAACTTTTCTTGCATAAGAAACCTACTCCACTTGCCAATCCTACTTCAGCATCTTTTGGATTTCCATTAAAATATCATAATCATGATACTCCAAGTGAAAAGGCTGGTTAAGAGCTTGGACAAGTTCACATCAATCACATTCGACAATCATTTGCTTCTGCTCCCAATCCCAGGCAAACTTTAAGGTCCACATAACACCCCAGGCTTCTGCGTTAAAGTTTGACCCAAATCTAAGGAGATGCATGAAACCTAGAATAAAGTTGCCATGATGGTTTTTGAGAGGTCCAGCACACGTACACTCTCCAATAAGTAGATTATAGGATCCATCAACATTAAACTTTACTAAGTTTGGTGGCGGAGGCTTCCAAGTGATGCATACCTATATCATGTTTGTACCGTAAGCAAGATTAAAAGTACCCCATGATAGGGTCACTCATGAGCTGGCTAGAAGTGTAGAAATACTTGCTCATTTGCCATCAAAGACCCTTTTGTTTTATGCAAGCCAGATGGTTTTACAAAGAACCGCAAACCAAGACACCCACATATGCCCATTCACTATCCTTGAATGTCTTAGACTCCACTTTAGCCAATCTTTAGGATTAGTTTCAAAGAAAAATTGAGTCCACCATTCCCTGGGAGTACCGGCTTCCAAGTCTGTAATGTAAATGGGCAATCTCATAAAGAATGAGGAGTGATTCTTCCAAACCAGAACAAACTCCACACTCCCTTGTATCTTGCAACCGATGGTAGAAACATGCCAAATTTCTGAGCAAATGGTCATTAGCACATAGCCACATAAACATATGATGGCACTGAGGTACCCTTAATTTCTAAAGATGACGCTAGAAACTTTGTAAGGGGCAAGGTTGATGGCCACGAGCATGCTAATAAGCTGACTTAACAGTGAAAGAGCTATTGGAATTCCACTTCCATGTCCGTACATCATGACTTCTGTGAGGATTTACATGCACACTACCAATAGTGTTAAGCATGTCTTGGAGAAGAAAAGATCTGAACTTGCTCCAATTCCAACTCCAAGATGCTGAAAAGCAATCTGCCACCTTCTAATTTTGAAACTCCTCAGAATCCTACATGGCATAATTTTCAATTTTATCCTGATGTGGCACCCATGTGTCTTTCTAAAAGGACATCTGGGAACCATCACCTACTCTCCATGCAATGCCTTCCATAACTAACCCTAATTTAGACTGAATACCAACCTAGGTTCTCGACTCAGACCGAGGCCTCTCCACTCTAGGAACAATATTAGTACTACATTAATATTTCTCCCTTAAGAATTTAACCTACAATAGGTCTCTTAGTTGCATATAAGGAGTGGATACACATTCCTCAATGACCCACCGAATATAGGGGAAATATTCAATTCTTGGAGACAATAAAAAATAAATGACCATTTAGCATGATCATAAGCCTTCTCGAGATCAATTTTGATCACCATAAACCCCTTCTTCTTACCCATTTTCCATATAGAATGAATAATTTCTTGAGCCAAGATAATATTATCAACACTCTATCTGGCCTTCACAAAATTGCATTAGTTAGGAGCTACAACCAAAGGCATAATTTCCTTGAAATGATTCGAGATTAATTTCGTTACAATTTTGTATACCACATTGCATAAATTAATTGGTCGAAAATCTTGAATAGTCTGGGGGTGATATACTTTTGGTATAAGAACAATAAGCATACCATTTGTATTCTGGATTAACCCAGGGTCCTTAAATATAGATTGTACCAATTCAAAAATTGAGTTTCCCATTGTTCCCTACTAATTTTGGAAGAATGAAGGGTTTAAACCATATGGTCTTAGAGCCATCAAAGGTTTCATATAAAAAAGAGCTTGTTTGATATCATTGCATTTTACCTCCCTTCTAATATAGAGCAAAAGACGATCATCTAGTACCTGATAGCTACTCTAAAAAATGAGCTACTCTAAAAAACCAATGGATGAGGGTTTGAATTTTCTTTTGTGTACACACTTTCAAAAAAGCTACTACCCATTCACATAATTTTATTAGCATCAAACGACCAATTTCCATCATCAAGTTGAAGAGCTTCAATTTGGTCTTGTTGTTGTCTACTGTGTGTCATAGAGTAAAAATAATGTGTGTTCCGATCCCTATGTGTATACCATTGACAATGAGAGTACTGGAGCCACATTATTTCCTCTTGTGTTAATAGTTTCTCCAACTGCTCCCACAACTCCTCTTTAACTTGCTCAGAGTATTAACGCGTAGTTCAATGGGCGAATAGAAATTACATTAACATACTGATATAAAGTACTTGATTATATTACAAATACAATCAATCATAAAAATGTGATAAATAAACATGCAATGCACCATATAATGTAATACCATAAATATACTTCAAAAATGTCTGTCTGTTCGGCGTCAGGATCAAATGACTATTTGTCCTTACTGACCACAATGTGTACACTATTCAGATCAAATGACAATTTGACCCTTCTGACCATGTTGTATACAATGTTCTGGAGCTCATGGCTGTTTATCCATACTTGTCTCATCACCTCAGCTGGGTCCCAAATGAGCCTGATGGTACATGTGTTTTGCCCACTGGTTGGTACTTGTGTTTTCCCTACACCACAACTAGGTTTTCTAACAAACAATTCATATCACAGAACATGGTAATACAAAGCATATAAACAATCACATAGATAAGAAAGATTGTGTTACTACTTAAAATGCTTTCCAATAGCCTAGCTACCTTAGTCTAATGATTCTTGGTTCGGCTCGGACAAATATCAAATCCTAAAATTCCAAATTTCTAATAAATGAGTTATTACTCATTCATGTTTTATTCCTAAATTCATATGGTTGGTTATCTCTACCCAAAATCGCATAATTATCAAAATGCCTTTAGGAATTTGGTGTAATTCCCTATATACCCGGTATAATTGTACTTTACCAAAAATTATGACACATGCTATTCCTACACAATTTCATGTATAGAATCCATTTTTGACCTCAATTTTGCTCAAATCACACTCCTTTTCCCAATTTACCCTTGCAGCCACATATATTAGGGTTTTAGGGGTAAAATTGTCATTACACAACCTAAAGCCTCCATACTTCATTTTTCACATATTTCCAACATAATTTTTCATTCTAAACACAATCAAAAAATTAAATTCATCAAATTCCAACCCAAACAGTGAAAATCACCCATGGTTAAAATTGAAGAAGAATTGGGAAAATTGAAGTTTCATGATTTCATTCAACAAAACACCTTCTTTTCACCATAATTCAGTTCTTGAATCCTTTAATTACTCTTTCCACATGATTAATCAAAATTTGGAGAGCACCTCCCTTGAGGGTTGATGCCTTCCAAATCACAAAATCATGATAACTAAGCGAAACAATCAACCAAATCACCAACAACAACCATGAATCAACAAGTAAAGCATGGTTTCTTGAATTACCTTTTGATTTTCTCTTCTTTCCTTTGATAATCATTCCCTCTCCTTCTTGTTCTCCTTAATTTTCTTCTTGCTTCTTGTGACTTCAAGAAGAATATGAGGATTAGGAGAGCTTTCTAAGGATTTAGAGACAAGAACAAGTGAATTTTGCTTCTTGAATCCTTGTCTCTTCTTTTCCTTTGTCTTCTTCAAGATGTTGTGCTCTCTCTTCTCTCTCTAGTTGGCCAAAATTTTGGCCCCTTGGAAGTGTCAAGTAGCTTCTTGAAATATCTTCTTCTACCTCCTCCAAATAATATTTGTTTATTAGAATTCTTGCATAAGTGTTTTACCTTCTGCTTCTTCTTTTTTCCACTTGGTTCCATAAGCTTCCACTTAGTTCTAAATGCTTCCACATGGCTTAGTTTGTGTCCAAGTATTTAATTTCTCTTCCTTTCCTCCTCCTTAACTGACCTTGGTCCTTAATTATGAAGAAATAAGAAGCTTCTTGATTTATTAGCTAATGACCATTTTTCCCTTACATTTCTTCAATTTTTGAATTAAATGTTGTCTTCCTTCTTCCCTTTTCATTCTTGGCCAAAAATTTCATATTAGACTGGGCCAAGAATTGTGCTCTTCCTTTCTCCATTTTGGGCTGCAAAATTAGGCCTTTAAGAAGACAAAAATTAAACTTTTATATCTCAACTTAACCAAATTTCATGCAACCTCTACTTCTAATATTTTGAAATTTCAAGTGCACCAAAACCCACCATTTTATTCCATTTAATAGAGTAAATGTACATAGAATTTTGGTGAACAAAATTTGGGATATTATAGCTCTTCCCCTACATAAATTTTTGTTTCCGAAATTTGCTATATAAAGATATTCATAAATTTTGGGTAACGTCTTCACATGTCTTCCTCCACTTCCTAGGTAGCTTCTCTAGGAGATAATCCCTTCCAAAGTACTTTAACTAATGGGATACTCTTGTGTTTGAGTTATTGCTCCTACCGATTAATGATTTAGTCAGGTTCAACCTCATATGTAAGATCATCCCTCACATCTATATCTTCATATTCAATTACATGCTTAGGGTCAGGTTTATACTTCTTTAACTATGAGACATAGAAGACATCATGTAATCTGCTCAAATTTGGAGGTAAAGCTATCTGATATGCTACTCGCCCAACTCTTGTCAATATCCCAAATGGACCAATATACCTAGGCCTTAACTTCTTCACCTTTAATGCCCTACCAATACCAGTGATAGGTGAGACTTTCAAAAACACGTGACCTCTATCTTCAAAGTCTAGAGGTTTCCGTCTCTTATTAGCATAACTCTTCTGCCTGCTTTGAGTAGTTAGCAATCTTTACTTTATCAATTAAATTTGTTTTGTTGTTTGATCTACTATATCTAGCCCATATAACTTCCTCTCAGATAGTTCTGTCTAGCACAAGGGCGATTGTTACTTCCTTCCATACAACACTTTATATGAGGCCATTTGAATACTCGAATGATAGCTGTTGTTGTATGCAAATTCTGTAAGTAGAAGGAATCAATCCCAACTTCTTTCAAAATCTAATTCACATGCCCTTGATATATCTTCTAGCATCTATATTGTTCTTTTTGTTTGTCCTTCTATCTGAGGATGAAAGGCTGTACTAAATTTGAGTTTGGTACCCAAAGCCTTGTATAATTATGTCCAAAACCTTGAAGTAAATTGAAGATCTTGATCAGAAATTATATTCTTTGGTGTACCATGCAATTGCACAATCTCCTTGATATATATCTCTACCAGCTTATTAGGAGAAAAACTGATACTGATTGGTAAGAAATGAGCTGTCTTCATGAATTGATCGACAATTACCCATATTGCATCATAACTTTTAATCTTTGGTAATCCTATCATGAAATCCTTGGTAATGCTTTCCTTTTTCCAATTAGGAATTTTGGGGTTTTGCTGAAGCCTTAACGGTCATTGATGCTTGACTTTTACCTTTTGGCAAGTGAGACAACGAGCCATAAATTTTGTCACATCTCTTTTCATCCTCGGCCACCATTACATGGATTTTAGGTCGTGATACATTTTGATTGCTCCTAGGTGCAGAGTATATTTACTTTTGTATGCTTAATCCAAAATTTGCTATCTCAATTCTATTTACAGTAGAACATATATCCGCTTCCTATATCTAACTAGTCCACTCAGTGACATCTCATATTCCTAAGTTTCTCCCCATTTAATCATGTTTTTGATGGACTATGCACCTTTATCTTGCATCTGAGCTTTCTCAATTATTGTTCTTAGATCATTTTCTACCTGACTGATATTGCTGCCACCAATCATAATCTGATTAGACAGATTGAGATGCCTGAAATCTTCAATTAGTTTCTGCTCTTGAATCATTAGGGCTGCCACCTATACTGTCTTGCAGATTAATGCGTCTGCTACTATATTGGCCATTCCTGGATGATATTTAATTTCTAGGTTGTAATCTTTAAGCAACTCCATCCACCTACACTATCTCCTGTTCAATTCTTTTTAATCGTATGAGTATTTCAAGCTTTTATGGTCGTAGTACAGCTTTATGGTTGCCCCAGAGATAGTGTCTCTAGATTTTTAGTGCAAACACAATTGCTCTAACTCAAGATCATGTATGGGATAATTTAGTTCGTGAGGCTTCAGTTGACAAGAGGCATATGCTATAACCCTACCCTGCTGTATTAGGACACATCCCAATCCATGTTTGCTCATATCACTATAAAATGCATAGATCAAATATGGATTGGGAATTGTTAACACTGGTGCTATTGTCAATTTCTCTTTCATCATTAAGAAGTGTTAGGATCGGCAGGCACAAAGGAAGAATTTTAAAATTTTACCAATCATAATCGAGGATCTATCAACGACGTTTAAACCAAGTTGGAAGGATTCATACCTTTTATGATTCAGGGTTTTCACGATCTCTAGGAGCCAAAATGTCAGGTCCGCTCCCTCTACCGGTATCTACACGAATGCTCTCCAACCGAGACTGCGTGCTAGCGCCTCTAATGTCTCCTAGGGTTTCCCTTGCGGCTCTCAATTCTCATGTGTGTATCAATATATCTGCTCTATCATGTTTATAACCTATGAGGGCTATTTTCAAATTTCAAAATTAATCATCATTAATTTTGAAATTAATTAACTATTAATTATCTTGATGAGCTAATTAAATAAATTCAGTTTAAATTAAATCTGTCTAATACTTTTAATTTAACCTATTTCTTTAATCCAAATAAAGAGCCATTAGATTTAATTTATCTTCATAATTAGATTTAATTTATCTTCATAAATTAAATCTGAGATACTATATCTCTATCATGTTAGTTATTAAATTTACTATATCTCAATAAATTAAATTTAAAACTAACACAATATAATAATATAATATAATATATATATATATACATATATATATAAGATATATATATTTCGAAAATATATATCTATATAATATTATTAATGAATTTTATATTATATATATATATAAATATAAAATTCGTCTACCCTAAATTAAACATTATCTCGTGTTAGACCATTCTTGTGTGCGACCCTGTAGGCCCATATGAAGTTGGCAGTGGGCCAATAACTATACTAACCCAAAAGTCACAAGCGGCCTCTAGTAAGACATTACGACTACCCAATTCATATGAGGATCATTATCACGATGCAACCTGTCATACAACCATGTCTCGTCCCTTTTGTCACAAGATATATTGATCAAGGATAAGGCATGGATAATGTCATCCTCTTGTTCCTGACCATTACTTTCTCGATTCCTGAGTAGCTTGATAATAGAGACGGAAACTCCTTTCCATTATAGTATGGCCATACATTTCTCAGACTCACTCATCGAGGGGCCCAGTAATATCTCTCTACTAATGTGAGGGACAAATTCCATCTTGATCATTCATATTCCTCTGCATTAAAAACAACCAAGCCCGATCGTAGCCTTTATCATCACCCGGTCAAAAGTGACTTTTGACTAGTTCAAAGCTTAGCAACTCTCATGTAGGAATCCATTATGACCTCAGGTCTAAGGGCATTGTGACGTGGTTATACATGAGAAAAGCTTATGACTTGATCCATGTAGCTTTCTCATAGTGGGTCGGTCCAGCACCTTGTACTCTTACAAGTGCCTAAGACTTTGATTCGTATCTCCATATCTTATCAAAGTCATGCTGATCTTGTTTCATCTCTGCTCCCGCATAGATGATCGACCAGGGACATTTTAGGACAATCTTTATGAATTACCCAAGGATACAATTATCACAGTTAACATGCAAATAATGTGATAACATAATGGAGAAATTTCATTAAAATAATAATGTTCAAAGTATAATGATTGGCCTTAGGGCACAATTTCCAACAAGAAGCTCTTCTCACAACATCGTCCCATACAAAAGGCTGAATTTTTTGTGTTAACTTTGTCAAAGACAAAGAATGATGGAGAAATTCTAAATGAATCTTCTGTAATAATTGGCAAGACCCAGAAAACTGCGTATTTCAATAACAATCTCTACCTTCTTCTAGTTCAGTACTGCTTCCACTTTGCTAGGATCTACCAAGACCCCTTCTTGTGAGACTACATAGCCCATAAATTGAACTTCTAAAACCCAAAACTCACACTTGCTTAGCTTAGCATAGAGTTGCTTATCTCTCTATGTGCCCAGTGCTATTCTTAAATACTCTTCATGTTCCTCTTTGCTACGTGAATATAACAGAATATCATTAATGAAGACTATTACGAATTGATCCAGATAATTCAATTCATGTAGTCTATAAATACTGCAAGTGTATTGGTCAGCCCAAATGGCATTAATAGGAATACATAATGACTACAACTGGTTCTGAAAGTAATCTTTGGTACATCCTCTACTTTCACTCTAAGTTGATGATACCCTGATTTCAAATCAATTTTTGAGAACACATTGGAACCAAATAACTGATCGAGCAAATCGTCTATTCTGGAATGTGGATATTTATTCTTAATGGTCACCTTGTTTAATCCTTATAATCAATACAAAGTCGTAGGCTTCTGCCTTTTTTTTGACAAAGAGCATTGGAGCTCCCCATGACGAGACATTAGGTCGATTAACTCTTTCTCGAATAGCTCTTCAATTTGTTTTTTCAATTCTACTATTTCATTTGGAGCTATCCTATATGGAGCTCTGGATATCAATCCCGATCCAGGCTTAATTTCAATTGCAAACTCCTTCCCTTTTTTAGGGTAGTCCTCTGATATCTTCTGGAAACACTCCAAGAAACTCATTTACTACAGGGATATTTTCAAATGCTGTTCCAACTTCTGACTGCATTGAGAATACAATATACCCCTAACAACCTTTATGTAGACATTTTTCAGCTTCAGCTGCTGAGAGAAAATGAAGATTGACTTTTGTACTGACATTTCGTTGCGGTTTAGGATAAATGACCCTCTTGCTTCTATAGTCTAACAAAACATTATTTGTTATCAACCAGTCAATACCGAGAATTACTTCCAGTCTATGCAATGGTAAACAAATCAGATCCACCGTTGACTCGTGTCCTTCGATGTTTATTATGCAATTATGGCAAACATCGGCTGTGATAGATCTAATACCCATGGGTGTAGACACAACCAGATCATACGGTAATTGATACATACTCATGCCTAGCCATCTCACACAATTATATGCAATAAATGAATGACTAGCACCCAAATCATATAATACTTGTACCAAATTACCATTAAGTAAAAGCGTACCTTAAATTAATTTAGAAGCTTTTCTGGCTTCATCTTAAGTCATAGTGAAGACTTTGCCCTAAGCTCTCTATCTAGGATCCCTTGCCTACTACTATTATAGACAATCTTTAGCAAAATGTCCTAATTTTTGGCACTTTTAACAGACTATCTGCTTTGCTGGGGCACCACATGGTTTTCCAGGATGATATGGCTTGCCACAGTGCCAATATGTTCTGTTTCTAAGGGATCTCTGGTTATTGCTACTAACAGGTTGATACAACTTTTTGTTACTTTACTCGATAGACCCTTTTATTTCTTATGTTTCTGGGAATAATTCCTACTGCTAGATGCACCCTTGCTATTAACATTTTTGTCAGAATACAGATTCAACAAATTGTTTTCTATGGTATGGCAATCTTTTACCGCTTTATTAAATTATGTAAACTGTTTGGAGACCATCTTCTCTTTTAATTCCAATCTCAGTCCTCAAATTATCATATCTTAGCTCTAGCTTTTATCATCACAGAACCTCAAGTAAGAGGAGTATCAAGACAACTGGATAAATCAAGCCAAATACTCATTAAAGCTTTCTTTCTCATCTTGTCAAATCAAAAGGAACTCTTCTTCCTTCTCAATTCTGATTGATCGAGGGAAATATTTCTCTTTGAATTTTTCTTGAAATAAGTCCCATGTCTTAGGAATATTTCGTGCCTACAGGATCATTTCAGTATTCTTCCACTACCTGTCTGCATCCTTTTCTAATTTGTAAATAGCTTACTGAGCTTTGATGTTATCTAGGCATTTTAGCATTTTGAAGATTTTCTCTAACCAGGATAACCAATCCTCTGCTAGCTGAGGATCAAATTTTCCTCGAAAGACAGGGGGTTGCTGCTGACAGAACTGTGATACCCATGTCTACAAGCTTTCACTATCAGCAGCGGCAGGTCGAGGCAAAGGCCCCTGCTCAGGCTTCTGAGGTTGTATAGGTTCATCTTCTTGTCCACTAAGATTATTTTGTCTTTTCCTATCTGCATTTTGTTTTTGCTACATTTCTCATAGCTCATCCATAAAACCATTTATCATCATTTGTTGTTCAGCTAGCATGCCCAAGATTTGCTGCATTGGGTTAGGTCCAGCTTCTTGACCTTGCCTGGCACCTTAACCTCTTAGTCTCACCATCTTTATGTTTCACTATATTAAAATAAGGAAGAGGTATGTTTCACATACTGATAAGGGCATACTTGGCATTTCACAAAATTTTGAATACATAGGTATGTTCAGGATTAACATGCAATAGACATTTATAGCAGTTTAGGGAAAGCTTTTGATAACATTCAACCTATAGACCACTGTATAACATATTTCTACTCATTACATTACATAACTTAACATATACAAGTGACCTCCTAGGGGGTCACCCATCCTAACATTTCACTAGGCCAAGCATGCTTAACCTTTATGTATTGGTGCAAAAACATTGGTACCGGCTCCAACTACTTCCAAGCATCGGTACCCCGTGACTGCTCTTGTCCTAGCAAGTCATGTCAACAGTCTCTGAATGACCAAATATAGGGTAGAGGCCTATATCAGTATCAGTACATGCAATCTAACACGTACTCAATGATGTGCTCCATGAAAGCAACAAAATTGTTATTCAGACCCTATTCCATAATATCATTCTTTTTCCAGGCCCAAAATGTAGTATCCAGAAAGAAGTATGATGTTGTGCGGATCGAAATAGCATCCGGAATCTCCAAGTCAAAATATCCCTAACCCAAGTATAATGTGTCTACTTCATCTAGGTACGCTATATACTGGGCTACTAGGGTGTCCCAATCATGGAAAGCCTGCAGGTATATACTTCCAACACACTCCTATAACTCTTGATATGACTGTAGATCATATGGCATGTATACACTTCCAACTCTAGAACTGGTAATGGAATCCGGATCTGACCCTATCTCATCAGTTTATGATTAATCGTGTCCCATACTGATGAGCCTACTGATCGTGCTGGTCTAAGATGAGGGCCGAACATAGGAATTGGTTGTACCCACTTCCTCGGGGTTCGTATGATCCTTGCACCACCCTCAGTCCAGTATTGTAGTACTCGTTGCCCTTCAGGTATTTGCTGACTCTCTAGGGGCTAGTTCACAGATGGTGGTGATTCACTCCTCTAATTCCTCCTTCTGCACATTTTCTTCTACCATATAACTAAGACCATATCAGTAAACTATTCTGCTATCTCTAAAGCCACTGCTCTGATACCAAAAATGTCAAACCCCTCAATATTTTCATATTTTTCAGAGTATTAAAGCGCAGTTCAATGGGCGAATAGAAATAGCATTAACAAACTAATATAAAGTACTTGATTATATTACAGGAATTCCTACAAGGTTTCTATGTAATATTTACATAACTCAAAATAACATAAAACTACAGATAGCCAACACTACTACTTAGACAGGTCCAGGATATTTAGTTGTAGTTGTTAGTACCTGCTTCCTTACCCTTGGAGCCGCTGTCTCTAGCTAAATCAATTTTTTAATTATTCGGAAAGGGGTGAGATCCTTACGAATCTCAGTAGTAACACACATAATCAATCATATAAAATGTGATAAATAAACTTGCAATGCACCATTTAATGTAATAGAATAAATATACTGTAAACATGTTTGCCTATTCGGCGTCCAGGATCAAATGACTATTTGTCCTTATTGGCCACACTGTGTACACTATTCAGGATCAAATGACAATTTGACCCTTCTGACCATCCTGTATACAATGTTCTAGAGCAGATGACTCTGTGTCCGTACTTGTCTCATCATCTCAGCTGGGTCCTAAATGAGCCTGATGGGTCTTGTGCTTTTCCTATACCACAGCTAGAATTTGTAACAAACAATTCATATCACAGAATATGGTAACACAAAGCATATAAAGAATCACATAGTGTATGAAAGATTAAGTTACTATATGAAATCCTTTCCAATAGCGAAGCTACTCCGGTCTAATGACTCTTGGTCTGGCTCAGGCAAATGTCAAAGGCTAAAATTCAAAATTTATAATAAATAAGTTATTACGCATGCATGTTTCATATCTAAATTCAAATGGTTGGTTATCTCCACCCAAAATTGCATAATTACCAAAATGCCTCTAGGAATTCGGTATAATTCCCTTTATACCCGATATAGATGTACTTCACAAAAAATTATGACCTGAGCTATTTCTACACAATTTCATGTGTAGAATCCATTTTTCACCTTAATTTTGCCCAAATCAAACTCCTTTTCTCAATTTACACTTACAGCCACATAAGTTAGGGTTTTAGGGGTAAAATTGTCATTTCACACCTTAAAGCCTCTATACTGTATTTTTTGCATGTTCCCTACATAATTTTTCATTCGAAACACAATGAGAACATCAAATTCCAACCTAAACATAGCAAATCACCCCTGGCTGAAATTCAAGAAGAATTAGGGAAATTGAAGTTTCATGATTTTATTCAACAAAACACCTTCTTTTCATCATAATTCACTTCTTGAATCCTTTAATTACACTTTTCACATGATTAATCAAAATTTGGAGAGCACCTCCCTTAAGGGTTTATGCCTTCCAAATCACAAAATCATGATAACTAAGCCAAACAATCAACCAAATCACCAACAATAACCATGAATCAACAAGTAAAACAAGGTTTCTTGAATTACCTCTTGATTTTCTCTTCTTTCCTTTGATCATTATTCCCTCTACTTCTTGTTCTCCTTAATTTTCTTCTTGCTTCTTGTGATTTCAAGAAGAATATGAGGATTAGAAGAGCTTTCTAAGGATTTAGAGAAAAGAACAAGTGAATTTTGCTTGCAAACCTACCTAGGTTTGCTTCTTGAATCCTTGTCTCTTCTTTTCCTCTTTGTCTTCTTCAAGATGTTGTGCTCTCTCTTCTCTCTCTATTTGGCCAAAATTTTGGCCCGTTGGAAATGTCAAGTAGCTTCTTGAAATATCTTCTTCTACCTCCTCCAAATAATATTTGTTTATTAGAATTTTTGCACAAGTGTTTTAACTTTTGCTTCTTCTTTTTTCCACTTGGTTCCAAAAGCTTCCACTTGGTTCTAAATGCTTCCACATGGCTTAGTTTGTGTCCAAGTATTTAATTTCTCTTCCTTTCTTCATCTTTAACTGACCTTGGTCCTTAATTATGAAGAAATAAAAAGCCTCTTGATTTATTAGCTAATGACCATTTTGCCCTTACATTTCTTCAATTTTTGAATTAAATGTTGTCTTCTTTCTTCCCTTTCCATTCTTGGCAAAACATTTCATATTAGACTAGGCCAATAATTATGCTCTTCTTTTCTCCATTTTGGGCTGCAAAATTAGGCGTTTAAGAAGACAAAAATTGAACTTTTATGTCTCATATGAGCCAAATTTTATGCAACCTCTACTTCTAATATTTTTCCATTTTAAGTGCATCAAAACCGACCATTTTATTCCATTTAGTATAGCAAATGTACAAGGAAATTGTGTGAATAAAATTTGGGATATTACATTTAACCCATCCATTCTTCAATTAATCTCATCTTTGTGTCATTGCACATTCCTGAAAACCTCATTGTTCCATCCAGAGAGAGGTTACTTGAGAAAAACAAAACAGAGGCATTCCAATCTTCTTTCTTGGCCTAATGTTCCTTAACAAAATGAGGAAATTTTTCATGAGTTTCCCATGGTGCAATAAATCGAAATGGACGCTTACCGTAACCTTGCTACTGTTTGTGCTATGTGATAAGCAGAATCGGGCAATGATAAGACTTAAACTTAGGCAAATGAATCACTAAAGCTCTATTAAAGTATCGTGCCAAGCGGGGTAAACAAAAAATCTATCAATCTGACTTTGGCTTGATCCCCAACTCTAGGTATATCGAGGACCGCTAAACCCCAAATCAAGTATATTACTATCATGAACCCATCTATGAAGGTCAACATTACACCTTACCGCATTCTGTTGATTACTCCTCCATCGATCTTCTTACTAAGTCACCATGTTAGAATCACCTACTACTACCCACTTTCCAGTTATGTTATTATCCAATGTACATAGAGCGTCCCAGAGGAGCCTTTAGTTGTTTACATTAGGATGCCTATATACAACATATAAAAACCACACATTCGAAGAGCTAGCATTCACAACTCTATTAAGTAGCTGATTATTCGATTCAATAATAGTAAAGTCAAAACTTGTATCCCAGAATGCCCATATCCCTACACTAAAACCTTATGCCTCCACTACATGCATGTTTGTCTAACCCAACCACTGGGAGATTATAGTAGCCCTCTCTCCCTTCTTCCTGGGTTCTAAAAGACCAAGAATTTAAAATGGTGTTTAGATCATAAATCATATAAAAGATGACTAAACGAAACTCTACCGGTGCCACATGATTCTAAAAGAGTTAAGTCATAATTAAACAAATCACATGGATGGTAATGCACAAACAGGCGAGAAAACTATATACGTGTAGCCTCAAAAGAGGCCACATTTTCAACTAACAATACTTCAACTTTCTTTTCTACTAATAGATTTAAGTAGATATGGTACTAACAATCTCCCTGCTGGCTCCTGGGTCAATGGGATCACTAGTACTCACAATTGTAAGATTGGGTTTAGGGGACATCCCATAATGACTAGGAATGAGGGCAAGTAAATTTTTTGAAAGAAAAGCCGACCCCACACTTGTAACATCAATTTACATATGAGTTTGTTTTCCCCATTTACTTGATTCAACTTATTAGGTCCTTATGAATTAAGCTGGCCTTTTATTCAGAGATAAGACATTATTGGACCACCCAAATTCTTGGCTCAGCCCAAGACAACAATTTTTGGCCCAAACTTAATTTTACTAGCATTTTTCTTTCCCATATTTGGCTCACGTGCCTTTTGACTCTTTTGGAAGGTGCATTGCGTATTGCTGAAATCGTGGAGATGGTTAGTGATCTGACATGGGGATTCGAATCTTCTATATCAACATTATCTAGATCAGTTAAAGCAAAGAATTTTGATATAATGATAGATTTTTTGCGATCATACCGATAATTGTAATGCCTCAAATTGTGTATACGGGATCATGACTCCAAAATTAGAAGTAATTAATGCTAGACTAACACCTTTGGAGAATAGAATGTGAATTAAGACCCGAATTAGCAATAGAAAGTGCCCAAACCCAGTATTTAAGCTTACTTATGGTGATAAAGCTTAAATTGAATTAAGAGTGAATGGGATGGTGGATGGAAGGAGAAAAATAAATTAAATAATACCCTAAGTAGCAATCTAGCTAAAATTTCCATAGTTAGGGGCAAAATGGGAAGAATGAAATTTATCGGCCAATTAGTCAGCCACCAAAGAGGAAATTCACCATCAACTAAAAGAGTAAGAGGTGTGACTAAATGGGTAAGTGAATTTGTTAGAGTAACCGAATAGTTGTATGCATTTTGAGAGAAGTCATAAGATGTTGACACATGGCATCATAAGATGGAGTCAAAGGGTCAAAATGTTCAACTCTCCTTACCTCTCTCTTCTTAGGCTAGCCAAGAGATCATAAAGGAAAAAAATATGATCTCATTATCTCATACTTTTTCTCTAAGCTCTCTTGGACGTCTATAGTGAAGGAGGAAAGAGAAAGAAAAGTTTGGCAAGGTGAGTTCCATTTCTTGCATTTTTAACCATAAAGATAACCTCTAGTGTTAAAATCCTCTTCTCTAATCTTGTGAATCTTGATAAGAGCTTCATTCCTATGTTTTTAGATTTTTAAGAGGAGGTGTTTTGAGTCTTCAAGGAAAACTAGTAGTTGGCGAATTAAAGAACAAGTCAGAGAAAGAAATAGAGGTGAGAAAGAGAAATCTTTTGATATATATATATATATATTGTGGCCATTGGTTAAGAGCTTTGAAGCTATTCTGGAATAGTATGTAATTCGTGGAACTCTATATTTTTGTGGTTGTAAATGGTAGTGGTTTATATTTTTCATGTATATAAGACTTAAAAAGCTTAAAGTAGGACTTGGAATCAGTCCATTTTGATTTTTGTAGATTTAGTTATGATTTTGGGAAGTTCAGCTATGAAACAAGAATTTTCTTAGCTATGGCCAAAAGGTTCTTGGCCACGGCTCATAAGTTTCTGATTATGGAAATATTATTTCTTGTGCCATTAGTTCTTTTAGTTATCTTTATTACTTGTTTCTAGATACCATTCCCCTTTTTCTTTGGATCCAGGTTAGTTTTTATGTCATTCCGACACATCCTACAGGAATCAAGTATTTTCTTTCGACTAATTCACATCGAAATTAATATTCTATTCTGAGTTCAGTTTCTAAAAGTCATTATATTTCTTATACACTCCTGGGACTCTCACAAAACTAAACTCAGTAGTCTACTTTATTCAGGCTTATTCTCTAGCCACTAGTCCCAAAAGTCAGGATATTACATATGTCACTTATCGGTAAGGATGACGACGACCTCTTCTTACTCTCTGACTTTATCTTCTTCCTCATACTCTGACTTCACCGATAAGTGCCTCCCCTACTATAGGCCAGCTTCATCAAGCTTCACCGAAAACTTCTACTAGCCAGCAACCGAAACCTTCTTCTTACTTACTAGTGACGAGGTGACCTCTTCTAACTACCTTCCCCTATCGTCAGCAGTCTTTAAATGAACTAGCAGATTGAAGAGTTTGACATCTTCAACGAGCTTCATCGACCCAAGCAACCTATGATCTCCATATTGTAGATCTTGCGACCCAAAACCCACTATTGCTATTATTGCCCCAAAACTGAAGAAGGAGGGCCACCGATCTATGATTGAATAATGCAAGGTTAACAAAGTTTCTAAGGCTACAAATTATTTTTGGAAAGATTTTTTTTAAGAAGGGCATTTTGGTCTTTTCACCTAAAAGTCATATCTCATTTCCTTGACATACCAAACATACTTTAAACCTCATTTTTATATCCATACCATATCCATTTTCATTTCCATCAAAATCAATTCCAGCATACCAAATGGGCTCTAAGAATTATATTAGAGAAATTTTAAACAAAAGAAGAGACTGTAGAACATTAGAAGACTGTAAGGTTGTCAAGAAAAAAGAAGGACAAAAGAATGAGAACTACAAGAACTTAATTTTTTTTAAAAAATATGAATGTCTTAGAAAATAGACTTTTGGAATTGCAGAAAGATAAACTAATATGATATTTAGATTGTTAAAATAAAGCATGAGAGTTTGTCCCTTTCAATCAAGTACAACTGAAATGAAACATATTTTGAATTGTTATAAACTCAATACAAATAAAAACAATGGTAAACATAATAGCCCTCAAAGGAAAGGGTGAGTATGTAGGAGACAATGGTAGGGTTAAACAACATAAGGATCGACATCTTTTTCCTATCACAAGAGTAAACAAAGTGAATTCAACTAACTAGCTCAGGTTCATAATCAACTTCTCCTTTGATTTTCAAGCTCATGATTTTAAATTTAAGACCATTTTTTTAGGCTTTACATTTTCTTTCAGTACCTCTACAAACTTAAACATTGGTAAACCAAATAAAAATTGGTGAGATAAAGTTTTCCTTATAGCAATCATATGTTCTATAGAAAAAAGGAAAAGTATTGAGAAATCAAATGTTAATGATTACCAGTTGCAATAATACTCTCGCCGAGTGCAAGGACAACCCTAAGAGGACATATGAAATAGCTTTTAGGTGATGTTGTTTAGAACTATATATACATAACAGAAGAAGAATAAAGAAATGAAATTTTAATCAGAGGCAAACAAATTTGTTTTACAACAATAAGACAAGTGCTCTTTAGGAAAATTTAGGCAAAGCAGCAGCAAGAATAAATAGTTGGGTTTGATAAGTGAGGAGTAACAAAAAAATAGGAAAGTCTTAAGTGAAAACAAGGTAAGAAATAAATAGTTGCTTATGTTTAACCATGCATTGAAAGCTATATGGGATTTACTAGTGTTGTTAATCCTGATGGCACTCATAGCCTGCTTCCCTGGTTCATCTTCACAGGAACACAAAAAAGTAAGGAGAAAAGATATGATCAAGTGAAAGTAAAGAAACCATATGGAGAGAATTACAAGAAGATAAATATAAATAAAACAAAAAAAAACAGATATGCACACATTAGCCCATAGGCATACATTAGATATGGCATACTCTCTGTGTCGGCATGAACTAGTGTAATAGTAAAAGACTTGGGGAAGCTGCATGATCATGATTATGGTACTTTCTTTATTGTCAAGCTCAAATGTTTTGACATCCAAAAGAAATTCATTCTTAAACACATCATTTTCTAGAAAATATAATTACTATAAAGCTGACATTAAAAAACATAATAGGATGAGACTATTATTGCCATGATATGAAGTTTATCTTATATGTTGTTTAGCCTAATTACAGGCATATGGAAATTAAGCTTTGGTATGAAGGTATGGAAGCTTGTCACATTTATCCTTTTCAGAAGAGCAAATATATCATTATTGGATACTTACACCAAAAGGCTTACACTGCAAGTTAAGATTGTTATTACTACGATTAACTACTTGATAAGCATAAAAATAAAATTATAATGCCAATGGTATTTATAAATTAGACAAGAATGGTCTATTCCTTGCATTCGTCACATCAAAATGGAGTTCTCTCTATGAATACATAAACTAATAAATCCCACAGGTTATGATGTTATGAAGATAAAGGAATTAATTTGTCCACAAGAAATTCCCGAGATTAACAAAAAGAGAAACTCATTTCCAAGATATAAATATCTAGAAGAAGTGACTGAGCACCAAGTAAGTACATTCTCAAATTTCTTCCTTGGTAGAGAGCAACCAATTATGATAGGTTATGATAGTAGCTAAAATAATTTTGTTAATCATAAAAGTATTAGGTTAAATTTTTTACCAATTATGTTCCCTCAAGTAATGAAGATTGGTTGAAAAAGCATCATGTTCTGTAAAATAATGTTGTGAAAGTACTGATGAGATCTTATTTAAACTAGTGCTACATTCATGAACTAGAGAAGTGAAAAAAAAGTTAATGGGAGCCATCTAAAATTGGAAACATAAATTTTATTGGCCAATTTGAACTGAAATTAAATATTTTTAGCAAAAGTATTAACCATTTAAGACCGAATCAGCCCATCCAACAAAACCACTAATAAAACCCAACAAAGGAAATGAAAGCCAAGACTAAAGTCAGTTCGCTATCAAACTACTAGATATTCAATTGCATACCAACTAGCACAAGAATTCACTAAACTTTCACAATTAAATTATTTGTGAGAAATTGGTAGAAGCAAGTCATACAAGGGAGGTAAAGTTTCTTGGAAGGATTAAGGTTGAGACAACATCGCGTTAGAAGAAGTGATCGAGCGGCCGAAGAAACTGAATTGGAATTATGAGATGTGGAACTGTCAACTGGAGGATGAGAATATGAGGAGAGTTGGCCACCGGCGTGCAATGACGAAATGGAAGCCTGAAAAACTTCCAGACCTTGTCGTCGAAGCGTGATTGCCAGTTAGAAATAACCATGTTGTTGTTCTTCCTCTCCTCTCTGAGCTATTTAACACCATGTAGAGGCCAACGACTTCATTTACTGACTTCGACTTAGGGAAATTCAAAGTCACCAATAAATTGGAAGAAAAATTGCTCTTTTGACTTTTGACTTGATGGAGAAACAAGCAGACTAGGGAATCTAGAATGTGGAGTTTATGCTTGTGTTTTTGCATAAATAAATAAACATTTTTTATCTACAATTAGGATTTCACCCCACCTTAGCATTGGATTAATTTAATTTATTATTGGGGGGAAGGCGGTGGAGAGCTTGTTCTCTCTCTTAAGGCGATGATCCTTTTGATCTTATGTTTCATGTTCATCCTTAATTTGTGTTTTATCCTTTCAGTTAGATAGTCTTAAAATCTTGATTGTATTGGTTTATGTTTCCTTTAGGTATTTTGCTCATCTCCTTTATGTTTCCTTGCCAAGATGCAGTTGCCAAAGTGTCGATAGCTCCACCTTGCATACTATCAGTGCCATTATCTCTCTGCTAGGATTGTTTGTTCTTACTTCTTTCATATATCTAAAGTTCAAGCTCTTATTAAAATATATTGGAATCTTCAAGATATAATGTAGGTTATTCAACAACATCACAACTATCTTGTTTTACATTTTTGAAATGAGTTAGATCACTTAGTTGCTCTCAGCTAAGGTATATAGTTGCTTCAAGGTTTCATTTGGGTTGTATTTGAGTGGATTATAGAGCTTTCGCTTTCTCGAGCATCTTTTCCTTATATTCATGTATGGGTTTAAGCTCTTAGACTACCTCTTGGTTATTATACTGAAGAGGCAGCTTATCAAATATGCAGTTCTTTTAGAGAATTTCTTGAATTTGATGCCTCTATTCTTCTTTTCAAAGTGGTCTTCATTTTAAGGTAGCTATTCCAGACTCTTCCAACTCAGGTTACTGGTAGGCTTCTTCATTTTTTTGGGGGAAAGATTCCGATTTTGATTCTCTTTAAGCATTTGGGTTGTTGTTGTTTGGGATGTGGCAAAGTCGGTGCATGGTAGAAACACTGCTATAAGTTGGTGCCTTGGTTTAATGCTTGCTTATGACATTTGGGGCCTAAATTTGGCCGAATCTCACTTTCTAATGGTTTTTTTCATATGAATCACATTATTGGACTAGAGTATTGGGGTTTAGCTACTTATGAGTCTTCTCATTAGACATATTCATCTCCATTCCTTTAAGACTCGAATAGCTTGGCTCCTGAAAATTTGGCTTCTAATAATATCATCAATTGTCAAAAATAGCAACATCATGACTTTCCATCTTGTGGTTCTCAAGGAACTTATTTAGCTTCTTCTATTTACATATGAAAAAGGAAGAGAACATCACCCCCATTTCTATTTACAAACAATCTAAGGTCATTATTCCTGACTATGAAGCTCCTGATGTTCATACGGGGAATCTTGCGTCAAGCATATGCCCATCTTCTCTTCTCCTGTTCATTGTACTTAAGACAATGTCTCCTCAATTCTTTCACTTGTTGTATAGAGCATGCTAAGATTCGATTTAGCTACCAAGTTGGGCTCTCTATTAACTGGTTGGGTCCTTATTTCTTCTTTAAGTCCAAGAAGCATTGTCAACAAACTTGTTATAACTAGAAGCATAAATGCTTTGTAAGAAAGTATCCTAGGGATAAGCCTCATATTTCTATTTTGCTTTTTGGCAGAGTTTTTACCAAAAAAAGCTTCGCATATGTGAATGATACTATTGGGGGCCTCTAAGTTCTTTAGCGGCCACTTATAGGTCCATCCTATAGTACTGAACCTCTTTGTTTTTTTTGTGTCCTTTTATTTTTTGTTTATTTTCTTGTCTATTTGCTTGTTTTTAGTAGAAGTTTAGGGATTTAGAAGTTTGTCAAGTTGCTCTCTATGGTTTTGATCTCCTTTTCTGGTTGGCTATTTTAAGGCAAAGTTGTCAATGATTACTTTGGATTTCTATGCCTTTCAAGTTTCATCACTTTATGTGTTACTTCAACCTTTACGGGAGCCCTTTCTAAAGGTTTGATTTTTCGTTCATTCTCTTGAGTGAGGATTCAACCAATCCATAAACCTTTACTTGCTGAACCTGGTGTAGAGCTTGAATACAGTATTATGCATGCTGATCATTGGTCTCTTTTATGCTTTGGTATGATGTTTTCTTGTGCCTTATTGTAGGTTTATTGCTTAGGTCATCAACTTTTCCATTTGTGTCACCTGGAGCTTGGGATTGTTCGCTTCTGGCATCTGGATAAGTCTGTTTGCCTCCTCTCTCTTCCTATATGAAGCTTTGAAACACGATGGTTCACTTGGATGGCCAATGTCTTTTAGGAGACGTGCTGTAACACCCTCCTATTCGCTCTTGCTCGACTATTCCTAGCTCCATATGCGTTATAGGAAGTCTTTGGTGGCTATAAACCTTCTTTTGTACTGAGGCTATTTGCTGCTCTATTTTCTAGTTGTTTTCAAGTGTGTTGTTTTTTGTTGTAATTTTGTATGTTTGTTTGTTTTGTTGCTTTGTTGTCTTAGACTGCTTGTTTTGCTTTTATTTTGATGTAATGTAGCCATGTATGTTGTAATCATTTTACTGTGTGTTTAATGAAGTTTGTCTTTTTATAAAAAAACATTGGATTAATTTTTGTTTAATTAAATTAGTCATTAAACCAACACTACAAGTTGATGGTTTAATGTAATCGAACTGGTCCACTCGGCCATTATTAAAATAATACGAGTAAAATTTAATTAAAATATATTAAATGTTTATATATAACTCTAAACTAATAATATTTAATAAAAAATATTAATTCAAAAGTGTAATAAAATAGAGAGAGAGAGAGAGAGAAGTGATGAGGGTACTAAGTGAAGTCGTCAAATATAGGTAACCAGAGCTTACGTAAGGATTAAACTACTAGAGCCTAATCTGTGGTTTGCACAGCTATACACTAGAACAAAGAAAGATAGAAGATGGGAAGAAAGAGCGTAAGAGGATTCAATTACTCTCGGGTGTGGAATAATGCTAGTGATGGCCTATATTTATAGAGGCTTAGAGAGACTCCTTCTTACCCACCAAGTAGCATTAACTCCTTGATTGAATTCTTCAGTCAAGAGGCTCCTCTTATCAATAACAGATAAGTGTGATTCCATTAGCAATAATTGCTAATATAATCTCTTCTTTATTTGATTATGGGTTTTTGTTGAACAAATAGTATTGCCCATCAAGGCCCAACTCAGGCCCAAAGTCCAACATCTCCCACTTGCTATTGATGGGGCTCCTATAGTATGATCTGTTCATACTTGGTGTCTGCCATGGCTGCATGGCACAATGTCTTACAAGATTTTGATGCTTGTGAGCTAGAAATCCTTTACATAAGAACAACATTCAAAGACGCCTATTATATATCTGTAAATCGTTGCCTTATATGCCTTAGGTTTGTCTAAACACTTAATTCATGACATATCTAATCCCTGTCAAGTTAATCTTGACTCGGATTGCCTAACTATGCTCGTAGTATCTACACTTACTAGTCTTTCTTCTGTCCTATAAGGAACATGTCATTGATGCCAATACAATAGTGTATTTCAAGATATACCTTTCCTTTTGACTAAATATTAGTCCATCTTGACTAGATCGCTTTCCCAGTTTTCACTTATTTGATCGAATCATGTGTAATCATAAAGTTTTAGCTAAAGTGGCTGGCTCCATATCAAGCTTTCCTAATGCCACTTAAGTCTTAAGGGCATTTGGAAAAGTTTTTCCTTCCTAGGACTCACACCATAATAAATCAAGGATTTTCCACATATGTCCCATATTGCAATCTTATTCTCAAGCACATGCAGTTTGAATTGCATGCTATGGTGATTGATTAGTATTGTATGTCAATTTCATCTTACTTTTCGCTTTCCAAACATGATTTCAAAATGTTCTCAATATTTGAACCAGAACCCCCTTATTCACAACCATTCTCTTTTGCAATATCATTTGAAAAAGGATTCTTTGCCTGGCTTACAGATCTACTGATCTATGTATCCATACTTCAATCCATTTTCTATATAAATCTCATCTCAGTTGGACTCAGGTGACTCAAATGTAAAGATTCTTCTTGACCATCTAATGGTGATCATTTTCTCATCTTACCTTCCCATGTCCCTTACAAAAACGTGGGAAGAAAATTGTTTGCGTGAGTGACCAACCTTTTGATTTGTACAACATACTAAATTGTATACCTTATACATATTATCCCATAACATACATACTATTTCTTTTATCTAAAAGCTAAAAGTTGTTTAAGAGCTTGTACTCTCTTTAAGCCCAAGATATTCACTTTCTCTGTGAATATAAAGCGAGCTTAGTAAAGGGATCTACCAACATTCTGTCAGTAGAAGGCTATTGAACTATTGCTTTCCTTCTCTGAAAGCCTATCTCTTATGGAGATATAACAAATGTATATTTTGCGTTGCTATGATACTTAGGATCCACATCGTAAGATGTTATTATTTAGATTCCAATATCCCCTATTCATTTCTAGCTACTTATAGGAACTCATCTAGCTATGTGGCTTCTTGAATGGTTCTAGAACATGCTTTGTGTTTTGATTCCATGGATAACAACCATACAATGTCTACTCCATTATCGCTTGCCTAGGTTTTATGTTGGAATATCTAAGAAATATTGCCTTTTCAACTCAATCCATGGTTCTTCTTATAATCTTTTTCACAACTAGACCAAAAATAGTTCCCAAGTCTGACAAAATGCATCTAGTCTTGTACACAATTGTGCACAATTAAGTTACCAATCATATTCTTATTATAGGACTTGATCAACCTTTTCAATGTTGGATTCATTGTGGGACGTGTAACCTCTCTAGTATTGTGCCCTTAACTCTAGAGGTGTCTATGAGTTTGGTGGTTTAGCATACTGAAATGCTTAAGGATCATACTTGTACATGTCTTAGGTGGCAAAGATTGTACCTTCCTTGTGTAATCTCCATTTATCTTGTCATTCAAGATATATTTTGTTCTACCCTTAAATTTAAATCGAAATTCAAGGATAATTCTGATCCTTAATTCCTTTAAATCAATTAAGACTTGTTTTAGCATAGTAGTATGCTATTGACATAAAGGATGACTTTTCAAAGAATCATTTCAAGACTATTTAGCAATCATGTAGTGGTATTCCATTATCTCAAAGTTAGCAAGGTTTTTGTAAAACCTCAAATATTACTACCTAGATGATTGTTTCTACAAGCCCTTAAGCTGCTTCATGTAAAGTTCATTATTAAATTTCCAAATTGGAAAGTGGTCTTTACATTCTCTTGATGTAATTTCAAGCTTAAGCTTGTTGTTATAGCAAAAATTGGTCATTCAGAGTTAAAGTTCACAACAGGAAAATAAGTGTTTTATTTACCAATGCCTTCTCATTTTGATACCCAATAGCTACCAAGTGTTTTAGGTTTGATCTACTCACTTTTGTATTTAATAACCTACTTGTTTCCTATTGCCTTTCGCTGGGTAGTAGATCGCCCAATCATCTACTTAATTTTAAAAAATCCATATCCTTTTACATCACCCTTTAGCATTCTTCTTAGTAGGCTCATTTAGTGTCTCTAGACACCTCTAGGCAGCCATTGTCACTTTCTAAATGATGAAGAAAGCATTCAATTATTAGGGAATCTATCCCCTTATAGTCATTTATTGAATGATAATCTGCTTCAAGGTGGACTTCACAAGATTCTCTTCTTGTGTATGGGTGAGGTGTTCTTTACGTAACTTTCTTCTTTCTCTCTTACCTCTTTTATCTTGTATCTTCTTATAAAAATGCCCTCAACCCTCTAACTCGAATCAGTGGAATAAAGAATAGTCGCTTATTCTTTTTGTCACTGTTAACCTCATAAAGAGGTTTGGTATGATCGATGCTCATTCCCTACTAGGAAATTTGTATTCTATGAACATTATGTCCTTTAATTCTCTTTTAGGCACTAATACGTCATCACTTTCACTAGTGAAGATGTATCTTTCTGAATTTTTAGTTCGTCTCATAAAGAAATACCTTTGTACCTTAGCCCAATCTTCCGTATAAGAAGGATTATGGATATAACATACTAACTGTTATGGTCTTAAGTGCTTAGAACTGATTTAAGGCCTATCCACAATTCACAAGACATGGTTGTGACTGACTTGAAGGGCATTCGGTTGTGAAAACAATAGTTGTGGGTTAATTTGCCAACATATGGTTGATAGTTTCATTTATGCTATTGTTTACTCAACCATGTCAAGGAGAGATCAATCTTTCTGTTTCAATAAGTCTATTATGCTGAAGGGTTTTAGTATTGATAGTTGCCTAACAATCCCATTCTTGTTCACAAAGTATATTAAACTGACCACAAGGGTGTTCTTAACCTTTATTTGTTCAAAAACGGTAGTAACATTTTAATTTCACTAGCTTCAAACTAGATTTAGCCATTATTTAACAGCTTCATACTTGCCTGAGATCAGATAAACATAATCACATTTCGAGAAAACGTCCTTGACGTTAATCAAATACTAGGCTTTATGATTTGCCTTCAGGTTTATTGGTTCACAAATGTCATAGTATACTTATTACAGAGGATATCTGCTCTTGTCAAAGTGCTTCTTTGTCTTTCTTGCTAATTAGAGAAAGTTATCAACTTCTTGTAGGGATATTCCCTTTTAATACTCATCACTTAGAAAATCCTATTTTTCTATTTTGATCATTCCTTTTGATCAATGTGTGCTTGAGGCAAGAAAACATAATTATTAGTCTCAAGACAAAAGAAACATAAAACCTAATATAGGAATTGATAGTTATAGTCCTATCGATCTTTAGCTAAAGACATAACAAAGATATAATGTTGTCAGTTACATATTACATAGAGTTAATCAGGGTGGTTAATCTATGCAGAGTTAACGTGCAGGTTCCAATCCTTTAATTCTATCTCGTAATTTTTGCATCTGACGTCAAGCCATCTACTTCTATGAAACTCCCACCCTTAAAGGATTATTACTTTATCTTTGTAAAAACCATTCTTGACCTCTTCTAGATCAAGTTTATTATACAAGTAACTTGCCCTCTTGGATTTAGCCTTGGAGGATGAATCCCGCTCTTTGGCTAAGTTCATTCGGCTAAGAGATCTTACATCCTATTGAAGCTTAATATGGTAAACCATATTACTGAAAGTTACAATATGCTTATCGTGATTAATATTTACTCTCACATACTCTTACTTAATGGGACTTGTCATAATATACATTTGTTGTTTATTAGAAAGAACTTGGCATGTTTGTCTTAACTTCTTGGTTTGACATTTGGCTAAAGTATTGCCTAAACGATGTATTAGGACTTAGTACACCATGACAAAACTTAACTTAGTTTTCTCTTTAAGGAAGAACGCCATCAATTCTATCTTACATGACTATCCACATGGCCTAGATTGAGTAATATTGCTCAAATTAGCATGCCATAAGAAATTTGAGCAATCTTGTTCTTTCTAGGTAACATAAGTTTCTTGTTTCCTTTAGGGTGCTTCATCCTCTGGATGTTGAAGACTAGTGGGTAAGATGTCTCTAACATCTCATTCTTCTCGAATGCAAGAGATTTGAGAGTTTCGAACTCTATAAATATCTCTATTGAGCTTCTTTTTGATATATTTTGCATAATATTTGGACCTCTTCAAATACAATTAAAACGTTGTTCTCTTTGTTTACCTTACATCAGCAAAAAATGATTCTTTCAATATTTCATAAGGAAATATTTCTTTGGGGAAATATTAGGGATCGAATGAAAGATTCTTAAAACTTGAGTGATATTTTCAAGAAAATCAATTAGAAGACTTTTAACTAACTATAATGTCATTAACAAGCTTCTCTTAGTTTTTAATTGGAATATAATCAATTTTTTCGTTTAAAAAGTTCAAATAGAAATCTTATATGATTTGAAAAACATTTCTAATTTTAAAAATTCATTTTTTTCAAAGCAAAATTCAACTTATAGTCATTTAATAAATTTGCCCGTTTAAGCTTGCAAATTTTTTTTATTTTATTAAATTATTACAAGTTGAGTTTTGCTTTAAGGCCCCTACAGGGATGGTCCTTTAGGCCCGACTCCTAAAGGCTTTAAATCATAAATCCGGCTGATTGAACCATTTTTTATATGAATTTTCCATGATTAATTTGGGATTTTAATGTATTTTCTGGGACATTATTGGATTATTAAGCATTAATTTTGGTTAGGGACAATTATTTTGAATTAATGGGAATTATGGGCAAAATGGTCAAAATTCATTAATTATTATTATTTATATATTGTCCCTTGAACTTTTGATGCTACGTTGTGCTTAATTTTGCATTGTAGGTGTTGAAGAAGAAATTAATTATTTTGTGGGTGATTTGGGTTAAGAGAAGAGATAAGGCCTAAGTAAAGTTTTTTTTATGGGCTGAGATTGAATGAGACATGATAGGCCCAATTTGAGGAAGACAGATCCGAAAAAAAAAAAAAGAGAAGAGGGATCTGGATCAGCTGGATAAGCCCATACCCGACTTGTTGCACTCCATGGATATGCAGTTGGATATGGCATGGCAACGTATTGAGACCCGAGAGTGATACTTAAGAACAGAGTGCGCCGCGCAAGAGAGGGAGCTTCATCATCATCGCATCATCGGGAACGCATATCATCTTCTTCCTCTTCCTAGTGTCACCGGCGGCATTGCTTCAGCTCCACCATCGCCGCCGGCGACCCCATTTCACCCTCACCGTGGAGTTAGCACTGTTGAGATTGGAGAAAACAGAGCTGAGACGCAAGCTGAGAGCTGGGAAGCGCCGCGGTAGCTTAGCCAAGTGAGCACCTCCGTCATTCATCTTCTTCTCTGACTACCACTCCACCTCCGGCAACCTTCTCCTTCCGTTCTCCACTAAGCTTCACCTAGCCTCCACCGTCGAAGAGTCATCGCCTTCGCTGCCAGAGATCCGCCGTCTATTGTTTAATCACCACCACCATCTCTTTCCTTCCTTCTGAACCAATTTCCTTCACTTGAACCCAGCAGAACGCCATTCGACCTCTTCTTGTGAATTCTGGTGGTGTTTACAATTTTCCGGCCAGCTCTTAAATTTTCTGGCGAGGGATGTCCATATTCCGGCGAGCGCTCAGATTACAAGCTGAAATTATTTTGAGGCAATGAGAGGCTGATTCCTTTAGCTCTTGGAGATGAATTTGAGATGACTTGAACTCACATGTGCTTTAAAGGGGAGTTTATTTTATCTATAGCTCATTGTATTTTTGATTTCTTAGGTTTAAGAATTCATTTATATATTGGGATTATATTTTTAGTTATGTTTTATTTTATGGATTGAGTTGTTGTGATTTGGAATTTGTAATGAGGATTTGTACTCATCAATATATATGGTTATATATATGTTTCCTATGATTCTATTGCTTTCTATCTATTTAACATGGTATTGTTGGATAGTTTGATTGAATTGGAATTGTAGTTGAACCTAAATGCATTGCTTATTCCATAATCACTCTCTAAGGGGTTTTAATAATGCTTAAATAAATGGGTTCATGAGTTTAAGCATTAGACTCAATGGTAATTGGGGTTTGGTATATTAGAAAACTTAGAGAAACTCATTACACTAAGAGGACTTAATAGCATTTCAAGGGTAAGGGTTCCTCTCTTGTGATGCTAGACTCATTGGTTAATGAGGTTTGTTATATTAGAAGCTTAGTGTATTAACTCCCCAAATATCTTAATTGAGCAAGGATAACCATTGAAAATCATTTCCAAGAGCATCTTCATCATTTGCATTTCTAACCAATTTTCATTCCTTCTTCAATTTTATTCCAAAAATCCAAAAATATTAGTTTTAAAAGCATTTTAGTTTAATTGCAATTTAGTTGTTAGATAAAAAGCTTAAAGATCATTTTTAACTCATTTCATGTCAATCATTGCACTTAGTTTCTAGGTAATTAATAAAAGGCTCTTCGAGAGACGATCCGGGATTACACCCTATATTGCAATCCTTGGTTATTTTTGAAGAGGTTACCAAGGCAAAAAGCCGACAAAGCCTTATTTCTTCACCGGCCCTTGACGGGCTCGAGCCTAAACGGGCCAGCCTGACAAGCTCTGCTTGATTTCCTGACTTTAACCATGTTTTTACTACTCTCAATCGCACAATTTATCCCTAAAAAGCCATCCCAAACACACACTTGTGTGTTTGAAATAATAGTGGCAAAAGTGGCATTTTTGCAACATGAATTTTGCAAACTTAAGATTAGGTAAAAGTCAGATTATATAATGTGATTTATGTCTGGATTGGCCTATAGCATAAGTGACTTTTTTGAAATTGAAACTTGTTGAAATGATTATTTTGAAAAGCAAGTTTAGATGAAAAATGACTGAAAAGGATATGAATCTTATTAAGTAATACATATCTCTATTATCTCCAATATTCTATAATTATCTCTTATTGTTATCAAATCTATAAATATCGATTCTATTAAGATTGTAAAGTTATGCCAATAAATAGGGGGCATGCATTATGTACTATATACATCTTGATAGTGAATAAGAATCTTCATTCTTGCTCTTGTATTCTCTCTTTCTCTTGTTGTCTTTCCTCTTTCCCTTTTATTTATAACCTATATGTATATATATATATTGTGATAATTATAAGAAAAAAATTAAAACTAAAATTATAAAAAAGTTAAAAAAAGTTAACTTGGAAAAATTGGTAATGCTAAATACATAATTAAATATAGGTAAAGAATAAAAATGCATATAAATTAGAAATAATTGTATTTGAATATATGAAATGGATTTATAATAAGCACCAGAAGAGTATTTCAATAAAAAAAAGTGGGACCCAATATCTTTCTTTCATAAGCTGTTTTTCTCTTTCCATGATGGAAAAGTCAAAATCAAGAAATATTGACTTATGATTTAAGTTTTTTTCCCCCAAAAGCCCTATTGAAAAAAAGCTATACTAAACACTTGGAAAAAAAAAAGCACCCAATCTAACTTTTGCCCCTTTAATCATGCTTTTGTGGGGCTTTAAAAGCCATCCCAAACACACTCAAAATGATGTTTTTTTATCATAATCAGGGTAGAAAGATGCCCTACTTCATTTAATAGAAACATCGGGCAACCTTCCTACTGAGTCTCGAGACTTAACTCACCTAAACTTCTAGGTAAATAAAAAAGAACCAGGTCCCATATAATATTCATGGTAGAAAGTTTAATGGATGTTTTGTTTTACTGTTAATTGTTGTAAAATTCTTAATGAACCACTTTAGGGCCAATTTTTTCCTTCTAGCCTTTAGGGTCAAAATTGCCTTTATTGCCCGTTTAGAGATTGTTCAGGTTAACCCTACTAGATATTAATTTTTAATGTTGTGAAATTTTCCCTAGCTTCTTCTTCAGGAAAGTTCTAAAAAAATTACGCTGGAATATAGGAAAGGACAAATAAGAGCTGTGAAATTTCAAAATCTCAAGTCAATTCGGTGTTAGTATTGTGGAGGAATCTAGGATTATGAAATTTTGACGAAATAACGCATTTGCTCTTTAGCTCTCCCTCTCTCTCAGTTTGGAATAACAACATTGGTCTCTTTGTTGACAACACTCTATTCTATATTAACAACTCCATTTTCTTTTTTCACAACTTCGTATCTCAAATATGGTGTTGTCTTCTTTCACAACTTCGTATCTAAAATATGGTGTTGTTAATAAAGAGAGAGGTGCTGTTATTGGCCCTAAAACTTAGATTATGAAGTTATGAAATAAGAAAGTTGAGTTATTAATGTAGAATGCGGTATTGTTAATACAGAGACTAGTGTTGTTATTGTAAAACAAGAAAGTTGAGTTGTTAATGTACAATACGGTGTTGTTAATAAAGAGATCAGTATTGTTATTGTGAAAGAAGAATGTAGAGTTGTTAATATAGAATCCGGTGTTGTTAATAAGGAGACTGGTGTTGTTATTCCGAGTTGAGAGAGAGAGCTAAAGGGCATGTGAGTCTTTTCACTGAAATTTCATAACCCATATTCCTCCGCCATATTGACATTGAACTGACTTGGGATTTTAGAATTTCACAGCTCTAATTTTTCTGTTTGCATATTCTAGTGTATTTTTTGGGAATTTTCCATTATTCTTCTTGTGTTTTTTTTATACAATTCCCAAGTTTCTTCTTTATCAGCAATATATTTCAATTTTATCACACTTACCATCTAGAGCCCATCCCCACCCACCAACAATCCTTCTGAGCTGCAAATTAACCGAAACTGCCCAGTGGCCACTGCTTTTTGTCATAACTGGTTCGTGCCATGGACATTCTCCCTTCAGCTTCTCACATATCCACCGTTTGATTTTCTCATCGTTACCGTTTCACTACTGTGTATTGCCTCCCATGCCTCAATGTAAGGTGTCTTCCATGGATTCTTCGATTCTACTTCTAATCTTTTTTTGTCCTTAAAAGCTGAAATTCCTCTGTTCGTACCACGTCGAGCTTGCTATTACCGGTGCAGAAAGCAAAGTATCACAAAGAGCTTGAAGCTGTTATTGATGCCGTGTAGAAGGCTTGCCGTCTCTATGTCGATGTAATCCTCTTTTTGTTTTTTGGAACTTATTTATATGTTTTGTATGTTACGAGCCACGAAATTTCGTGAGTTATAGTTATTTCAAAGAAAGTAGTTTTTCAAAATGAGATTTGGTCTCCACTGTCTACTCTTCTTTCTTTTTTATGTTTTAAGATCTTTGAAAATGGTGTGAGATTTATGTGAATTGTCTGCATGCTGCAGGTTAAAGCATCATTATTTTCAAGTGACGGGAGGGTTCTTGAGAAAAATGATTAGACTCTAGTTACAGTGGCTGATTTTGGAGTCTAGGCTCTGATAAGTTTGGGTAATATAAAATGTCAGATTCCTTATTAATTAACTATCATTTTTATGAATTATTGCATTTTATGTTCAAAGTCAGCACAACCATCTTGATTTATGTTATTTTCTTAAAAAAGAAACGCTCACTAATGCTCATAAGCATGGCCAATATGATCCATTAGAACATTAATTTTAGTGCTCTACAGCTAAGTTTCCTTCTTTACAGTGACATGATAGTGTGTTCCCTTATTCATATTTATCGTTCAAATTTCACCTATACCATTTTTCAGATTACCCTTCAAGAATCTTGAGATGAGTAACCTAAACTTTTGTTTCCAGTCTATTCTCTTTTCTCTCTTAGAGGATCCTTGGAAAAAACATCTTGTTTCCATTGAGATCAAATAAATGACTATGTCCCTGTAAACTGAAGTAGTTGTCTTGTTGCCTTTAAATTATAACAAACTGATTTGCATTTTTTTTGGGGATGAAATTTTTCTTTATATATCTTGTGTAGTTCAATTGTGATTACAGAGTTGGGTAAGTTGTTCCCTTCTATTCCAGTGGTGGCTGAGGAGGACTTTACTTTTCTACGTTCAAGCAATACATTAGTTGATACCATAGTAAATGAAATAACTACTAAACTAAGCCCCACTAATAAACAATAGACACAAGTTGATGTACTTGAAGCAATTGATAGAGGAGGAAAGAATGCTGTTGAATTCATATCAAAACCAGCCACATATTGGGTGGGCATACTAAACAATTGAACCAAGTATTATAACCTCATGCATATCATTTCAGAACTTGATTTCATGATTAATATTTCAATGCTATTTAGGATGTCATTCACAAAAAATACATACCTTTGTTCTTATGTACTTAGTAATGCATACTTGCTTTGTGCTTCTTTGAGATTAGCATATCAATTAGACCTTAAGATCTTTATTATTTTCTAGTATCATGGGAATAAGTGATTCTTTTCTCTCTTTGTTTTAATTACTTTTGAACTTAATAAGCCCTATGAATAAATACAGGTGCTTGATCCAATAGATGGCATATGGGTTTTTTTAAAATCTGATAAAGCCATGTGTGGTAAGTCTCAATGAAGGTTGATTCAATTATCTAGAAATATCATTTGAAATTATTTTCATCTGATTTTGTATAGCTTAGACAAGTGCTTATCTTGAGGTTCATTTAGGAAAGCTTGAAGTGGTAGAGTAATTCTTTATATGTGACAGTGGTTATGCTTTTGTCTATCTGAAATGGCAAGTAAGGTGAACATAACTTTAATAATTAACCATAAGGAATGGTTGCTTTTTATTAATTTAATAACCTCTAAAGCTTATCATATGTTATTACTTATTCAACTGCATGATATATGTTACTATACGATAAGGGACTTGTGGTAATAAAGTATGGCAAAAAGGTGAGTATTCTCTTTATACTTAGTTAAAAGAGAGAGAATATGATCAGTGACGTGTCTAGGAAAGGGAATAATGTGTTGTACCTATACTCTTTGCATTTTTGTCAGATAAATTATCTCCTCTTTCTCTCTATTGATATCATTGCATTAATATTCTTTTCGTCTTTTTGTCTGTGATTCCTAAAACTTGCAAGTTGGCTTGGCACTTGTGGTTGAAGGAGAGATTGTACTTGGGATAATGGGTTGACTTAACTGGCAAGAAGATTTAATAGAGAAACCAACTGCTAATTTTGAGGAATGCTTTGATGTTCTAACTGAAATAAGGGTTATAATGATTGCTCATATAAGGTGTGGAACATAGATAAAAAAGGTCCTTAAATGTGCAACATAGTATTTGGACCAGATGTTCTATTGATGGTTCTGACTTAGTTCAAAAAGCACACTTTTGTATTCTAGATAGTCAAACTTGGGAGTCACTACCACTATATACTGCATTTAATACAACAAATAATGCTGAAAATCTGGGGAACAACCAGATTCTTCTTTTGCAGACATGTTTTGGAAGGTGAGGTGTTTTACTGTCTATGTATATATCCATCATTCATTCTTCCTATCAAATATTTGTTATTACTTATATGGGGTGATGAAATAGTTGTCTGACTCTGGTTATCTGTGTTTGACTTTCCATTACTTTATTCTTCTGAGGGTTTCTCTTATTTTTGTTGGAATTGCTTGAGGTTTATTTGTTTTCAATATTAGTTTACGATGCTTTCTTTGAATTATTTCTCTTTTCAGAACCATTACTTATATATGGGAGCATGCTTATATGCTAGCAGTCCTTTATCATATAATATCTGGGATAAGGATTTGATGTTATTATAAGCCTTCAGTGAAGCCTATGCATTTAAATGCCAGCATTACAAACATGTCAATTGTATAAGTAGCTTATGTGATTATCTATCTCTTAACTTTGAATGTTGAATTACTAGTTTGAATTTTGAAATGCATTGTTATGTTTCATAACGTGGTTTTCCATAATTTCATAGCTCTTTCCCTTTTTGTGTTTGTGTAGGAGCAAATGCTTTGCTAGTAACCAAATATATATATATATATATATATATATTGCTTTATTTGGATCATGTGATAGTGTCAAAAGCATCAATCCTATTTTAATAATGTGAGGGATCAAGTGTTGGTTCAGTAATGTTGCTCCTCTCCATGTTAACTATATAGGTCTTATCTCTCTCTCTCTCTTTATTTCTTAAATAAAGTCTTGCTATACTGAGAATGCCAATTTCCTAAAATTTTGGGTTATTTGAAAAGTGAGAAACCAACATATCACTCTAACATAAGTTATTGAAATGTAATGTTGGTAATTGAAATAACAAGATTATCTGCCAAAACTATGGAGAAACACAGAACCAATGTGATCACTGGGTTTGAGCCACTAAGTGTGTTGCTAAGTTTCTCTTATCCTTGGTTGTGCATTTTCAATTTTATCTTTTGAAAGCGTCTTTAGGGTTTGCCAGTCGTTAATGCCTAATGTGCAGTAAATATATGCACTGTTGGTTTTTTTCTTGAGAATAAGTCTATAATAATTATCTGCAATAGCCACTGTTGCCTTTTCTTCCATCACGCCCTAAAGAATATGTTCTATAAGAAGAGTGTGGTAATTATATTATTGTGTGTAAATAATATTATCATAAAATAGATATTATAGGATTAAGTTATTATCCTAGGTTAGTTGAGATCAAATTCCCTTATATTTAAAATTCAAACTCTCCTATCTGATCCTGGAAGATCTTGGATCTGTTATAATATATCCTACTTGCTTGTACTCTATGTAATTCTTGAGAATAAACAGATGAATGTGTCAGACTCCATAATTAAGTCCTATTGTGCTACATGGTATCAGAACATCATAGCAACGAGTCCGACCATAGCAGCAGCCAGAAGAAACCCCTGAAACCTCTACAGTGATGGGGTCATCCCATGATAGTTCCTCTCCCTATCTGTTTTTAAAATCCAATGATCCCTTTGTAATCATCCTTGCAACCAACAACAATCTAGTCTTAGAAAAATTAAATCTGCATAACTATCATGATTGGGCTTGAGTGGTACTACCTGCAATCTAGTCTTACCAGAGAAACTCAGCTGCTGTCAGACTCGAACTCCCTTGCTATATTTCAATGGGAAACTGATAATTCACTAGTATGCTCTTGGCTCATCAATGCCATGTTTCCTCAGATTAAAAGAAGTTTCATATATCCTCTCACTGCCAAGGAGATTTGGGAGGCCATATGAGAATCTTATATATATGTGAAGGATTTATCTCACTTATTTAATCTCTATCATTGAATATGGAAATTATTTCAAGGCTCACGATGTATTGCTAAATTTTGGTTTTAGCTCATAGCCCTCTCGCAAGAGGAGGATCTGATGGCAGACAATGAATGGACATCAGCCTCGGACATTGCTCGACTCTAACGCAATGTCGACACTGACCGTGTTATAGTATTTCTCACTAGCCTTAACCTAGAGTTTGATGATGTTAGAGCCTAAATATTGAGTAACTCTTCTCTTCCACCACTACAAGAAGTTTACTTTGAGATACACCGTGAGGAATCCCGCTGGCATACCATACTTCTTAAAGCCATATCTCCAAGTCTTGAAGCATCGGGTTTGGTAAGTAAGCAAGTCTACTCAAGTTCTGCTACTAATAAAACTCGCCCTTCTTATGATCATTGTAACCTAGGAAATCTATGGCAAACTAGCAAATTGAAAACCTCAAAGAAATAAACCTCCTCGTGCTCACCAAAAAATTCTTGAGGCTAAGCCTGCCTCTAAATTCGTGCCACCTTCCTTCAATCTAGAACATAAAGTCAACTCCTAGACATGCTGAAAAACTTATAGGCCTCTCAAGGGCCAGTTGCTTCCATTACCAAGCAAGGTACTGATCCTATTACTCTTTTAACATCCTCATATCCATCACAATGGATAATAGATACAGGCGCCTATGATCATATGGCTTCAAAGTTTAGTATGTTTACCTTTTATTTACCTTTAGTTGGTAATGGACAAATTCGCATAGCTATTGATACATGTGCATCCATAGCTGGCACTGGTACCGTGTCTAACACAAATACCTTAAAACCTTGAATTTGTCCTACATGTTCCCAACTTGGCCTGAACCTTCTTTTAATTACCAAGTAGACTAAATGAGCAAACTGTGTTGGGATTGGCTGGCACTGTGGAAGAATTTAAAATTTTAGCAATCTCACTTGTGGATCTATCAACAGTATTTAAACCGAGTTAGAAAGATTCATACCATTTGTGTTTTGCCTTTTTCGATATCTAGGAGCCAACACCTCATATCTACTCCCTTTACCGGTATCCATATGGATGCGTCTCCAACATAGACTCATACTAGCACCTCCAAAGTCTTCTAGGGTTTCCTTACGGCTCTGAATTCTCATCCGTGTTAGATATGATTAGTTTTGATGATGTCAAATATAAATGTCAAATGATAAGAGCAAAAAGTTTATATAATACTTTGACTAATTATTATGTTTAATGTTGCATACCTTGTAGATTAGTCAAGCAAAGATTGAAGATAATCAAGAAAATAAAGAAGTTGTCTTGTTGGGTTATGGAGAATGATCATCAAGAAGGAAATCAAGAAGAAAGATTTTGAAGAAAGAAGAAATTACAAGATCTAGTGAGAATATCAAGGTTCAAGCTGTTAGAAGTGATACTGGAGGTTTCTATGATCAAATGATGGTTAGAATAGATTAATACGAAGCTAAGATGACTTATATATGAGTTATGGCACCTCTAGAGGAGTTTTGGCCATATCTCACAAACCACACGTCAGATTGACCCAAAACTAGTGGCATATGAAAGAAGACTCACAACACAAAAAATGTACACCAAGATCATATTTAAAGAAGCTCGGATGAAGGAGATAAGATCCGTGGAAGTTGACAGTGAAATCACTGTCACTTTTCAAGATAGGTTCGGTATTTTGAACATAACTCACAAACAACACATCGGATTGAGATAAAACCAGTGCCATATGAAACTAGACTCAAAGGGCTTTCCATGGATAGGTAATTTGTCTAATTTGATGTTATATTCTAGGAGATATGCCTTGTAGAAGTTGATGCTTGTGCAATCTAGTGTGATAGACATTCTTTCGATCATAACTTGCAGAATATAAGGAGTTTGGAGCTGATTCTTTTTGCATTGGAATGCATATGGCAAGAGCTTTCTTATGATACATCATTAGAATCAAATAAATAAATTGAGTCTAACATGGCTCCACATCACTCACGAGTGCTAAAACATACTCTTGAAAAATGTCATACGAGTGTTGTGTAGAAGCAGCTAAACTGTGGAGAAATTTAGCAACACTCGAGCATTGAACAACACACTCGAGTGAGGATCATAATTGCACTCGAGTCATTCAAGTGTTGACATGAAAGTGTTAACCCGAGAAGAAGCATGTACGTGAAAACAAGAAGTGCACTCGAGTGAGAGATGTTCCACTCGAGTAATGTCCAGAATTGCACTCGAGTCCTGTGAGTGAAGAGCAGCATGTGTTTGCCCAAGAGGAAGCTAGAACGTGAAAATATACATGCACTCAAGTTAGGCTTCTTTGCACTCAAGTGAAGTCCTGATAGAACCAAAATGTAGAAAGTTCAGACTCTCATAGCCATCAATCCAAACGTGGTTAAATGTTATACATTCATTATGTTTTCACTTGTAATTATTCCTAAACATTAACTAACTTATATTTCAAGTGAGAAATATGAGATTAAACATTTGGATTGCATCTTCAAGAATGGAGGTCACGTATGGCAAATATCATCACTCAACAAACAATCCGAATATGGTTACATGTTATTGAATCATTGTGTTCTCACTTGTTATTGTTTCTAAATGTCAACTAACATATATTTCAAGTGTGAAACATGATATTAAACGTTCAGATTGAAGTTTCAAATAAGAAAGTCAATTACGGTGAACTTCATCATTACACACCGAATGGCGGCTACCTACCATGACAAGCAACTGACACACCACGAAAGACTATTAAATATTCAAACATCTTTACACTGCTCCACAACGTGACGTACAGCTCATAATGAAACATCCCACTCTTTAACGGGATGCTCTCCTCTGCAACAGACAGCGGCTAGTTGTTCAAATGCACACAACGGTCAAACGAAGCAATGGGACTCCAACGAACGAATGCTCACAATGGTCATCATCTTCATCAACTATAAATGAGAGAGCATTCAAAGTCGATGGGTAACTGAGACAGCGAACAACTATAAGAAAAATGATAGAAACATGAATCCTCTGCTTTTACCAAAATACTCTCTATTCTGTAGTTTCTATATTATTTATCATTGAGAGAGTGATTATTTGTATTGTACTTCAGTGAGCATTATATCCACTCTGTGAGAGAGTTTGTAAACACTTTCAACTATATTTCTGAGTTGATCTCAAGGTAGAGGGACCTTGAGAGGGTTGACTTCCTTAGGGGGAAGTTATAGGGAGAATTGCCAGTAAGACATTTTGCTCGTAAGACTTACAAGGTACAAGCAGTAGAGAACGTTGCTGCTCATAAAACTTACAAGGGTGTAAGCAGGAGAGAACGTTGCTGCTCATAAGACTTTCGCGAGTAAGCAGGAGAGGAAGATCTTCGGGATTGCTCTACTCGTAAGACTTGCCGTAAGGGGGAGTATTTCAGTGAGAATTTATAAAAGGTTTCACAAGTACCCGGCTTAACTTGTGGGATTGTAAAGGCTTTTCTTGTGCCCAAATTAAACAAGAAGATAGTGGATTTGAAAATCTCAGGAAGAGCCTGGGGACTGGAGGTAGGCCATCACAGATTGGACCAAACCAGTATAAATCACGGTTTGCATATTTAATCTAACTATTGATTTATAATTTATTACCTTCATACTTACCGCTTTCGTTAAGATGCAAAAAGATTTCCAAAGTTATTAAGTTTTTATTATACACCCAATTCACCCCCTCTTGGGTGATAGTCGGTTCTAACAATCCGTATGTGAGTCCTTCTGCCGCACATTTTATAATCCATGGGGGCTATATTGGAATTACAAAATTAATGTTAATTTATTTTGAAATCAACTAACACTTAATTATCTTGATGAGCTTAATTAAATAAATTTGGCTTAATTAAATCTGTCCAACAGTTTTAATTTAACATATTATTTAATCCAAATAAAGAGCCAATAGATTTAACTAAACATTGTATTCATTGAATCTTAGACACTTCTTAGATTTATTAAATCTGGACATCTTAGCTCGTGTTGGGTCATTCTTGTGTGTGACCATATAGGCTCATACGAAGTTGGTAGTAGGCCAATAACTGTGCTAACCCACAAGTCACAAGCGGCCTCTAGCAAGACATTATGATTACCTAATTCATATGCGAATCGTTAATATGATGCAACCTGTCATACAACCATGTCATATCCTTTTTTGTCATATGATATTTCGGTTAAGGATGAGGCATGGATAATGTCACCCTCTTATTCCTAACCATTACTTTCCCAATTTTTGAGTAGTCTGACAATAGAAATGGAAACTCCTTTCCATCGTAGTATAGCCATATATTTCTCATACTCACTTATCGAGAGGCCTAATAATATCTCTCTACTAATGTGAGGGACAAATTCCATCATGACCATTCACATTCCTCTGCATGAAAACCACCAAGCTTGATTATCACCTGGTCAAAGGTGACTTTTGACTAGGTCAAAGCTTGGTGACTCTTATATAGGAATCCATGATGATCTTAGGTCAAAGGGCATATCGACGTGGTTATACATAAGATAAGCTTATGACTTGATCTAAGCAGTTTTCTTATAGCAGGTCGGTCCAGCACTTTGTATTCTTACAAGTGCCTAAGACTTTGATTCGCATCTCCATACCTTATCAAAGTTATACTGGTCTCCCTTAATCTTTGCTCTCGCATAAATGACTGACCAGGGACATTTAGGACAATCTTTATGATTTATCCAAGGATACAGTTATCACAATGAACATGAAAATAATATGATAATATAATGGAGAAATTTATTAAATAATAATGTTCAAAGTATAATGATTAGCCCATAAGGCACAATTTCCAACAAACTATTCTGCTTATGTTTTTGGCACTCATTGTGTATTCCAGGATCTCTCCTCGGGGAAGACAGCTGGCACGGCTAAGTAGCATGGTGTCCTCTACTATCTTAATGATTCTTCTGTGAGTTCCTTTTCATTATAAAGCCCTCTGTGTTGGAAATTGTGCCCTAAGGGCCAATGATTGTACTTTGAACATTATTATTTTAGTGAAATTTCTCCATTCTGTTATCATATTATTTGCATGTTAACTGCGATAATTGTATCCTTGGATAATTCATGAAGATTGTCTTAAAATGTCCCTGGTCGGTCATCTATGTGGGAGCAGAGATGAAATAAGACCAGTATGACTTTGATAAGATATGGATATTCGAATCAAAGTCTTAGGCACTTTTAAGAGTACAAGGTGCTGGATCGACCCACTATGAGAGAGCTATATCGACCAAGTCATAAGTTTTTCTCATGTATAACCACGTCACAATGCCCTTAGACCTGAGGTCATCATGGATTCCTATATGAGCGTTGCTAAGCTTTGAACTAGTCAAAAGTCACTTTTGGCCGAGTGATGATAAAGGCTATGATCGGGCTTTGTAGTTTTTCATGCAGAGGAATATGAATGATCAAGATGGAATTTGTCCCTCACATTAGCAGAGAGATATTACTAGGCCCCTCGATGAGTGAATCTGAGAAATGTATGGCCATACTACAATGGAAAGGAGTTTCCATTTCTATTGTCAGGCTACTCAGGGATCGAGAAAGTAATGGTCAGGAACAAGAGGATGACATTATCCATGCCCTATCCTTGATTGATATATCGTGTGACAAAAGGGATGTGACTTAGTTGTATGACAGGTTGCATCGTGATAATGATCCTCATATGATTTGAGTAGTCGTAATGTCTTGCTAGAGGCCGCTTCCGACTTTTGGGTTAGTTATTAGCCCACTACCAACTTCATATGGGCCTACAGGGTCGCACACAAGAATGACCCAACATGAGATAATGTTTAATTTAGGGTGGACAAATTTTATATTTATATATATATAATAGAAAATTCGTTAATAATATTATATACATATATATTTTCGAAATACATATCTTATATATTATATATATGTATATGTATATATATATATATTATATGATATTATTATATTGTGTTAGTTTTAAATTTAATTTATTAAGATATATTAAATTTAATAACTAACATGATAGAGATATAGTATCTCAGATTTAATTTATGAAGATAAATTAAATCTAATGGCTCTTTATTTGGATTAAATAAATAGGTTAAATTAAAACTGTTGGACAGATTAAATTTAAACTGAATTTATTTAATTAGCTCATCAAGATAATTAATTGTTGATTAATTTCTAAATTAATGATGATTAATTTTGAAATTTGAATATACCCATCATAGGTTATAAACTTGATAGAGCAGATATACTCATATGCGCATGAGAATGCAGTGCCACAAGGGAAACCCTAAAAATATTGGAGGGCTAGCACGCAGTCTCAGTTGGAGAGCATTCCTATGGATATCGGTAGAGGGAGCGGACCTAACGTGTTGGCTCCTAGAGATTGTGAAAACCCTAAGTTGAAAAAGGTACGAGTTCTTTCTAACCCGATTTAAACGCCGTTGATAGATCTTCGATTAGGATCAGTAAATTTTTAAAATTCTTCTACTATGCCTGCCGATTCTAACAGTGGCTCAGAGCCAGGTCAATTGCGCATTTAAATTGAGTTTATGATTCTTATACATGTGATATATATGGGATGTGTATGTATGTTTATAAGAAACATTTGAATATGCATGTGATTTGGTTAATACGAAACGAAATTATTTAGAAAGATGTGATATTGTAATTTCGCTAATTTTCATTTTTGTTTAAATTGAATCTTGAAATTGTTTCATTTTCGGTTTTGAAACATGTATGTGATTCTCGTTTTGGAACAAGCATGAAATCAATTCCGAACATGTATATCTTGAAACATGTATGTGATTTTGGTTTTCAAACAAGCATGAAATCGGGTAGGGTACCTGATATTGTAGTTGGCAGCAATCAAATCGGGTCTAGGTTCGGATATCTATTCGGGTAATAGGGATCCGAACTATGGGGAAGAAAATATGGATCAGAAGCGTTCTGGGCCATTGTTGTTGTTTTTTTTCTTTTGAAAAAATTGGGTCCGAAATTTAAAAATTTAAAAATTTCAAATATTTTTTTTAAAAAGGAATGTGCCTTTTTAAAAATTGGGTATGGTGAAAATATGGCTTTAGAATTTTACAAAGGGTTGTAATATTTAAATATAGCCTCCATGCCGTGCCTTTCTCTAAATACTCTCAATGTACCTTCTCTTCTCATCTCACTCCGCTCGAATGTTTAAACGAGGTTTCTCTCAATGTATTTCTTTTCTTATTTAGAGAAGTTCTCTCATTGGCTTGGGAGGATTTTAGGTTAGGTAAGCCTTGTTGTGTCACATTTAAATTATGCTTTTGATAAGATCATTACATGAATACTTTTATGTTTATATGTATTTATCTGTATGAGATATGACCACGATTGCATTCATATAAACAAAACTAATTAATTGAGCTCTCTGAATCAAATCTTAAGTCATAAGGGCGTCAATTAATGAATACCTGTCAAAACCTAGATCGCTCAATTGTGGAAACCACCAAAGTAGATGCACTTGAGTTATCTTGATGAGACAAGCTTGAGTAATGGTGTTGCTCATAATATTCATTATTGTTTTGACTTAATTGAGATTAACAAAACGGTTTTGAATCTCAAGGCATTAGATGGGGTTAAACATGCTGGATCATATGATGATTAAATCCCATAAAGATCTAAGAGTTACATGTGATGTAATTGGTAAATAGGTTACCTACCTAAATAACTTGAATTTAAGCGTCTTGCCAAAGTGGACTTAAGTTTAAGCCAAATATGGATCTTAGCCCACTAATTATTATATTGAGGGTTGTTGATTTAGTGGGAGATTACTAACTAACTTTGCATATTTTAATTGTAGAATCATGTCGACTAGTAATACTGCTATACTATCGTTGCGATCGGTCCTTGAGAAGGACAAACTCAATGGGACAAACTTTCTTGACTGGTTCAGGAACTTGAGAATTGTTCTCAAGAAAGAAAGAAAGGCTTATATCCTAGATCAACCCATTCCTGAGGAGCCTGCTGCCAATGCTCCAAGAGCTCAGAGAGATGCTTACATAAAGCATAAGGATGACTCTGTGGATGTAGGTTGCTTGATGCTTGCCACTATGGTTCTAGAGCTCTAAAGAAATCTGGAACTTATGGAGGATTATGAGATGATTGTCCATCTCAAGGAAATATTCCAACAATTGGCAAGGCAAGAAAGGTATGAGACCACAAAGGCCTTACATTCCTGCAAGATGGCTGAAAGTGCATCAGTTAGTACTCATGTGCTAAAGATGAAAGGCTATATTGATCACCTTGAGAGGCTTGGATTTCCCATGAGCCAGGAGTTAGCTATGGATTTGATCCTGAACTCACTCCCGGAGAGTTATGACCAGTTTGTCATGAACTACAACATGAACAACATGGAGAAATCAATTTCTGAGCTACATGGGATGCTCAAAACTGCTGAGCAAAGTATTAAGAAAAAGCCCAGTACAGTTTTAATGGTTCAGAAAGGAAAGGGTATGAAAAAGAAAGGGAAGGGCAAATGGAAGGGTAATGGCTCAAGTGGTAAGACCAAAGAGTCAGACAAGCCCGAAACCAAGCCTACACCCAAGAAGGCAAAGCCTCTAAAGGAAGGAGTCTACTACTTCTGCAATGAACCCGATCATTAGAAGAGGAATTGTAAACTCTACCTGGAAGATCTGAAAAAGAACAAGAAGGATAGCAGGCCTATCGCTTCAGGTATTTATGTTATAGACATTCATTTTTCTACTTCCTTTACATGGGTATTAGATACTGCATGTGGTTCTCACATTTGTACAAATGTGCAGGGTCTAAAGGACAATAGAAAGCTGAAGAAGGGCGAGGTGGACCTATGAGTTAGAAATAGAGCAAGAGTTGCTGCTTTAGCCGTAGGCACTTATGAATTAATTCTGCTTAGTGGGCTTTTGTTAGTTTTGAACAATTGCTATTATGTTCCTGCTTTGAGTAGTAACATTATTTCTCTTTCTTATTTGGATAAGGAAGGTTATACTTCCATTACTAGGAATGGTAAATGTTCTATTTATCATAATGACATTGTCTATGCTGATGGTGATTTGCATGTTGGTCATTATATATTAAATTTGGAACATCCTAATAATGGGAATATCTATAACGTAACTACTAAAAGGATAAAATCAAATGATTTGAATCTGACCTACCTATGGCATTGTCGTCTAGGCCATATAAATGAGAAACGTATTTCTAAACTCCATCAAGATGGATTTCTTAACTCATTTGACTTTGAATCATATGATACATGCAAATCTTGCTTCTTAGGAAAGATGACAAAGGCACCTTTTACTGGGCATAATGAGAGGGCCATTGAATTATTGGCCTCATACATAAAGATGTATGTGGACCATTAAATACATCTGCTAGATGAGGTTATGTCTACTTCATTACATTTATAAATGACTTTAGTAGATATGGCTATATCTATCTAATGAAACATAAATCTGAATCTTTTGAAATGTTCAAAATATTCCAAAATGAAGTAAAAAACCAACTTGACAAAACAATTAAAGCACTTCGATCTGATCGAGGTGGTGAATATTTGAGCCAAGAGTTCATTGACCATCTTAGGAGTTGTGGGATAATCTCACAATTAACTCCTCCAGGAACACCACAATGGAATGGCGTTTTTGAACGGGGGAATCGAACACTATTAGATATGGTTTGATTTATGATGAGTCAAACAGATCTTCCACCATCCTTTTGGGGACATGCACTAGAGACAACTTCTTTCACACTAAATCGTGTTCCATCTAAGGCAATTGAAAAGACACCATATGAGATATGGACTGGAAAGAAACCAAGTTTATCTTTTCTTAAGATCTGGGGATGTGAGGTCTATGTTAAGCAACAAGCCTCTGATAAATTAGCACCCAGATCACAAAAAGTGCCTTTTCGTGTGGTATCCTAAAGAAATGAAAGGATACTATGTCTACAATCCCACCAATAACAAAGTGTTTGTTATTCGAAATGGTAAGTTTCTAGAAAAAGAGTTTTTCTCTAAAATAACCAGTGGGAGAAAGGTACATCTTGAAGAAATTCGAGAGTCACAAGATAATACAGAACCACAGATGGAAATTAGAGAAGACTCACAACAAGTTGCTGAGCCTCCTCAAGTAACACGAGGTCCACTAAGATCCGATAGGACATGACATCAGCCTCAGAGATATGGATTTCTGATTACTGAAGTCCATGATGTGTTGCTTATTGAGCAGAATGAGCCAACCACCTATCGAGAAGCCATAGTGGGACCATACTCCGAGAAATGGCTAAATGCCATGAAGTCTGAAATGCAATCCATGTACGACAATCAGGTATAGACCTTAGTCGATCCACCTGAAGGTGTAAAAACCATCGGGTGCAAATAGGTTTTCAAGGAGAAAATTGACATGGATGGCAAAGTAAATGTCTTTAAGGCATGACTGGTTGCAAAAGGATTCATTCAAACTCATGGTGTAGACTATAATGAATCTTTTTCCCTAGTTGCAATGGCCAAATCAATCAGAATCCTTCTTGCCATTGTAGCATATTATGACTATGAAATATGGCAGATGGACGTCAAAACAGCTTTCCTTTATGAAAAGCTGCTTGAGGATGTGTACATGACACAACCTAAAGGTTTTATGCGTCCAGAGGACTTTGGTAAAATTTGCAAGCTTCAAAGATCCATTTATGGATTGAAGCAAGCATCTCAGAGCTGGAATCATCATTTTGCTGAAGTATTCAAAGAGTTTGGATTCTTTCAAAACATCGATGAACCTTGTGTTTATAAGAAGGTTAGTGGGAGCATAGTTGTATTTCTAGTGCTTTATGTAGATGACATCCTACTCATTGGGAACGACATTCCTACCTTGTAGAGTGTCAAGTGTTGGTTAAGAAAGTCATTTTCAATGAAAGACTTAGGTGAAGCCACCTACATCCTAGGGATTAGGATCTATAGGGATAGATCCAAAAGACTAATAGGCCTAAGTCAGAGCACACAAATAGACAAGATACTGCATAGGTTCAGTATGTAGGATTAAAAAAGGGGTTACATGCCCATGTCTCTTGGCATCCATCTTAGCAAGGATCTGTGTCCTAGTACACCTTATCAGCGAGATCGTATGAGTAAGATTCCATATACCACGGCCATTGGATCCAACATGTGTGCCATGTTATGTACTCGACCGGATGTCTCATTTACCTTAAGTATGACTAGCATATATCAACAAGATCCTGGTGAGAGTTATTGGACTGCGGTCAAGAATATCCTAAAGTACTTAAGAAGGACTAAGGACCTATTTTTGGTCTATGGTGGATTGGATGATGAGCTCTGTGTAACTAGTTACATAGATGCAAGTTTCCAAACTGACTAAGACAACCTTAAATCGCAATCTGGATACGTATTCCTCCTGAATGGTGGAGCAGTAATCTAGAAGAGCTCCAAGCATAGCACTGTAGCATATTCAGCAATAGAAGCTGAGTATATAGTAGCATCGGATGTAGCTAAAAAAGCCGTTTTGATAAAAGAAAAGTTCATTACTGAACTAGGGGTGGTGTCTACCATCTCAAATCTATGTGACAATAGTGGTGCTATTGTACAGGCCAAGGAGCCTAGGTCATATCAAAGGACCAAGCATATACTCAGGCGATTTCATCTTATTAGAGAAATCAATGATAGAGGTGATATAAAGATATGCAAAGTAGCAGGAGAAGATAATATTGTTGATCTTCTTACTAGGCCACTTGCACAGGCAAAGCATGAGCGTCATGTTAGGGCAATGGGAATTAGGCAAATTAATGATTGTACCTAGGGCAAGTGGGAGGATGTTCGAAATTGTGCCCTAAGGGCCAATCATTGTACTTTGAACATTATTATTTTAATGAAATTTCTCCATTCTGTTATCATATTATTTGCATGTTAACTGTGATAATTGTACCCTTGGATAATTCATAAATATTGTCCTAAAATGTCCCTGGTCGGTCATCTATACGGGAGTAGAGATGAAACAAGACCAGTATGACTTTGATAAGATATGGAGATACGAATCAAAGTCTTAGGCACTTTTAAGACTACAAGGTGCTGGACCGACCCACTATGAGAAAGCTACATGGATCAAGTCATAAGTTTTTCTCATGTATAACCACGTCACAATGCCCTTAGACTTGAGGTCATCATGGATTCCTACATGAGAGTTGCTAAGCTTTGAACTAGTCAAAAGTCACTTTTGACCGAGTGATAATAAAGGCTATGATCAAGCTTTGTGGATTTTCATGCAGAGGAATATGAATGATCAAGAAGGAATTTGTCCCTCATATTAGTAGAGAGATATTACTGGGCCCCTCGATGAGTGAATCTGAGAAATGTATAGCCATACTACAATGGAAAGGAGTTTCCATTTCTATTGTCAAGCTACTCAGGAATCGAGAAAGTAATGGTCAGGAACAAGAGGATGACATTATCCATGCCTTTTCCTTGATCGATATATCGTGTGACAAAAGGGACGTGACATGGTTGTATGACAGGTTGCATCGTGATAACGATCCTCATATGATTTGGGTAGTTGTAATGTCTTGCAAGAGGCCGCTTCCGACTTTTGGGTTAGTTATTAGCCCACTACCAACTTCATATGGGCCTACAGGGTCGCACACAAGAATGGGCCAACACGAGATAATGTTTAATTTAGGGTGGACGAATTTTATATTTATATATATATATATAATATAAAATTGGTTAATAATATTATATAGATATATATTTTCAAAATACATATCTTATATTATATATATATGTATATGTATATATATTTATTATATGATATTATTATATTGTGTTAGTTTTAAATTTAATTTATTAAGATATATTAAATTTAATAACTAACATGATAGAGATATAGTATCTCAGATTTAATTTATGAAGATAAATTAAATCTAATGGCTCTTTATTTGGATTAAATAAATAGGTTAAATTAAAATTGTTGGACAGATTTAATTTAAACTGAATTTATTTAATTAGCTCATCAAGATAATTAATTGTTGTTTAATTTCAAAATTAATGATGATTAATTTTGAAATTTGAATATAGCCATCATAGGTTATAAACTTGATAGAGCAGATATACTCATATGCGCATGAGAATGCAAAGCCGCAAGGGAAACCCTAAAATTATTATAGGGCTAGCACGCAGTCTCAGTTGGAGAGCATTCATGTGGATATCGGTAGAGGGAGCGGACCTAACGTGTTGGCTCCTAGAGATCGTGAAAACACTAAGTTGAGAAAGGTACGAGTTCTTTCTAACCAGATTTAAACGCCGTTGATAGATCCTCGATTAGGATCGGTAAAATTTTTAAAATTCTTCCGCTGTGACTGCTGATTCTAACACTCTATCCCCTCTACTTTTGTTAATGATTTAACGTTATGGCACAAAAGGATGGGTGATCTTAGCTTTCCGTATTTACAAAAATTGTTTCCTTAATTTTCATTGTGATACTTGTGAACTAGTAAAACACCATCGTGTTATCTTCCTACCAACTTTGTATAACTCCACCCGTCCTTTCTCCATCATCCACAGTGATGTATGTGGCTCATCTGGAATTCCTAATCGCACATATTCAAAATACTTTGTCACTTTCATTGATGATCACTCTAGAATGTGTTAGGTTTATCTATTAAAAGAAAAAATATGATGTTTTCAATATCTTTGTTAAATTCTTTCACTATGTTAAAAATCAATTCAATTATACCATTTAGGTCTTACACTCTGACAATAGCACTGGATATTACAATCACTCTTTTAGCCATTTTCTAAAATCTCATGGAATTATTCATAAAAGCAGTTGTCCTAACACTCCCCAGCAAAATGGAATTTCAGAACGTAAAAATCACCATATTCTTGATATTGCTAATGCTCTTATGTATACTTGCAATGGTCCTAAATACTTCTGGGGTGATGCACTCCTCATCGCCGCTCACTTCGTCAATAGAATGCCTACCCATGTCCTTTCCTACTCCTCCCCTCTTGTTAAATTAAGCGAAACTCATGTTACCTCTCACCTAGATCACACCCTCCCTCTTCATGTCTTTGGTTACACAGTTTATGTCCATATGTATCACCCTCCTTCAAAATTTGACCCCCGATTTATCAAATGTGTCTTCCTTAGGTATTCTAACCATTTAACAGCTTATAAGTATTATGATCCAGGTTCTAAACACATTTTTATCAGCCGAGATGTCACCTTTGTTGAAACACAACCCTTTTTTTCATAGTTTTCCATTCAGGGGGAGAATTGGAGTGAATCTTAGCCTGTTCATACCATACTCAAACCTATACCACCTTCTTATCTCATGTTCATACCTATGTGTTCTTCTAATTCTAACTCACCCATAATGCCAAAGTTTACTCAAGGAAGAACAAAAAGCTAGGAGGGTCCACTATGCCTGAGGCTTTGCCACTCCCTAAACTGAGGGGGAATCCTGAAGAAAATAAGGAATTAGACATGCCTATTGCTTTGAGAAAGAAGGCACATTCATGTACACAACCTCCTATTCAAAAACACATGTCATATGGTAAACTCTCACAGAAATATTGTCATTTTGTCACTAATCTTGACCAGATTCAAATTCCCTCAAATATGTACGAGGCATTAGAAATTCTTGAGTGGAAAAATGCTATATTGGATGAAATGAATGCTTTTGAAGTACTTGGGACATTACAGAATTACTCAAAGGAAAAAAGGTAGTAGGGTGCAAGTGGGTATTTACCCCTAAGTACAATGCTGATGATACTTTAAAGAAGTACAAAGCCAGGCTAGTTGCCAAGGGCTTTACACAAACATATGGTTTGGACTACAATGAGACATTTGCCCCTGTAGCAAAGCTAGATAAAGTATGAGTACTCATTTCCATTGCTATAAATCTGGATTAGCAGCTGTAATAACTAGATATTAAGAATGCCTTCCTAAATGAGGAACTAAAAGAAGTTCTATGACACTACCACTTGGTTTTAGAAAAGGACGAGATAGGTTCGTATACAAGCTAAACAAATCTATATACGGTCTGAAATAGTCTCCTAGAGCTTGGTTTGACAAGTTCTCATGTGTCCTGAAGGTTAAAGGCTACAACCAAAGTCTCTCCGATCACACTATGTTTACTATGAGCAATGAAGGTATGACTACCATCCTAATAGTATATATAGACGATATCATACTCACAGGAAACAATCTTCAAGAAATGTGTCAAATCAAGATGGCTTTAAACAAAGAATTTGAAGTCAAAGACCTTGGAGACTTGAAATACTTCCTAGGAATAGAAGTAGCTATGTCAAAAGAAGGGATTCCTATCTCACAAAGAAAGTATGTCCATGGTTTACTAAAGGAAACTGGCATGCTTGGATGTAAACCAATCCTTAATTGTCTTAACTTCTACAATATTCTTCCTTTATTCATTATCAATAATGATACCAACACCATTCTTTCCATTTACTTTTCCTATATACTAGAGCTTGAAACCATTAATTTCCCGAGACCCTTCCCTTAGCCATTTAGTTTCTTGGAAGTATAGGATGTTAATGTTACAATCTCCTATTACCTCAATAGATTTTCTAGTTAGTGTCCCAATATTCCAAGTACTAAAACTAACCTTGCTCTCATGAAGTAGCCTTTTTAGCCACCTCCATTTAGACGAGAGCGATAGCCCTTACTTATTTAAAAATATATTTGGGCGACAATTGTGCCTCCATTCAAAGGGTAATAAAAGAGTTTCTTTAAAAAATATATGATACCAAAATTCTAATTTAGCAAGAAAAACCTAACAAACCACAATTAAATATTCAAGGATCACATATGGTAAAGAAAACATCTTTAACTTCAAATTTCCAGATTTACCTCATTGTTTAACATTCTCAACAAAATTGCACTTAATCATATTAGAATTTATCTATAATAGCAACTAAATACTCTATTGATAGTATTTACTTGCATCCTTTTTTTGTATAATACCCCCAACTAGATACTATGTTTTATCCCTCCCAACTTTTGATTAATCCAAAGATTCTCCTATACCCATTAAACTAAAGACATCTTCATCTTAAGATTTACTTAACAATTATCATTGATTGTTGTGAAGGAGATGCATTGGATGTATTCATATCAGTATCTTTAGAAAGAACTCTTTGATTTTGGGAAGATTTAATTTAAATATTTTGAGAACATTTTGGACCAGTAGAGTTTCAGAATCCAGATGTGTATTTGTGTGCAATCAAGTAAACTGGATCGGTGAACGAGTATCATGAAGAGTTTGTTTGACATTCATCACGCATCCAAGCCTAGATGAAGCATTGTTTGCTAGGATTATTTATAAATGGATTGAAGAAAGAATTGCAATCAGACATAAAGATCCAAAAACACATAACAGTGTATAAAGCTGTAAGTGTGGCTATAGAATTCGAAGCTAAATTGTTGTTGCAAGGGCTGATACGTACGGGGCAACAATTCTCAAACCAACACGGCACTGAAAATTTTAATTGGGGAGAAAATAAAAATTGCTTTCCATGTTAGCCTTAGAGTATGAATCCTAGTACTCAAGCCATTACCACTATTTCAATATTTCAAAAACCGTTATCTTTAGTTGTTTCCTCAACCACTCTAATAATCATTTACTCCACCACGATATCTAAAATTGGCCAATAGTTAAGGAGCTAAGAGGGTTTATGTTTTAGAAATAGGGACAAGTTTGTTCTAGGGTATCAGTGTCATTTAACTTCTCTCAGGGATTACCAAAGAGATGGATGACCATAACATATCCGCCAAACATGATATTCCAATATTAGATAATTTGACCAAGATTTCTCTACAAGCTATACTCAGTAACTCTTCCTTTACCATTATGAAAGTCAAGGAACCCTCTTTTCAAAGCCGGTATTGATATTAATTGATAGTGGCTCCACCTATAATTTCATATTTGCCAAGCTGGTCTGACTTATGGATCAAAATATTGCCATTACCTCCTTTTAGTGTTCAAGTTGGCTCTGTGATAGTGGCTCTATGATTGCTTTGATTTGACACAACCTTAGTTGCCTCGGGGTCAAATGCAAAATATTTATCACAAATTAGAATGCAATATAGTGCAAACAATTTAGGATCGTTCTCTTTGTAAGGAGCCTTTTATTAATTTCTAAGTGATATAAATGCCATGCGAGTACAGTAAAAATAAGGGGAAATTGGTTTTGGGTTTTTCAAATTAATAATGCAATTTAATTAAATGTTAAACTATTGTGTTTGTTATTTTTATAAAAATGGTTAATGAGCGAATGGAATTGGGTTTGAAAATATGACTGATGAATGCTCTTGGAAATGAGGAAGTAGATATCCTTATTCAAAAAGAATATGGAAGTTAAACTTCATCAAGTCTCAGGAAAAACCTTAAGATAACTCTTGAGTCCAATATTCCCAATTAATAATAGCTCTTACAAGCAGAGCTAACTACTATCTCTTGAGATATTGATTGAACCCACTAAATGTTAATTGAAATTGGAATGATGCAACATAAGTTTTATTAATCTGGAGTGCTAAATAGCCCCTCGAATGCACAAATTAACCATATTAATTAGACAATAACACACTAATTAACATAATTTCATTGCCATCATAAATAAATTCAAACACATAATCTTCACACTACAAAATCCAATCTCAACTACAAATATCAAACCAAAAAATACAAATTAACATCAATCTTAGTTCTAGAATTATATACAATCATTCCTATAACTAGGAAATCTAAATATATAACTCTAGACCAATGTTTTAAAAGCTGACCGGACATCAAGTCAAAAAGGTCAGCGGGTCATGGTTCAAATGGTTGGAACGGTCGAGGTGTTCAGTTGGACCGGTGACGTAATAATTAAATTTAAAAATATTATATAGGGTTAAGGGGCAAAAATACACATATGATTTGTCCCAAAGTGCGCCGAACAACAAAAGTTTTTTTTAGGTGCAAAAGTAACAATGTGGTTATATAATAGGTGCAAAAGTCACACTTTCAGTTAAAGGGTAAACGGTCAACGGTTAAAAAAAATTTGTTGACTAGGGGTGCTGACTTGGCAGTTTTTTAGGTGCTGTTCTAGTGTTCCTTATTTCATAATAGTCCTCTCTCTCTCTCTTCTCCCCCTATCTCTCTTCCCCCCAATTCCAACTCACGGACTGCTGCATTGGATCTAAACTATGGCTTCTTCTACTGCACTCCTAGATCCTTCCAGACACCGCACTTATGATCGCAAGCAAAAATCTCTCGACCTCTTGTGCACCAATTACTTTCCCTTTCCTAGTCTTTTCTTTTGTTTTTGTTTCTTTGTTGTTTTGATTTTGCAATCATCCATCTTTATCCTTGGCATCTTTTGTTTTAAATTTGATTTGCACGTGCAGTTTCTTGAGCTTGTATAATCGAGATGCTGTTCACTTGATTGGCCTGGATGATGCGGCTGCGCGATTAGGTATTTATGCACCTGATTATGCTTGAGGAGCTTCGTACACTCTCAATTTTGCTTGCAAGGTCAGAGCTTTAGGTTCGTTCTTCACTTTCGGTTGCTCGTTCATCACTCGTCCAGAGGCGTTTTGGCCGTTCACCAATGCTTTGGGTCTTCAAGCTTGATCTTTCTAGCTTTTCCCTTCGATTTTTTGGTTTTCTTTCTGTATTCCTTCATCTCTATTTCTATTTTGTGCTTTCATTTGTTTGATTGTGTTCTTTTTGCTTCAAAATGGCTGTGGTTTGCTGTTGCTCTGTTTTTTGCATTTAATTTATTGATGTTGCTCCGGTTCGATTACGTTTCCCTTCGTCCTCCGATTTGATTTCCTGCTCACTGTGCTATCCCATTGACTTGGCTCTCGTCTGACGGAGTTTCCCTTTTTTTCCATTGGATGACACCTTTCGAATCCTGTTTTGCTTCTTTTGTCCGATGGAGGAGAGTGTCCATCTTTTTCAACTCTGAGTGGTTTTCCTTTTTTCAGCTGAGTGTTTTTCTAAATGCCACTTAACTTGCCAAGTCAGCATCCTGGTCAACAAACTTTTTTTAACCATTGACCGTTTCTCCTTTAACTGAGAGTGTGACTTTTGCACCTATTATGTAACCATATTGGTACTTTTGCACCTAAGAAAAGCTTTTGCTGTTGAGCGCACTTTGGGACAAATCACATGTGTATTTTTGCCCCTTAACCCTATTATATATATATATATATGTTACAATTAGTTTTTAGTCTAATTTCATAGGAAGTTAATAAAGTTACAAAATACCATTTAAGGAAGAACATTAAGTCAATCATCAACCTAACAAAATGCACTAACAATAATGATTTCAAGACTTATCAAACATTAGTGGCTTTTGATTGATTCAAGCATAATTTTCTTCAAAGAATTTAGACCATACCACTTTGGTCCTATTTATAAGTCCCTTTTGTCTAAAAAATTTGGTCCTATTTATAAGTCCAGTTTCAGTGTAATAAATGAGATTGTGACAATTTTACCCTTTTCATTGTACAAATGAAGAAATAATTTAAAGATAGATAGAGAATAAAGAGTTGAAAACTACCCATTCATAAATGAGGGTATAGTTGTAAATTTACCCCATAATCATTGAGTTAACTACTTTTCCTTGATATGTGAGATTTAGTTAAAAGGGACTTATAAATAGGATCAAAGTGGTAAATATCATCATCTTCTTGAGGAAATGACCCAAAATCAAGACCTTCAACTCCAATCTCAATGCTTCCAATTTCATCCTTAGCTTAATGATAAATCTCATTGCCTTTTTTTTCAAAAAAATATTTATAAAATAGTTTGCAACAAACCAAATTATTAAAAATAGTAACATATCATATAAATAAAATAAAGTAACATGTCTAAAATTTATATGCCATTTTTTAAATTTTTTTGCAGCATCAAATTTTAAAAAAACTGCAGCAAAGAATTTTTTTTCCTATTTTTATTGGGCCAGATGGTTTTTGACAAACCAATGGTTGACGGTCCAAAAACAGATAAACGACTGCCCAAAACGGCTCCCTCGAAAAAACGGTCCAAAGCATATATCCAGCCCACCACAGTGGCCAGCCGAAGGTCAGGTCTAATTCTCTAAACAGTGCTCTAAAACTAATGGAATGATAGAAAAACTCCCCTATGAAGTCCACCGAGCTCAAGCACACATCCTCATCACCAAAGAAGCAAAGGAATTAGCCACACATAGCCACAGTCAAAACAAAAATTAGTTCAATCATAGAAACAAGATTGGAACCCATTGAAAAGCTTCTGCCAAAATGAATGGATGAAGGAAAAGTGGTTTTAAATGTAAGGAAGAGATGAAGCCATGGTTCTTGAGAGGAAATGGAAAAGGAAGCAGTGAGTATTAAGAGAAGGAAAATCGGTGGTTCTGTTCTTCCTCTACCTAGTTCAAAACTGACAGCTTTCCAAATATGAAAGCTATTAACTTTGGCAACAAGGATGAGATCGATGGTAGTGGTGGCATGATGGTGAAGGTCGGTCTCCTCCTCTCTGGTTTGAAGTTGTGGGACTCAGGTCCTATTGACGATGATGGGGAGCAGGGAATATGATGGCGAAGATGGTGGGACATCATCGACGATGGTAATGCTCCATTTCCTTCCCTCCAATTCTTTCCCTCTTATCCTCTTCTACTTCAAGGGTTCAAGATTTGTGTCTCAAGTGTTGGCGGCCTCCTCCTCTTTTTCTCATCCAAAAACCAGGCTTTTGTCCTTAAGAACATTATTATTATATTTGGGCTTTTTCTGTATTTTTTAGAAGTTCTGGGCCTTTTTCTATAATTTTCTCTGGGACTTGTCAACATAAATTTGCAGTTTTTAGAAGTTCTGGTCTCTTTTTTGTAAGTTTCATTAAACTGATAAAATAAACCCATAATGTAATACCTAATATTCCAAAAATCAATCAATTAAAGTAAATCAAGAAATATATTACATTTTCCCCCTTATTAACCTTAATTTCATGCATACAACTTTAATCACAATTAATCATAATTAATGCAATTTAAGTCCAAAAATAGTGATAGAATCCCCCAAATATACCATGAAATAGCTTACCAAAATATGGTATGATCAATTCCCCCACACTTAGACCTTTGTACTTGTCAAACCCCTTAACATTTCAATATTTGAAAACTAATAAGCGCATAGGTCTATAAGGCATACAGAAATAGCAAAAACATACTGACATTAAGTACTTATTTATAATACAGGAAATTTCCCCAAAGAGTTCGAAAAATAAATACAAATGTACAGAGTGTTCAAAAGAAAATAAAGTACAACTATAGATAACCAGACCCAGCTCTAGAATGCATCGGGACTCTACTCACCTGTAGCCACTACCTTATTTTTCAAGCCACTAGCCTTAGTTGTAATGTTTTACTATTTGAAAAAGGTTGAGATTTGAGTGAATCTCAGTAGCAAGATGCTTTTCAGACATATAAAATGCGAAAATAAATATGCAATACACATGTCATGTAAGATGATAGTTTGTTGTGCATGATAAAATACTGTGTGTACACTGCCCAAGGCCAAATGACTGTTTGCAACCCTGGCTGAACTCTGTGTCTCTATTAGGTCCTGTGATACCCTTATCTTATTTTCCATATTTTCAGAGTGCTTGTATGTAGTTCGGTGAGCAACACAGGAATAGTGTAAATGATATATAATACATGATACTTGATTACATTACAGGTTTTCTTCACAGGGTACGATGATATTTACAAAATTGTCCCAAAATATTCAAATTAACTACCACATATAACCACCTGTCCTCGCCTCGAGATCTATTCCTGTCAGTCCTCGTGTGTACGACCTTTCCTTTAGATCCATTAGTTCCCACTGGCACATTATCATTATTGAAAAATAATGAGATTCCGATGAATCCTAGTAGCAACATACTATCGTTCATATAAAATGTGGAAAGTAGATATGATATGCACCATGTATGCACCAATTAATAAACAATATAAATGCATGTATAGTATACATGGGATAGGTCATCACCACCACTACCCGAGTACCTTGGTTGGATTGTTACTCCACAATTAGGTAAAGCGTACTTCTCACACTCACTAGCCTTCTCAGCAAACTGACCCTTCTGGGCCAAACGATGTTGATTAATAAAAGTACAAATAATGACAACCACATAATCATATAAACTATGGCATGATGTATGAAAGATAATGCACAACCTCAAGTCTTTTTCTTCATGATTTGCTTACCAACAACCCGGGCTCTCAACTCGGTCCTAAAAAATTAAATGTACAAGATGAGGTTCAAACCCATTTATGTACTATTCTAGGCATTTCCAAAGTGTTTTAAGTGGTTATATGAGTCTATTGTGAAAAGTTACCAAAATGCCCTTGAGGACCCGGCTCGGCCCCGACTTACCCGGTCCGACTATACTTTTCCTGAAATTTTGACATAGGCTATTCTAACATATTTTCGACTAAGGAATTCATTTTCGAACTCGGAATTACCAAATTCATTGCCTAAAGACCAAAATGCCCTTGGCAGCCCCTTTTTCATTATTTCAGGGGCATTTTGCTATTATCTTTTTAAGGCTTTTCTGAAAAAGTGATCAACTGTAACCCCACATAATTTTCCCTCCTGAACTCAATGGAATTATTAGATCATCAAAAAATCCAACTCTAACCCCTTGAACCAGTGCTGGCCTAAATTCCCAATGCTCCTGGAAAAATTGTGTTTTTGAAATCTGACTCCGCAAATTTTCTCCTTTATACTTCTGACCACTTTATTAACCATTAACTAAGTTAAGACCACCATTTTGACTCAATTTGGGTAGCATAATGTTTATGACACAAATTTTCCCAAATTTACTGAAGGTTCAATACTATCCACAAGGTTCAAACTTTTAGCACAAAACAGAACCATAGTGTAGCAACTTCACATTCTGACCTAAGTATATGTCAGCTTATATCAAATTCAAACTTATTATTAACCTTCAGTATCATCATATTGGATTCTCCGGCTTCGATATATAGCATAATCACCGCTAATCACTACTCATATATCATTAAATATCATTCTTAGCTATGTTCTATGCCTCAAACAACTCTGAGTCATTTTAGCGTTCTTCAAACCTAAGGCTCAATATTGATTCTTGATTTACAATCCATCATTTAATTTCATTATGGATCTATAACCTCAATCAATTAAATCAAATATTGTTCTACCTCAATCATACCCAACATACATACTAAAAATCATCATATAGTACTGTATATCATAACTAACTAATATCGGCACTTAGCATGGAAAAACCTTAAAATATTTATTATACCTCGAGTTTCCATAACCTCATCAAGTCAACTTTTCTAAGAAATAATTACTCCAACAGAAATGGCTCAAATTTATATTAATACTTACATCGTCATCGTCTCCATGCTTTTAAGCGTTCTTTAAATCATCTAACTAAGATAATCATTAGTCATAGAGAAACCTTATGATAATTACTATTCCTAAAGTCTCCATGACCTTGCCAACCTAACTTCCCAGTGGGTCACCCATCCTAATATTTCTTTGGTTTGAGCACACTTAACTTTTGTTTACCAGTGCCAAAACATAGATACTGACTGTATCTGATTCCAACCACCAGTTCCCCGTGTCTGCGCTTTGGATATTCGTTGATCTCTTGGGGCTAGTTCACAGATTAGGAGGATACACTCCTTTGGTATCCCCGTCCATGCATATTATGTATCACTGTGTAATCAAGACCATATCAGTATAGTATTCTGTTGCCAGCACCGTGACTCTCTCAAACCCACTTGGGCTCTTCCATAACCGCTTTGGGCTCTAATACGAAAATGTCATACCCTTATCTTATTTTCCATATTTTCATAGTGCTTGCGTGCAGTTTGGTGAGCAACACAGGAATAGTGTAAATATACTGATATATTAATACATGGTATTGATTACATCACATGTTTTCCTCACAGGGTACCATAATATTTACAAATTTGTCCCAAAATATTCAAATTAACAACCACATATAACCACCTGTCCTCACCTCAGGATCCGTGCCTGTTAGTTCCCCGTGTTTACAACATTTCCATTGGATCCGCTAGTTCCCGCTGGCACATTATCATTATTGAAAAAGAATAAGATTATGAAGAATCCCAGTAGTAACATACTATCATTCTTATAAAATGCGGAAAGTAGATATGATATGTACCATGTATGCACTAATCAATGAACAATATAAACACATGTATAAATAGGGCATTACCACCATTACCCAAGTACCTTGGTTGGATTGTTACTCCACAACAAGGTAGAGTGCACTTCTCAGCAGATTGCCCCTTAAGGGCCAAGCCATATTGATTAATAAAAGTATAAATAATGGAAACCACATAAACATATGAACTAAGGCATGATGTATGAAGGATAATGTCACAACGTCAATTCTTTTTCTCCTCATTTTGTGTACCAACAACCCGGGCTCTCAACTCTATCCTAAATATCAAATGTACAAGAATTAGGTTCAAACCCATTCATATACTATTCTAGGAACTTCAATAGTGTTTTTGGTGGTTATATGAGTTTATTGTGAAAATTTACCAAAATGTCTCGAGAACCCCACCCTACCCCCGACTTACCCGGTTCGACCGTACTTTTATCAAAATTTTAATATAAGCTATTCTAACGTATTTTCACCCAAGGAATCTATTTCCAGACTCAGAATTACCAAATTTACTGCCAAAAGACCAAAAATGACCTTGGTAGCCCCTATTTCAGGGTTTTAAGGGCGTTTTGCTAATTATGTTTTAAAAGGCTTTTCTGAAAAAGTGATCAACTTTAATCCCACCTAATTTTCCCTCTTAAACTCATTGGAATCATCATATCATGAAAAATCCAACACTAACACCTTGAACCAACACTGGCCAAAATTCCTAATTCTCTGGAAAAATTGGGGTTTTCGAAATTTGACTCCGCAAACTTGCTCCTTTTCTACTCCTAACCACTTTATTAACTATTTAACTACGTTAAAACCACCATTTAGACTCAATTTGGGTAGCATAATGTTTAGGACACGACTTTTCCCAAATTTACAATCAGAGCAAATCCAGCGAAATTCATCGATTAAATTACTCATAATAGCCGGGACAAATAATGTTTGAAGTTTAGTAAGTTACCTTTGCTTCCTTCTGGCTCTTCCTTCCTTGACAGAAATCCTAGCTCCCCTCAAGACTGAAGTTTTACCTCAAACAACCTTGAATCACAGAGGATAAGCTTAGAGGAAGGATTATACGAGTTAGGAGCTAATTCACCGAAGAAATCAAGCTTACCTAGTGAAATTTCTCCTCCATCTCTCTATATCACAAAACTCTCTCTCTCTCTGCTTTGCTCTCATGGTGCTACACGATTTTGGCATAGAGGAAGAAGGAAATTTTTTTTTATAATATCCCATAATTACTTTAATTATTTAATTGACCAAAATTCAAAATTTTTACTTTTTGGTGCACATAGACTTATCTTCATTTAATTTTATGACATAAGGCCCATTAGCATGTGACTAATATTCCCTCCTCTTTAGTCAGCTCTCAAACACGTCCAAGACCATAGTAGAAGGAGAATTAAGCTGATATGAATTTATCCCATAATTTTCCTTCATTTTCTGATTAATTGGAAATTCTGGCATATTTTCTGCCAAAACTTTGAAAACTCATAACTAAATTTGTAGACATCGTATCGGAGTGATTCCTAAGGCTATAAAACCCTTATTGTGTCTAAATTCAAGGAAAAATATAGCTTTTAGTCAATTGGATGATCACAATTCCCATAATGAAATTCTTTCAAAGCTGTTCCAGAAACTTTCCTGTTTCACTGGGTAAACTTCAAAAATACATAACTTTTTGTATACAACTTCAGAAATTACCCACTACCTATTAAATTAAAGCTTAGGATGTCTACCTTCTTCCTATAAAATTTCATAATTTTTTGTTGTCATTTATTCATACAAAATCAAATGACATACGCATTGCCTCACAGAAAATTTTCCCTAGCAACATAATCATATCTTCCAAATTCACCCTTCCATTTTATTAAATGCCACAAATACTTACAAGGCATATTGGAGTGTCCAAGACACTATGCTTATATTATAGAAAATGGCATACTCAAACATATAATAATCACAATATATGCAAGAAAAAGTTACTACTAGACTCCTTTTTTGGTTCCCCGGTTTGTCTTAACCTTTAGTTCTGACTTGGCTATTGAAAGTTCCTATAAATTAAAGTTACAAGTAATTAGTTATTAATTGAACTATTACTACCTTTAAATAAAATTATGCTAGTTATCTAATGCAGTTATAATAGTTTCTGCATAGTTCAATTCTGCTAGTGCAGTTTCACTGTTCCCAGAAAACTGGCAGATTTTCAGTCAACTTTGGAAAATCATAATTAATTCTAGGAAATTCCAAATTGACTAATTCCAAAGAATAAATGAAGCTCTTTGAATATGCTTTCAAGAAAAAATACCCAAGTGTGACCAATATAATCACATTGTTCCCATAAATTTGCCAAACCTGCACTATTCCAGATTTCCTTCTAGAAACAGGGCACAACTTTAAAAAAACCATATCTTTTAATGTACTTGTCCAAAAATTACAAACTACCTATCAAATTAAAGTTCTATATGTCTATATTAATCTAGTTAAGTTTCATAATTTTTGGACTAGGTTTGTTACATGAATTGCATTGTACAATACCACTGCCTCTAGTGAGACAATCAAATAACATGCACTTACAACTTCATAAATTTTCAGATTTGTTTACAAAAATCCAAAAAATCATAAACTCATGTATACCCACACAAGTTTCCCTTCTAAATCCAATGAAATCATCCAAATTATCAAATTCCATCTCTTCCTTACTGTTCTGCACTTGGCCGAAAGGGAAAGGTTGTTTTCTTGATTTCTCTTATTTAATCACCTCATTTCCACTTCTAATCACATGATTACCTACTTAAACACTAAATGAACATGATTAGAGGAACTTTTGGCAGCATTTCCCCTAGGGTTAGCCTAAATTTACAAAAGAATTAAAACCAAGCTAAAACCAACAACAACAACTTATAGCACAAGAGAATTAAGTTTATGACATTTCCACTTGATTTCACCACTTTATCTCTCTTAAAATGCCTCAGCCCTCTCCCTCTACACTCTTGATTTAGCTTGCTATCCATGGATTTCAAAGAGAAGAAGAGGTTAGAGGAAGTTTCAAGGAGGTTGGAAGGCAAAATCACTTGAATTTCATGTTCTTACCTTTGAGTTTTGCATTTGGATCACCAGGGCACCTCTTGTGCTTCTTTAAATATCCTTGAGCTAGCTCTCTCTCTCTCTCTCTCTCTCTCTCTCTCTCTCTATTTTGTTTCAGCTACATGAAAATGGGAGCTCAAGAAGGAGTTATGAAGTCTTAAAATATCTCCTTTGCAATATCTTATTTTATTACAATTTTCATGTGGCCATTTATTTTTTCCATCATCTTTTTTTTCCTTGGCCAATACTTGGCTGAAAATGCATATTAGGAGGGAGTAATATTTTCTCCTCAATTAACTTAATTCCCCTCCACAAATATTTATTTTTTTGAGTTGCAAAAATTTGACTTTTAATTTGCCCACAATTTTTCCTTAGTATAAAATGCTTCTTTTTCTTCTTCTTGGGCAAAACTCACAATTAGTTGGGCCCAAGACTTGTGTTCTTTCATCCATTTTGTTAGGGTAACCCCCTGCCTTAATTAGCGTAATTAAGATTCGATAACACATAATAAAATGGATTAGAGGCCGACGGATAGTTTGAAACTCATTTTAAACACCCACCCTAAGGTAGGGTTTTCATAAAATTTTGAAAACTTCTTTCCTTTCCCTGTCTCAAATTCAATTATCGAATATAATCACCTGTGTAGTTAATTTACATTCATACATATCAGAGTATATAACAAAAATCCCAGCAACCCCCGGGTTCCACTCATTCACTAAAAGGTTTATAATTCCCATATAGGGGATTACAAAACTATATTCAACTAATAATTACAAGCCTAAAAATAATTTACAAAATCCATGTCCAGTATGATTAACCAACATATCCAAAAGCAAATGTCCCTACAGGGTTCTAACCACTCCGAGTTGATCGCGTTTCCTTGGAGCCACTTGCCCTGTCTAAAATGTTAGTCAAAGGAAAGAATGATATTCAAGAGAATCCCAGTAGTAACAAATCATTCATACAACACATAAGCACACAGCATGTAAGAAAATCATCATACAGCAGCAACAGCACAAATCACCCTCCACCCTTATCCCCTTTTACCGCCGGGAAGGCACTCCGTCCTAACCCGAACCGTTGTTAGCGACTCAGGGACTGTTGGGGTAGCAGTGCATACACATAGCCTTATGGATTACATATAGCTTTTCGGCCCACAAATACCCTTTCAGCTCACATAATCACAAATATCACACCCCATCCTCATCCCCTTTTACAGCCAGGAAGGTACACAGCCCTCACCCAAATCGTTGTTAACGACTCAGGGACTATTGGTATGGCGGTGCTTACACATTTCCATAATCATTGCAGCATTCGAATTCCATCACAAATCAATGATATAACACACATACAATGCATCATATATGGTATAAGAGAGAGAGTCACTACCTTGTTCCTTCCTGATGTTCGCTGGCACAGTGGGCTCACGGGGCGGCAAATGTCAAATCCTATAAACCAAATTAGGGACAACCAATCAATCCTTTTCCAAGGTCTTAATTCCATAGTACTTTAAGTTAGTTATCATTTAGACTCTTTAGGTGGCTATTAGAGGCCTAGACATATACCCAAAGGGTTGGGAAAGGCTATACCAAAAACCACCTTTCAAAAGTGCAAAATACTGATTTTTGGGGGTTGGCCGCGGCCCACAAATCCACTGGCCACGGCCAAGAAGATTCTGTTTCTTGGTTGAACTTCCAAAAATTATAACTAATTCAAGAAAGATCGAAATGAGGTGATTCCAAAGCCAAATGAAAGATATTTAAGTCCTTTTCCTAGGAAAAATATTGGCCATTACAGGAAATCACCACAAAAGTACAGAATTGCACAAAACTCACCACTGCCCCACAACAGAGTTCAGTTTCTATCCCAAAGTTTGGACAACCATAACTCATAGTGCACAAACTGAAATGATACAAATTATATGTCCATTTTAAAGCTTGGGATATGAACTTTAAAACCGGAAAGTTTTATAATTTTATGACATCATTGGCCTATTCAAAACGCCAACACAAAAAGACTGCCTAGCATAGACCTTCAATTGACAGATTTTCAGTTTTTCACAATTGCTTCCGATGGTTCCCATTTTCACATTAAACACCATTCCCATACCAATTTTGCCCAAGGAATCCATTGGAGCCATCAAAACAATCAAATTCCATCCACATAGACATGTTCCACAGAAATCTTAACATGTCAACACAAAATATACACACAATCCACCACAATGCAATTCCTTCCATTCCAAAAATTCCAAATCAACTCCCATGGCACAAAGACACAATTTAACACCACATTCTATACAACACACTAACCAATTCAAGCATTCAAATTAGAAAAATCAGGGCAAAATTCAAATTTCTCAAAACCAAAGCATTAACCACAACAATTATACCAAAAGGTATCAAATACTCACCTCAACTTCTTTCCAAAGCTATTTCTTTGATTCTCCTACTTTCAAATCCCCACAAGTTCTCAAACTCCACTAATAAAAAATTTGAAACCATAAGAATAAAGCTCTCAACCCCTTGAACAATATTAATGAAGGTGAGTTGAGCATTTAGGGACAAAACCTTACCTAAAACTCAAGCTCTTCTTCTTCTTTCTTGCTTGATCTTGGCGACAATGGAGGAGAGAAGAGAGGTGAAAAGATGATGGAGAAATCAGATTTTTGGGGTGCAATAAGGCCCTTGGCCAACTTGAAATGGAGGAGGGAAGAGAGAGTTGCAATTGTTGACTCTTTGACCTCAATCCATGGTTCTTGTGTTGACATGTGTCAACATCTTGTTCCTTCTTCTAAGCACGCACATAAGCACATGCACACACAATTCCACTCCTTTGCTTATTCAATCTTAGCCATTGATATCAATTACCAATGAGTTTCCTCTTTGGTAACTGTCCAATTGGTCGGTGAATTTACCATTTTTCCCCTGATTGTCATAACATATACGATACCCTCATCAAACACTTTTTACATCACAATTCACATCATATCCTTCAAAAATGCTTAATTAACATTAATTACATCACTTTGAAGTTATTAGCCCTTAATTACAATTTAGGATATTACAGTTGGGCTTTAATAATGGGTTTTTTGGAAGAAAAAAATTGCACCTTGTGTCTTTTTTTAGCCCAATTTTCATGTAACCTCAACTAAGAGTGTTTTTGTCATTCCAAGTGTTCCAAAATTCACCATTTTATTCCTTTTAATGTCACAAATATATAAGAAATATTAGTGAATAAAAAGTGGGGTGTTGTAGTACTCCTGGACAAAGGCAATTAATCTCAATATAAGCAAAGACTATCGCTAACAGCAATTAAAGAGTTGTACAACTTCATAGTAAGAATGCAATAGGCTAACCAATGATGTCAACAAGCAAGCAATATTCATAGTCCAAATCAATGCAAAAAGATTAGCCAAATATGCAATTAACCAATAAAAGAAAACAAGAGAGAGGTCACTTAATGGATAATAGTATTTTGGTCAACTTAACTCATTGGATAATTTTCACTCAAATCCACTTAATTTGCATTCTACCATGCGCTTGTAACAACTCTACTACCTTCATTTCAATCACAATTATACAATCAATCATGAGGGATTTTAAGGATTGTAAAGATGGAAATAGGCGACATGAATTGGATGAAGGATATGGTAGGGAACATGTATGCACAATGAATAACAAGTATCCAAAGTAACACCCAACATTCCATATTAAAAGAATGCTTAACACTAATATGTTTTCTACTCATAGAGCTTTAAGAGGAATGCCTTGTTCTATTTTTTTTTCCTTTATTTTTCTTTTTTGTGTGTAATATATTTTTTTCATTGCCATTTTTTTCTCTTTTTTTCTTTTCATATTTTTTTCTTTTCTGTCTCATGTTTTTTTTTTCATTTTCACCTTCTAAGTATATATATGGCATTGCAACAAGTGTAAGATAGTAGTAATGTTCAATGATGTTTTAAAGCATACAAATGTATCGAGATGCTATGGAAATCCAAATGAAATGTGCACATACTTGTCTCTTGCCAAATTGAAGTATGAAAGGAAGTGAAGGCATAAAGAAAAGGGTGCAAAATGGATATAGATATGATAATGGTTTGTGTTTAAGAGATATTAGGTATGAATATGAATGCCTCAATCACTTTCACCACACAAATGCAATGCATTTAGACTAAGAGTAGAGACAAGTTCTGAAGAAAGAAAAACTAAGTGGATATGACAAAGAATGAAATTTAGGCTCGAGGAACTTCCCACAAGGGTTTAATCTCTCATGATAACTCAAATTAGCCAATTAGACACTTATCTAATCATAAAGAATTAATTAATAAACCATTCAAATTGCTAACTCTAAGAGTAAGCACTAATCAAAATATTGCATTCAATCACGAAAAATCATAACTCTGAAGTGGATTAGTGGAAGTCATTTTTTTACTTTTCAAAGTATGGAGTTGCAAAAACTCAAGTATGGGTTAATTAGGGTTCAAATTCAAAATTTGACCCAAAATCTTCTAATTCAGCTCAAGATCAGTCAAAATTTTGAAATTTTTTTTAGAAAACCATAATTTTTCAATGAAGCTCAAAAGATATAAAGATAACCAATTACACTAGACCAATCCTTCCCCCACACTTAAACTATGCATTGTTCTTAGTGAATGATATATCAATAAAGTGCAAGTGCGGAGTAAGGTAAATGACAAGGGAACAAAGCCTAAGAGGGGAGAAAACAAAATAAAGCTACTTTTTACTAATAGATTTGTCTCCCCCACACTTATTCTCTTCATTAAATTAGTTAAGCTGAAGTATCAAGACAATGTAAGAAGAAAACAATTAAGGAAAGTGATAACCTTAAGCTTAAATCTCTGTAAGCTCTTATAGGAAAAGTTCTCATAAATGATAAAAAACATGCATTTCTTCAATGTGCTCTCTTCTCTTCCATTGATCGTCCTCAGTGGTGGTGGTTTCAGATCAATTGGAAGAGGTTCAAGAATGTAAGGTAGAGATTGGCTCCTATGATGACCTTTCCACTTTTATGTCTATATAAAAGACAATAAACCAACAGTAGTATCCCATCCAAAAATGGAAATATGGAGAGATTTCAAGTTAAGTAAAGACATTTTAGGAATAAACTCTCCAAGTAACTATCACAACTAAGAAAATCAATGCTACTCTCATCAATAGGAGTCAAAAAATCAATTAATTTTTTAAAATCCTCTTGTTTTTGCAAAGTTGAAGGTGCAAAATCCAACTTAATGTTAGGATACACTACATCATCATTGCAATCACAAAAGGTGGAAGGAAAAAGAGTAGAATAAAGAAGAGAATTTGTAAAATTTTTGCCACCTATAGTGTTTAAAGATTCAAAAAAATTATTTTTCTTTTCTATGTCTAGTGGCAAATCACAAGATAGCACTTGTTGGAAAGATTTATAGACATACAGAATTTTTTCAAACAAAATTTCAGAATCTTTGTCACTAACAAGACTATAAGGAAGTAATCCAATTGGAATTTTATATGTAACCCCGATCTTCACCAATGCCATGATTAGTGTTTAAAACACATTTTATAATTGAATAAGAGATCGATGATAATTTAAAACTTTTTACAAAACCTATATAATACGATCTCTATTCATTCAAAAGTAAAAACAATTGGCCCATTTGGTTTGTCACACACAATATCAGATGCTAGTAAAATTCCCGACATTCACCCGGGATATAACTATTAACCAAAGTGTTTAACAGGGCCTCATTGCCATCTCAATTTTCCATACTGGGGATTACACAACAAATACTATTCTATGGTCAACATATATAACAATTGTCCAAGATAATAACCAAAAACCAAAAAGCTTAGACTACCACTGGCAATCCTAGTCGACCTTGTTCACTTGTTTGTCCCTCGATCTACTTGCCCTGACTAAAATTTGATAATTAGAAAGAGTGAGATTCAAAAGAATCCCAATAGTAACATTTGACGTATGTGATGTATAATTAAATAAAGCATGTAAGCATATATCATAATTCAACAACATTCAAAGCCGGGCTACCTGCCGTGACTCAATCAGCAACAACAACATTCAAGGCCAGGCTAACTGGCATAACCCAATCGATCATTCAAAGCCGGGCTAACTGCTGCTACTCAATCGATCATTCAAAGCTGGGCTACCTGCCATGTCTCAATTAGTATCAACATCATTCAATAATAAATTCAAATATACAATGCATTAAACATGATAAGGAGAAAGTGTCACTACCTTGGTCTTTCCGTTCTTGATCAGGCACATGCCTTCTACGTTCCAGGAAAATATCAAAACCTATAGCCATAATTAAGGATGACAAGTTATCACTTATCCCAATACTCAATTGACTTTAAAACACTTAGATTTGGTTATCATTAAAGTCCCTTAGGTAGCTATGTAAGTCCCTAACAAAAGCCCTAAAGAGTTGGGAAGTGCTGGATTGAAGACCATAATTTAAAACTACAAGTGCTGAAAAACAGGGGTTGGCTGTGGCCATCCCACCAATGGGCTGCGGCAAATAGATAGTCAGAAAGTTTTGAGCGGTGGCTAGCCACCCTGGGCCGTAGCCAGGAATTAGACAGAAATATTTAGGCCACTGTCAAGATCAGGTCCGAGAGTTTTTTGCCATAGTCAGCACCCCTCTAGCCGCGGCCAAGAATTGTCCTGATTCTTAGCTGTTTTCAATTTACTATAACTCTTAGCGCAGAACTCAAAATTAACCAAACTTTATATCAATGGAAAGCTTGCAATATGAACTACAAAACTGAAAAATTTCACAACATTTCAATACCATTTTCTATTTCAAATTACTTAGCAAATTTGACCACTTGCACAGCAATTCACACTTAACATTTTCCAGAATTTTCCAATTTTGCAATCTAAGTCTCCAATGGTTCCAAAACTCATTTCCACATAAAATTCACAAGGAAGCCAATGGAGACATCAAAATGACCATATTCACATTCCTTTCACATGATATAACATAGACAATAACTCAATGCAAATTTCCAAAAACTTCAAACTTCACAATTCAAGTTCAAATCAATTTTATCTATTCAAAACACATAATAAGGCACCATTTCCATGACCACAACATGCCAAACTCTCTATGATCCTAAATCACAAAAATTAAGGCAGAATTTCCAGAAACTCAAGGCTCAACCAATGGCCATAAAGCTTATATAGAAGTATCCATCTTACTCACCTCAATCACTTGCACCAACTTGTTCCTTGCTTCACCAATCTCTAGATTTTCTTGAGTGCACCAAACACCACTATTGGAAAATCTAAAACCATAGAAATAAAGCCCTTAACTCAATGAACAATATTAAAGAATAGAGTCTTTGGATTTGAGCTCATCTTGAGGGTCAAATAGCCTACCATAATGAAGTGCCTCTTCCTCTTTCTTGGACTCCAATGGCTGCCAAATGGGAGAGAGAGAATGAGAGAGATGAGAGTAGAGAAGATGAAATGATTATCACTCTTCCTTCCCCATACCTCCTTGCAACAAAAAATAAGCAATAGAGAGGGAAGAGAAATATTAAAGAAATACATTTGACTTTTTATACACACTCTCTCTTCATCCCATCTTGCCAAGTGTCTCAATCTCCTTGTTTCTCACCAAATAAGTAACTACATGGTTACACTAACTACTCCATTAGCCATTTAGTCACACTCCTCATTTCTTTTAGTTAGTAATTAATTTCTTCATTAATCACTGACAAATTGGCTGGTAATTTTCCATTCTTTCAATTTTCCCCTGATTATAGCACATTCACTGAATAGCCACATAATACATATTTTAATTCTTTTCTTCTTCTTCATGCTCCATTTCCCTCCATTTTAGCCCAAAAATTACTTTGTCATATAATTATGCTAAAATACAGGGTTTTGGGCATTTCTAATGATTAATTCGGGATTCAAAACAACTTTTTTTTGACAAAATCATTCTTAATAAATGCAATTAGCCTTTATCAAAATTTAGTGGTGTTACAATTCTCTCCCCATACAATAAATTTCGTCCCCAAAATTTGTTACACATCTTGACGCATAAACTCTAGGAATCGCTTCTTCATGTCATCTTTCACTTCCCAAGTTACTTCCCTCGGAGACATTCCCTTCCAGACTACTTTCACAAATAGTAAGCTTTGATAGCTGAGCCGCTGCTCTTTTCCATTGATAATTCGTTCTGGCTCTATCGCATAGGTGAAGTTGTCTTACAAGTCAACTTCCTCATACTCAATGACATGCTCCGAATCTGGCTTGTACTTCTTTAGTTGTTAGACATAGAACACATCATGTAGTTTGCTTAAGTTTGGGGGTAGGGCTATCCGATATGCAACAGATCCGATTCTTGTTAAAATCTCGAATGGATCAATGTACCACAGGCTCAGATTCTTCCGCTTGATTGCTCTGCCAATACCTGTGACCAGAGACACTCTCAGGAAAACATGATCCCCCACTTTAATCTCTAGAGGTCTTCTCGTTTTGTCATCATAACTCTTTTGTCGGCTCTGCACTACAAGGAGCCTCTTTCTGATGATTCTGATATGCTCTGAGGTCTGATCAACAAGATCTGGCCCATACAACCTTCTTTTAGATAACGCTGTCTAGCATAATGGTGACTGGAACTTCCTCTCATATAATACTTCATACGGAGCCATCCGAATGCTTGTATGATAGCTATTATTGTAAGCAAACTTTACAAATGAAAGGAAGTAGTCCCAATTTCCTTTGAAGTCTAAGACACACGCTCTTAGTATATCTTCTAGCTTCTGAATGGTCTTTTCTGACTGTCCATCTATCTGAGGATGGTATACCATACTAAACCTTAATTGTGTACGCATAGCTTCATGTAGAGCCCTCCAGAATCTTGAAGTACAATGAAGATCTTTGCAGGAGATAATATTCTTCAGCGTACCATGGAGTCTTACTATGTCTTTGATGTAGATTTCAGTAAGCTTGTCAAGAGAGTAGCTAGCGTCGATAGGTATGAAGTGCACTGACTTCGTGAGTCGATCAACAATAACCCAAATTGCATCATAGTTTCTGATCCTGGGCAATCCCACCACTAGATCCATGGTTACACTTTCCCACTTCTATTCTATAATTTTCGGACTCTGAAGCAATACTGATAGTCTCTGGTGTTCAATCTTCACCTTCTGGCAGGTAAGACACTCTGCCACACACTTAGCACATCACTCTTCAACCTTGGCCACAAGTACATAGACTTCAGGTTGTGATACATTTTGGTCATATCTGGGTGAAAGGTATACTGGCTCTTTTGAGCCTCATCCAGAATCCTCTGTGTAAAGTCAGCCTTTAGTGGAACATAGATTCTCTTCTAGTAACGGACTAGTCCACCAGGTGACAAATCATAATCTCGAGTCACTCCTTGCTTAATCATGGCTCGTATGGACTGGGTTTGACTATCTTGTCCTTGAGCCTCTTCAATTTTAGTCCTCAGGTCATTCTCCCCTAAGACAACATTGTCATTAGCACATAGGATATCATTCGATAAATTGAAATCCCGAAAATCCTCTATCAATTTCCTTTTTTAGATCATCATTGCTGCCACTAGCATCACCTTCTGACTAAGCGCATCTGGAATAATATTAGCTTGACCCAAATGATATTTAATCTCTAGGTTGTAATCTTTCAACAACTCCGTCCACTGACGTTGTCTCATATTCAACTCTTTTTAATCATACAAGTATTAGAGACTCTTATGGTTGCAGTACAGTTCAATAGCCATACCATATTAGTAATGACACCATATCTTCAATGCAAACACTATCACTGCAATCTCCAGATCATGAGTGGGATATTTCATTTCATGAGGCTTCAGCTGTTAAGAGGCGTAGGCCAACACTCGTCCTTACTGCATCAGGACATACCCTAACCCTTGCTTACTTATATCACTGTACACAACATAAGTCAAGCTGGGATCGGGTATAATCAATACTAGTGCTGTAGTCAACCTCTCCTTCAGCTCAGTGAAACTCTTTTCACAACATTTATCCCATAAAAATGGTTGATCCTTTCGCGTGAGCTTGGTCATCAGCAATGCAATTCGAGAGAAGTTCTGAATGAATATCCGATAATAACCAGCAAGACCTAGAAAACTGTGAATCACATAAATAGTTTCTGGCCTCTACAGTCAAGTACTGCTTCCACTTTACTGGGATCCACTGAGACCCCTTAATGTGAGATGACATGGCCAAGAAATTTTACTTTCGTACGCCAAAACTCACACTTGCTTCATTTGGCATAGAGTTGCTTCTCTCATAAGATTTTCAATTTCAAATATTGTTCATGCTCTTCATTACTCTTAGAGTAAATCAAATGTTGTCGATGAACACCACAACAAACTAATCAAGATACTTTCAGAATATGCGATTCATATAATCCATGAATACGGCCAGTGTATTAGTCAAGCCAAAGGGCATTACAAGGAACTCATAGTACCCATGCCTCGTTCTAAAAGCAGCCTTTAGAATATATACTGCCTTCACACACAACTAATGATATCCCGACCTTAGATCAATCTTAGAGAATACACACGAGCCAGAAAATTAATCTAACAGGTTATCAATTCTCAGAAGTGGATACTTGTTCTTAATAGTTACTTTGTTAAGTTCTCTATAATCAATACAAAGCCTCAAGCTCCCATCTTTCTTCTTGACAAACAATACCGGAGCTCCCCATGGCGACACACTGGGTCAGATGAACCCTTTCTCAAGCAATTCTTCTATTTGTTTCTTCAACTCCGCCATTTTATTTGGGGCCATTCTATATAGGGATTAGATATAGACCTATCTTTAGGCACTATTTCAATTAGAAATTCTACTTCCCTTTCCGGAGGCAATCCGCTAAGATCGTCTGGAAACACTTCAGGGAATTCTCTCACCATAGGTATAGTCTCTAGAGTTTTATCTATCTCCTTGAATAGAAAAGAACACCATATACCCTTGGCATCCATTTTTCAAATATTCCTCAGCTTTAGTTATTGAGAGGAAATTCAAACTATTATTAGCATTAACATCCTTCTACGGAGTAGGATAAACTATCTTCTTATTCCTATAATCTAACATTACATTGTTCATCGTCAACCAATCAATCCCCAGAATAACTTTTAGTTGACGGAGTGGCAAACAAATCAAATCAATGGTAGACTTAAACCCCTCTACAGTTATAACACAATTCAGACAACCTTCCATAGTCACAGTCTTTGCACCTATCGGTATCGACACAACCAAGTCAAATGGCAGTTTATGAACATGTAATCCTAGGCTCTTTACACAGCCATAAGCTATGAAAGAATGACTAGCACCCGAATCAAACAAAGCTTGTAACAAACTACCATTAAAAGAATGTTACCTTGAATTCATTTGGGAGACTTCCTTACTTCTTTACGGGTCACAGCGGATTCTTGGGCCTTGTCTCAATAGGTCACTACTTGCACTTACTAGCATAATGTCTTGGCTGATTGTACTTGTAGCATACTACTTGCCCAACAAAATTTCTACCAGAGTGTGCCTAGCAACATAGGGGACATATCGACTGCACTGATGGTTTCTGAGTCTCACGATCCCCCAATTGGTGTGGCTTCTTGTTGCCGCCCTTAGATGAAGTCCCTTGGCTCTTATGCTTTTAGAAGGATCTTCCTTTATTGGGTTCGCCACGACTACAGCCCTTACTTGGGTTAATTTCTCTCAAATTATTTTTGGTGATGCGGCACTCCTCAACCGCCTTGTTGAACTTTGTGAACTATCGGGTGGCCAACATCTTCTTCAATTCATGTCTCATTCTCTTTCTCTTATTATTCCATTCTTCTTATCATAGAGTTCATTCAAAGGTCAAAGTTGTCCTTGAGTTACCACTCCTCATTTATAGTCTAAGTCATTTGATTTTGAAACTCTCTAATGACTTCACAAATGGAAAGTTCTTGGTTTGGTACACATGGTTGGGAAGAAGGTCCATAAGATGCCTCAAAGGTTATAGAGACTAATAAGGTAGATGACATAGTTGGAAAGTTGGATGGAATAAAGGAAGAGGTTCATGGTATGGCATGTGGTTGTATAGTAGAGGGTTAGAATAAGGCTCATAGTATGGGTTATATAAGGGAGGAGAAAGCTTATGGTATGGTCTATACGATATATATGGTAGGTGATAGGGTTGGAATGAAGGTTGTGGGTAAGGTTCATGGTCTGAATGGTGGAATGAGTCATGACATTCTTGACCAAATGGACATTTTTCATGACTCTCCAAATTGGCTTGAAGGAGTTGCTATAATATCCTAAATTTTGGGACTAGAAGCTTGAGAATGAGTAAACGATTAAGCCTAGTTTAGTAAGAATTCCAAAATGTATTCAAGGGCTAAAGTGCTCAAAAGCAAGTGTAAATAGGGATAGAAATTGCACTCAAAATAAAGAATGAATTTCAATGTGAATTAAGTAAAGGAAAGTACCTGATTCCTTTAGGTTGCATTAGTCTAATGTAAAACCTAACTTGGAATCCAAAGAAAAGGTAAAAGGTGTATAGAAAGAAGAAATAAAGAGAAATAAACAAAATAATGGCAATGTCAAAAACAAGGGCAAAAGAGACATTTGCTATTTGATCTTGAAGTTAAAATTGGAAGACAAAATGAAATGCCAAAATTGATCTCAAAAAGCAAGAGTAATCATGAGTTTCAAAAAGCAAATTAACCCTCCTCACACATGATTAAAATATGTCAAAGATGGCAAAGAAGAAAGAAAGAAAGTTTGGTCAAACTGTTAACTCTTATGAGGAAGGCTTTGGTCAAACTTAAACCTATGAATACAAAATCAATTGGTCAACAAATTTCCTTGTCCATTGCACTCTTAGATTTCGTCCAAGACCAAGGAAAAGAGTAAAACAGTATGCAGATAAAGTCATCTTCAAGCTCATTGACTAAGCCAAAAGAAAAAAAAGAAGAGAAGAAAGAAAAGTCAAAGTGTCTTCAAATTTTTCCAACTTCAAAAGTTGACCAAAGTGCAAGAATTTAAGAGAGTAATTTGGTCAACATTTTCTCTCCTCTTTCATGTTGAATTTTAGTCAAGCAAGAGGGAAGAGGGAAGGAAAAGTGTTGACCTAATTAAACAAAACCATAGTTGGTAAATTAGGCATATAACTTTTACAAGAAGCCATAACATTGTGAAACATCACCACCTTAGCTTTTTTTTAGTGAAATTTCGGCCAAGTGTTAAGGGGAAACTGAAGCTAAATGATTTAAAACACAATACACCTCCCCATACATCACAAAAATAGGCCAAATAAAGAAAAGATAAAAAAAGAAAAAGAAAAAGAAAAAAGAGTTGGAAGAACAAAGTGTCAAGGTATGTGTTCTAGCTCAATTTTCACCACATAAATCACTTTTATAGCTCAAAACCTCTTCATAAACATTTTTCCCCTTTCTAAGAGCAACAATTCTATGATTTTTGTTTCTTGAAAGGTGGTGTCTTGTGCTACCTACAAATTGCCAAAGTTATAGAAATAAAGAGCAAGCTATAGAAAGGGAAAGAGGTGAGTATAAGCTTTGATTTGAACCAAATATCTTGTTGATTGGTTGATTATGGTGAATTCTAGTGGCTACCCTTATTTTAGTTACTCTAGAGTTTTAGGGTTTCATGTTGATTTGGTCTGGGAAATGGTAAAACATGATGCTTAATGATGATCTAGCATATATTGGAAGTGGAATTAGCAAACTTGTGAATTTTGGTTTGGGACCCAATGTCGGTCAGAATAGGGTATGTAGAAGTAGTGTGATTTTAGTGAATTTGATGTTACCAATGGATTCTACATGAAAAATTGAGTAGGGGAAGCTTGGGGTTCTGATTTTGGATAAGTAGGATAGAAAATATAAAAATTGGAAGTCAATGTCACCTAGGTTTTGCACTGCTAGATTCGCGGCAGGTGGATTGTAGCATGTTTTGAATGACCAGATGTGATCCAATAGCCATGAAACTTTCCAAAATAAATTTAGACATGACAAGATTTAAAATGATATATATGTAGCAATTAGATTAGTACATAGTGAGTTATGATTGGTTAAAGTTGGGCAATCAATCTAGAGTAAAGTGAGTGGCAGTGAGGACTAATTGGAAATTTTGTAAATATTGGTATACAATTGGGAGTGGAAGGAATTTTTTCATTAAAATAGACTCAAAGAAAGTCACATACAACTTTGAACCACTCCAATTGGAGATTCCTAGACATAGTTATGAATTTTCAAAGTTGGGTGAAAATTTTGGTAGAAAAGCCAATTGGGCGAAAATGAGCTATTAAGGGCAATTGGTAATAAAGTTAACTTCCAAGGGTAAAATTGAGCACATAAATCTAGTAGTGACCCATTGACTTACCACATGACATAATGTATTTGCGTTAAAAGATAACCAACATGAGTGTCATAAGTTATCAAAAATTAGGACAAGTAATAACATACCTGTTTGTGAATTCTAATTTATAGGATTTGATACTTTCCCAGGGCTTCCATAAGATTGGGTATAAGAACCAAGTTTAAAAAGGTTGCCAGGTAGTACCTTAACTCTTATATCATATGTTCTACTTTTTATGTATTTCATATCATTTGCTTATGTGTGGGACAGTTAGTCCCTAGGCAGTAAGACCCATAAGTACATATTGCACAGTAAGTAACCTAAGCTGCAGCATAGGGGTTACCCTAGGCTATATACCTTGTATGGGGTAGATGCCCTGGACTTCCAGTTCATGATTACTAAGTACCGTGGTTCTGTGATAAGGGGCCAGTTAGGCCCTTTATTTGCTGCATAACTGTAAGTGTTTTGTTTGATGATTTACTTTAAATGCTTAGTATACTGTATATCATATGAGTAGTTTGTGGTACTATTGGGATTCTTTTGAATCTCACCCTTTCCAACCAATAATCTACGGCAAATGAGATTACCTTCAAGGACAAGACGGTAGCCACGGAAGGGTGAAGTGCATGCCGAATTATTCAAGTCCTTTGGTTATCTTTCATTTTAGATAACTATATAAATTGTAAATGTAACTAAGTAGGAATAGCTATAGTAGTAGCATTAGCAGTAACGCTAATTGTGATAGCTATAAATCATATGATTAGCATATCAACGCACACACTATATTTGAATGCGCCAAGTGAAAGGAATGAGGTGACCAAACACTAAAGGCCCATAAGTTAACCAATAATACATGGCTTTTTCCAAAAGGACGCTCTGATTTAAATAAAAGGATTAAGAACTGGTGATTTATAATGAATTTGCAAACTGGATTGAGACCATGTGTTTAGTAAATTTAAAATTTTTTTGAAAACCCACTCAAGTACAGGTTTGAATGTTGCTTTTGAGTCAAAACCTTTACAGTTTATAAAAGAACTCTATCCCAGGTTTGTATTCATTATATGTATAAAACTCATCCAACTATTTATAAAATTTGTTGTTACATTTTTTTGGTATTAGAGCAGTGATTCTAGTACTAAGCCAATATTCTTTGCTGATGTGAATAGGGATATGGATACCTTAGGAAGTATGAATAATAGAAGATATGAAAGAAATAAGCTACCCTGTCTATTGACCCATCTGCCACAAGAAGGGGCAGAGCTGTATATAGAAAGAAATGGAGCAGTAGTAATGAATACATAAGGAAAAGGGTATACGAGCTCTAATGACAATAAGTTTAATGGCAGAAGAATCTTCTGTCACTGGAAATGGGACTCCAGAGATAGATGAGGTAGCATAGGATTTGTATTTTGTTGCTAACTCTAGGGCTCCTAATACTGAGCTAAAATATGATTTGGAATCCCCACCCTGGGTTATGGGAATTTATAAAGGGCCTATACTAAAAAAATGGTAATGCTTATTTTTCCCTATGGGGACAGTATCTAGTATTTTTGAGAAGGCTGATATATCATGTTGATATTTGATATATCGATACCCAGTGATATATGAATCTGTACTTGTGCTAGTATCCTAGATCCAATAAGAACTTTGTGGTTAAGCAACCTCAGGCAAGAGTAGTTCTAGAATGGGTGACCCCCTAGGAAGTACTTTAGAAATTTGAAACCTCTTGACTAAAGGTTAGGGAGCATTGAGGTGTAACATATGGTGATCCTTGGGGATGCCATGAGAATGTGAGAATGAATACGGTAGAGGTTGAGGATAGGCTTGAAACAGATCTAGGATGAAATAGGGTTTAGGTCTAAATATGACTCAGGTTGCACTATGGTTCTGATACATAAAAGTATGAACCTTGTGAACCTTGTGAATCTTGTGGTTAATGCTGAGTTATCAACAATACTTGGGGATATTCAAGGATATTAGCTGAATATCATAAAGGTTAAAATAGAAGATATAAATCATGATGATTTTAGCATGCCTATTAGGTATAATTAAGGAAAATTATTTTTGAGCCAATTGATGTTCAGGTTCTATATTTAGTTATGAATCAAGAAATTAGATGAATATTCAAAGAATTGCAATCCAGTGAATTGTGACCTAAGAGTCAACTTTTGAGTTTTGATCCTTTAAAAAATTGAAATGGCCTAAGCAATTCGAGGAATTAGAATATGAGTAGTGATGTTGAAATCATAATTGAAAAATATCTTGAGGTTGTGAGCTAAAGGAAAGAAGTCATACAACATTTCTTTAGTTGCAGTAAATGATTTAGCTACCTAATTGAGGTATTGAAGGAATGATTTAGATACTTAATGATATTTGGGAGCTATATCCCTAATAGAATAGAAATATAGACAGAATAAAGAGAATAGGGATTGATATTGCTATGATAAAGACAACATGCTCTCCCAAAGAAAGAAAAGGCTACTAAGGTAAAGTAGTTAGAGTTGGCTTTAGTCCAATGTTAGTAGAATATGGTGAGCAAAGAGCAGCCAAGAACTATGGTTACATGCTCAATAAAGACAATAGAGGTTAGGCCAATGCCGGTGAATTTCCTACGGTCCTTTTGAAAGATGTAAGTAGACTATAGGTATGATTAAAGTAGAGTGATTTACGATCGCGATAAGGCTGAGGTTTTGAGTAGTGATTGAGAGAATCACAATATGAGAATCAAACTCAATAGTTGAACTAACTCTTTAGGCATTTGATATAGCTTGAGTTGTTTGAGGTATTAGAATGTGTTAATGTATGGGATTTTTTAAGCTTTCTAGCTACTACTCTAGCATTGGAAAAGATCTTGATCATAGAATATTCCCATAGAAAGAATGATTGCTTAGAAAGAATGATTAAGGGTTAGATCTCTGATAGAATAAAGGGTAGTAGAGAATTATGGTCTAATGGCCTAGTAGGCTGGCGAATTCCCTGAAATCTTTCCAAAGGATATGAATGGACTACCCCATAAAGGAAAGTAGAATTTAGGATTATGCCTAGAGCTGGATTGATGTTGAAAATCCATACAGAATGACCCTAAGTGACATGGTGAAACTAAGGAAATAGACTGCAGACCTAGCAAAACTGCTAGAGAAGGAAGAAAGAAGGGCCTCATAGGGCCTTGGTTTCCATTAAAATGGTACCATCATTAAGAACTGACTAACCGAAAAGGGCTACCTATGGAGGATTCTAATTGAAGAGGGCTACCTACGGAAGGTTCTAACTAGTCAGTGACTAAGTAAAGCACTAAGTGAAGTGTCGTAGAGTGGAGCCATTAAGATGTCAAATCATAGAGTGGAACCACCAAAAAGTTGATTTGCAAGAGTGATGCATTTTAACGAGTCTAATAAAGGGAGAGTTTCTAGAAAGAAGGGTTTATATAACTTAGTATATCGCCATAGGGTACTCTAGTACTATGTGTGAATAGAAAGACGAGAGCTTGAAACTGTGTATTACTAATAAAGACAAATATTGACTCTTCCAATTGAAGACCTTATAAATCAATAGTCCACGTTAGAATCAATTGCCTGACACCCAAGAGGGGGTAAATTGGGTCTAAGATAAAAAATTTAAAAACTTTGAAACCTTTTCACATCTTAGTGAAAGCAGCAAGTATGGAAAAAATGATTCATAAATCAATAGTTAGATATTTAAATAATATATGCTGGAAATATAAGAGCTTAAGGAAGAGAATATGCAAACTATGATTTATCCTGGTTCAGTCTAATCCATGATTACCTACGTCTAGTCCCCAAGATCCTCTTGAGATTTTGAATCCAATATCTTCTTGTTTAATTTGGACACAAGAGAAGCCTCTACATTTCCACAAGTTTAGCTGGGCACTTGCGAAGCCTTTTACAAATCTCTCACCGAGCTACTTCCCCTTACACACCGTAAGGATACAACCAAGTTACTCCCCTTTACACACCATAAGGATACAACCTTGATGATGAAGGATTACAATCAATCTTCTCTCTTAGAAGTGAATCAAATCAGATGAACACGAAAGTACAATACAAATAATCTCTCTCTCTAAGGTAAATGATGTCAAAGCTAGAAAGCAACAGAGAGTATTCGAGTTGAAGAGCATGATTCATGATCTTAGTATTTTGTCCTTATTGTTCTCTTCTCTTATGCTTTGAATGCCTTCTATTTATAGTTGATGAAGATTGATCACCATTGTAAGCATTCATCTGTTAGAGTCCCGTTGCTTCTTTTGACTAATCTTCGTATTTGAAAAACTAGCCGTTACATTCGGTGGATGCTCTATTCTCGTAAGGTAGCTTTTCTTCTCTTTGTATGATCTTCTCATTATTTTCCTAGAGACAAACTTTAAACACTAATACAATGAAGTGTTAGAGTGATTAAAAGTAAGAAGAATGATTTACACAATCATTCTATTAATTTTCAAAAGTTACGAAGCGTAGTTTGTTTTTAGGATACTACATCACTTGAGTGTTTTGGCCTTTCACTTGAGTGATCTGCCTTTTAATGTATATCACTCGAGTAATCAAGTTATCATATCACTATAACTTGTAATTTCATTTCCAAGCCCTCTGAGAGTCATGTAAATCTATAGTTACAGAGGTCAAATTCCAGTAGGCATAAATCTTTGAATATAACTCCAAATTTGTTAAATGATCTATCCCCAAAAAGTTCTTTATGTCTACTTTCAAAGCAACTAGAATCAATTACAAATACATTGTATTCCAAAAGTTATGATCCAATTTATAACATCTGGTCTGGACAGAGTTTGAAATTCAAATGTCCACTTATAGAAAGCACACCTCTTTGTATATAACTTCAAATATTAGAAATAACCTATTACTAGAAAGCTCTTCCAGTCTTTTTCATATGCCATAAGTTTCATCTCAATTAGATTTTTGGTTTGAGAGATATGTTCAAAATACTGAACTTGCTTTGAAATACAATGTTGATTTTCAATGTCATATTTCAAAATTCATATCTCTTCCATCATAGCTCCTTTTAACTTGATCTTGGTGTCAAAATGACGTATTGGAAGTCTAGTTTCATATGAATCAAGTTTTTTACCTCTATTGGAGTTATGGTTTAGGAGCATGACCAAATTACTAAACCTCACTCAAGCTAAATGAAATAGAGCACAACAAAGTATGTTGAAATTTAATAATTACTCGAGTGATCCTTTAGTTTACTCAAGTGAATAATAAAAAATTCACTTCTGAAGCTACCACTTGAGTGAAAATGAAGTATCACTCGTGTCAAACCCTATCTTACATACCCCTTAATACCGATATTAACTAGAGTAGCAAGGTGCAGTTCGGTGGGCACATAGGAATAGCATAAATATATTGATAATATGTACATGATTATAGAAATTTCCCATAGTGGTTTATACATAATAATTACAAATAATGTAGTCATACAGGACTACTAGGGTGTCTACACCCGTTACAATGAAAAACAGACATCTTCTAGTCTTCGTTCCACCACTGCATTCTTGTCTTGCATTTCTCTTCTTTGATCTAAATAGACCTCCTATTCTCACTTGTCTAAATGGTTGGTTGGGGGAGGGTAAAATTCAAGAGAAGCTCAGTGGTAAAGCTCAGTAGTAAATAGTACCAATGTGCATGTAAAATAAGTGATTAATGCATGACTTACTTGCATTACATAAACTCATGCTAACATAATGACATATCTGTGTGCTCAATGTTACAAACAATATGCTCATGGCCATAGTATAAATAGAAATAGAGCTTTAATCATTCATATATGTTTCACATAATCAATCAAAACAATCGCATGCATCAATACACAAGCACAAATATGAAATACATGCAGGAGAGGTAAGTTCACTATCTTTTGCTTTAAGTCCTCCTCTTATTCTATTTCTCCAACCATTGAAGATGCTTCTTCTTTGTCACCTCATTGCCTTAAGCAACTAATGATATTATTAGAGCCATGAAAAGTGAATGCCCAATGGGCTAAATTGGCATTTAGGACATGTATCTAAGATTTGGTCTCATACTTGCTCCAATTTACCCAATGGACAAAATTTTTGGCCCAAATTTAAAATATTATAACTAAATCTAGAAAAATCCAAATTAACTGGTTCCAGTTTTTGTGTAAATATTTTTCAGTCCTCTTTCAAAGAAAAATATTACAGTGCCCTAATTACAGCCACACATTGCCCAAAAATTCACCAAACCTCCTCTGTTCCAGATTACATTCGAGAAAAAGGGCTCAACTTTGAAAAATCATATCTTTTAATCTACTAGTCCAAAAATTATGATCTACCCATCAAATTAAAGCTCTGCATGTCTACTTTAGTCCTATCAAATTTCATAATATTTGGACTAGGTTTTACTAATGAAATTCATTTCACTACAACAATGCCTCCAATGAAGCAAATCAAACAACATTTACTATGAACTTCTAAAAATTCCAGATTTGCATACAAATATCCAAAAATCGTGAACTCATATATTCCTACACAATTTTCTCTTCTAAATCCAATAGAATCATCAAAAACATCAAATTCTAGCTCTAACCCTAGGTAAACAGTAGCTGGATGAATTTCACAAGAAAAAATGGAAATTGGAGTTTCTTGATTTTAATCCCTAAACCACCTTCTTTACACCTTTAATCACATGTTTAACACATTAAACACCTCTTACACATAATTAATCTAGACTTGGGTAGCACCTCCCCTTAGGGTTTAGTCTCCTAAAATCAAAAACCAAACAAAAACAAGCCACAACCAAAACAACTACCAATAACCATCAATAATCAACAAGAGGAGCAAGGTTCTTAGGGTTACGTTTGATTTCCTCTCACTAACACATAAAACCGTGAGCACCTCCTCCTCTTTTTCTCTTGATTTTGCTTTCCTTACATAAGTTTCAAGAAGGAATAGTGGTTAGAGATTGTTATCAAGAAGAAGGCAGGAACAAGTGGATTCCAACCAACTTACCATGATCTTTGCCTCTTGAACTCCTTTTCTGTCTTTGTTCTTCATGCCTTTCATCCAAGTTCTCTCTCCCTATTTTATCTTACTTAACCGAAAATGAAGAAAAGAGAAAGAAAAAAGCTTCTTATAACACAAATATCCTACTCCACTTTTAATATATATATTTTATTGTAATTGACCATATGTAATTTAACTTGGAATCATCATCTTTTCTTTTCCCAAATTGCTTGGCCGAAAGTGGCTCTTGGAGAATTGGAAATTATCCCCCCAATGAATAGAATTCCCTCCTCCACATATATTTGTCTTTAGTTGAAATATTTGACTTTGTCTCCATCTTTTTTTTTATTTGACCATAAGTTCTAAAATTGCTCCAATTAGATATAAATCCTCCATTTATTATTTTCCCCTCCTTTAATTCTTTTTGACCGAATTGTTCCTAAAGAAAAGGGAAAACTAATAGCTTCTTGCTTTATTAAACAAATGACCATTTTGCCTATACATTATTTCCTATTCTCGCCCCTTGCTGGAAATCTGGCAAAATTTTCATTAAACTTTGAAAATTCATATCTAATTGTATAAATGTCCAATTGATATGGTTCTAAAGGCTATGTGACCCTTATTAAGTTTATTTTCAAGAAAAAAATATAGCCGTTAGCCAATTGGGAGCTCATAATTCCTAGAATTTCTATTTTTGGATACTATTACAGAAACTTGCCAGTTTCACTGGGCTAACTTCAAAAATACATAACTCTTTCTGTATAGATACAAATAACTTATATGACCTATCAAATTAAAGCTTGATATGTCTACTTTTATTCTAAAAAATATCCCATTTATTGGACATCATTTGATTATCCAAAAACACATTACAACATTGCTGCCTCGTAGGAAATCACAATGGCGGCATATTGTAACTTTGCAAATTGTGTTCCAACTTAATCATTGTAACATTGTAACTTTGTAAATTTTGTTCCAACTTTGTAAATTTAGTTCACCATTTTATTCCCTTTAATATAAGGAATTTTTGGTGAATAAAATTTGGGATGTTACAACTTGAGTGAAGAAGTGTCACTCAAGTGATATTGAAATTTCACTAGAGTGAACATAAAAAAGCTTCCAGATTGAGCATTTTAACTTTGAATTGAGCCATCCCAACTTCTATTTGATCATCAAGACTTCCAATATCAAATCTAATGGCTTGAATCTTGATATTCCCATTAAATCTTGCAAGTTTTTCTTTCTTCAATCTCTTGCTTCATGATTTTCCTCTTGATGATCATTCTTTATAACCCAAAGATAACATTGATATTTTTCGCCTTTTCATAAACTTGCTCCTTAGTCAATGCCTTCGGAGCATCTTTAAACTCTTGTCCACTAAAAAAAGCTTTCTTTAATTTACGATATGGGTGGCCTCATCTAAGAAATCTCCTATGGCCAAGATAAACCATCTTTCTTCCATGTTGAAGTTGATGGAAACATGTGCCTTCTTCACAAATCGGCAATGCTTTATGCCCTTTAACACTCTATCCTGACAAGTTTTCATATGCAAGGAAGTCATTTATAGTATAAAAGATCATAGCTCGTATTTTAAAACCCTCCTTCTAGTAGCATAAAAAACATCAACACCTTCACCCCACAACTCTTTCAAGTCTTTGATCAAGGGTTCTAGGTAAACATTGATGTCATTTTCGAGTTGCTTTAGCCTAAAATCAATATAGACAACATAATGTACTTCCATTTCATGCATCATAAAGGAGATAAGTTGTAAATTACCAACAGAATATACCATGAACTATGTATACTGCTTAGGCTACCATAAGGATTCATGCCATCTATGCTAAACCCAAGTCTAAGATTCCTAGGTTCTTCACCGAAGCTAGGAAATAATTGATCGATTTTCTTCCATTGAGAAGAATCAGCTAGATTTCGAAGCTTTCCATTAGAAATCCTCTCATCCGCATGTCATCTCAAATTTTTGGCATCAATTTCATTGGCAAACAAGCGCTTGAACCTTGGTATGATTGGAAGATACCACAACACTTTTGCAGGGCCTTATTTGATTTATAGCTTGGAGTTTCACATATCGGACATTGCTCCTTCTCTTCATGATCTTTTCTATACAATATGCAATCATTAGGGCATGCATGGATCTTTTTATACTTCATCCCTAGTGGACACAGTATTTTCTTAGCATCATAGTATCGATAAGGCAACACATTATCATCTAGAAGCATGTCCTTAAAAGCCCTAAGCATTTCTGAAAAGCTCTTGTCACTCTATCCATGTCGTGCTTTCAAGATTACCAATTTCAATATTGCTCTAAGAAATTGGTATTTTTTACACCCCGGGTACAGCGGCTTCTCAGCATCTCTGCACATATTACCATATGCCCGTGATTGCTCAAAAGTCTCCACTCCTACATCACGAATAATATCCTCTATCTAATCATTCATATCCATGTCATTATCATCAAAGGCAACTCCTCCTGTTGAGATGTACTTGGCGTTTCTACCATGCCATACCCATACTGTATAACTCTTACAAAATCCTTCACAAATTAAATATGTATATATATTTGCAGCACTTAGTTGCTTCTTATTAAATCATACTACACAAGGGCAATAAAGCATCCCACTATCATCATTGGCATTTCTTCTAGAAAAGCCTAAAAACCTCACCCCAATATCATATTCAATACTCATCCTTTTAGCTTTAATCTAACTACGATCCATATATTTCAACACCTAGTAGCACCCTATCCAATAGCAAAACGATAGACCAAAAAACAAGATAAGAAAGTATAAATAACTTGTATGTAGCATCCTATCTATTATTAAACTCTTGTTCATAACTTTATATTCAATTCAAACTCACATAGCAAATATCATAATGTGATCATTAATGGCAATCTAAGATAAGAAAGTATAAATAAAATACCATAATGTGATCATTAAGCTAATATCTAAAGTTATCATTGAGTTCAATGGCGAGAGTAATTAAGACAGAGAGCAAAATTGGGCATATTCAAACAAAGCCATAATTATAAAACAGAACACCTCCGTTTCCTACTTCAAGCATATCAGAATGGCCAGACATGGTTAAACCCAACCGAAACAATATCAAAAGGGTCAAGTTCAAATTATTAACAACAATCAAAACAAACATGGAATTAGTCACTCTTTTAGCTCCCATTTGGAAGAAGAATGAGCTGCAATTTAAGGGAGGAGGAGTCAGAGCTGGAATGTTATCGATTGATGATGAAATAAAGGTTGACTAATGGCAAGGTATATGGGTAGTGACTCTTCCTCTGCTAATACAGACCCAGGCCAATGACGCCAATGAAATTAGGAAAAAGAACACCGTTAATTAGATTGTGAGATATTGTATTCAAAGAGAAAGAGGATGGCGGAGTTGTGAATAAGAACACCGTTGAAGAAATTTCAGGGAAAAGTGAGTTTAGAGAGCAAGCTACAATTGGGCGGGATCAAGAAGAGTGAAATTTTAATTAAGGCGCATACTTTTAAGACCGGTTTTTAATAATAACTAGTCTTAAATGTACTTTTTAGACCTATTTTAAAAATAACCGATCTAACAAGTTTCAACTTTTAGATCAGTCATAATATAAAACCGGTCTTAAAAGTTAAACACCAAAAAAAATTAATTACGAGTTGCTTATTTAGACCGGTTATAGAAATAATTAGTCTAAAAAGTTTATTTATTTATTTTTTATTTTGTCCTTTTAAAACCGGTTAAACATAAATGAGGTCTAAATAATATCTTTAAAACCTGATATCCATGGAACTGGTCTCCGAAGTTATCTATGATTACAAAAATGCCACCGGTCATACATTTTAGACCTTATCCCTCTATAACCGGTCTAAATGAGCCGGTCTAAAAGACAAATTTTGTACTGGTGTATGAAAGAGAAAAAATGTTACTACTCAAAGCAGAAACATAATAGCAATTGTTCAAAACTAACAAAAGCCCATTGGGTAGAACTAATTCATAAGTGCCTACATCTAAAGCAGCAACTCTTGCTTTATTTCCAACTTCTAGGTCTACTTCGCCCTTTTTTCAGCTTTCTACTATCCTTAAGACCCTATAAATTTGTACAAATGTGAGAACCCCAAGCAGTATCTAATACTTATATAGAGGAAGTAGAAAAATAAATGTCTATAAAATTAACACTTGAAGAGATAGCTCCGTTATCCTTCTTGTTCTTTTTTAGATCTTTAAAGTAGAGTTTGAAACTCCTCTTCTAATGACCTGGTTCATTGCAGAAGAAGCATACTCCCTCCTTTGCAGGCTTTGCCTTCTTGGGTGCAAGCTTGGTTTCAAGCTTGTTTGACTCTTTGGTCTTACCACTTGAGCCATTACCCTTCCATTTTCCCTTCCCTTTCCTTTTCATACCCTTTCCTTGCCTTGCCTATTGCTAGAACATTTCCTTAAGATGGATAATCATCTCATGAGCCTCCATGAGTTCCAAATCTCTTTGGAGCTCTGGAACTATAGTGGCAAGCATCAAGCAACCTACATTCAGAGAGTCATCCTTATGCTTCGTGTAAGCATCTTTCTGAGCTCTTGGAGCATTGGCTGCAGGTTCCTCAAGAATGGGTTGATATAGGACATAAACCTTTCTTTCTTGCTTGAGAACAATTCTCAAGTTCTTGAAACAGTCAATAAAGTTTGTCCCAATGAGTTTGTCCTTCTCAAGCACTGATCGCAATGATAGCGTAGCAGTATTACTAGTCAATATAATTCTACAATTAACATATGCAAAGTTAGTTAGTAATCTCACACTAAATTAACAACCCTTAATATAATAATTAGTGGGGTACGATCTATATTTTGGTTAAACTTAATTCCACTTTAGCAGGATGCTTAAATTCAATTTATTTAGGTAGGTAACCTACATACCAATTACATCACATGTAACTCTTAGATTTTTATGGGATTAGATCATCATATAATCCGATAGGTTTAATCCTATCTAATGCCTTGAGATCCAAAACCATTTTGTTAATCTCAATTAAGTCAAAACAATAATGAATCTTTGTTAGTAGCACCATTACTCATGCTTTCTCACTAAGATAACTCAAATGCATCCACTTTGGTGCTTCCTACAATTGAGCAATCTAGGTTTTGACAAGAATTCATTAATTGACAGCATTATGACTTAAGATTTGATTTGGAGGGCTCAATCAATTACTTTTGTTTATATAAATGCAATCTTGGTTGTATCTCATACCGATAAATATATATAAATGCAAAAGTATACATGCAATAATCTAATCAAAATCATAATTTAAACGTGACACAACATGGCTCACCTAACCTAGAATCCTCCCAAGCCAATGAGAGGACTTCTCTAAATAAGAAAAGAAATACATTGAGAGAAACTTGTTTAAACATATGATGGGAGTGAGATGAGAAGATAATGTACATCCATACTATGTAGAGGAAGGCACGATAGTAGGTCATACTTAAAAATTTACAACCCATGTAAAACTAGAGCCATATTGTTCACCATACCCAAACAATTTTTAGAAATTAAAACCATAACAAATAACAATTCATACAATATGAAAAGCAATAAATGCTATGATTATGTCTCACTATGAATAGTTAGCCATAGCAAACTATTAATATTTATTTAATTTATTTATGTCACACATTAGTAAATTATATTACTACTCTTTCACACCAATATTATAAGTAACATCCATACCGGAATTAAGGTCCAATAGTTGTCTCATTAACTTTTCCTAGGAATGGAACAATTTCTCAACTTACCCTTATTTAAAGTATAGAGAAGCATGCAATAAACTTCAAGTCATATTTTGCTTGACTTTCAAGTTTTTTGACACTAGCAGTATAGGCATCAAAAGTCTCCAAGAACAATTATGGATCTTCTTAATTTATTCATCCTTAACATTTCATGTAAGACATTCCCACATGTTTCTACTCAATATGCTGCCCATGAGATTTTGAATCCAACAATCTCATAACACAAGAGTACCAAAACCAAGCAAGATTTTCCTTAGTCTCCTATCCTTAGTATGTGACACAATAGAACTTATGAAGTCACCTAGCTTAGCATAATAAGATGTATCTAGAATTTCTTTGAGATAATAAACTCAAATCCCAAGAAACCCCTCCTTTAAATCAATACTTATATAATTCTAAGGTAATAAGGATAAAAAACAAATTATAATCATATACAACTTAGATAAGCATACAAACTCAACTTAAATGCATGATTGACCTAGCTCTGATACCAATGTTGGTTGGCTAGCACAGCGGAAGAATTTTAAAATTTTACCAATTCGAATTGTGAATCTATCAACGGGCTTTAAATCGAGTTGGAAAGAATCATATCTTTTATGTTTTGCCCTTCTCGATCTCTAGGAGCCAACACCTCAAATCGACTCCTTCTACTAGTATCCACACGAATGCGACTCCAACACGGACTGCATGCTAGTGCCTCTAATGTCTGGCTAGGGTTTTCTTATGGCTTTGAATTCTCATACGTATATTAGTTTTTCTGCTCCATCATTTTTATAACTCATGAGGGATATATTGGAATTTCAAAATTAATCTTGATTAATTTCAAAATTAATTAACCCTTAATTATCTTGATGAGCTAATTCAATAAATTTGATTTAATTAAATCTATCCAACAGTATTTATTTAATCTGAATAAAGAGCCAACAGATTTTATTTATCTTCATAAATTAAATCTAAGATACTATCTCTCTATCATGTTAGTTAATAAATTTAATTTATCTTAATAAAACTAAATTTAAAACTAATATAATAACATTATCATATATATATTCAAAAATACATATATATATATAATATATTATTAATTTTATTTTCATGAATTTTATATTTGTATATATATATAATATAAAATTCATCCATCCTAGATTAAACATTGTCTCGTGTTGGGCCATTCTTGTGTACGACCCTATAGGCCTACATGAAGTTGGCAGTGGGCCAATAACTATACTAACCCATAAGTCGTAAGTGGCTTTTAGCAAGACATTACGACTATGCAATTTATATGAGGATCATTAACACGATGCAACCAATCATACAACTATGGCACTTCCATTTTGTCACATGATATTTCGGTCAAGGATGAGGCATGGATAATGTCATCCTCCTGTTCTTGACCATTACTTTCCCAATTTCTAAGTAGTCTGATAATAGAAATGGAAACTCATTTTCATTGTAGTATAGCAATACATTTCTTAGATTCACACATCGAGGGGCCCAGTAATATCTCTCTACTATTATGAGGGACAAATTCCATCTTGACCATTCATATTCCTCTACATGAAAAACCATCAAGCCCGATCATAGCCTTTATCATCACCCAGTTAAAGGTGCCTTTTGACTAGTTCAAAGCTTAGCAATTCTCATGTAGGAATCCATGATAACCTTAGGTCGAAGGGCATTGTGACGTGGTTATACATGAGATAAGCTTATGACTTGATCCATGCAGCTTTCTCATAACAGGTCGGTCTAGCACCTTGTACTCTTACAAGTGCTTATGACTTTGATTCTATCTCCAAATCTTGTCAAAGTCATACTGGTCTTATTTCATCTTTGCTCATGCATAGATGACCGACCAGGGACATTTAGGACCATCTTTAAGATTTATCCAAGGATGTAGTAATCATAGTGAACATGTGAATAATATGATAACATAATGATGAAAATTTATTAAATTAATAATATTCAAAGTACAATGATTGGCCCTTATGACACAATTTCCAACAATATTTTTGTCATTCTAAGGGTACCACAATTCACTATTTTATTCTATTTATTATAAAAAATATACATGGAATTTTTTGTTAATGAATTTTGGAATATGATAGCTCTTCCCCTTAATAAAATTTCATCCCCAAAATTTGCTACATGTACAATTTCATGAAATCTGGGTAATGCTTTAGCATGCCTTCCTCTATTTCCCATGTTGCTTCTTTAGGAGATATTCTCTTCCAGACAACCTTGATGAACGGGATACTCTGATGTCTGATCTGTTTCTCTTGCTGATCAATGATTTGGTTAGGTATGACAAATCATCCCACATATCCACATTTTCATATTCAATGACATGTTCTGGGTTAGGTTGATATTTCTTCGACTGTGAAATGTAAAAGACATCATGTAATCTGCTCAGATTTAGGGGTAAAGCTATCCAGTACGCTTCTAGCCAATCTTTGATAAGATTTGACATAGACCAATTTACCTAGGGCTTAGCTTATTCACCTTTAGTGCCCTAGCAATGCCTATAATAGGTGAAACTTTTATAAACACATGATTGTTGACCTCAAACTCTGAAAGTTTTTGCCTTTTATCAGCACAACTCTTCTATTTACTTTGAATAGCTAATAATTTTTGCTTTATCAATTTAATCTGCTCAGTTGTTTGATCAACTATGTCTAGCCCAAGTAACTGCCTCATAGATAGTTTTTTCCAACACAGGGGCAACTGACATTTTCTTTCATACAATGCCTCATATGGAGCCATTTGAATGCTCAAGTGACAACTGTTGTTATAGGCAAACTATGCAAGTGGAAGAATTTAATCCCAACCTCCTTTGAAATCTAGTACGCATGCCCTTAACATATCCACTAGCGCCAATATCGTTCTTTTTGTTTGTCCATCAACCTAAGGATGATAGGCCATTCTGAATCTAAGCTTCGTACTCAAAGCCTCATGCAACACCTTCCAGAAGTTGGAAGTGAAGCGAGGATCTTGATTAGAAATAATGATATTCGGTATACCATGTAATCACACAATCTACTAGATATAAATCTTTGCCATCTTATTAAGAGAGTAGTGGATTTTGATTGGTAGGAAATAGGCTATTTTTTTTAATCGATCCATGAATACCCATATTGCATCATGATTTTAGATCTTCGGCAATCCTCTCACAAAATCCATTATGATACTCTCTCATTTCCACGAAGGAATTTTAGGATTATATATAAGTCTGGATAGTCATTGATGCTCAATTTTCACCTTCTGGCAAGTGAGACAACGAGCCATAAACTTTGTTACATCTCTTTTCATCTCTGGCCACCAATACATAGACTTCAAGTCATGATACATTTTAGTTGCTCCTGAGTATAGAGTATATTTACTCTTGTGTGCCTCCTTTAGGATTTTCCACTTCAGTTCTATATGAGGTGGAACATATATCTTCTTTTCTGTGTATGACTAGTCCACTCGGTGACAAATTATATTCCTGAGTTTCTTCCCTTTTAATCATATTTCGAATAGACTATACTCTTGTATCCTACATCTAAGCTTCTTCTATTACTACTCTCATATCATTTTCAACTTAACTAATTTTATTTCCATAAATCATGATCTGATTAGACAGATTGAGATTTCTGAAATCTTCTATCAATTTCTTCTCATAAATCATTACAACTGCTGCCTGCACTTTTTAGTGGCTCAATGCATCTGCAACTATATTAGCCTTCACTGGATGGTATTTGATCTGTAAGTTGTAATCTTTAAGTAGCTCCATCCATCTGTGCTATCTCATATGTCAACTCTTTCTGATCATACAGATGTTTTAAGCTTTTATCGTTATAATACAGTCTATGGTTGCCCCATAATGATAATATCTCCTGATTTTCAATGCAAATACAATTACTGCTAACTCAAGATCATGGTAAGGTAATTCAATTTATGAGGCTTCAACTAACAAGATACATATGCCACTACTCTGCCTTGTTGCATCAGAACACATTCCAATCCATGCCCACTCGCATCTATGTAGACCACAAAGGTCAACTATGGATCTGAGATTGTTAACACTTGTATTGTTGTTAATCTCTATTTCAGCTTTATAAATCTCCTCTCAAATATCGTCCTATACATAAGGTTGATTTTTTGTGTTAAGTTTGTCAACGGCAAAGCTATTCTGGAGAAATTCTATATAAATCGCTTGTAATAACTGGCAAGACCCAGAAAATTGCATATCTCAAAAACAGTCTCCAACCTCTTCCAGTTCAGTACTACTTCCATTTGCTAAAATCTACTGAGACCCCTTGTTGCTGGACTAAATGGCCCAAAAATTTAACTTTTGAAAGCCAAAATTCACACTTGCACAACTTGGCATAGAGTTGCTTTTCTCTCGTGTTCAACGTTATTCTCAATGTTGTTTATGTTTTGTTCGACCTTATGAGTATACTAGAATATCTTCAAGAAATACTGCTACAAATTAGTACAGATATAGATGGAAAATTTGATTCATATAGTCCATGAACACGGCAGGTATATTGGTCAGACCAAATGGCATTACAAGAAATTCATAATGGTCATATCTGGTTCTGAAAGTAGTTTTTATACATCTTCTACTTTTACCCTGAGCTGATGATATCCCGATCTCATATCAATGTTTAAGAATATATAGGAACCATATAACTGATTGAGCAAATCATCAATTCTAGTAAGTAGGTATTTGTTCTTGATGGTTACCTTGTTGAGCTCCCTGTAATCAATACAGAGTCGTAGGCTTTCATCTTTCTTTTTGACAAAGAGCACTGGAGCTTCTTAAGATGAGATACTGGGTCAGATAAACCCTTTCTCTAATAGCTCCTAAATCGGCTTTTTCAATTCTGCCAATCCATTCGGAGCCATTCTGTATGGGGCTTTGGAAATTAGTTCTGCTCTAGGCCTAAGGTCAATTATGAACTTTACTTCCCTGTCTGGAGGTAATCTGTTGATATCCTTTGGAAAATCGTTCACTACAAGGATACTTTCAAATGTTGTTCCAACTTCTAACTGTATGGAAAAGAATACCATGTACCCCTGACAACTTTTGTGCAGCATCTCTCAGCCTCAACTACTGAAAGAAAATTAAGGTTGATTTATGTGCTGACATGTGGTTGCAGATTAGGATAAATTACCCTTTTGCTTTTGTAATCTAGGAATACACAATTAGCTATCAACTAGTTAATACCAAGGATTACTTTTAAGCCTTACAACGATAAGCAGATCAGATCCACTGTTGAATCGTATCCCTTAGTATTTATTATACAATTTAAACAAACATTGGCTATGACAATTCTAATACTCGTGGGTATAGATACTACCAAATCATACGAAAATTGGTGCACCCTTAGGCATAGTCGTCTTACAAAATCATATGCAATAAATGAATAACTAGGACCTGAATCGTATAATACTTGCACTGAATTACCGTGAAGAGTAATAATACCTTAGATCAGTTCAGGAGATTTTATGGCCTCCTCCTGAGTTATAGTGTAGACCCTATCCTAAAATCTTGGCCTAGACCCTACTGTCTATTGCTGCTGTTATGGGTAATCTCTGGCAAAATACTCTGGTTGGTGGCATAGGTAATAGGTTATTTGTCTGGCTGGAGGCTGCCTTACTTGAGCAGGATAACCACTATATGTCCTGCCAAGATGGTATAGCTTATGACAAAGCCAACATGTTCTGCCTCTTAAGGAGCTTTGATTACCGTGGGCCCTAGCCTAATCTAACTTTTTATTGTTCCCTCTTAGTGGTCCACTCTGATCTTTGCATTTTTGGTAATAACTCCCACTTCCAGACATACCCTTTTGTGAATATTTCTATCAGAATACAGACTCAACAAGTTATTCTCTATAATTTAACACTCTTTTACCGCTTTGTTCAACTCTGTGCAGTGTTTAGAAACCAACTTCTCTTTCAACTCTGGTTTCAATCCCTACACTATCATGTCAGAGCTCTACTCATCGTCATCCCAATATCTCAAGTATAAATAATATTAAGACAACTAGATGAAACAAGCCAGATACTCATCCAAGTTCTCATTCTCATCCTAACAGATTGCAAGGAACTCCTTCTACTTCTCAAGTCTAATCGACCGGGGGAAATATTTTTTATCAAATATTTCTTGGAATACTTCTCACATTACCAAAATATTCTTGGCCTGCAAGATCATCTTGGTATTCTTCCACCATCGATCAGTATCCCCTTCGAGTTTGTATATCGCCAACTGGACTTCGATGCCATCAGGGCACACCAGTATCTTAAAAATCTTCTCTAGCCATGATGACCAGTCCTCTGCTATCTGAGGATCAAACCTTCCTCTAAATGCAGGAGGTTGTTGTTGGTTGAACCATGCTAGCCATGCCTGCAAAACATCTGCCTCATGAACAAGCATAAGTAGAGGCTCTGGTTGAGGTCCATCCGGCTGATTGAGTTCTCCTTCCGGCCTCTCAGGACATTCTAATCTATCCTATCTTTATTATACCTCACGCAACTCATCTCGAATATTGATCATTGTGGTTTGTTGTGTCAATATACCCAGAATTTTTTGCATTGAATCGGGTCTAGCTTCATGATCTGGGTTAGGATCTGCACCTCTTGGTCTACCTCTTGTTCTTACCAGCTTTATATCTCACTATATGAAAATAAGAAGGTAAATTCCATGTAAAACCATTTCACAAAATTTTGGGTACACAAGTACGCCATATATATCATATAATAGACATTTACAGTAGTTAAGGAAATTTATTAACACACACTGCCTATAAACTACTGTACAACATGTCTTTGTCCTTTTTACTTAACTTGACATAACTATACATATGGCTTCCCTAAAGGTCATTCATCCCATGATTTCCCTGAGTTGAGCATGCTTAACCCTTTTGTATTCGTGCAAAAATGTAGTGACCGACTCTAACTACTTTTGTCCAATGGTACTCCATAACTGTCCTCTATCCAAAAAGTCATGGCGCCTATCTCCGGGCACTAAAATGCTAGGTAGAGGCCCTATATCAGCTATCGTACATGTAAGTCAGTACGTACGGTGTCATGTGCTCCCTAAACTCCATGAAATGATCATTCGGGCTCTGCTCTACGATCTTGTTGTTCTTCTAGTTCCAAAATTTGTATTTAGGAAGAAGTGCATCATGGTGCATATCCAAAACTCGTCTAGGTAATCCAGACCCCTCCAAACCTGATCCCAGTAAGTGTATCCATGTCATCCAGAATACTAAGTGTAACCCCCTGCCTTAATTAGCATAATTAAGATTCGATAACGCATAGTGAAAAGGGGTTAGAGACCGTCGGATAGTTCAAAACTCATTAACACGCCCACTAAATAGAAGGGACTTTAAAAAATTTTCAAAACTTCTTTCCTATTCCGGTCTCAAGTTCAATTATCGGATATAATCACCTGTGCAGTTACTTTACATTCATTCATATCAGAGTATATAGCCAAAAATCCCAGCAACCCCTGGGTTTCATTCATTCACTAAAAGGGTTCTAATTCCCATAGAGGGGATTACACAACTATATTCAACTAATAATTACAACCCAAAATAATTTACAAAATCTCTGTCCAATATGATTAACCAACATATCCAAAAGAGAATGTCCCTACGGGTTTCTAACCACTCCGGGTCGTGCGCTTCTCCTTAGAGCCACTCGCCCTGTCTGAAAGGTTAGTTTAAAGGAAAGAGTAAGATTCAAGAGAATCCCAGTAGTAACAAAATATTTATACCACACATAAGCACACAGCATGTAAGCAAATCATCATACAGCAGCAGTAGCACAAGTCATACTCCACCCTTATCCCCTTTCTCCGCCAGGAAGGAACACCGTCCTAACCCGAACTGTTGTTAGCTACTCAGGGACTGTTGGCGTGGCAGTGCATACACATAGCCTTATAGCTCATATAGCTATCCGGCTTCCATAAATGGCCCGTCGGCCTTCACAAATAGCCTTTCGGCCCATAATTAGCCTTTTGGCCCACATAATCACATATATCACACCTCATCCTCATCCCCTTTCTCTGCCGGGAAGGCACACAACCCTTACCCGAACTGTTGTTAACTACTCAGGGACTATTGGATTAACGGTGCTTACACATATTCACAATGTTGCAGTATATGAATTTATCATGAATCAATGATAATACACACATACAATGCATCATATATGGTACGAAAGAAAAGTTACTACCTCGTTCCTTCCTAACGTTTGCTGGCTCAGTGGGCTCACGAGGACGGCATATATCAAATCCTATAAAAATAGGGACAATAGGTCAATCTCTTTTCCAAGTTTCCAAATCTCGTAATACTTTATGTTGGTTATTATTTAGACTCTTTAGGTGGCTATAATAGGCCTAAACATATCCCCGAAGGGTTGGAAGAAACTACCCAGAAGATACCTTTTTCGGATACAAAACACCAATTTTGGACTGCTTTACTCGAGTGACAACCACCTCACTCGAGTGATGCCCTCAGTTGTGCTCGAGTCCCAGCTAGTGAAACACAGAAAGTGTTTGCCCGAGAGCAAATCCTCAAAATATCTCTCAAACTCACTCGAGCACAAGAGGCTGCACCCGAGCAATGACCTTAAGTACACTCGAGCACCAAGAAGTGCAACACCAAAAGTGTTTGCCCGAGAGCACAGACTACTTCCAGGCAAGACCTCACTCGAGCATGCCCATGCTCACTTGAGCAGGATCATATCTCACTCGCAAGTCAGGAAGTGTGCTCGCGATTTCTGCCTAAAGACTTAACCAAAATACTCATAAATTCATATCGTGCTCGAGTGAGATCCTTCCTCACTTGAGTGATACCTATCAGATGCCAAATCGCAACAACTGATATGGTTTTCCAGAATTGACCAATTTGTTACCAATGGTGCTAAGACTTATACCACAACTCATTCCAACTTACTTTAACACAAAGAACCCATTGGTAAACCCAAAACAACCAAATCCCTACTCAAGGAACACATTCTTATCTCTAGACCACAATATGACCAAAACCATAATTTGCCAAACTTCTTCTTTTCAAATCCACACCAAAACCATTGACTCCCAAATACTATTTAGCATCTATTTCACTACATTACATCACTTAATTCATATCTTTTAAAATCACAAGAAATTAGGGCAACAATCCAGAATTTACAAAACCAAACCAATGGGCAAAACAATAATACCAAAATACATCAAATGTTTACCTCTTCCTTTCCCAAATGTGGTTTCCTTGATTCCTCAACTTCTCAAACTTCACAATTTCTTAAACACCACCAATGGAAATTCTGAAACCATAGAAATCAAGCTCTTAACTTCTTGAACAATATCAATGAAGGGTGGTTAGGCATATGAAGTCATTTACCTTAATAAATTTCAAACCCTTCCTTTCTCTTTCTTGCCTAGCTTGCAGGAAATGGAGGAAGAATGAAGAGAGAGAGAGATGATGATCATGAGTTTTCCCTCACTCCCAAGCTCTCCATCAGTTTTTGAGAGAGAAGAGAGAAGTAACAATGTTTGAAACTTTGACTTAATCCCATGGTCCATCTTTTACCACATGTCACTATCTTGTGCTTCCTTCAATGATTTCATATATTCTCCAACATACTTGATTCCACCTCTTGTCCTTTCAATCCTAGCCACTGATCTTGATTACTAAGAAGTTTCCTCTCCCGTAACTGGCCAATCGGTCGGTAAATTTCCAATTTCGCCCCTGATTATCATAACCTTTGCCAAATCATCACTATACTCCCATATAAACTTTAACATTGCTTACAACATGTTTACAACAAGATTAACAATAATTACATCATTAAGATCGTAATTAGCCCTAGATCACAAGTCAGGATATTACACTAAGCATTGATCAATTATAGTATGATACTCTAGTATAGCTACCTGTTATACCCAATATATAATTGTAGAACTCTTGATCAGGTCATAGGTCATATAGCATTGGCACTATCTCCGCCCAGGATCTGTCGATAATAATCAGATCTTATTCAGAACCATTTGATAGTGGCTACTCCATTTCTCCCATACATAAACTGGTGGATGGTTTTGATCGAGGCTGTAGGCCATACACTGGCCTTTCTTAAACCCTCTTCATTGAATTCGTAGCATCTTAGCACCGCCCAACACCTAGTACTGTATGTGATGCTATCCCTCAGGAATCTATAGTTCTGGTAGAAGCTGATTCACCGACGGTGGTGACCTATCTCATTGGCATTTTCTCCCGTGCATAATTCCTATCATCATGTAGACAAGACCATATTAGTACACTATTCTGATAATGCCAGAATCACTTTTAGCTCTGACACTAAAAATGTCAAACCCCTTAATAGTTTGATATTTACAGATTAATAAACACATAGTTCCAAGGCCATACAGAATTAGCATAAAAATACTGATACAAAGTACTTGTTTACATTACAGGAAATCCCCATAAGGTTTTAAAAATATATACAAATCCCAAAATATACAAAATAAAACTATTGATAACCAACTACAACTTTGTGCAGGACCAAAACCTTCAAAGGTCGACATTTACATTTTTGGCCCCTAGAGCCGCTACCTTCTGCTAGAATATTTTAAATTTTAGGAAAAGGTTGAGATTAAAATGAATCTCAGTAGCAACACACAATCAATCATACAAAATGCGATAAATAAATATACTATGCACCACATAGTGTAAATGAAAATCCACCTATATCCGATGTATGCAAACAATTCGGGCCTGAATCCCCTACTTGTCTAGGGACCTCATCTGGATCCCAGACCACAGCTAGATAATGTGGCCCAGGCACCCTGTTCACCCATAAAGTATGGAATACATAAAGCATACAAATAATCACATAGTTTTTGAAAGATAGAGTTACTACCTTATATCCCTTTTTGTTTGCTCAATTGCTACTCCACTATTTTTGTTCTGGCTCGGGCTAACTATCTGGTCCTAAAATTCCAAGTTTACAAGAATTGAGTTATTACCCATTCATGTACTACTCTAAGATTACTTTGTTGGTTATCTTTACCCTTAGAGTTCAAGGTAATTACTTTTTTGCCATTACCTTTTAATTTGGCACATTAACTTAAACTGCCAAAATTTCATCAAAATTTGAAAATTTATAACTTTATTTACAAATGCCCAATTGCTATAGTTCTATAGGCTATGTGACCCTTATTAAGTCTATTTTTAAGGGAAAATATTTCTTTTACCAGTTATACGCATAGATTCCAGTATCAACATTTTTTACACACTTCCACTACAGCATTCCAATTTTTCAAGTCCAACTTCAATAAATCATAACTCTTAATATACTAATCCAAATGGGACAAATTACATATCAAATTGACAAAATTCCAGGCCTAACACTTATTTCTAGTTTTGGCCGAAAGTTATTAAAGAAAAGGGAACATAGAGTTTTCATGATTCCTTTCAACCAATCATCTTCTTTCTACTCCTAATCACTTGTTTAACTTCTTAAACACCTCTTAAACATGATTAATAGAAAATTGGGTAGCATAACCCCTTAGGGTTTCATCATCCCATATTACAAAACCAAGCAAAATAGGCCACCAACAACAAGCATAAATCAACAAGAAAATCAATGTTTTGGTGATTACTGATCTCTCTCTCTCTCTCTCTAAGCCATCCCTCTTCCTCTCTCTTCCTCTTTATTTTAAGCTTGCTATATATGTATTCAAGATAGATATGGAGATGAGAAAGAGTTTCCAAGCATTTAGAGACAAGAACACACAAGTTTTACTACCAATATTAACTTGATTGCTTCTTGATCCATTTGAGCTTCATTTTGTTCTTGCTTCTTGAAACAACTCTTTCTCTCTCTCTTGTTCTCTAGCTTGGCCGAAATTAAGGCCTTGAAGGAAAGAGAAAAGCTTCTTGAAAAAATCCTAATTCACCTCCTTAATTATTATTTTTTTACAATTTCACCACATGTTTTCCTTTGACTTTTCTTTGCTTCATCTTTTATTTTTTGCCATAAACATTTTCTTTTCCCTCTCTCCATTCTCTTGGCTAAAATTATGGCCCATTGGAAGAGTTAAAATTCTTCTTGATTTATGCCAATTTTATCTCTTCAAATATTGCAATATTTACCTATAATTTTTTACTTTTCAACATCTCTTTTTTTCCCTTCATCATCTTTTCTTTTTACTTGGCCCAAAATGTTTCCAATAGGCAAATTTGACATTCAAATAATTATTTCCCCTTTTAATCCTCTCCTAGCTGAAATTCATCAAGAAAAAGGGAAAAGATGTATCATTTTGCTTTTATGGCAATTTTCCATTTTGCCCTTACATTTTTTTATTTAATTTAGGCCTTCTCCATTTTCTTCTTGGGCAAAAATCACAATTAATTGGGCCCAAGACTTGTATGCTTCTATTCATTTTTTTAGGCTTTAAGAATCAGCTTTTGGAAGACAAAAATTAGTCTTAATGCCTTTTTTTGCCTACAATTTTGTGTAGCCTCTTGTAAGGGTATTTTTGTTATTCCAAGTGCACCAAAATTCTCCATTTTATTCCATTTACTATAATAAATATACATGGGATTTTTGGTGAATGAATTTTTGGATATTAGAGATATTGACAAGGATTGGGATAGTGGTGTATTGAATAGCCCTATCCCCAAACCTGAGCAGACTCCATGATGTTTTTTATGTCTCACAGTTAAAGAAATACCAACTAGACCCTAAGCATGTATGAAGTATGAAGATATCGACTTGCAGGATAAGTTCACATATGAGGTTGAGCCGAAACAAATCATTGATCGACAGGAAAGAAGGTGGTCTGGAAGGGACTGTCCCTAAGGGAACCAACCTGGGAAGCTGAAACAGACATAAAGAGATATTACATAGGGTTTATGCCCCAAGACATGTAGCAATTTTTTAAGACAAAATTTATAGTACGGGGGGAGAATTGTAATATCCCAAAATGTATTCAAGGGCTAAACGTACCAAATAGAAAGTGTAAATAGTGTTAGAAACTACTTTGGGAATTTTACAAGGAACTTTGTTCCAAATCTAAAGGAAAGCACCTAATTCCTTTATCAAAAGCTAGAAATGATATAGAACCTAAACTTGGACTTAAAAAGAAGAGGAAGTTGCATCTAGCAAGAGAGACTAAAGAGAAATAAAAGAACTAATGGCAATTCAATTAATATTGCCATAATCAAGGACAAAAGAGATAATTGCCATTTGATTTCGAGGTTAAAATTGGAAATCAAAATAAAGGGCTAAGATTTGTTTTTAAAAAGCAAGAGTAATCATGAAGTTAAAAAAATAAATCACCTCCCTCCTCTCACATAGATAGAGATGGCGAAAGAGGGTAAGGGAGGAAGAAAGGAAGTTTTGGTCAAAGAGTGAAACAAATTTTTCAAGAAGACTTTAGTCAAACATGAATCTATACACATAAGGTCAAATGGTCAAGATATTTTCTTCTTTTTGTGTGGGCAATTTTGGTCAAGACACCAAATGAAAGAGAGAGAGAAAATAAATGCAATTCTATACCTATTGACTCAAGCTACAAAAGGAAAAGAAGAGAAGAAGGAAAAGTTAATTGGTCTTCATATTTGATCAACTTGAAAGTTTGACCAAAAAGCAAGCATTCAAGAGGATATTCGTCAAAAAAATTCCCTCCTCTTTTATTGTGAATTTCAGTCAAGGATAAGGAAAGAGAAGGAATGAAGATTTGTCCAAGTTAACCAAACCATCCTTAGGTTAATTAACTTGGTAACTTTTTAAGAAGCCATAAAATTACGGCACATCACTATACTCCCAACTGATCTAAAATTTTGGCCAAGTGTTATGGGAAGAAAGGATTAATGAACCAATCACTCTTCCATTTGTACTCCAAAGTGACAACCAAAAAGAAGAAAAGGAAAGGAAAAAGAAAAAGGAAAGAGGAACAAGCATTTGGAGAAACAAGAAGCCAGGTAGATGCTTTTGCTTGATTTTCACCCTCTTAATCACCTTTCTAGCTCTTGAGGCCTTCATAAATGTTGTTCTCCTCACTAAGAGCTTCCTTTCTATGGTTTTTGTTTCTTAGAGGAAGAGTTTTGAGCTACCACAAAAGTACCAAAGTTAGAGAAACAAAGAACAAGCCTTAGAAAGTGAAAAAGGTGAGCTTAGGTTTTAATTTGAACCATATATTGTGTTATTGGTTGAGTTTTATAAATTCTTTGGTGCTACCCTAGTTTTGGTCAAAGCATGAGATTAGCATTTGTTGTTGTCTTATGTATGATCATAATGATTTATGAAGTTTAAAGAGGTTACTAGACTAGTTTAGTGGTAAAATTTGCAAACTTGTTGATTGGTGTCTTAAATGTACGTTTTGGCTAGAATAGGTGTAACACCGTATTTTATAAATAGTTGGATGAGTTTTAGACTTATAATGAATACAAACTTGATACATTATTCTATTGTAGGTTATTAAAGTCTTGAATTCAATATAGGGTTCGAACATGTACTTGAGTGGGTTTTTCAAAAACTTTTGAAAATACCTCAAGTGTGGTCTCAAATCAGCTTGCGTATTCTTTACCGCTCATCAATTTCAAAACCTTTAATTTAAAATACAAAGTATTCTTTGGCAATAGCCCATGAATTGGTGGTTAACCTATAGGCTTTTAGCGTTTGGTTGCCCGATCTTATTGCATTAGGATGCTAGCACGTTTGTTGATGTATTAACAATTAGGTTATAACTAATGTGGTTAGTGCTACTGTTATTGGTACTACTACAACACTTCTACTTAGTTACATTCACATATTTTATAGACCTATTTCCAAAGCCCTGTATATAATGGTTCTAAGCGAGATGGTAGAATTGAGAAAGCAGATTGAAGAACTACTTCAAAAAGGGTTTATATTGCCTAGTGTCTTGCCATGGGGAGCTCTAGTGCTATTCGTGAAAAAGAAAGATGAAAGCTTGAGATTGTGTATTGACTACAGAAAGTTGAATAAGGTGACCGTCAATAACAAATACCCACTTCCCCGAACTAATGATCTTTTGGATCAGTTGGTTAGTTTTTGTGTATTCTCAAAGATCGACTTGAGATCAGGATATAATCAGTTGTGGTTGAAAGCAAAGATGTACTGAAAACTGCTTTTAAAACCAGACATGAGCATTATGAGTTCTTGGTAATGTTGTTCGGGCTGACCAGTGTACCTGTCATATTTATGAGCTACATGAACTGAATCTTTCATCAGTATCTAGATTAGTTTGTGATAGTCTTTATCAACGATATTCTAGTATATTCCAAAAGCAGAGAGGAACAGGTAGAACACCTGAGAATAGTATTGAGCATTTTGAAAGAGGATCAACTCTATGCCAAGTTGAGTACATGTGAATTATGGCTTTCAGAAGTAAAATTTATGGGCCACTTTGTCTTGCATGAAAGGGTCTCATTGGATCCCAGCAAAGTGGAAGTAGTACTAAACCAAAAAAGGCTAGAAACTGTAGCAGAGATACACATTTTTCTGGGTCATACTGGTTACAACCGTAGATTCATCCAGAATTTCTCCCAGATTGCCTTGCCATATTAAAAAAGCTTAAACGAAAAGCCCAATCATTTGTGTGGGATGTGAAATATGAACAGAGCTTCACAAAGCTAAAGGAGAGGTTGACATCCACACTAGTATTGATGCTAGTAAGTAGGGATTGTGACGTGTCCTTATTCAACAGGAAAAGTAATGGCGTATGCCTCCTGACAGCTAAAGTTCCATGAAATAAACTATCCCACTCATGATTTGGAGCTTGTAGTAATTGTGTTTGCATTAAAAATATGGTAGCATTATTTGTACGGTGCGACCGTAGAGTTGTACTGCGATCACAAAAGTCTCAAATACTTGCATCAACAGAAAGAATTAATTATGAGACAATCAAGGTGGATGGAGTTGCTAAAAGACTATAAACTAAAGATCAATATTATTTAGGTAAGGCAAATGTTGTCGCAAATGCACTAAGTCAAAAGGTTATGCATAAGGTTGCTATGATGTTGAAACAACTGAAATTGATTGAGGACTTTTGAGATTTGATTCTGTCCAATGAAATGTTCTTTAATCAAAATCTACTAAACCAAATACTACTTGTTAGCTATAATGTTAATCAAGAGTAAAGTGATCTAAGGGTTGAAATAGAAGAGGCCTAGAGGTAGGATGGATGGGAAAAGTTCATCAAATATATGATTGAGCTAGGTGACACACAATAGTGTGATATATAACCTAGTGGGTTGATCAGACATAGGGAACAAATTTATATTCCACCAAAGGCAGATCTAAGATGAAAATCTGATATGAGGCATATAAAAGTCGATATAGCATTCATCTAGGAGCAATCAAGATGTATCACAATTTAAGATCTATACACTGGTGGCCGGGGATGAACAGTGAAGTGACAAAATATGTAGCTCGCTACCTAACTTGCCAAAAGGTGAAGGTAGAACATCAATTACCACAAGGACTACAGCAAAACCCTAAAATACTTGAGTGGAAATGGGAAAGAGTCACCATAGATCTAGTGGTGGGATTACCCAAAATCAGAAATTATAATGCCATATGAGTAATCTTTGGTCGATTTACAAAATCAGCTCACTTTGTACCAAGCAGTACTAGTTATTCTCTTGACAAATTAGCAGAGATGTATATTAAGGAGATAATTGGACTCCATGATTCAATAAAAAGGATTATTTCTGACAAAGGTCCTTGCTTTACTTCTAAATTTTGGAAAGCACTACATGAAGTATTGGGTACTAAGCTTAAATTTAGTATGGCTTACTGATAGAGCTCAATATTTATATCTTTTTATTAATTAATCTTAGGCTTTTGTGGGACTTATTGAATATTTTTGGCATAATCAAGTGTTAAAGTAAGACTTTAGTGAAAGAATAATTTTGGAATTAAAGTGGTTAAATTGTTATATTTCTAATTAATATTTGTTATTTCCATTATTCTTTAATTGTGAACAAAAGATATTACCTTTGTGAATTTAATTTTGTAGGTGATGATGTGGCACAACTTGAGCGATCAAGGTCAAAGATGTTATTTTGAAGCTTAATGAAGGACAAAAGTAGAACATCACAAGTACAGAATTTATTTTCACATTTTTTCTAAGAGGAGGTTAAATGATTAAGGGCCTTGTTTGGTGGTTGCAATTTTGTGTCTAATGCCAAAACAGATTTTTATCTCTTATCCAAACATACCTTTAACTCATTTAACCTAGTGAATTGAAGAAAGAAAAGGAATGGGGACCATTGTTTGGAGGGTGACGGCTGAAAAGAAATGAGAAGGGAGCATGAATTAATAATTGGAGTGGAAATCAATAGAATCGACTTGAAGAATCAGAAGTAGCTGAACCATGAAGGCTGGACCGAAGATACAAAGAGGAATTAATTGGAAAGCAGCTGAACTGAAATTGTCTAATGAGAAGCAACAATTGACCGAGTTGAGCTGAAGAATAATAGAGGAATTAATTGGAGAGAGCTGAACCGAAATTGAGAAGGGAATGGAAAAGAAAGGCAGCCGAAATTGTTGACCCAAGTGGTTTGAAAAAGCAAGCCAAAATGAAGGATGTATTAGCTGGACTGGAGGGCATCACGGAATGAAGGGAAAAGGGAGGAGGCGTGAGGCATAAAGAGGAGGGAGGAAAGTCCATTGTGGCAGCTGGGTGAAGGGAGTATTGTGCGCTGTGAGAGTGTGAAAAGAAAGGAGAGGCGTGAAGCTTATGGGACTGATTGGAATAGAAAGGTGAGCTGACCGAGTTTATGGGAGCATCACGAATAGATGGGAAAAGGTACTTTGCAGAATTGAAATAGAGAATGAGCAATCGGTGGCTGCTGCAACTTCAATGGCTATTCTCCTTTTCTTTCATCAATCTTCATCCTCTTCCTCCATGTGTAGCTAAGCTTTGGTGATTTCCTTAAGTTGGGTAATGGTTTAAGCTTCTAAACTTCAATGGAATTCCTTTAAGCTCTCTTTTTAGTTCATGATTATGTAGCTTGGTTAAGTATGTAATTGTGATCTAGATTGTTATGCCAAGTGAATAAACTTGGTTGTTGAGCTAGGAGTTGATTAATTAAACTTTGTATGATTCATATTATGAGTAGGTTGAATTGTTTATTCCAACTTGGTTAAGTGGATTTAAATGATTAAACTGAATGTTTTGAATTGTTGTAATGGTAATTACAAGCTAGAATTGGAAGTTGATTATTCAAAAAAGAAAGAAAAAGAAAAAAAAAAGAACTATACAGATGTTAGAAGACATGCTAAAAGCATATGTATTAAACTTCAAAGGAAGTTGGGATAATTTTTTTCCACTTACTGAATTTGCCTACAATAATAGCTATTATGCGAGCATTCAAATGGCTCCATATGAAGCATTATATAGGAGGAAATGTTAATCAGCTTATGCTAGATAGAGTTATCAGAAAGGTGGTTGTATGGGCTAGATTTAGTTGAACAAATGATTGAAAAAATAAAACTTATCAAGAAAAGACTCCTTGAGTGGGTTACATGATGTTTTCCATGTCTAACAATTCAAAAAGTACCAACCGTACCCCGAACATGTGATTGAATACAAAGACATGCAAGATAATCTTACCTATGAAGTTGAGCCAGAGCAAGTGATTGATCGATAAGAAAGACGACTCAAGCATCGCATTATTCTATTCATCAAGGTGGTTTAGAAGGGATTATCTCCTAGAAACGCAACCTAGGATGAAAAGGAAGATATGAGAAGATGATACCCAAATTTTATGTTGTAAATCTTGTAACAAATTTTGAGGACAAAATTTATTGTACAGGGGGAGAATTGTAATGTACTAAAATTTCATAGTCTGTACTACCTTGTATTTATGGATTTGACGAATGAATAAACTAGTGTGAGATATATGTATATATATATATCCTTGTGTTTGGAAACTTGGTGACTATGGAGGGGCATATACATGGCAACATATAGAGAAACTTATGCATGTATGGTGCCATGCTCATGTATGGGTCTTGCATGGATACCCGACCTTCACCATGGCTACCGCCTTACAGACTCAGTAATTCTCTGAGGCACAGGGGTAAGTGGTGCCATGTCATGGTCGCCAGGGAATTTAGCATCCTTCGGGTAGCCTCCAGAACACTGGTAAAGATAAGGTTTAAGGGTGACACATGTCGCAAAATTGACCGGCCTTGTATAAAAAAGTAAATTTATTAAAGCAGCTTTATTAAAGTATCTTTTTAACTTCTTCCCTACTTAACCAATTAGATGATGACATTTCTAGTAATATATCAATGATATGTAGAATAGCTAGCATAATTCATCGACCTCTGGTCTGGCTACATACTTGATTTTCCCAAACACTATACCAGAAGCCGGATGAATTCATTAGACTTCATTTCCCTGATCAATGAATTCGTGCAACCATGAGAGAGGGGAAGGGAAGGCAGATTTTAAAAAATACATTAGGCACCCTACAATGTTAAAAAAAGAGCATTCAGTACACAGAATCGTCGGATACCTGCTAATTTCCAAAAAGGAGCACCCAATACCCTAACCTTTTATGACGTGGTATAATTTATTTAAATATTTCAGACCCTTCTCTCTCCCTCTAAAAGTTGTCCAGCCCTTAAAATATCAAGGAACAATAAGATAAATTTAAAAGAAACAGAAAGAAGAGAGAAGTGTTCAAGTTCTTGAGTTCTACAGTTGATTCGAAGCACGAAATCAGGTTTCCACCTGCTAAAGCCTTCACAAATCTTCTTCTATGCATCTGAGAGCAACATTTCTATGGTTTTGAATTTTTGATCAGAGGTGTTTGGTTTCACCCTGTCGGTGGAAGTACTGTCGAAATCAAGAACTAACTGTATAATGTTTAGATGTTTTGGTGAATATTTTTGAAACTGTAAGACCTAGGGTTTCACCAAAAGAGGGTGATTTTGAGCTTTAATGGGTGTTTGATGATGAGTATTATGTTAATTAAGGGTTTATGATGACTAATCACATGTTTTGAGGTTGAAATTGTAAGAATACAATTTATGTTCCTTAGGGTCAGGTTCGGCTAACCCATGTTCTTGGGGTTGGAGCTGAATTTTGATCAATTTGATGTTAGAAATGGATTCTATAGCCAAAATTGTGTAGGGATAACATATAGTTATGATTTTTGAATGATTGATTAAAAACCCTAATTTTGGAATTTAAAGTGTTGTTATAGAATCTTCCAAATACATGGCAGTCTGCTTGTGAGATGTTTTTGAGTAGACAAAACTTGTGTAATGATGGTGATATTTTACAGGGTGTTATTATACATCCTAAGATTTCTAATGATAAATAATATGCACCATTTAGCCTTGTCAATTGTGAATTATGATTTGTTGAATTTGAGGTACAAACATTGGAATGCATTTTGAGGCAGTAATGTTGATAGATAATTCTTGAGGTTTAAACCCTATAATTAGCTTTGAGTGGTATTTTTCCTTAAAATAAGAGTTAAAGTGATTTCCATAGGACTTAGAACCACCTAATTTGGAATATTCTAAATTAAGTTATAAATTTTCAAAGTTAAGTGTCAAATCTGCCAGATTAGGGTAACCTACTGATTTGAGATACTTAAACCAATTTGTAGCAAGTTTGACACTAGAGGATAAAGATATGTACTTGAAGATAGTGTAGCTTCATTTATTGTCTACTTGACATAATGTACTACACTTAGAAGATGCCTAACCAAGTAATAATGTAACATCCCAAATTTTATTCACCAAAATTTGGCATACTTATGGCATTAAAGGAAGTAAAATGTTGAATTTTGGCATACTTGGAAGAAAGGCACATTATTGCTAGAAGTGGCCACACAAAATTAGGACAACATAAGACATAAAAATTCAATTTTTGTCTTCTTAAAAGCCCATCCTTGAAACCCAAAAATAGAGAATGGAAGAGCACAATTTTAGGCCCAATCTATTGTAAATTTCAGCCAAACAAAATGAAAAGGAAGAAGGCCCAATTTAAATACACAAATGCAAGGGCAAAATGGTCATTTGACCCATAAAGCAAGAATTTTTTATTTTTCCCTTTAATTGTGAATATTTTCGGTCAAAATGAATAAAGAGAAGGAAAAATATTTATCTGGCCATAATCATACCATGTGGAAGCTTGCTTGGCGAAGTAGAAAAGAAAGATTAAAATAATTAAAGACATGTTCAAATTAGCATTAAAATATTATTAAATAAGGAGGTAGGAGGGGATATTTTTTTTCCAGAGCTAATTATCCTCTTTCAAAGGCCCCATCTTTGGCAAAGTATGGGAATAAGAAATATATATATATATATATATGGAGAACAAGAACACAAAGAGAGAGCACAAGAGTTCAAGAGTTCAAGAGTTCAAGAAGGTAAACAAGGTAGGTTTCGTTACAAAGTTCATGTGTTATTGCCTTCAATCTCTTGGAAATCTCTTATAATCTTCATATCCTCCTTGAACACACATGTAGCAAGGCATGGTTTTGGAAGAAGAAGAAGAGAAATCAAGAGGTAATCAATAAACCTTATTTTCTTGGTTGAATTCAAGGTTGTGTTATTGTTGTAGTTGATTTTGGCTTTGTTTGGTTGATTTTATAATTTAGGATGCTCAAACTCAAAGGGGAGGTGCTGCCCAAATTTTGATTAATCATGTGGAAAGTGTCAATAAGTGGTTAAACAAGTGATTTAAGGTGGAAAGAAGGTGTATTGTTGAATGAATCCTAAAAATACCAATTTTCCCAATTTTTCTAGATTTTTGCCCAGTAGCTTTTCATGGTGTTTAGGCTGAAATTTCATGGATTTAATGATTCCATTGTGTTTTGAATAGGAAATTGTCCAGGGAATATGTAAAACATGAAGTATGAAAGCTTTAGGGTGTAAAATAACAACGTACCCCTAAAACCCTAACATAGTGGCTACCAAGGGTATTTCTTTAATTTGAGCATGAATTTATCAAATTTGAGGTAAAAAATGGATTGTTCATGAAATATCGTGTAGAAAATAGCATGCCTTATCATTTTTGGAAAAGTACAGTTAGACCGGGTATGAAAGGGCTTAGACCAAGTTCCCCTAGGGTATTTTAGTCAATATGTGTTTTTAGTACAAATAACCAACAATATGGGTTTAGAATAAGACATGAATGAGTAATAACTCATTTATTATAAATTTGGAATTTTAGGATTGGTCAAGAGCTCGAGCTGGATCAAAGGTATTGGACAGACAGCTGAGCAGGAAAGGGATTTCAGGTAGTAACTCTATCTTTCATACACTATGTGATTGTTTGAATGCTTTGTGTATGCCATGTTCTATGATATGAATGGTGTTCGGGCACAATATCTACCTGTAGTACGGGAAAAGCACAAGTACTCTCAGGCTGATTGGGACCCAGCTATAATACACACAATATGAATAACACCAAGCTATGGTATAGGTCCCAACTAAGGTGGTAGATAAGTAGGGGTCCAAATAGTCATTTGACCCTAAATAGTGTGCACAAACATGTTACAGTATGAATTTTTCTATTACACTATATGGTGCATTGCATATTTATTTATCGGATTTTATATGATTGATTGCATGTTACTACTGGGATTCGTATAAATCTTACCATTTCCATAAATGTATAACTTATCCAATCGAAGGAAGCAGCTTAAAGGGAAAATATGTAAATATCGACAACTGAAGGTTTTGGTCTAGTTCAAGCAAGGACGTTGGTTATCTGTAGATTTCATTATTATTTTTGGGATTTGTAAGTATTATGTATAAACCCTGTGGGAATTTCTATAATGTAATCAAGTACTTTATATCAGTATGTACATGCTATTTCTTTATGCCCACTGAACTGATCACAAACACTCTAATAAATGTTGAAATAAAGATGGGGTTTAACATTTTTGAGAAGGGGTTAGACAAATAACACATTCATTATGAATTCTAACTTATAATGAATTCATTTTGATTGACCCTAGTAAAGATCGAATCCTATAAGTTAGAATTCATAATGAATATGTTATTACTTGGTTAGTCATCTTCTAAGTCTAGTCCATTAGATCAAATGATAGAAAATGGGGTCAATATTAGGTTCAAGTACATGTCCTTATCCTTTAGGATCAAACTTAACTCGATTGACCTTGGACACTTTAAATCCATTGATCATACTAACTTGGTAGATTTGACACCCAACTTTGAAACTTCATAACTTAATCTAGAAAAATCCAAATGGGGTGATTCCAAGTTCTATGGAAAACCTCTTTAAGTACTTTTTTAAGGACAAATATTACTCAATGCTAAATAAAACATGACCAATATTACTACCAGAAAATACATTCTAATGTTTGTGTCAAATTCAATAGGGCATAACTCACAATTGACATGGCCAAATGTTGCATAATATATATCATTGGGAAAGCTTACGGTGTCTACTACAATTCTATAAAATATCATAGCCATTGGACAAGTTTTTTCTATTCAAAAACATCTTACAAGCAGATTGCCATGAATCTAGTAGATTCTACAACAATCCTTTAAATTCAAAGAAATAAGGTTTTCTAACCAAACGTCCAAATATCACATCCATATGCTATTCGTACACAATTTTGGCCATAAAATCCATTTTTAACCTCAATTTCATCAAAATCTAGCTCCAACCCCAAGAACTAGGGCTGGTCAAATCTGGCCTTAAATTGGTAAAAGAAGTGTTCTTGCAATTCCAACTTCAAAACATGTTCTCAACTATCATTAAACCTTAATTAACATCATGTCCATCATCAAACACCTATTAAAGCTCAAAAAAATCACCCTCTTTGCTAAAACCCTAAGGTCCTATGACTTCAAAAATATTCAGCAAAACATCAAAACATTATACTCAAGTCGAAGCTTATGATTACCTTTATGCGATTATCCAATCAATTCTTATTTTCAGCAGTACTTCCACCTATAGGGTGACATGAAACACCTATGATCAGAAATCTAAAACTGTAGAAATGTTGTTCTTGATTAGTAGAAGAAGATTTGTGAAGGCTTCGGAAGCTAGAAACATGATTTCGGGCCTCAAATCGACTGTAAAGCTCAAGACCTTGAAAACTTCTCTCTTCTATCTTTTTTTTTCGGAATTTTTCTGATTTTTCCTTGATATTTTGAGGGCTGGCTGACTTTTAAAGGGAGAGAAAAGGGTTTGAAATATTTAAATAAATTATAGCATATGTCATAAAAAGTTAGGGTGGTGGGTGCTCCTTTTTATAAATTACAAGGTGTCCTGCGATCCTGTGTACTGGATGTTCCTTTTTTAACACTGTAGGGTGCCTGGTGTATTTCTTAAAATCTATATTCCCTTCCCTTCTCTCATGGTTGGATGAATTCATTAGTCAGGGAAAGTAAAGTCTGATGAATTCATTCGGCTTCCAATATAGTATTCGGGAAAATCAGGTTTCTAGCGGGATAAGAGACCAGTGAATTATACTGCCTATTCTCATATCCCTGCTATGTAACTATAAATATCATTGTAATATCTCAAATTTTGGGCCTAGAGGCTTGAGAATAAACCTGAGTCAAGCTGGCTGCCAGGCTCCGGTTTGGCACGAATCTTAAGAATGTCTAAGAGCCATAATGACTTTTAGAGACAAATTTGGAATTAAGTATGGGATTAGATCCAATTAGTCAAATGAAATACACAATTCCTTTATCTAAAGCCAATAGGATCTAAAACCTAACTTGGATCCAAAAAGAGAGGAAATGGCATCTTGGAAAAAGGAAGATAAACAAAAGAAAGGAACTGATAGCAATTCAATTAATATTGCCATGATTAAGGGCAAAAGAGACAATTGTCATTTGATCTTGAGGTTAAAATTGGAAATCAAAATGAAGGGCTAGGATTTGCTCTTAAAAAGCAAGAGTAATTATAAAGATGAAAAGCAAATTAAACCTCTTCACACATGGTTTAAAAAGGTCCAAGGGTGAGAAAAAGGAAGAGAGAGAAGTTTGGTCAAAGTTTGAAAGCATTTTGCAAGAAGACTTTGGTCAAACTTGGACACATGAACATATATGCTTTAGTTAACAAGTCCACCTCCTTTTTGAGTATTAATTTAAGTAAAGTTTCTTAAAAGGGAATGAAGAGAATTCAAATTTAATCATAGGCATTGATTATTTAAAAAGCAAAGAAAGAAGAAGAAAAGAAAAGTCAACAATACTTACAATTGGTTACAACTTGGTAGTTTGACCAAAAAGCAAGCTTACAAGAGCAATTGGGTCAACAAAATTGTCCCCTTTTTATGTGCCCAAATTTGGTCAAGCAAGAGGAAGAAGGAAGGAAAAGAGTTTACTCTATCAAACTAAACCATGTTTGGTTAATTAACTACATAACATTTTCAAGACACCATGAACTTGTGACACATCACCTTTCTAGCTTTTTAGAGTGAATTTTAGCCCATTAAATTCATGAGCTAAAGCTAAATGAATTAAACACAATTACATACTCTCAAACACTCTTAAAAGTCATCAAAAGTGAGAAAAGAAGAGAGAAAAACTTGGAAAAAGAAAAAGGAAAGAGAAAGTGAACTTAAACAATCAAGAAGCAAAGGTAACTCTTCTAGCTTTATTTCACCTTGTAAATCACCTCTTGAGCTTAAAACCTCTTCATAAACATTGTTACTCTTGCTAAGAGCTACAATCCTATGATTTTTATTTCTCAAAAGGAAGTGCCTTGTGCTGTCTATAAAGCGTCAAAGTTGGAGAAATAAAGAACGAGCTCTAAAAAGGGCAAAAGGTGAGTATAAGCTTTTATTTCAACCAAGTATCTTGTTGATTGGTTGAGTTTTGTGAAATTCTATTTGCTACCCTAATTTTGTTTATCATAGGGTTTTAGGGTTTCTTGTTGATTTGGTCTTGGAAATGGTAATATATGATATTAAATGATTATTCTAGCATAGTTTAGAAGTGAAATTTGCAAACTTGTAAATTTTGGATTGGAACCAGATTTTCAATTAGATGCAGGGCATGTAGAAGGAATTTTGGATTGGTGAATTTGATGTCGCCAAGGGATTTTACATGAAAAATTGAGTGGGGGTAGCTTGTAGTTGTGATTTTGGATGAGTAGGATGGAAAATATTAAAATTGGAACTCAATATGGCCTAGGTTTGGCACTGTTAGATTTATAGAAGGTTGATTGTGGCATGTTTTTGATTAACCAATGTGATCCAATAGCCATGAAACTTTCTATAAGAATGTTAAGGCAAGATGTAATAAGCTTGAACTTTAAAGGAAAAGTTGAGCATTTTGGGCTAATGTAATCACATTGACTTTTCAATTAGAATAATGCACTAACCCTAAAGATAACAAACTCAAGTGTCTTAAGTTATCAAAGAATTAGAATAAGAAATAACTCATCTATCCGTGAATTCCAATTTATAAGATGTAATATTTTCCTGGGATGCCCAAGAAACTGGGAATAAGAACAAAACCTGGAAAGGTTGTCAAGTAGTAGCTCTTTCTCTTATAATATATGTATTGCTTTGCATGTATAATTTAACCATTGGCATTATGCAGATGGTTAGGTCCTATGTATGTGGATTGGGTAGGTCCTATGTGTGATGTAATAGCCGCATATTGATGAACAAGTTGATCTGATAATTGAGTATACTTACGTGATGATTATTTAACATGCTCTGTGTATTTACATATCATATAAGTGATTGATGTTACTACTGAGATTCTTTTGAATCTCACCCCTTTCTAATAGCTAACCTACAACAGAAACAAGCGGCTCGTGGGGCAATAAGGTAATCATGAATGAATAGAGGATGCTAAAAAAGAATCAATGGTTTTAGTTAGTTATCTATTTTTGGTTCTGTATATATTGCATATAACACAAATACTATAACTACAATACTAGTGGTACAAATAGTAATAAAAGCTATGTGATCACATAGTAAACTGGTATATAAGCTGCTTGCGATAAAGGAACTAGGATAGAACAAACATAAGTTATAAGGCCATTGGCTAACAAACGGAATATGAACATTAGCAGAGAACACTCTAGTAATATTAAAGGGAATTAAAAACTGAGGAACCATAATGATATTTATGAACTTTAATGATAGAATTTTGTAAGTTCACACTTTTCAGATAAACCCACTCAATTCCAGGTTTGAACCCTGTGTTGTAGTTAGGACTTAAACTGATTTGAAGGTATGCCAAACCTGGGATTGAAACCCGACTTAATGGTTTGAATTCATTATGTGTTCTAACTCATCTAATGATTGTGGTTAGAAGGGTGTTATAGTCATCATCTGATTGGTTAATCAGGGAAGAAGTCAAAAAAATAGTTTAATAAAGCTACTTTTTTATATAGGACTGCTCGGTTTTGTGACACGTGTCACCCTATAGCCTGATCTTGGCCATGTGTCCTGGAAGCTACACGGAGGATGCCATATGTCCCTATAGACCATGAAATGGTGCCACCTACCCCTTGCCTCCAGGAATTGCCAAGTCTGTAAGTCGGTATGCCGTAGTAAAGGTTGGGTATGCATGTAGGACCCATACATGACCACGCCGCCATACATGCCTAAGTCTCCCTACACGGCAACATATATATGTCCCTCCATAGTCACCATGTTTCCAAACACAAGGATATATATATACATATATCTTACACCAGTTTATTTATTCGGTAAATTCATACATACAAGGCAGTACAAATTATGAAATTTTAATACATTACCATAGGCACATTAACTATTCATGTGGTATAATGCACTAACCTTAAAGATAACCAACTCAAGTATTTTGAGTTATCAAAGAACTTGGATAAATAATAACTCATTCGTCTGTGAATTCTAACTTATAGGATTTGATATCTGCCTGGGACGCCTAAGAGACTAAGAATAAGAACAATACTTGGAAAGGCTACCAGGTAGTAACTTATCCCCACATATTATGTATTCTCTTACAAGCCTATTTTACCATTATGAGTACTTTTGTTATAAACATGAAATAGGCAGCAAGGCCTATTAAGGATTCAGATTAAGAAGGGCAGGGGCCCAGTAGAATACCCACCGCTGTGGGAAGGGACCAGTGTGTCTCAAGAATGTGAATTATGCTACATAATGTAAATATCTCTAAATATTAAATGTGTTCTATGTTATGAAATGATAGTTGATCTAGCATGTTTTATGTATGCATTTTATATGAGTAATATCTGTTACTACTGAGATTCTTTTGAATCTCACCCCTTTCCAAATACCAATTTACAGCATGGTCAAGTAGCTCTAAAGGGAAAAAAGTAATCATGGATGAGTAGAGAATAAGTCTCAAAGATTTTGTTCTGTTGGTTATCTAATTTTTTAATTGTATATGATGTATATAAATATATAGGAAGACTAGTACTAGAAGTAGTGATAGACACGATAACCATAGCCTCAATCGTTAGTATTATAATGTGATAATCAAACTAGAATCGAGTGACAGTACACTTAGTGCCTATTAGTTAACAAATGCAACGTGGGTTTTAGCAGAGAACTTTTTAGTAAACACTTTGATATTAACAAATAGAACTAAAAATGAATGGGTTTTAATGAAACTACAAACCATAATGAGATCACATTGAAAATATTTTAGAAAGTTTTTGGAAACCCACTCTTGTACAGGTTCGAACCTTGTTTTGAAGTTAGGATCTCAACTATTTACAAGCAATTTCTAGTCTCTTGTTTGAAGAGATTACCTGTTTAAACTTATCTATACACTTTGAAAATAGTCATATTACATTTTTGGTATCAGAGGCTAACATTCACTACTTATATAGGTATTTGTGTTTAGGGATGAGCGGTAGGAGAAGGGAGAGGAGTACATCACCCCGTCTATCAATCAGCCTTCAGAGGACAAGCATATACTTGAAGGTAAGGATGTAGTGGTATATAGGATGAGGGATGGAACAAGGATGATGGGTACTACGAGGAAGAGTATCTAGGCCCTGTGAGGGTGATGTTAAGACCCACCCCTAGTGGTGACTCTTCCACCAACAACAATGATAACTTAAAGGTGGAAGTAAGACAGTACTCAGACTCTGATGCTAACTCTAGAGCTCTAATTATTGAGTTGGCATACTATCCATATCCTAACCATGAATTATGGGAGTATATGAAGGAGTTATACTTAAAAGCATATAATGACTATGATTCCTCAACAGCACAGTACTCAGCATTCCTGGATAAGGTGGATAGGCTATATGGGAAGTGGGATGTGTATAATCTATGGATGACTATGAGATATGGATTAAGACTACACTAGCCTACTTCCCTAATACAACTTTCTGAACCAAAAAAGAATAAGATCATAGAGTGTGGTCCTTTTGGGTTTCTTCCTTTTGTTGAGCAAATGTATGAATATGTATTGGACTATATATGAGTAATGTCATACTAGTATGAACTTGGCTTGTAATGATATTATTGTAAAGGCTACTTTTGATGTAAATACAAAGCCACTTTTGATGTAAATATAATTGTTTGGAATACTATATGTATATTCATGTTCCTTGTTAATGTTTAAACATAAGGAATATATGCATACATTAACTATGATATTGATAGTGCAAATCTTTTCTTTAATAGTGAAAAGAAACAATAGTTTGAATGAGAAATAGACAAGTAGAGCCAGAGGTTAAGGAAGAGAGAAACCAAAGCCCACCTGATCCCATATAGTAGATACTTGGCATGATAACCGAGTAGCAGGCCATGATTCATAAACTCAGAAAGGAACTTAGGGAAGTAAAAGAAAAACAAAATAAGGATAGGGAGCAGTCAGTAAATAATGAAGAGGACCAGGAGGAAGGGCAACTCAGCCAAAGGGATCACACTAATAAACAGAACTAAATCAGGGGTCTCATGGAAGACCAGTCCGTGAAGGAGGAAACTTATAGTACTTGGTTTCAAAGTTCTGTAAACACCAGCCCTCAGTATTTAGAGGAAGATTAGACCCCTAAGTAGCTAAGGACTAGTTGGCTAGATTTATGAAGATCTTTGAAGTATTAGAGTGCCCTCTTGAGGTTAGAATGCAGCTAGTAATATATAAGTTAGAAGGAGACGTAGATAGATGGTAGAGGAATACAATGACAATTCTGTGGGCCCGAAACATTCCTGTAACCTAGGAATTGTTCCAAGAGAAGTTCAATGAGAAATATTTCCTAAGGTCTATTAGAATTGAATAGGAGGCAGAGTTCTTAGCACTATAGCAGAATAGCCAGAAAACCTTTAGCGAGTATTTGGCGCTATTCATCCGCCTATCCTGTTATTACTCTTATCTGCTGTATAGGGATGATGAAAAGTAGAGCTCAGATATGCTTGTAAGGGGACTGAAGCTGAAGCTAAGAGAAAAACTGGTCTCCAAGCAATTCATCGATTCAATAAAGGTGTGGAAGTATTTCGAATCAGGGAAACCAATCTACTGAATTTGAATTAGAGTAAGAATACTACTAGTCGTAGTGAGCCTAGTCGTGGAAACTCCTCCCAACAACAGAAAGGCCAAAGATTCTTATCTAGAGGGAACAATAAAAAGCCCTCTCAGCCTAAAAACTATGGCTACCAAGGACTTCCAATATCTCGACCGTGTCCTTGATGTGGTGGGTCACATCCTAGTAGATCTTGCAATAGCCAATTGATTGTCATGCCTGTAAGAGGCCAAGCCATTTTATCAAAGATTGCTTGCAACGAGCAACCTAGGTCAGGCCCCAGAACCAAGGTAGAGTCTTTGCCATGACCCATGTGGAGGCATAGAAATCGCCAGAAATGATTCAAGGTACTATCCTCCTCCATCATAATACACTGCAAGCATTGTTTGATTCAAGTACTAGTTATTCTTTCATTGCATATGACTGTTCTAGACGCCTAGAACTGAGTACCCATAAACTGCCTTATGATTTGGACATGTCAACGCTGATGGGTGTCAAGACTATTACCACATATATTTGTTTGAATTGTGTGATAAATGTCAAGGGGTATGAGTCTACCATAGTTTAGTTTGTTTGCCACTCTATAGGCTTGAAGTCATATTGGACTTAAACTATCTGATGGAAAACCATGTACTGTTGGACTATAGAAATAAGAAGATTGTGTACCCTAATCCATGGGAAATGATCAGTGATGATGCTAGACTAAGTTTTCTCTTAATCACTGAAGCTGAGAAATGGCAGAATTGAAGAAGTAGATAGAAGAATTACTTGAGAAAGGGTGCATACGACCTAGCGTTTAACCGTGCGGAGCTTCAATATTGTTTGTTTAGAATAAGAATGGAAGCTTGAGGCTATATATTGATTATAGAGAGCTAAACAAGCTGACCATTAAGAACAAGTATCTACTTCCCATAATTGATGACCTTTTAGATTAATTATCTAGTTCTTATGTATTCTTCAAGATTGATATAAGGTCAGGTTATCATCAGCTGTTTGTAAAAGCAAAAGATATACCAAAGACTGCTTTTAGATCTAGATATAGGCACTATGAGTTCTTGGTGATACCCTTTGAACTGACTAACACACCTGCCATGTTTATAGACTACATGAACTAGATCTTTTGGCAATACCTGGATCAGTTCATAGTAGTTTTTATTTATGACATTTTGATATACTCTAAGAGTATAGAAGAACATGAAGATCACTTGAGCATAATTTGGGCATTTTGAAGGAAAAACAACTCTTTACCAAGCTAAGTAAATGTGAATTACTGCTTATCGAAGTCAAATTTCTGGGTCATGTAATCTCGCAAGAAGGGGTCTTGGTGGATCCCAATAAAGTGGAAGTACTAAATTGGAAAGGGCTAGAAATTGTTGCAAAAAAACATAGTTTCTTAGGTCTTGTAGGTTATTACAAAAGATTTATATAGAATTTCTCACGAATCACCTTGCCATTGATAAAGCTCTCAAGAAAGAATCAATGGTTTATGTGGGATGACCGTTGTGAAAAGAGCTTCACAGAGCTGAAGGAGAGGTTGACATCTACTGTAATGCTCTTACCTTCGTGGCCATCTGAGGAGTTTAAATGCATATCAAGTTGAACCATTAAGCTAGGAATTCGGTCCTAGAACAAACATAATTTAGAAAATAGTTATAAATCCCAGCTTTAAATTAGGGTTTGAAGCTGTAATTGAATAGGTTTTTCTCATGAATTTAAAACTTTTCAAAATGGTTTCATAAAGGTTCACAATTCTATCATAACTCATTAGTTCTTAATTCCTTTTATCAAAGTATTCAAGCATCTCTCTGCTTATTGCTCTTTGTATCATCGTTTAGTTAATGATCCATTACCGTATGGAAGCATCATTCAACTAAGTTACCTAAGCATCAGTTACTACTAGTTTTACCATTGTACTATCATTATGTCCACCAAGTTATATATATCATATACAGTACCAAAATAGACAACCAAAAAGAAATAAGATCTCTCAACTTTATCCTTTAGTTATCTAGGTTTACCTTCTTGCCCCTTGAGCTGCTAGCCTGTGTTGTAGTTGTTATAGGAAAAGAGTGAGATTCAAAAGAATCTCAGTAGTAACAGACATTCAATCAACATTTAAAACACATCATATAGCATATTACATTACCATAGTACTAGGTATATAAATTACTTAGCCCTGAGTATTTAGCGGCATAACAGGCCCTAAGATTCCACTCATGCAACAGTAATTTTCATTGCCCAAGTGTCTACCCATGCAATAGGCCCCGGTCGACCACCTCGCAAATTGTGAATGCTTCCAAAACTCATGATGAAACTACTCACATGCAACGTGTCTCATAACATATGAAAGAAAGACTTACTACCTATATGCCTTTCCTGGGGGGTATCCAATTGCTTCTCCACACTCAGGCAAAATCTTAGATCTCAGACAGCTAACAAGTCCTATAATCAGAATTTACGATTAGAGTGTCATTACTTAGTCCAATACTTTTGACATAATGTATACTAAGTTATTCTTGACATATCTCTATGTTATCCTTTGTTTTGAACTTGTTGGTTTTCATTTAAGTCACTTGGGTAGCCATTATAAGCTCAAACAAATGCTTATAAGGTTAGGAAAGGCTAGAACAACCAACATCTTTCAGAAAATATGAAGTGCTGAAATAGGGCGTCTTGGCCGCAGCCAAGGAATTCTTTGGCCATAGCCAAGAAAGGTCAAAACCTTTTAGGCCACGGCCAAGAAATCTTCTAGCGTGCCAAGAAACAGGTTAAGTGCCTGGCCGCAGCCAAAATCTTGATTTCCAGATTTCCCCTGTTTCTTAGCTCAATTTCAAAAAATGATAACTTAATCTATAAAATTTAAAATGAGTGTTTTAAAGTCCTATTGAAAGCTCTTTAAGTTTTCTTTAAATGAAAAATATCATCCAGTTCCAATTATACCCATAAAATGCCAAAAACCTCAAACAATCCTCGCTGCCACAGAAATTATTCCAGATTCAGTGCCTAGATTTTAAAAATTCATAACTTACTCCCTAGACATCCAATTAATACATTATATATATCATTTTAAAGCTTAGGATGCCTACTACCAATCTAAAAAATATTACAGTCATTAGACATTGACCACTCAAAATTTCATCACAAAAAGATAGTCTCCCAAAAACTTCAACCCCACAACCAACAGTTTTGTAATTTCACTATCAAACTAGTCTAATATCGTCACTAACCCTCATATATCATCATTTTTATGATTAAAACAACATATATCCCTAAAATCCCAATTTAGACAAAATCATAGGGCAAATTGGATTTCATACGTACCCCTTCTCGATTCTACAACTAATTATTGATTTTAGTAGCACTTCCTCTAGGTAGACAGTTCCAAACACCTCCAATCAAGAATCCAACTTGAGTTCCTTAGCCCACAGAACTCGAGTTCTTACCTGAAACTCGAGTGTATAAGATATTCTATAGCAACTTTTTCTCAAATTGTAAAATGCACTTGTTAACAAATTTGATTCAATCAGACTTTGTCATTTTCTTACAAAACAACATGTTATCACTTTGTTATCATCAAAACATGGATTCTAACAATTCAAGAAGAAAATAGTCTAAGAGCTTAAATCGAAGAAGCTCAGATGCAGGATAGGCAAGCACAATCCATCAAAAGTATGATAGAACAGGGAGAGACTCAAAACTATGATCTTTCACCAAGCAGATTAGTCAGGTATAGGAAATGAATATGTGTTCCACCAAAGGCTGATATGAGGTAAAGAATCCTAGATAAAGCATAAAAGAGTCGATACGCCCTCCACCCAAGAATGATAAAGATGTACCATAATCTGAAGTCCATGTATTGGTGGCTAAGGCTAAAGAGCGATGTAACCAGTGGTAGCAAGATGTCTTAACTATCAAAAGGTAAAAATTGAACACTAAAGGCCACCTGGACTCCTATAAAGCCCTGAGATTCCAGAATAGAAGTAGGAAAATGTTACGATGGATCTTATGGTAGGATTACCCCGAATCAAGAACTATGATACGATTTGGCTAATTGTTGACCACTTTATAAAGTCAACTCACTTTATACCATCATTCTAGTTATTCTCCCAAAAAATTAGCAGAGATATAAATAAGGGAGATAATCAGACTCCATGGAATATTGAAGAGCATTATCTCTAATAGAGATCCTCACTTTACATCAAGATTTTAGAAAGCTCTACATGAAGCTCTTGGTGTAAAGTTGAAATTCAGTATGGCCTATCATCCACAGACAGATGGACAATTAGAACAAACTATACAGATGCTAGAAGATATGTTAAGAGCGTGTATAATGGATTTTAAGGGAAGTTGGGATCATTTTCTCCACGTGATAAGTTCGCCTACAACAACAGCTATCATGTGAACATCCAAATAGCTCCGTATAAAACACTGTATGGAAAGAAGTGCCAATCACCCTCTATTGGACAGAACTATCTGAACGAAGACTATATAGATTGGATCTAGTTAAGCATACCTCAGAGAAAATAAAGATAATTAAGAAGAGACTTCTAGCAGCATAGACTAGACAAAAGAGATATTTTGACAAGAGGATAAGATCTCTAGAATTTGAAGTCAGGGATCATGTATTTCTAAAGGTATCTCTGGTTCTTGGAATTGGTAGAGCAATAAAGAGGAAGAAGCTAAGCCCTTGATATATTAATCCTTTCAAGATATTGACAAAGATTGGACCAGTGGTGTACCGAATAGCCTTGCCCCCGAACCTGAGTAGACTCCATGACGTTTTTTATGTCCTACAATTGAAGAAGTACCAACTAGACCTGGAGCATGTTATCGAGTACGAAGATATCAACGTGCAGGATAACTTCACATATGAGGTTGAGCAGAACAAATCATTGATTAGTAGGAAAGATGGCTCAAACACCAAAGTATACCATTTGTGAAGGTGGTCTGGAAGGGACTATCCCCAAAGGAAGCAACCTGGGAAGCTGAAGAAGACATCAAGAGACATTACTTGGAGTTTATGCCCTAAGACATGTAGCAAACTTCAGGGATAAAATTTCTTTTATGGGGGGGGGGGGGAATTGTAATATCCTAAATGTATTCAAGGGTAGATGTAAATAGAAAGTGTAAATATTGTTCGAAACTACTTTAGGAATTTTACAAGGAACTTAGTTCCAATTCTAAAGGAAAGCACCTAATTCCTTTTCCGAAAGCTAGAAATGATATAGGGCCTAACTTGGACTTAAAAAGAAGAGGAAATGGCATCTAGCAAGAGAGACTAAAGAGAAATAAAAGAACTAATGGAAATTCAATTAATATTGCTATGATCAAGGGAAAAAGAGACAATTGTCATTTAATCTTGAGGTTAAAATTGGAAATCAAAAGGAAAGGATAAGATTTATCTTTGAAAAGCAAGAGTAATCATGAAGGTTAAAAAAAAGAATCACCTCCCTCATCTCATATAGATAGGGGGCCAAAGAGGGTAAAAGAGGAAGAAAGGATAGTTGGTCAAAGAGTCAAACAAATTTTTCAAGAAGACTTTGGTCAAACAAGAATATATACACATAAGGTCAACTGGTCAACATGTTTTCTTCTTTTTGTGTGGGCAATTTTGGTCAAGACACCAAATGAAAGAGAGAGAGAGAGAATGTAATGAAAGCAATTGCATACCTATTGACTCAAGCTATAAAGGAAAAGAAGAGAAGAAAGAAAAGTCAATCGGTCTTCATACTTGATCAACTTGAAAAGTAGACTAAAAAGCAAGCTTTCAAGAGGAGCTTAGTCAACAAAACTTCCATCCTCTTGGATTGTGAATTTTGGTCAAGGATAAGTAAAGAGAAGGAATGAAGATTTCTCCAACTTAACCGAACTATCCTTGGGTTAATTAACTTGGTAACTTTTCAAGAAGCCACAAAATTAGGACACATCACCACAATCCCAGCTCATCTAAAATTTTGGCCAAGTGTTATGGGAAGAAAGGATTAATGAATTAAACTAATCACTCTTCCATTTTCTCTCTAAATTGATGGCCAAAAAGAAGAAAAGGAAATGAAAGAGGAAAAGGAAAGAGAAAGGAGCATTTAGAGAAACAAGAAGCAAGATAAGATGATCTTGCTTGATTTTCACCCCTTCAATGACCTTTCTAGCTCATGAAGCCTTCATAAATGTTGTTCTCCTCACTTAGAGCTTCCTTTCTATTGTTTTTGTTTCTCAAGAGGAAAATTTTTGAGCTGTCACAAAAGTACCAAACTTGGAGAAACAAAGAACAAGCCCTAGAAAGTGAAAGAGGTAAGCTTAGGCTTTATTTTGAACTATATATTGTCTTATTTGGTTGATTTTTATAAATTCCTTGGTGCTTCCCTAGTTTTGATCAAAGCATGAGATTAGGGTTTGATGTTGTCTTAAGTATGATCATGATGATTTATGAAGTTTAAAGAGGTTACTAGACTAGTTTAGTGGTGAAATTTGCAAATTTATTCATTATTGTGCCATATTTTTAATTGACCAAATGTTATCCAATAGTCATGAAACTTTCCAAAATAAAATTAGACATGATAAGCTATATAATATGTGACATTTGGAATAGTACATTGGGAGATATGACCTGTTGAATATAGACTTTAAATCTAGAATGATATTTATGGCAGTGAAGATTGATTGGAGTTTCTAAAACATTGTACCTGTAATTGATAGTAAGGGGTATTTTTCCCTTAAAATATACTTAAAGAGAGGTTACATATGACTTTAAACAACATTAATTGGAGATTTGTAGAATAAGTTATGATTTTTCAAAGTTAGATGAAAATTCTAGCAGCATAAGCTTGACATGCGAAAATGAGAAAGAAGGAATGAATTGTAAATAAGCTTGAAATCTAAGGGTAGAAATAAGTGCTAGCACTTAGAAGGATTGTAATAAGCTTGAAATCCAAGGGTAGAGATATGTACTAGTACTTGAGTGAATTGTAATAAGATGGATATCCCAAGGTAGAATGTAGTTAGGGTAAATTGTAATAAAGTTGAACTCCAAGGGTAAAAATTAAGCACTTGGGGTTAGTGTAGACACATTAACTATTCATGTGGCATAATGCACTAACCTTAAAGATAACCAACTCAAATATTTTGACTTATCAAAGAACTTGGATAAATAATAACTCGTCTGTTCGTGAATTCTAACTTATAGGATTTGATATTTGCTCGGGACACCCAAGAGACTAGGTATAAGAACAAGACTTGTAAAGGCTACCAGGTAGTAACTTATGTAACACCCATTTCTTATGCCCATTTATTATGCATTGGAAGCATTAACTTTATTATTATGGCTCAGGAGAATCAATAAATAAAGTTCCCAACCAAAGACTTACACCTTTATTCTTGGGGCACTGTTCATTCTATAAAACCATACTTACTAGATTAATTAACTTTATTCACTGGGTTACTATTCACTTTAACTTTTCAATTCTTCCATTCATTGAATCAGAGTTTTCTCTGCTTGTTAATTCCTCTAATTACTTAACTAATGGGCTCGTACTTTATGATTATGCATTCCTAGTTCAATTTTGCCCTTACGAAACAAGTCATCCGTCATGCAGATTATACAATTAATCACTTCTAATGTTATTTTATACATGATGATTAGTGCATAATAATCTTCAATTCTTCATTGCAACTTCTTCACCTGGCATATCGTCTTGTACTCTTCTTATATGCTTATGTGCCTGTATGGTTGGTTGGGGGAGGGAGAGTGAGATTCGAGAGAATCTCAGTAGCAAACTTTGGTAACTATGCCTACAAGATACAAACTTAATGCACGACATGCTTGCTTACATAAAGTCATGCTAGTATAATGACATACTTGTTAGGATCAGCAGGCACAACAGACGAATTTTAAAATTTTACCGATCCTAATCGAGGATCTATCAACGACATTTAAATTGGGTTAGAAAGAACTCGTACCTTTTTAACTTAGGGTTTTCACGATCTCTAGGAGCCAACACGTGAGGTCCGTTCCTTCTACCGGTATCCACATGAATGCTCTCTAACTGAGATTGCGTGCTAGCGCCTCCAAATGTCTCCTAGGGTTTTCCTTGCAGCTCTCAATTCTCATGCGCGTATGAGTCTATCTGCCCCATCAAGTTTATAACCTATGAGGGCTATATTCAAATTTCAAAATTAATCATAATTAATTTCAAAATTAATCAACAATTAATTATCTTGATGAGCTAATTAGATAAATTTAGTTTAAAATAAATATGTCCAACAGTTTTAATTTAACCTATTTATTTAATCCAAATAAAGAGCCATTAGATTTAATTTATCTTCATAAATTAAATCTGAGATACTATATCTCTATCATGTTAGCTATTAAATTTAATATATCTTAATAAATTAAATTTAAAACTAACACAATATAATAATATCATATAATATATATACATATATATATAATATATAAGATACATATTTTGAAAATATATATCTATATAATATTATTAACGAATTTTATATTATATATATATAAATATAAAATTCGTCCACCCTAAATTAAACATTATCTCGTGTTGGTTCATTCTTGTGTGCGACCCTGTAGGCCCATATGAAGTTGGCAGTCGGCCAATAACTGTATTATCCCAAAAGTCACAAGCAGCCTCTAGTAAGACATTACGACTACCCAATTCATATGAGGATCGTTATCACGATGCAACCTGTCATACAACCATGTCACGTCCCTTTTGTCACACGATATATCGATCAAGGATAAGGCATGGATAATGTCATCCTCTTGTTCCTGACCAATACTTTCTCGATTCCTGAGTAGCTTGATAATAGAAATGGAAACCCCTTTCCATTATAGTATGGCCATACATTTCTCAGACTCACTCATCGAGGGGCCCAGTAATATCTCTCTACTAATGTGAGGGACAAATTCCATCTTGATCATTCATATTCCTCTGTATGAAAAACCACCAAGCCCGATCATAGCCTTTATCATCACTCGGTCAAAAGTGACTTTTGACTAGTTCAAAGCTTAGCAACTCTCATGTAGGAATCCATGATGACCTCAGGTCTAAGGGCATTGTGACGTGGTTATACATGAGAAAAACTTATGACTTGATCCATGTAGCTTTCTCATAGTGGGTCGGTCCAGAACCTTGTACTCTTACAAGTGCCTAAGACTTTGATTCATATCTCCATATCTTATCAAAGTCATACTGGTCTTGTTTTATCTCTACTCCCACATAGATGATCGACCAGGGACATTTTAGGACAATCTTCATGAATTATCCAAGGATACAATTATCACAGTTAACATGCAAATAATATGATAACAGAATGGAGAAATTTCATTAAAATAATAATGTTCAAAGTACAATGATTGGCCCTTAGGGCACAATTTCCAACATCCTCCCACTTGCCCTAGGTACAATCATTAACTTGCCTAATTCCCATTGCCCTAACATGACGCTGATGCTTTGCCTATGCAAGTGGCTTAGTAAGAGGATCAACAACATTATTTTCTCCTGCTACTTTGCATATCTTTATATCACCTCTATCATTGATTTCTCTAATAAGATGAAATCGCTTGAGTATATGCTTGGTCCTTTGACCTAATCTGCCAGTTTTGCTGACCAACTTTGAAAATTCATAACTAATTCTAGAAAAATACAAATGGTCTTTTTCAAAGCCCTATGTAACCCTTATTAAGTCCACTTTAAGGAAAAAATATCGCCCTTTGCCATTTTCATGTACAAAAACCCAAACTTCACAATTGATCCTCACTACCACAAATGTCTTTCCAGAATTAATGCTTAACTTCATCAAATCATAACGTTTTGTATACTTATCCAATTGCCACAAATTACCCATCAAATTAAAGATCAATACTTCTACTTAAATTATGGAAACTATCATGGCCATCAGATAAAGTTTAATCATTTAAAAACTGCCATAGGACAATTTTCAAATTCAATGCACTACTTTCAAAAATCATAACTCACTGCCTATTTATCCAAATTTCGTATTCTTTATATCAAATTAAATTTTGGGATGTCTTCTTTGAATCTACAAATTTTCATGAGCATTTGACTTCATTTGTTTAGTGAAAAACACGTCACAACCTTACTTCCTCAAATCTAGCAGTGTTGAGCTTAGTGTCTTAAAGTTCCAATTTTAAGGTTTTTTATCTAGGCTTTCTAAACTTGGGACCAAGGGCTATTCCCACACAATTTTTCATGTGGAATCCAATGGAACCCCCAAAAGTCCCAAAATCAAACACCTACCCTTAGTTCTACCTTCTGGATGAAAATGGTCTCTTATGACCAAAAATCACAAGTTTCAAGTTTTAATCACTTATCTTCCTTTAAATCATCATTTGGCACAAAGTAAAACCATTTACAAGACCAAACCATTAAAAACCCTAAAAATACCCCTTTCAACGAAAAAGATAGGGCAGCAACAACCAACCACAAAACTCAACCAAACCACACAATACATAGCTCAAAATGAAGCTCTTACCTTCTTCCTTGTTCTTTAACTTTCTCCAACTTATGTCCTCTTTCAATTTCTAATGTTTTTAACCATTTTTCTGCCCATTTAATCAAGTTGGATGAAATATCTAAGGGAATGGAGGGTTGAGATTGCTTTTTCCATCTTGATGAAATGGATAAATCTCATGCAATTCTTACTTTCCAAGACGGAACCTCAAGTTGACACTTGTCAAAAGCTTTAATCTTTTCTCATAATTACTCTTACTTTTTTCAAGAACAAATCCTAGCCCTTAATCTTGGGTTCCAATTTTAACCTCAAGATCCAATCGCAAACGTCTCTTTCACCCTTGATTATGGCAATATTTACTAAGTTGCCATTATTTCTTTTATGTCATTTTATTTCTCTTCCTTCTTTCTTCCAAGACGCCTTACTTCTTCTTTTTGGATCCAAATTAGGCTTTATAGCATTTTTGCCTTTAGATAAAGGAATTGGGTATTTTCCTTTAGCTATTTGAACCAAATCCCACACTTTATCTTTCCCAAATTAGTCCCTAAAAGTCATTCTATCTCTCTAACATTCTTGGGACTCTTACTAATTGGGGCTTAGCAGTTTGCCTGAGTTAGGCTTAATCTCAAGTTTCTGGTATAAATATTTGGGATATTACAACTTTCCCCTCACATATTATATATTATGTTACATGCCTATTTTACCATTGTGAATACTTGTGTTGTGAACACGAAACGAGCAGTAAGACCTATTAAGCATTAAGCACTACTACAAAAAAATGCTTTTAAAGTCCCTTTTTTAGTCCTTTTAATGTCTAAAAATAAGGGAATGGCTATATGAGCGATGTAGTAAATAATGACAATAACGTTCGTAAAAAAAAGGACATCTAAAGTTTTGTTTTTAATTTAGACTTCCCAAATTCAATTAGAGAAGTCAAAGTGTGACTTTAGATGTTTCTATTTGATTTTGGGATGTCTAAATTATTTTTTTTTAATTTATACGTCCCTTTATGCGGGAGGGGCCTCGAAGGTAGATCCAATTAAAGAGAAGGGAGGAGCATCTGAAGAGGGGAAGAAGATGGACTTCTTTAAGGCATAATTAAAAATTTAAATGATGCATGAGAGGGGGATACTCTAGAATGAACTAAGGTGGCGAATGAACTGAAGGCGATAGAACTAGCCAAGATTAATCCATTAAATCTACTCTACTTATTTCATCAGAGGAAGGAGAAGGAGAAGGATATGATGCAAAGAAATGAAATAAAACTAAATAATTTTATTGAGAATTAAACATAAGCAGTTACAGAAGGAAGGGGGTAACTACATCTGGACCCTCAGAGTCTCTCCCTCCAGAGTCTCTCTCTCAAACTGAACCTGCCTCAGAAGTGAGACTGAATTCATTTAAATAGATAGACGAGTTACTGTTTGAATAGTGTTTGACTATTGACCTGTTAGTGACTAGCACTGTTTGAACAGTTTTTGTTAACACTATTTGTACAGTATTGCTGACACTACAGTGCTACTGGACAAGTGTGATGTTACAGTACTTGTTTCCATAATTACAATAAAAACTTAAAAATAATGCTAAGTCTTTGGAGGTATTTAGTCTTCGTCCAAAACTACAACAAATTCTTCATCATCACCTTCTTGATTGTCTGAGGCTGATAAAGAAATTGGTTGACTTGTCAAAGCTATTTGATCTTGCTGTTGTAGGATTTGCAACATTGAGTTGAGTTGGTTGATAAGGTTGGTCTTGTTCATGGTTACCGCTAGGATAGATTGGATCCTTGACCTCTGATTTATGAATTTACTTTGCTCCATCATATAGAGATCTTGAGGATTTTCTTTGAATCATTTTTCAACTACTCTTTCTTCAATCGTACTAATGTCAAATTTTGCCCACCACCTTATAGAAGGAAGTCTCTGTAATGTTGATAAGAGTACTGATCCCTGGTTTGTTTGAGAAAATCTATAATTCCAAACAAAAATCTAGGATACAGATAATTTTGAAAATAGTAAAGATCAATTGGAAAAAGATCCTCACTAATGTTAAATTTTTGATTAAATAACTCAAAGGCTTGTACAACCATTGGCGGGAGGATTTCTAAAATTGGACCAAAGAATTCCCACCAATAGAAAAACCATTGAGGTAAGTCGTACTTGGTTTTTGTTTTAAAATAAATGAACCAAGTATGTGGAAAAAGTTCATTTTAATCCTGAAAGACATTAGACCATGCATTTACATAGTCCCGGTAGTTATATCCTCTAGGTTCATATTCTATTTCCCAAAATTTTGGTTTATATAAATCTTGTCCCTACTGGGAAGGGGTGAGAACTTTCAAAATTTGGAGAGTAGAATGAGTAATCATATGTCCAATCTTCTTGTCCATTTTTCTTTTAATTTCAATGGACTGAGAATGAACCAAAATTAGCTCATAATATTCTCGTGTTTTTCTCAAATTTGTAGGCCTAAAATGAAATCCCAAAGTGAAAACATTAAAAGCTACTTGGTTTGGATTTTGGTGGAAAAATTTTGGTTCCACCTGGAGAATATGTTTTGCATAGCTTTCTTTGTGGAAATAAGGCGTATGCATGTTTGCTTGTGTTGGGCTTGACTGACAATTGCTTTGGATGAAGATGCTGCAGTTGTTAGTTCTTTTTGAGTTGGAGGAGTAAAGGGTTTTGGTTGAATTTGTAACATGGAAGGTGCCCGGTTCACCTATCTTACTCCTGTTTAGTCAAAATTCCTTGGGAAATTGGTACAAGAGCATTGTTTTTCCCCTTTTTTAGTACATGTTCCCAAGTTTGGTCTGGGAGCTACTTCTGTGCGTAAGCCTGTGCATAAGACTCTAGAGTCTTTTTTGTGGAAGCCGCTTCTATTTGAGGTTTCTAGATTAATGATCTAGATGGAGTGAATGACTCCATTTGAGATTGCTTCTTCTGTTGTTAGGATCCTTGAGTTTTGGATCCAAATTGTCGCCGAAGTTGTTGCATAACTGCTTCCAATTGTTCACTTGAGTTTTGACTTTGGGCATCTTGCATAACACCCTATTGTTTATCACTTCGTTTATCGTTAGGATCTTTCTTTTTCCTGGGCATTTTGTTTGTTTGGTGGTTTTCACTCATATCTACTACCTACCCTGTAAAAACTCTCGGGTAAGAAAGTCTCGTAAGGAGTTTGAAGTGCTTTTGATAAATGCAATGTCAAATCAAAAACACTTAAAATGACTTGCCATCACACAAAAAACTATTTAGATGCAAGATTTTTAACATCTTTTTGCAAAACATCTTTTGCTGATTTGAAATCAATGTGAACTAAAAACCTTTGGTTTAAAAGATTAGATTGAGATTTGGAAATGCATAAAAAAATTGCCAAAATTTCTTTTTTAATTGTGGAATAATTATGATATGCAGTATTCCAATGTTTAGATGTAACAGATACAATTTTCTCTTTGTCGTCTATACGTTGTTTGAGAATGACACCATAACCAATGTCAGAGGCATCAGTTTCAACAATTTTGTAAGTAGAGCGATTAGGAAGAATAAGACAAGGAAGCTCCTTAACCTAAAGTTTGATCTGGTTAATAGTGTTTGAATGAATATCCGTCCAAGGAGGAGGATTCATTTTGAGACACTGGTAAAGCGGTTTAATAAAATTGCTAAGATAAGGAATATACTCAGCAATATAGTTTAAACATCCCAAAAATCGTTGAAGTTGAGGTTTATCAATGATTTGATTGGGAAATTTATCAGCAAACTAAATTTCTTGTTCAATTGGCATTATGGATCCCTGGTAAATCCAATGACCAAGAAATCTAACCTTAGTTTGGAAAAGACTAATTTTAGGCTTAGAAACTACTAAACCATTTGTTTCTGCAACTTTAATAAATTGATAAATATGTTTAAAATGTTGATCTATTGAATGAGAATAAATTAATACATCATCAATATAGACAATGATAAATTGACTATAATCATTGAAGATCTCGTTATTGATCCTCTGGAATTCAGAAGGAGCATTTTTTAAACCAAAAGACATAAAATTCCATTCATATTGGCCAAAAGGCACAGTAAAACAGGTTTTATACTTGTCATTTTTAGAAATTTGAATCTGCCAAAATCCATATTTCATGTCGAATTTTGAAAAGATTTTTGCAGAATACAATCATTTTAGTAGATCATATTTATTTGGAATTAGATGCTTGATCCATTTTAACGCTTGGTTTAAAGGTTTGTAATTGATTACAAGCCTAGGAGCTCCACGTTCTATTTCTATATTTTTATTTACATAAAAAGCAGCACAAGACCAAGGGCTTCTAGATTTGTGAATCAATTTCTTGCTCAGAAGCTCTTGAATTTCCCTTTTACAGGTCTCAAGAAGTTCTGCAGTTATTTGAATTGGTCATGCCTTAGTTGGTATTTGTTTTTCAGAATAACTTGTTTCATAAGGAAAATTAACCATAAGTTTTTTGCGATTCCAAAATGCGTTTGGTAAATCCGAACAAATAGTTTAATGGATTTGTTCAAGACATGTTTGAATTTTTTATTTAATTTGTGTTTGACACAATTGTATTTCTATATGTTTAAAAGAAATATCTTCCTTCAAAAAATTAATTTGTTGTTGTTTTCAAGAAAGAAGATTTAGATCTTTAACTCCGGGTTTGTGAGTATAAGGAAACAGAATTCTTTTACCCAGATGTTGTTTTGAAATTCTATTTTTATCAGTCATATATGGGAATAATAGCCTTGCAAATGGCGTCCCCCCAGAATGATTTGGGTTCCCATATCTTTAACTAATATAAATGGAGTTTGAATCTTTAAACCTTCATTTTCAATAACATTGTTTGAAACTTTGTATTTGATGTCTAGACGTGAGCCATTAATGCCATTAAAGCTTTTGGTTGTTTTTTTAAAATATTTTATAGGAGTAATTCCTTCCCTAAAACAATTAGAATTAGCCCCTGTGTCAAATAAGACAGTTTGTTCCAAAACAAAGTCATTATTAATAAAGATTTTTGCAAGGACATAAAACTTTTGAATTGACATTTTTGAATTTGGGATATAGCAGTTGCATGGATTTCTTGTTGAAGTTTAATAAAACAAATTTTGGTTTTGAGGTTTCTTACCTTGTACTGAAGGTCTTGGATGGTTGTTTGTTTAACAGAGTGTTTGAACTTCTTTAAAACGTCTGTTAAATCATATTTGTTTAAAAGAATAGAAGGCTTAGAGTTTGAAGAACTTGGAGTTTGATTGAAACTTTTGAGTGTGAATCTGAAAGTAGTTATTCTGAAGATCTCAATAACATTCAAAATGAAGATCTTCCAGAAAACTCTTATTCAGGAATTAATGTTATCACGAAAGAACAAGATTTACTTCTTGATATCATTAATAAACTTCTAGATTTCGATAAAGAAGAATATTTGTTTAAAAAGGGACACCTTAAAGAGTGCCTTTAGGCATCCTAAATTCAAATTGGGATGCCTAAAGCTACCCAGTTCCTGTTGGAAATTGTGCCCTAAAGGCCAACATTGTACTTTAAATATTATTAATTTAATGAAATTTCTCCATTCTATTATCATATTATTTGCATGTTAACTGTGATAATTGTATCATTGGATAAATCATAAAGATTGTCCTAAAATGTCCCTGGTCGGTCATCTACACGGGAGTAGAGATGAAACAAGACCAGTATGACTTTGATAAGATATAGAGATACGAATCAAAGTCTTAAGCATTTGTAAGAGTATAAAGTGCTGGACCGACCCACTATGAGAAAGCTACATGGATCAAGTCATAAGTTTTTCTCATGTACAACCACATCACAATGCCCTTTTACTTGAGGTCATCATAGATTCCTACATGAAAGTTGCTAAGTTTTGAACTAGTAAAAAAGTCACTTTTGACCGAGTGATGATAAAGGCTACGATCAAGCTTGGTGGTTTTTCATGCAGAGGAATATGAATGATCAAGATGGAATTTGTCCCTCACATTAGTAGAGAGATATTACTGGGACCCTCGATATGTGAGTCTGAGAAATGTATGGCCATACTACGATAGAAAGGAGTTTCTATTTCTATTGTCAGACTTCTCAAGAATCGAGAAAGTAATGATTAGGAACAAGAGGATGACATTATCCATGCCTCATTCTTGACCGATATATCATGTGAAAAAAGGGGATGTGACATGGTTGTAAGTCAACTTACATTATATTAATGATCCTCATATGAATTGGGTAGTCGTAATGTCTTACTAGAGGCTGCTTGTTACTTGTGGTTTAGTACAGTTATTGGCCCACTGCCTACTTCATATAGGCCTACGGGCTTTGATTAGCGTAATTATAATTTGATATTACATAATTAAGTTGGATTAGAGACCGTTGGATAATTTAAACTTATTCCTCTTCCTACTTTACAATAGGGTTTTCACAAAGTTTATCAAAAATTCATTCCTATCCTGTTCTTAATTTTTAAAGCTCGAATATAATTACCTGTGCATTTAATTTACATTCACATATATTAGAGTGTATAACCAAATCCCCGGCAACTCCCGGGTTCTATACATATATAATCTGAGGGTTTAAAGGTCTCCACTAAGGGATTACATAACCAAAATCGAATATAATATTCACATCTCAAAATATATAGTAATCCCGAGTTCAAAAGTAGATAACCAACTCCCAAACCAAATATACCCCGTAGGGTCCTAATCACTCCGGGTTGCCCGCTTCTCTTTAGCGCCACTAGCCCTCTCTGAAATGTTAGTCATTGGAAAGAATGAGATTCAAGAGAATCCCAGTAGTAATAAATCACTCATATAGTGCACAAACACATAGCATATATGATCATGTTAAGCAGCAACACAACGTATCAGCAGCACAACGTATCTTGGCTCAGGCCACAAATGACAGCACTCACGGCTGTAAACTCTATGCTTTAGCTTTCGCTGCGATCTCTATGTATTCACAATGTATCACTATGCGTCAGCTTTCGCTATAATCTCTATGTATTTACAATGTATCACAATGTATTCTCAATGCATGACAAACATACATATAATGTTTCACACACAGTATAAGAGAAAGAGTCACTACCTTGTTCTTTCCTGACGTTCTTCTGCACCATGGGCTCTCAAGGGCAGCAAATATCAAATCCTATAAACCAAATCAGGGACAACCCATCAATCTCTTTTTGTAGTTTTCTAATTTCGTAATACATTATGTTAGTTATCATTTAGACTCTTTAGGTGGCTATTATAGGTCTAAACATATCCCCAAATGGTTGAGAAAACTACCCTGAAGATACCTTTTTCGGGTAAAGCACACTAATTTTGGGCTGCCTCACTCGAGTGAATAAGGTCTCACTCGAGTGTTGCCCTCACCTGTGCTCGAGTCCCAGCAAGTGTGACACAGAAAGTGTTTGCCCTAAAGCAAACCTCAAAATATTTCTCACACTCACTCGAGCACAAGAAGCTGCACTCGAGCAATGACTACAAGTGCACTCGAGCACCAAGGAGTGAGGCCCAACTAGTGACTACCCGAGAGCAACCATAAACTCCCAGGTCTTAAACTTACTCCCTCACTCGAGCATGCCCATGCTTACTCGAGCGGGATCATATCTCACTCATAAGTCAGGAAGTGTACTCTCGCCCTTCCACTCAAAAACACCACCGAGAAACCAAAGAAAACAGAAATCTACTGATGGACTCGAGTGAGCTCATCCCTTACTCGAGTGACACGCATCAGAAGCCAGAAACGCAGCAACTGGTATGGTTTTCCAAAGTGACCTAAACTGATCTCAATAGGTTCTACACTTGCACCAAAACTCATTCTCACCTAAAATTCCATAAGGAACCTATTGGTAACCTCAAATTATCCAAAATCACACCCCAAATACAATTTATACTTAAATCTCCACATTCCACCCAACCACTCAATCATTAACACTTTCATTTCTTACTTCGAAATCAATACCAACCAACTCAAAATACCACCAGCTACCAATTGAACAGTGATACTCCCTCCAATTCCCACTTTTATTTAATACCAATATTCAAGGAAAAATTCCAGAATTTACAAAACTTAACCAACATTCAAAACACAACCATCAAAATACATCAAATCATTACCTCTTTCACTTGGTAAGATCAAATCTTTGTTTCTCCAACTTTCAGATTTGAGCAAACACCAAATCACCACTTTTCAAAATTCTGAAAACATAGAAGTCAAGCTCTCAACTTCTTGAATAATATTAATGAAGAGTGTTTGAGCATGTGAAGTCATTTAGGGCACCTACCTCAAGTATTCTTCTTTCTCTTTGCTTCCTTGTGCAGCGAAAATGGAGAATAATGAGAGAGAAATGAGATAAGAGAACGATGATCCAACTTCTTTCTTTTCCCTATACACAAGCCGACTTGAAGGAGAGAGGGAAGAGAAAATGAGTTTGAAAATGTTGACTTCATCCATGGTCCTTAAGATGACACTTGTCATGATCCTAGACTCTCCTTTCATCCACACACATGAACTCATTCATACATAATTCTACCTTCTCAATCACTTAATCCTAGCCATTGATCTCAATTACCAAGGAATTTCCTCTACGGTAACTGACTAATCGATCGGTAAATTTACCATTTTACCCCTGATTATCACACTGCTTACTAAACCCTCACTAAGCACATTTTATATCACGTTGCATATCATATACTTTAAAAGTGCTTAATTATCATTAATTACATCACTTTGAAGTTATTAATCCTTGATCCCAATTTAGGATATTACAGGTCGCACACAAGAATGGCCCAACACGAGATAATGTTTAATCTAGGGTGGATGAATTTATATTTATATTTATAGTATAAAAATTCGTTAATAATATTTATATATATATATATATGTATTTTCAAAATATTATATATATATATATATATTATATGATATTATTATATTATGTTAGTTTTAAATTTAATTTAATTAAGATAAATTAGATTTAATAACTAACATGATAGAGATATAATATCTCATATTTAATTTATAAAGATAAATTAAATCTAATGGCTCTTTGTTTGGATTAAATAAATAGGTTAAATTAAAACTGTTTGACAGATTTAATTTAAACTGGATTTATTTAATTAGCTCATCAAGATAATTAATTGTAAATTAATTTCAAAATTAATAAAGATTAATTTTGAAATTCGAATATAGCCCTCATAGGTTATAAACTTGATAGAGCAAATATACTCATAGATAAATGAAATTTTAGAGCCACAAGGGAAACCCTAGGAGACATTGGAGGCGCTAGCACGTAGTCTGTGATGGAGAGCATTCATGTGGATATCGGTAGAGGGAGGGACCTGACGTGTTGGCTCCTAGAGATCGCAATCCCTGAATTGAAAAAGGTACAAATCTTTCTAACTCGGTTTAAATACCGTTTGTAACCCCCACCGTAATTATATCCGAAATACGAGATTAAAATGAAATAGAGACCAATAATAATCAAAACTCATTTACAATCTCACCCTTGAGATAGGGTTTTCTCAAATACGTTTCAAAATCTAATACACCTGGTCTCTTATTCACATTTCGAATACAATTACTTCGCAAAGATAAATCACATTTATTATAAACATCAGAGTACACAATAATAATCCTGGCAAACCCCAAGTTTCATAATAAATCATAGCCTCACAGGGCGCAAACGCCCTTTTACAAATTCTCATACGGGGATTACACAATATTCTTTCAAATACATATCCAAATATACATTCCCATATTTAAATCCAAATACAAATATCAAATATAGAATACTTGCCAACTATGATAACCAACTACCAACTCTACATCCCGGAGGAATCCTTGCCGCCCTTGATTACTTACTCCCTCCTTGAGTCACTTGTCCTATCTAAAATGTTGGTAGGGAGGGTGAGATTCTAGAGTATTTCATTAGGAAACAAATACCAGTATGCATGCAAGATAAGTGTTTAATGCATGACATGCTTGCAATACATAACTTATGTCCACACAATGACATATCTGCGTGCTCAATGTTTCAACAACATACTCATCGTCATAGCATAAATAGAAACAGAGCTACAATCATTCATATATGTTTCACATAATCAAGTAAAGCAATACATGTATCAATACAACAACACAAATATCAAATACATGCAGAAAAGGTAAGTTCCCTACCCTTGTTCTTTCCACGTATGCTCCAGCATCGGCTACTCACGATTAAGGCGAATATCAAACCCTATAACCAAAGCATGGACATAGGGTTATTCTCTATTCCAAAACTTTACTTTCATATCACTTAAGGTTGGTTATCATTCACACCCTTTAGGTAGCTATAATAAGCTCAATGAAAGCCTAAAGGATTGGGAAGTACTAGGTTGGAAATCACCTTTCAAAATCACAAAATACTAAAAAATGGGGGTTGGCTGCAGCCAAAACGTGCACGGAAACTTTTGCGCTGCAGTCAAGATTTTTTGTTGCAGCCAAGGCAACTTCAAAAATTTATAATTAATTCCAGAAAAATCGAAACGAGGTGATCCCAGAGCCAAATGAAAGATATTTAAGTCCTCTTCATAGGAAAAATATGAATCAAGGCTGTCCATAACCACAAAAATACAGAATTACACAAATATCCACATTGCTCTGAATCAAGCCCAGTTTCAACCTCAAACTTTAGACAACTATAACTCCCAGCTCACAAAACAAAATGATACAATTTATATGTCCATTTTGAAGCTTGGGATGTGAAATTCAAGACTGGAAAGTTTTCGAATTTTATGACATCATTTGCCTATTCAAAACGGCAACACAAATAGACTGCCTAGGACATACTTCCTATGGACAACATTTCCAATTTTGCAACCAATGTGTCCAATCCAATCCAAACCAATTCCAATGACTAAATACAACAACATGACACCATTTCAACATAAAACACAACCCAATTCATCCAATCCAAAATCACAAGAAAATCAAGGCGAAATTCGAAATTCACAAAGCTCATCCACAAATCATAAAACTTAGATCAAAAGGCTTCAAATACTCACCTCTTCCTCTTTCCCAAACCAATTCTTTGATTCTTCATCTTTCCAAATTCTCACAAGCTCTCAAACACCTTCTTTCACAAATCTAAAACCATAGAGATGAATCTCTCATCAATATGAACAACATTAAAGAAGGGTATTTGAGCATTAGAGAACCACAAACCAACCAAAACTCACCTATTTCTTTTCTCTCTCTACCTTCAAGCTTGGCGTCCATGGGAGCTGAAATGAAAGAGAAAGGGATCAGATTTTGGGGTGCAAATGGCCCCTTGGATGTCCAAATACAGAGGAGAGGAGAGAGGGAATGTGTTGACAATTTGACCAAGATCCAAGGGTCCAAAACTTGCCAAGTGTCAACATCTTATTCCATCTTCCATGAGCTCACATACACACACATACACTTGATTCCACCCCTTAATCTCTACACAAATCAATCCTAACCATTGATCTTGAAGTTACCAATGAGTTTCCTCTTGGGTAACTGACCAATTGGTCGGTAACTTTACTGTTTTCCCCCTGATTATGACAATTCTTTTTGAATCACCACAAAACTCATCTTATCTTTTTATTTAACCACCTTATGCGCCCTCCCTTTATTTTAAGTCAATTTAGATATTAATCCATAATTGAACTTAAATACAGGATTTTGGCGTTTCTCATAACACATACAAATCACATTCGAGTGCCAAATCACATCATACTCTCCAAAAGGGTTTATCTATCAATAATCACCTCCACTTTTGGAGTCATTAACCATTAATCACAATTTGGGATCTTGCTAAACCGGGGCTTAGCAATCCACTTAACCAAGTTGGAATAAACAACTCAACCTACTCCTATTTTGAATTATACAAAGCTTAATTAATCAACTCCTAGCTCAACCACCAAGTTTATTCACTTGGCATAAAACAATCTAAATCATAACTACACACTTAACCAAGCCATATAATTATGAAATAGAAAGAGAGCTTAAAGGAATTCCATTGAAGTTTAGAAGCTCAAACCATTACCTAACTCAAGGAAATCACCAACACTTTAGCTACTCATAGAATAAGAAGATGAAGCTTGAAGGAAGGATGAATAATCGGCCTTGGATGTAGAACCCTTCACACCTTGCTTTTCTTCTTTATTTTCACTGCTCACCTCTTGCTCTTCACAGCTGTAGTACTCTCCTTCTATCTTCATTCCATCGTGTCCCCTTTTTCTCCCTTTTACACTAGGTCTTTGTTTTTTTCCTTCATAGCCGCCAAATCTTCATTTGGATCCTAGCTGCAATACGGTCCAACCCATCTTTTTTTAATTCTTTCTTTTATTCATTTCTCTCTAGGTTAAATAAGTAAGTTGTGCCACAGCATCATCTATAAAATTATATTCTTAAAGTTAATATATTTTACTCACAATTAAAGAATAATGGGAATAACAAATATTAATTAAAAATATAACAATTTAGCCACTTTAATTCATAAATTATTCTTTCACTAAAATATCACTTTAACACTTGATTATGCCCAAAGTATTTAATTAAGTACCACAAAAGCCTAAGATTAATTAATAAAAATATATAAATATTGAGCTCTATCAATTCCCCCACACTTAAGCTTTTACACTCCTAAGCAAAACATTAAACTCAACACTAGGCAAATAGGGATGAAAGTTGAAAGAATAGGCAGGACCAAGCTTCAAGAATCACACTTAGTCAAATAACGAGGTATCCTCCTATCCAAATCCAATGAACATTCCAAAATTTGAAGTAGCTAAAGCAATGCAAAGTTTAATTACAATGAGCTTAATTGGAAACCTTAACTAGGATAAGTGTTTACACTCTTCTCTCGTATAAGTAGTTTTTCACTCACATCCACTTTAACCACACTCTACCATAGGCTTGTAGTATTTCTAGGCTCTCCACTACTTGTAATAATGGCATAAATAAATCCAAAGGACTTTGTAGGGTTGTAATGTTAAATAGGCCAAATGATGGAAAATGTACCAAACTCTATGCTTGCACAAAATAATTTGCTAGATCACTTGACACTATAGAACTAACTTAATTCACATATTTTACCATTGTGACTTTATTTCTTTCTTTGAATTTTTCTTTTTTCTTTTTTGTATTCAAACTTTTTCTCTTCTTTTTTCTTCTTTTCTATTCTCTTTCTTTGAATTTTCACATGGCATTTTTTTTCTTTTCTAATATATAATAGTACTCTTTTTTTCAATAGTGCTAAAAGAACTTACAAAGGATGCAAACATAGTATTTGTATAATGAAATAGAAACGATAGTGAAGGGATCAAGGGGGTAAACAAAGGCAAATGATGAATGGTTTGTGTTTAGGTTAGAAGGTTTAGAAATGAATGCCAATATCATCTCTATCCATACCATTGTAAAATGTAGCCTCAAGCAAGAAACAAAACAAGTTCTAGAGAGCAATAATCTAAGTGGATAAATCACACAAAGAAATGAACAATTAGGCCCAAAACACCTTCCAACTAGGCTTTTTGTTCCCTAACAAACTCATCAAAATTAAACCATACATCATTAAAACACTTGAATTTTGTTGCAATTCACTAATTCAAAGCAAGGTTCAATCATGAATCCAACTAAGAGTAATTGAGATACTTGATCACTAAAGGCTTCAAAAATCTCAGCGAATTGGACCAAAAACAATAGAAGACACAAGTAGGAGATAGAGGCATATGATATCACAGTGAAATCCATCATGAGAATAAACACACTCCCCCACACTCAATCCTTATATTGTCCTCAATGTAATGCACAAAAACAAAGAACCTAGACACACTTATCTCTTGGGTGAAGTGAATGTTGTGAAGTCCAATTCAAGATTGAAGCACAACACATCATTGTCACATGGAGAGAGAGAAGACAAGACATAAGTGGAAATAGTTTTCAAAAATTAGGCATGAGGATAAGAGAAAAGAGTAGTGTAGGATAAGACTAAGCACAAGAGTATGATTCAAAATGAAGTTTATTCAATTGAAAAATGCAATAAAAAAAATACTTTTGACTACTGATAAGTCCCTCCGCCATACTTGTTCAATAGCATATATCATCAAATAAAACAAGGAACAAGGTAAGGAAAGAGACTACCGTGTGCATTATGGTGGTTGATGACTAGCATGGTAATGCTTCAACAAGTGACCATTCACTTGAAACTTTGCACCACTTGTAAGATCTTCGAGCTCGATTAACCCAAATCTATACACCTTGACCACTTTGTAGGGACCTTGCCATTTGGTTTTAAGCTTCCCATTTTTGAGCTTGAATCTTGCCTTGAACATAAGTACTTACTCTCCTTCATGAAAATGCTTCCGTAAGATGCCTTGATCATGAATCAATTTGGATTTTTCCTTGTAGATACGGGAACTTTCATATGCATCCAACCACAACTCTTTAAGCTCTTGTATCTCAAGCATCCTTTCCTCAGCAAAACCTTGAAGATCTATATTACAAGTCTTCACAGCCCAGTAAGCTCTATGCTCTAGCTCAACAGGTAGATGGCAGCCCTTACCAAAGACTAACTAGAAAGGAGACATGCTAACGGGAGTTTTAAAAGCTGTATGATATGCCCAAAGAGCATCATCCAACCGGAGACTCCAATCTTTCCTACTTGGCTTGACAATTCTCTCTAAGATATACTTAATTTCCCTATTAGACACCTCAGCTTGCCCATTTGTCTGTAGATAGTATGGGGTAGAAGTCTTGTGGAGAACACCATATTTGGATAGCAAGTTGTCCATCAATTTGTTGCAAAAATGTGAGCCACGATCACTCACAATTGCTCTTGGCACACCAAACCTACAAAAGATATGAGTACGTAGGAATTTAATAACAGTCGTGGTATTATCCTTCCTTGTAGGAATGACCTCAATCCACCTTGAAAGGTAATCAACAGCCAACAAAATGTACAAATATCCATGAGATGCAGGAAATAGACCCATAAAATCATTGCCCCAAACATCAAAAACTTGATAAAACAACATGGGCTGCTGTGGCATTTCATTATTTCTAGATAACCCCCCAAAGTGACCACCCCATAACAAAGAATGACAAGATGTTATAACAGAAGAAATTTCATCATCCGACATACATCTCCTAATGACTTGGTCACTACAATGCTGCCACAAGTAAGGAGGATCCCACAAATAGTATTGAGCTTCATGTTTTAGCTTTTATTTCTGAAAATGAGACAAAGAATTAGGTAACACTCCAGCAGTAAGATAATTCATAATATGAGCAAACCATGGGTCATGAAGTGTAATAGCAAGGAGATGGCCATCAGGAAAACCATCACAAGTAACTCCAGCATCAACTACTCCCTATGTAGCAAGCAGCAAGCGACTTAGATGATTAGCAACAAGATTTTCTGTACCTGCCTTATCCCTAAATTCTTTGTTAAATTCTTGAAGTAGTAGTATCCACCTTAGCAATCGAGGCTTAGTATGAGTCTTCCTAGATAAGAACTTGATAACAGAATGATCAAAATAGATAATCACTTTAGAATTCACTAGATAAGACCTAAACTTCTCAAGTATAAAAACAATGGAAAAGAGCTCTTTCTCAGTTGTAGTGTAATTGATTTGAGCCTTATCCAATGTCTTAGAAGTATAAGCATAACACAAGAGGTCTTACCAATTTTCTGACCTAGAACTACACCAACAGCACTATTGGAAGCATCACAATAAAGCTCAAAATCAAGATCCCAATTAGGAGCAATGAGTATAGGTAGAGAAATGAGTCTAGACTTAATTTCATCAAAAGCCAATTTGCATGCATAATCAAAGATGAAATCCATATCTTTTTGGACAAGCTTAGATAAGGGACAAGCTATTTTACTAAAATCCTTAATGAATCTTCTATTAAATCCAACATGCCTCAAGAAAGATCTAAGTTCTCTTAAGTTAGAGGGATAAGGAAGAGATGAAATTATTTCAATTTTAGATTTGTCAACTTCTATACCCCTCTTACTTATCAAGTGGCCTAAGACTATTCCTTGATCCACCATAAAGTAGCATTTCTTAAAATTTAGCACAAGGTTCTTTTACACACACTTTTCTAGTGCTCTCTCCAAATTCAGCAAACATTCTTCAAAAGAATTCCCATATATAGAAAAATCATCCATGAATACCTCAATACCTTGTTCAAGTAAGTCACTAAAGATGGAGAGCATGCATCTTTGAAATGTCCCAGGAGCGTTGCACAACCCAAAAGGCATCCTTCGGTATGCAAACGTCCCAAATGGAATGTAAATATTGTCTTTTCTTGATCCTCCGGTGTAATAGGAACCTAAAAATAACCAGAAAAAAACATCAAGGAAACAATAATGTGATTTACATGCCAATCTTTCTAACATCTGATCTATAGAGGGGAGGGGAAAGTGGTCCTTTCTAGTTGCTTCATTCAACTTCCCAAAGTCTATACAAACTCTCCAAGAGCTTTGGACTCTTGTTGGAATGAGTTTATTCTTCTCATTTCACACAACTATTATTCCACTCTTTTTTGGAACAACTTGGACCGGACTGACCTACTCGCTATCTGAAATAGGATAAATGATCCATACACTCAAGAGTTTAGTGACCTCCTTCTTAACTACATCTAAGATGAGAGGGTTGAGTCTACATTGGGGCTGTCTCACAGGTTTAGAACCCTCATTCAAAATTATTTTGTGGGTGCATACAGTTGGGTTAATACATGGAATATCACTTAAAGTCCACCCTATTGCCCTCTTGTGTTTCTTTAACACATGGAGTAAACTCAACTCCTCAAATGTACTTAAGGAACTAAAGATAATAACAGGTAATTGATCATGTTCAGTAAGAAAAGCTTACTTCAAGTTAGGGGGAAGGGGTTTTAGATCAAGTTTAGGGGGCTGCACAATTAAAGGTATAAGTTCTTTCAATTTAAGTGCACCAAGAAACTTTCCTTTCTTATGAGAATCTCCAATAATTGTTGGATTGAAGGTATGTCCCTTTTGTTCAGCTGTGGATTGAGATTGTAGCTCATTCACAAAGTAACCTTGACTACCACCTACATCATTGAAAGAGTGAAATATATGAGAGGTAGCATCATGAAATGGTATGCAACAGTTTAGTAATTGATTAGAACTGAGTTTCTCCCTTGTTACAGTCTTGACATGTGGTTGACCATTATGTCCAGAATTTTCAACAAAGAAATTTATGGCTTTTGACCTACTAAGTTCATCACCAAAAGGAGAATGTAAGTATTTCAATAATTAGAAAGAAGTGAGGTTACCCATACAATCATCCTTGAGGTTAGGAGAAGTCTGAAACTTGTAAGATGAAGGAATATGAAGCTTAAAACCATGAATTGCAATTGTGCCATCAGTAGCTTATTGATTTGTTTCCTCATGTTCAACAATGACTCTATTTATGTCCATAGGAGAATATTCAACGCTAATGGATGTAGCTTCACTTCCAAAAGTGGAATCCACTTCACTAACATTATCAAATTCTGCAAAGCTATACAAAACTCTTTCCCTACACCATGATAACTATCAAATGAAGATATAGTACTACCAAATTTAGAAAAATCAAAAATAAAAGGATTGGAAGTGGAAAGTGAGCTATCAATTGACATGCAATCAATACTACACATCATCATCACAATCAATAGAAGGAGAAGAATTTGAACCAATGGTAGCACATACATCATCATGACAATCATTTTTCACACATAATGAGAAAGCAAACTCATCAATTGCCTCTTCCAAGGCCAAATCAATCAAATTCAAGCCAAGAAGGGAGTAGTCCTCAAATGGGTGATTCATAGCTTCATAAACATTGAACCGAATCACATGATCACCTACTTCCATAGCTATATATCCATCCTTCATGCTAATGATAGTATTAGTTGTTCCCATGAAAGGCCTAGCCAAAATCAATGGTTCCTCAACTGAGACCTCAATGGACATGTCGAGAACATAAAAATTAGTAGGAAATACTAAGTCTTTGACTTTGACTAAGATATCTTCCAATAAACTATGAGGTTTCCTTGTGGTGCGATCGGCTAGTTACAGGATGACACTAGTGGATTTGATGTTTGTGAGGCCAAGTGAGGTGTAAACAGAATAGGGCATGACATTTATAGCGGCTCCTAGATCAAGAAGAGCATTACTAAAAGGCATGGTACCTATAGTGTATGGAACAGTGAATGATCTAAGGTCTTTACACTTAATTGGAAGATGGGGTTTAAACATAGCAGACACACTAGGACTCAACTAAACACACTCATTGGGCTTACACCTACGCCTTTGGGTACACAAATCTTTTAAGAATTTAGCATAAGTAGGCATTCCTTTCAACACATCAAGCAAAGGCAAATTAACTTCAATATTACTGAAAATATCCATGATATCAAGAAATTTCTTTTTATTTGAAACCTTCTTGCTAAGCACATATGAATTAGGAAATGGAATTTCAGAGAGATTTACCTTTTTACCTTCCCCTTTGCTTGAAGAAGAAGAAGTTGAAGGGTCAAGCACCTTGGTATTGTTGGAGTCGACACTCCTTGCTTGCTATCCATATTTGAATTTGGAGAAGAATGCTTTTGTAGAAACTCCTGTTTAGCTATACTCTCAGATTTTCTAATAACAAGGTGAGTGCTTTGATCAGAATCATTACTACTATCAATATCTTCCTCTTGTGGTTGCAATATAACCTCAACCTCTTCATTGTGCCTATCACTAGAATGCATTCCAGATTTGAAACTCTCAACATTTTCTTTAAATTGGAATTGTTTACCCACTTGTTTACTACTTCTCAAGGAAATAGCATGTACATCCTTAGGATTGATCACAGTGTTGGAAGGCAACCCTTGTCCACTTTTAGCTTGTTGCTCATTGAGGCTATCAGACATTTAAGTGACAAAGGAAGTAAGGTTAGCATTCTTAGAATCCAACAACTCCAACTTGTTGAAGATTTTGTCAAACTTAGTCCCAATATCAGAAAATTTAGAATTGGTTTAAGCTCTCTCTTCATCAAATCTCGAGGCCAAGTTACCCATAGAAGATGACACATTGTTCATACACTTGAGAAGTTTAGAGATGTCATCTTTAGTAGCATGGGATTTAGGTGTAGCAACCACTATTTGTTGGGGATTAGATTGGTTTGAAAGTTCTTGATTTGGATTTTGATTTGAAGAACTCCCTTGAAATTGATTCTAGTTCCTCCAACCAAAGTTGGGATGGGACCTCAAACCCTCATTGTATGTGTTAGAGTAGGGATTCCAAGGTCTTTGATTCTGTCCTTGTCTCCCTTGGAAAACAATAGAGACCTCTCCATATTGGTGTGGGCAATTAGGAGCAATATACATGTGAGAGCTACATATGTCACAGCTAGGAGCCACTAGAGCTTGAGAATGTGACCTATAAAGGTTCACATTGTTTAGGTGGGCCATAAGCTTATTGAGGTTAGTTCTCATCTCTGTCATTTGGGATGACAAATTATCATACTCTTTTGAAGATCTGGAAGTATATGAGACCTCATAGACTTGTCTTGAATCCAACCCTTCAAATTGTTGATCATTACTAGCTATCTTCTCAATTAAAGCCCATACTTCTTCAGGAGTAACCAACTGAATAGCACCTCCAGAAGAAGAATCCAAACTCTTCTTATCTTGAGGAAGCAACCTACTATGAAAATATTGCACTAATCGAGCTTCTGGGATTTGATGATGTGGGTACTTTGCTAGGAGTTCTTGAATCGACACCAATACTTATAAAAAGATTTGTGGAGGCCTTGTTTAGCACCGAAGATTTCCTTAGTGAGAGATGTTATCTTTGAAGAAGGGAAGTATCTTTCTGAGAAGGCACTCTTCAAGGTGTCCTAAGAGGCTAGGTATTGGGATTGTGGTGAGGTAGCATCAAGAACCACTCCTTAGCTTTATTTTCCAGTGTAAAATGAAAGACTGTCCTGCACACCTCATCTAGATCAACCCCCATTTGTTTCATAGAGTTGCACACAATGTACATCTTCCTTAAATACTTGTTAGGGTCTTTGCAAGTAAACTATTAAATTTTGGTAAGTGACTCAACAAAGGACCTTTCAGCTTAAAATAAATATTAAATTCAGGACAAGTGAGGAAAGGATCAATAATATCAGTAGAAGATATAAGATCTTTGATAGTTCTACGCTCCCATTGGGTATAGGTATGCCTTCTGGAGGAGGAACTGGATCCATGGCAAGATGGCGATCTACAATGAAGAAAGAGCCAATATGAGAAGAATTATCACAAGTATATGCAACAACTTCAGTGTCAATGACTTGTACAAGCCCTACACTAGATGATTCAGCTTTCTTACCTTTCTTAAGCAACCTAATTGTCTTGGTAATATCTTTATCTAAAGGCACAAGTTCAGTTTTCTGAGATCTAGTCATGCACAATAAAGAGACTCATATAGACACACAAATTACAGCAAAGTAATTGGTCAAATGGTGAATTGAAGAAGGGTTGTATACAGCAAAAATTAGCAACTTACAGGAAACCAAGTTAACTAATCTTTGACAACCAAAAGAGTTAACCAAAACCAATAAAAGTCAAGTGTCTAAAGAGTAAGACCAGTTTCAGCAATAATAAGACAAGTGCAACACAATGTGACCATAGGCAAATAGGAGTTGCAAGGTAAGAATTCACCTTTTAGGAGAACAAGTTGGTATATCAGTAAAGTAGTACCTCAAACCACAAGTATATAAGTAAAGTCACTGGAAGCACAACTTACAGAATGTGATAGCTACTTGAAATCTCAAGTTGCAACCAACAACTTTCCAAGAATGAAGAATGTAAAGTTGCTTACCACAAAATAATAGTAAACCACACAATGGCCACTAAGAACATGATAGCAAAGCAGCAAAATGCAAATTTCTTGTTTTTTTTGTTTCTTTCTAAATGCAAATGGAATGCAAAACAACTATGAACATGAAAATTAACCTAAACCACTACCAAACACTCCAACAACTAACTACCAAGCTAAGACACACTATGACAACCAAAAAGAACACTTAACTACTTAAAATCTTGGCAATCATCCTCACCGGCAACGGTGCCAATTTTGATGAACCCATGTCATGTGAGTTCTCAAAATAAAACTAGGTTTGAAAATATAGCACAGTAGCTCAACTAGGTCGTTCTTGTGAGGAGATTAATTTTCAAGTTTCTAAGTAGAAAAGTGATAAATACCTTAAAGTTATGAGAAATCATTTTGAGAAATTGCATTTTTAAACTAATGAAGTAATATAAGCTAAAGCAATATTTTTGTATTTTTAGGTTTTTAAGACAAAGAAGCAAACGTAATTGAAATTAACATTAACAACAAGATAAATTCAATTAACTAATATAATGATGAAACGGGATTCCCTTGAGTTGAGGTTTTAGTCTTCCTTGCTTGCTAATGATATGAATTCCATAAAGAGTCGAGAGGATGGAACTAAGCTACCACTAGCTCCATACTTGCAATAATTGTAATCCCCTACCTTGATAACTGTAATTAAGATTCAAAAATGCATAATTTAAAGGAATTAGAGACTGACGGATACGTTTTTCTAAAATCTCTTTTCTAAAATTTGTTCAACATGGTCTCAGATTCATCTTCCGAATCTAATTACTCTATGCAGTTCAATCACATTCATACATATCAGAGTGCATAGCCAAATTCCCGGCAACTCCCGGGTTTCATACATGTATAAACTAAAGGTTGTAAGTTCCAACTAGGGGATTATATGACCAACATCAACGTAATATCTACATTTCAAAAATAAACAGTAATCCCAAGTCCAAAACAGATAACCAACAACCTAACAACACATCTCTACAAGATCCTAGCCGCTCCTGGTGGTTCGTTTCTCCTTAGAGCCATTTGCCCTGTCTGAAATGTTAGTCAATGGAAAGAATGAGATTCAAAAGAATCTCTGTAGTAACAAATCACTCATACAGTGTATAAACACATAGCATATATGATCATGTTAAGCAGCATCACAATGTATCATGGCTTTCGCCACAAACAACAGCACTTATGGCTGTAATCTCTATGCGTCAGCTTTCGCTGCGATCTCTATGTATCACAAAGTATCACTATGCGTCAGCTTGCGCTACGAACTCAAAGCATTAAAATGTATTCACAAAGTATTCTCAATGCATGACAAATATACATACATTGTTTCACACACAGTATAAGAGAAAGAGTCACTATATTGTTCTTTCCGATTGTATTCTAGCGGAGGTGGATCACGAACAGGGAAAATATCGAATCCTACAATTCCAAATGCACCATTTAGACACTTCCATAGTGTTCCTTGGGGTTATATGAGTCTATATTGAAAATTTATAAAAATGCCCCTGGGGACCCGGCCCAGGCCCGCCGTACCCGGTCCGATTGCACTTTTCCCGAAATTCTTATCTGGGCTATCCTAACATATTTCCGCCTAAGGAATCTATTTCCGGACTCAGAATTATCAAATTCAATGTGAAATTATAAATTTACCCTTGGCAGCCCTACTTCAAGGGTTTTAGGGGCGTTTTCGTAATTATGCTTTTTCGGCCTTTTTCGAAAAAGTGGCCAACTGTAACCCTACCTAATTTTTGATCCTAAATGCAATGGAACCATCAAATCATTGAAAATCCAACTCTAAGACCCATTTCTAGAGCTGGTCAAAATTTATGAGTTCTCCGGGAAAAATCGGGGTTTTACGATTTCGGCTCCATAAATGCGTTCCTTTCTACTCCTAACCACTTTATTAACCATTACATTAGGTTACAACTAACATTAAGACCCAATTTGGGCAGCATAACCCCTAGGCCATATCATTTCCAAACTTTAAAACCAATGCCAATCCGGCGAAATTTCACCGATTAAATTGCCCACAGCAGCCAGAATAAGCAATATACGAAAGTTTGGAAGTTACCTCAAGCTCCTTCTGGCTTTTCTCAAGAGTGGCTGAAAACCCTAGCCCCTTGAACACCAAATTTGCTTCTCAAACACCTTAAATAACATAGAAGAGAAGCTTAGGAACAAAGTTATACGCATTAGGTACGAATTCACCGAAGAAATCGACCTACCTTGTAAGTTCTCCTCTCTTTCTCTCTCTAAAAGCTCTCAAACTTTCTCTCTCTCTTGGCTGCTGGTTCAGCATGAAAATGAGCTAAGGAGGAAGATGGAAAAATGATTTTATAATATTTTATGTCTTACTTTAATTATTCATTAAAGTAAAATTCCAAAAATCACACTTTATGTACATAAACATAATGTTGTAAGCCCAAATAACATGTGCATAATATTTTCTCTTCTTGGCCCATGATAAAGACGTCCAAGAAGGTCCTTCCATCAGCCCAAATGAGTTTTCCATGTACCTCATAATTTCAAAACTTGCCATCACATTATTTCTTTATTTTCGGACTTAATGAGATTTCTGGCAGATTTTATGCCCTAATTTTGAAAACTCATAACTAATTCCAGAAAAATCGAATTGAAGTGATTCCAAAGCCTATGGAACCCTTATTGAGTCTAGTGTTAAGGAAAAATATAGAATGTTTCTGTATGGAATCACAAAATTCCCAGAATTTCAATCTTTGCATACTGTTCAAGAAAATAATTAATTTCGCTGGGCAAACTTCAAAAATCCATAACTCTTAGCTCAAAATTCAAAATGATACAAATTATATGTCCATTTTGAAGCTTGACATGTGAAATTTAAGACTGGAAAATTTCAGGATTTTTAGACACCATTTTCCTATTTAAAATATCCATACAAATCGGCTGCCCTGTACAGAGTCTTCAACTTTTGCACAATTGTTTCCAATGATTCCAATTTCACAATAAACAATCTCCCCACACAAATTTTCACAAGGAAGCCATTGGAATCATTAAAATATCCAAATTCCCATCACACATTCTCCAAAAGTGTTTATTTAACAATAATTACATCCACTTTTGAAGTCATTAGCCCTTAATCACTTTTTGGGTTATTACAGTAATCATTTAATTCATTCTACCGAAGTAATTAAATGAATACCACCAAATAATTTAGACTCAAGGAGATGAATAATCAACTTCCAATTCTAGCTTGTAACCATTACAAAAGTTCAAAGCATTCAGTTTAGTCATTTACAATCCACTTAACCAAGTTAGAATAAACAACTCAACTTACTCCTATTTTGAATCATACAAAGCTTAATTAATCAACTCCTAGCTCAACCACCAAGTTTATTCACTCAGCATAGAACAATCTAAATCATAACTACACACTTAACCAAGCCATATAATTATGAAATAGAAAGAGAACTTAAAGGAATTCCATTGAAGTTTAGAAGCTCAAACTATTACCCAACTCAAGGAAATCACCAACACTTTAGCTACTCATGGAATAAGAAGATGAAGATTAAAGGATATTTGAATAATCGGCCATTAGGGGTGGAAATAGGCCAGGCGGCCTGTCAAGGGCCTGTAGCCTGGCCTGTGATTGGCCTATTTAAGCCTGACCTGTCAGGCTAAAAGGCCAGGCCAAGGTCAAAACAAAAGCCTGTTTTGCTTAATAGGCTAGGCCAAGGCCTATTGACAAGCCTGTTAGGCTTGTCAGGCCGGCCTGAGCCTGTAAAAATATTTTTTTTAAAAAAAATCAGATAAGGGTTAAAAGATAATTTCGCCTGAGCCTGTAAGTTTTAGCCTGTTTTCGGCCTGTTTAAGGAAGCCTGTTAAGGAGGCCTGTTTTTGGCTTGTGGCCTGTTAGCCTGTTTTGTGTAATACCCCAAATTCTGAGACTTGAGGCTAGAGAATAAGCCTGAGATTAGTGCACTGCTAAGCCCTGATTTAGCAGGACCCTAAATTGTGATTAAGAGATAATGACTCCAAAAGTGGATGTGGTTAGTGATAAATAAACCCTTTTGGAGATTATGGTGTGATTTGGCACCCGATGTGCTTCGTATGTGTTCTGAGCAGCGCCGAAACCCTGTATTTAAGTTCAATTATGGATTAACCTCTAAATTGACTTAAAATAGAGGGGAGGGCGCATTGTGAAAGAAAATGAATGAGAAAATGTGTTTGATGGTGATTCAAGAGGAATTGCCATAATCAGGGGTAAAACAGTAAAGTTACCGACCGATTGGTCAGTTACCGAAGAGGAAACTCATTGGTAACTTCAAGATCAATGGTTGAGATTGAATTGTGTAATAGATCAAGGGGTGGAATCCCATGTGGTGTACTCATGTGAGCTCATGGGAGGTGTGTTGAGATGTTGACACTTGGCAAGTTTTGGGCCCTTGGATCTTGGTCAACATTCAAACTCTTCCCTCTCTCTTTCATAGTTGGTTAACACATGAGAAAAAGGGGAAAAACTGATCTTCACTTCATCATCTTCATCTTTGTCTCTCTCTCTCTCTCTTGTTCTCCATGGCGCCATGCTTAAGGGAAGAAAGAGAAATCAAAAGGTGAGTTTTTGGTTGGCTTAATGTCCTCTAATGCTTAAACACCTTTCTATAAAGTTGTTCATAGTGATGAGAGCTTCATCTCTATGGTTTTAGATTCTTGATTGGAGGTGTTTTGTTGCTTGAGCAAAAGTGGAAAGATGAAGAATCAAGGAATTGGTTTGGGAAAGAGGAAGAGGTGAGCATTTGCTTCCTTTTGATCTAAGTTTTGTGACTTTTGGTTAGGTATGGTGAATTGTGAATTTTGCCCTGATTTTATGGTATTTTCGTGTGGAATGTGAATGGTGGAATTGGATGGTGTTTTATGTTGAAAATGGTGTCATGTTGTGGTATTTAATCATTGGAATTGATTTGAATTGGATTGGATACATTGTGTGCAAAACTGGAAATTCTGTCCAGTGGGAATTCTGTTTGGGCAGTCTTGTTGTGTGGACGTTTTGACTGGGCAAATGATGTCTGAAAATTATGAAACTTTCCAATCTTAAATTTCACATCCCAAGCTTCAAAATGGACATATAATTTGTGCCATTTCGTTTTGGAAACTGAGAGTTATAGCTGTCCAAAGTTTGAGGTCGAAAATGGATTCTGTTTTGGGACAGTCTTGAATGTTTGGGAATTCTGTATTTATGTGGTGATTTCCAGTATTGGACAATATTTTTACTGTGTAGAGGACTTGAATAGCTTTCATTTGGCTTTAGGATCACCTCATTTCGATTTTTGTGGAATTAGTTATGATTTTTGGAATTTCAGCCAAGAAACTGGATTTTCTGGGCCGCGGCCAGCAGATTCTGGGCCGCAGCCCAGTGTTTCTGAGCGTTTCTTAGCAATTTTGGGCCGCAGCCAGTGGATTCTAGGCCGCAGCCCAAATGTTGCTGAGTGTTTCTGGGCAGTTTTGGGCTGCAGCCAGTGGATTTTTGGGCCGCGGCCCACCCCCAAAAATCAGTATTTTACACTTTTAAGGGTGGTTCTTGGTATAGCCTTTCCCAAGCCTTTAGGCATATGTTTAGGCTTTGATTAGCCACCTAAAGGTCATGAATGGTAACAAACTTTAAGTGATATGAAAGTAAGGTTTTGGAATAGAGAATAACCCTATGTCCTTGCTTTGGTTATAGGGTTGATATTCGCCCTGGACGTGGTTTGGTATTCGTTCTGATCGCGAGTAAGCGGAGCTGGAGCATACGTGGAAAGAGAGTAGGGAACTTACCTCCTTGCCTGTATATGATATTATGTTAATGTGTTGATGCATGTTATTGCTTTGCTTGATTATGTGGAACATATATGATGATTGTAGCTCTGTTTCTAGTTATGCTATGGCCATGAGTATGTTGTTGAAACATTGAGCACGCAGATATGTCATTATGTGAGCATGAGATATGTATTGCAAGCATGTCATGCATTAAACACATATCATACATGCATATAGGTATCTGTTTCCTACTGAGATTCTCTAGAATCTCACCCTCCCCTACTAACCTTTCAGACAGGGTAGTAGATCGATGATGGAGCAAGCAGTCAAGGGTCGCTAGGGCTCCCATTGGAGTTTGGTTGTGATAGTTGGTTATCATAAATGGGATTATTTGTATTCGTATTTGGATAAAGGTTGTATATATATTGTGGAATGTATATTTGAATATATATTTGGATGAGAATATTTGATTATGTATTTGAAATGAGTTATTGGATATTTGTATATGTATTTAAGAGGATTTGTGTAATCCCCATTTGAGGAGTTGTATGGGCTAATGTGCCCTATAAAGCTTGAGTTAATAAATGGAAACCGGGATTGCCGGGATTATTATATCGCGTACTCTAATATATTTAAATGTGATTTATCTTCGCATAGTAATTGTATTCGAAATTTGAATATGAGACCAGGTGTATTATATTTCGAAAGGTATTTGTGAAAACCCTATCGTGAAGATGGGATTTTGAAATAGTTTTGTTTCTTATTGGTCTCTATTTCACTTTAAATCGCGTATTTCGGATATAATTACGGCAGGGGGTTACATTTTGCAGTGTGGCCTGTAGGCCTGTCGGTTTGCTTAAAAAAATTTAAAAATTCAAGCCTCCTTAACAGGCTTCAGGCCAGGCTCAGGCCTAAAAATTGGCCTTTAACAGGCCACAGGCCAGGCTCAGGCCAGTTTGTGTCTTAACAGGCCAGGCCTATTAAGGCAAAAGCCTGGCCTGGCCTGGCCTGTTTCCACCCCTATCGGCCATGGATGCAGCAGCCTTCACACCTTGCTTTTCTTCTTTATTTTTGTTAGTCACCTTTTGCTCTTCACAGCTGCAGTACTCTCCTCCCATCTTCATTCCATCGTGTCCCCTTTTTCTCCCTTTCACACTAGGTCTTCATGTTTTTCTTCACAGCCGCCAAACCCTCTCCTCTTTTATTCATTTGGATCCTAGCTGCAATGCGGTCCAGCCCATCTTTTTTTAATTCTTTCTTTTATTCATTTCTCTCTAGGTTAAATAAGTAAGTTGTGCCACATCATCATCTATAAAATTATATTCACAAAGGTAATATTTTTTGCTCACAATTAAAAAAATAATGGGAATAACAAATATTAATTAAAAATATAACAATTTAACCACTTTAATTGATAAATTATTCTTTCACTAAAATATCACTTTAACACTTGATTATGCCCAAAGTATTCAATTAAGTCCGATAAAAGCCTAAGATTAATTAATAAAAATATATAAATATTGAGCTCTATCACAGTTGCGTTCACACTAAATCGTGTTCCATATAAGGCAATTGAAAAGACACCATATGAGATATGAACTGGAAAGAAACCAAGTTTATCTTTTCTCAAGATCTGGGGATGTGAGGTGTATGTTAAGCAACATGCATCTGATAAATTAGCGCCTAGATCCTTAAAGTGCCTTTTCGTGGTGTATCCTAAAGAAACAAAAGGATACTATGTCTACAATCCCACTAATAAAAAGTGTTTGTTATTCAAAATGGTAAGTTTCTAGAAAGAGAGTTTGTCTTTAAAACAACCAGTAGGAGCAAGGTACATCTCGAAGAAGTTTGAGAGTGACAAGATAGTATAGAACCACATATGGAAATTAGAGAAGACTCACAACAAGTTGCTGAGCCTCCTCAAGTAATGCATGGTCCACAAAGATCTGATAGGACACGGCATCAGGCTTAGAGATATGGATTTCTGATTATTAAAGACCATGATGTGTTGCGTATTGAGCAAAATGAGCCAACCACCTATCAAGAAGCCATAATGGGACCACACTCTAAGAAATGGCTAAAGCCATTAAGTCTGAAATGCAATCCATATACGACAATCAGGTATAGACCTTATTCAATCCACTTGAAGGTGTAAAAACCATCGGGTGCAAATGGGTTTTCAAGGAGAAAACTGACATGGACGTCAATGTAAATGTCTTCAACGCAGGACTAGTTGCAAAAGGATTCACTCAAACTCATGGTGTGGACTATGATGAAACCATTTCCCCAGTTGCAATGGCCAAATCAATCAGAATCCTTCTTGACATTGCATCATATTATGACTATGAAATATGGTATATGGATGTCAAAACAGCTTTCCTTAATAGAAAGCTCCTTGAGGATGTGTACATGACATAATCTGAAGGTTTTATGAGTCTAGAGGACTCTGGTAAAGTTTGCAAGCTTCAAAGATCCATTATGAATTGAAACAAGCATCTCAGAGCTGGAATCATCATTTTGATGAAGTAGTCAAAGAGTTTGGATTTATTCAAAATATCAATAAACCTTGTGTTTACAAGAAGGTTAGTAGGAGGACAATTGTATTTCTAGTGCTTTATATAGATGACATCCTACTAATTGGAAACGACATTCCTACCTTATAGAGTATTAAGTCTTGGTTAGGAAAGTCTTTTTCAATGAAAGACTTAGGTGAAGCCACCTATATCCTAGGGATTAGGATTTGTAGGGATAGATCCAAAAGACTAATAGCCCTAAGTAAGAGCACATATATAGACAAGATACTGCATAGGTTCAGTATGCAGGATTCAAAAAGGGGTTACATGCCCATGTCTCATGGCATCCATCTTAGCAAGGATTTGTGTCCTAGTACACCTGATCAGCGAGATCGTATGAGTAAGGTTCCATATGCCTCGGCCATTGGATCTATCATGTATACAATGTTATGTACTTAACCGGATATCTCATTTGCCTTAAGTATGACCAACAGATATCAACAAGATCCTGGTGAGGGTCATTGGACTACCATCAAGAATATCCTAAAGTACTTAAGAAGGACTAAGGATTTATTTTTTGTCTATGGTGGATTGGATGATAAACTCTGTGTAACCGGTTACACAGATGCAAGTTTCCAAACTGACCAAGATGACCTTAAATCACAATCTAGATACGTATTCCTCCTTAATAGTGGAGCAGTAAGCTGGAAGAGCTCCAAGCAAAGTACTGTAGCAGATTCTGTAACAGAAGCTGAGTATATAGCAGCATCGGATGCAGCTAAAGAAGCTATTTGGATCAGAAAGTTCATTATTGAACTAGGGGTGGTGCCTACCATCTCAAATCCAATAGATTTGTTCTGTGACAATAGCAGTGATATTGCATAGGCCAAGAAGCCTAGGTCACATCAAAGGACCAAGCATATACTCAGGCGATTTCATCTAATTAGAGAAATTAATTATAGAGGTGATATAAAGATATGCAAAGCAGTAGGAGAAGATAATGTTGCTGATCCTCTTACTAAGCCGTTTGCACAGGAAAAGTATGAGCGTCATGTTAAGACAATGGGAATTAGGCAAATTAATTATTGTACCTAGGGCAAGTGGAAAGATATTGGAGATTGAGCCCTAAGAGCCAATCATTGAACTTTGAACATTATTAATTTAATGAAATTTCTTCATTCTATTATCATATTATTTGCATGTTAACTGTAGTAATTGTATCCTTAGATAAATCATAAAGATTTTTCTAAAATGTCCCTAGTCGGTCATCTATGCAGGAGTAGAGATGAAACAAGACCAGTATGACTTTGACAAGATATGTAGATACAAATCAAATTGTAAGAGTACAAGATGCTGGACCGACCCACTATGAGAAAGCTATATGGATCAAGTCATAACCTTTTCTCATGTACAACCACGTCACAAAGCCCTTTGACCTGAGGTCATCATGGATTCCTACATGAAAGTTACTAAGCTTTAAACTAGTCAAAAGTCACTTTTGACCGAGTGATGATAAATGCTACGATCGATCTTGGTGGTTTTTCATGCAGAGGAAAATGAATGATCAGGATGGAATATGTCCCTCACATTAGTAGAGAGATATTACTGGGCCCCTTGATGGAAAGGAGTTTCTATTTCTATTGTCAGACTACTCAGGAATTGAGAAAGTAATGGTCAAGAACAAGAAGATGACATTATCCATGCCTCATTCTTGACCGATATATCGTGTGACAAAAGGGACGTGACATGTTGTATGATAGGTTGCATCGTATTAACGATCTTTATATGAATTGGGTAGTCGTAATATCTTGCTAGAGGCCGCTTGCGACTTATGGGTTAGTATAGTTATTGGCCCACTGCCAACTTCGTATGGGCCTACAAGGCCGCACACAAGAATGGTCCAACACGAGATAATGTTTAATCTAGGGTGAATGAATTTTATATTTACATATATATAATATAAAAATTCGTTAATAATATTATATATATATATGTATTTTTGAAATACATATATATATACTATATGATATTATTATATTTTGTTAGTTTTAAATTTAATTTTATTAAGATAAATTAGATTTAGTAACTAACATGATAGAGATATAGTATCTCATATTTATTTTGTGAAGATAAATTAAATCTAATGGCTCTTTATTTGGATTAAATAAATAGGTTAAATTAAAACTATTTGACAGATTTAATTTAAACTAAATTTATGTAATTAGCTCATCAAGATAATTAATTGTTAATTAATTTCAAAATTAATAAAGATTAATTTTGAAATTCAAATATAACCCTCATAGGTTATAAACTTGATAGAGCAGATATACTCATAGACGGATGAGATTTTAGAGCCATAAGGGAAACCCTAGGAGACATTGGAGGTGCTAGCACGTAGTCTGAGTTGGAGAGTATTTGTGTGGATACCGGTAGAGGGAGCGGACCTGACAGGCTGCTCCTAGAGATCGCAATCCATGAATTGAAAAATGTACGAATCTTTCTAACTCGGTTTAAACACTATTGATAGATCCTCGATTAGGATCGGTGAAAATTTCAAAATTCTTCCACTGTGCCTGCCGATCCTAACAGTTCCCACCCAGAATTACAAAAATGCCACCGGCTTAGTTTTTAACTTCCCTTTTTTAAAGAAAATGTCCTTTTGGGTAGTAGAATCTATATTATATTGTAGTGAAGATTGGGAAGGGCAAGGGCCCAGTAGAATAGCCAACACTGTGGGAAGGGTCCAATGTGTCCCAAGAATGAGAATTATGCAGCATAATGTGAATACTCTGAATGTTGAATGTGTGTTGTGTTATGAAATGATGGTTGATCTAGTATGTTTTATGTATGCATTTTATATGAGTGATATCTTTTACCAATGAGATTCTTTTGAATCTTACCCCTTTCCAAATATCAATTATAGCGCGGGCAAGCAACTCTAAAGGGAAGAAGGTAATCATAGATGAGTAGAGAACAAGACTCCAAGATTTTTTATCTGTTAGTTATCTAATTTTTGAATTGTATATTATGTATATAAATATATAGTAAGACTAGTACTAGCGGTAGTGATAGACGTAAAAACCATAGCCTCGATCGTTAGTACTGTAATGTCATAATCAAACTAGAATCGAGTAACAGTATGCTTAGTGTCCACGGTTAACAAATGCAACGTAGGTTTGAGCAGAGAACTCTTTGGTAAACACTTTGATATTAACAAATGGAACTAAAAATGAATGGGTTGTATTAAACTGCAAACCATTACAAGACCACACTGAAAATATTTTGGAAAGTTTTTGAAAACCCACTCATGTACAGATTTGAACCCTATATTAAAATCGGGATCCCAACTATGTACAAGCAATTTCTAGTCTCTGGTTTGAAGACATTACCTATTTAAACTAATCTCTACACTTTGAAAATAATGACATTACAAAGGATGAGATCGGTGGTGGTGGTGGTGGTGGGACAATGGTGAAGGTCGATCTCCTCCTTTTTAGTTCAAAGTTGTGGCACTGAACTCCCTCTGATGATGATGGGGAGGAGGAAAGATGATGGTGAAGATGGTGGGACTTTGTCAACAGTGATGGTGCTCTGTCTCCTTCCCTTCGATTCTCTCCCTCTCCTCTTCTTTGACTTTAAAGGTCTAGGATTTGTATCTCAAGTGTCAACTACCTCCTCCTCTTTTTTATCACCCTAAAACTAGACTTTTGTCCTCAACAAAGCTATTTATTAAATCTGTGCTTTTTTGTAATTTTCAACATTAATGTGCAGTTTTCCGAATTTCTAGGTTCTTTTCTATAATTTTCCCTAAACTGATAAAATAAGCCCAAAATATAATACCTTATATTCCAAACATCAATCAATTAAGATAAGTCATGAAATATATGACATCCCCCTCCTTTCACCTTAATTTCATGCATACAACTTTAATCACAATTAATCATAATTAATGCAATTTAAGCCCAAAAATAGTGATAAATTCCCTAAATATGTCATGAAATAGCTTATCAACATATGGTATGATCACGCTTGTAACTCAGTTTGAAAATAGCTAGAAGTTAAAGTGCAAAGATTAACTATTTGTTATGATTTCTTTCCCTTCTCTTTAGGAAGCATAGATATGGTGCTCAAGATAAAGTGGTTGGGTTTATTGAATATTGTGGAAGTAAACTGGTAGCAAATGTTCATGATTTTTTTAGGTAGATGGCCATTGTTACAAGCTTTAAGGAGTTCGCTAACCCGCTTCTTCAACCTCTTTCCATATTTACAATTGCATTAATATTGTTGAAGAGATTGAATCTTTTTAGGATTTGCTATAATATTTTTCAACTATTTTATATGAACCTTAATCTCCACCTCCTCTAAGGGACAATAATCATGCTATTCCATTGTATCCTAGAGTAGAACCTCCTAATATCTACCCCTACAGGCATTCTCACTCATGAAAGGATGAGATAGAGAAATGGGTGGCTGATTTTTTCAACAAAGGCTTCATATAACCTAGTGTGAGTCCTTTTGCTAGCCTAGTTGTTTTGGTTCCTAAAAAGGACTCTACTTGGCAGTTTTATATTGATTATAGGGAATTGAACTGAATCACGGTGCCAGATAAGTACCCAATTCCAACTATCGATGAATTAATTAGTGAGTTGCATGGCAGCATTTATTTCTCTAAGATTGACCTTTGTTCTGGCTGCCATCAAATTCGGGTTTTGCCCAATGATATTCCTAAAATAGTTTTTTGAACTCATTATGGGCACAATGTGTTTATTGTTATGCCTTTTGGCCTTCCTAATGCACCCTTAACTTTTCAAGCTATCATGAATAATTTATTTTGGCCATGTCTTAGGAAATTCATATTGGTTTTTTTTGACATCTTAATCTATAGAAAGATTTTCATGAGGACATGACTCATTCACACATAGTTTTGAGCACTTTGAAAAATCATGATTTTTATGAGGTACATACAAATCACTTCAGTCTCAAATATTTGGTAGAGCATAGGGTTATCACACCTAAACAACAATGTCTTATTATAAGATCCTACCTGTTGACTTCAAAATCATTTATAAATCTAGTGCTTCAAATCAAGGTGTAGATGCCTTATCCAGATGTCCTCATTTAGGTGAATTATTTGCTTTAGTTGTTCCCCATGCATTCATGTTTGAGGACATACATGTATAGCTCCTTCAAGACTCATATATAGCATCCATTATTGAGTCTCTTTAAATAGATCCCACTTCGATGCCTAACTTCAATTTGGTTTATAGGAAGCTATATTATAGAAATTGCTTGGTGTTGCTAGCCAATTCATCTATGAAAACTTTATTGATTTTTGAAGCTCGTTCGACATCTTGATGTGACCATGGTGGGGTGCTCAAAACCCCCAAACATCTTCAACAACAATTTTCTAGAGAAACGTGAAAGAAGATGAACAAAGCTTTATGTAGAATTTTTTTAGCTTGTCAATGAGGAAAATATGTTCCTTAGTCTCCAGCTAGGCTGCTGCAGCAAAAGACCAGTTACCATAATTGGGAAGACATTTTGCAATATTTTATCAATGGGTTTAACTAAATCTAATGGCTATGATATGATATTGGTTGTTGTCAACTAGTTCAGCAAGTAAGCACATTTTTTGTGCTTCATCATCCATTTTCTACCCAATATGTTGCTTCACTCTTCTATAGAGAGATGTTTTGAATGTAACACTTTCATTTTCAAATCATATGGATAGCTCATGTGTAGTAATATCTTTAAAAAGGAGACTGGTAATCTTTTTAAACAGCGGGTGTCCCAACTTCAAGCAGAGTGTTGAGTGGGTTTTTCAAAAATCTTTTCGAAAATCGTTTTCATTTTTGATCTCATATTATTTTAAGATTCATTTCAAACAATCTGTTTAGGGTACATTTCTTCATATCAGAGTATTTACCAATAAGTTATATAACCCCTACCTTAATAGCAGTAATTATAGTTTGAAAATACGTCATTATGTTAAATTAGAGACTAACCAATAATTCAAAACTTATTGAAAGTCCCAACTTCAAGACAGGATGTGATCCTGTGATAAAGTGGGCTTTCAAAAAAATTTTCAAAACCTATTCGATACAGTCTAATATTCATATTTCGAATATATTTAGCCTGTGCAGTTCAGTGTCATTCATACATATCAGAGTGTAAAAAAAATTCCCGACAACAATCAGGTTTCATTCATTCATTGAAGGGTTTACATGGCATATTTGCTCATTTCAATTTCTAATACTAGGGATTACATATCACTATTCAAATTTACAAAATTCACAATATATACAATAGTCCCAAAGTATGACAACCAACAAAAGGTTCAAAACTCCTAGGGGATGTTAGAGCAAGCGTTTCACCCAAGAGGGGGGTGAATTGGGTGATACTAAATATTTCTTCCGAAATATAAAACTTGACAATGAAATTAAAACAGTAAGGAGTAAGGAGAAATATCACCGAAGTGTACACCGAGAGTTATACTGGTTCGGCCACAACCACTTTGACCTACGTCCAGTCCTCAGAGCTTCTCTGAGAGTTTCACTATAACTTCCAAGATTCAGTGGGTTCTTGGCACCTCAGTACAAGCAAGTTCCTTCACCTGGACACTCGCTCCCCCTTACAAGTTGTAATCCAATCCCAACTCAAGGTTCCACAACCTCAAGTTATCTCAATAACAAATATTGAGTTTGAATGAAATATCTCTCTTACAGAGTAAATAAGAATCACTGAAGCATAGAAATATAATTTCAACGTGAAAATAGATCAATGAACTTGATGATTCATTTGTGTGTGATCTTGTTGTTTTTATCTCTTTTTGGATGTTCCCATATATATAGATATGTTGGTGATGACCGTTGGAACATTTTCTTTCGTCTGTTGGAGAGTGCGCAGCCACTATTGACTTTTCAAGTTTTTGAAAAATATCCGTTGGCGGTGGTTGGCATTTGAACGTTTGATTTGACTTCCCTTTCTTGATATGATTCCTTCATTGTTTATCTGTAAATATGCTAGAAATACTAATACAATGAAAGATTAATCATATAGGAAACAATTTAATGAACGTTTGAATGATTTCTAAATTTCTGGGTAAGCTTACTCGAGTAACTACTCGAGTATTACTTGAAGGTTACTCGAGTACTTACTCGAGTATCATCGGGAAATCTTTGATCAACTGCAAGTCAATGAATAAATACAAGATTACTCGGGTAGTGCATGGAATAACCAATTTTCAATCCTTTGGAAATATATGTTTACTCGGGTAAATACTCGAGTAATGCACTCACAACTTTATGAGTTACTCGGATACCAACTCGAGTAAACCTTCAAATAAACTTTTGGTTACTCGATGCTCTACTCCAGTAATGTTGGCAGGATTTCAAGGCCAAGAGCACTTACCTTGTTACTCGAATATGGACTCAAGTAATGCACTCATTTTTGCATAGGTTACTCGGGTAACAGTAAATAAGATTTTTGTGCATGACTTACCCTGGTAATGACTTGAGGTTTACCTTGAGAATATTTCTGCATACTCGGGTACTTACTCGAGGAATCCACTTACATACTAGAGTAAGGACTCGAGGAAAATGAGATAAGATAATATCAAGTTAATCGGGTACCACCTTCAAGTTTTAACTTACCTTAGTGCGTTACTCGAGTAACACCTCGAGTAACATTAGCAGTAGTACTAAGTGCCGAGAGCTCTATATTTTCAGAAACAGAGTTACTCGAGTAGCTACTCGAGTATCTTTGGCAACCTGAAAGCAACTGGAAGTTTTTCACGTGGTTACTCGAGTAGCGCCTCGAGTAACATTGGCAGGCCGAGAGCAACTCCAAGTTTTTTACCTGGTTACTTGAGCAGCTCCTCGAGTAACATTGGCAGGCCGAGAGCACCTTGAAAATACTTACACTATTACTCGAGTACTTACTCGAGTAACGTTGGCAGTTTACTGGAAGTTGTCTCTGGTTACTTCAAGTTTTGTCTCATTACGCGAGTAGCTCCTCGAGTAATGCCTTAGAAAACTTACTTCTGATCAAGTTCCTCAGCATTTTCTCTTGGTCTTTCTTCATTACTTCAATGCTTACTTCAAGTGATGCTTGTTCCTGTCATTACTTTGTTCAAACTTGTTTATTAATCATTTCCTTTTCAAACCATTCTTTTGTTATCATCAAAACATGAGATCTAACATTCTCCCCCTCTTTGATGATGACAAAACTTGGTAATTTTGAACATGGTTTTTCAAATTGGAATCTCAATTAAATATGTCTTATTAACTTTGAATTCATAGCATACACCTTGCATATACAATAACTTCATTAGTCCAAACATGTATCATAATTTAAAGCTTAAATGAACTTAAAATGAAATCATAACTTAAACACACTTGCATTAAACTTAAAGTTTTCAAATTACAAGATAAAGTTCAAAGAAATTGAAAATGCTCCCTAAAAAAAACCATGTACAACCAAATACCCCAAAGTAAACTAGGACACATCCACAAAATCACTCTCAAGCTCTTCTCCCCCTTTTTGTCTTCATCAATCAAGTGGAGGGCTAGGAGGTTTGACTATGGAAATGGGTGTCACTGGAAGAACCATAGAATCATCTGACTCCAAAGAATCAAATGAGCTAGAGGGAATTGGGTCAGGCAGATGAACTGGAGGGATATGGATGTCATCACCAGGAGGAGAAGGTTGGAAGACAACCATAGTAGAGGTTTCTCCTTTTGGAGTGGTCTGAATCTCAGGAGTATTTTCAGTCTCCGGTGTATGATGTTCAGAAGAGGAAGAGGGAGATATTTCCTCTGTTTGGGTAGGAGAGGGAATAGGTTTAGGAGCGGTTTCTGGCTGTGGTTTGGGAGGTGAATCATCAATGATGATATGTGTGGTCTCATGAGTTTCAGGATCGTCCACTGTGAATAGAATATCTTTGCCTTAGGGCTCAAGTGGATCAGAGACCGGAGGAATAGATGGTTCAGCCTCAGGAATAGGAGCATAAGTAGGAGGGTTCTCTGGTGGAGGTGGTGCAGAAGAGGAGGGACCGGCAGAAGGTCCAGGACCCAAAGAGTCCAGTCGTGCCAGAATCAATCTCAAAGTTTCTCCTTGGGCACGTTGCTCTGCTAGCAACTCCTCATGCCTCTTGTCCATTCTGTCAACCAACTCTCCCATCTTGGTATTCATGTGGGTTATCAGTTCGGCATTTGTGTTGGCGATGTCCACATGGAAACCTCTGAGCATGTTCTCCACGAAGTGCTGGAGAGTGGCATTGAGAAAGGATGGCGATGATGTGGTAGCAGCTGGAGCCGATGACTGAGTGTCATCCAACTTGCTGGTCTCTGCCTCAGTGGTCTTTCTCTTCTTCTTTGACCCAGATTCCAGAGGGCCTTTGAGAGGGATATCGATGTTCAATTTCCCAATCTAGTTTCTCCCAACCGGAGTCAACCTCTCAATGGGCTCCTTGCTATCCAAATACCATATCTTGTTCTCTTTTAGGATTAGAGACACAATCTGAGGATATGGCATTGGTGTTGTAGCCTTCCCATCCACTTTATACCTTTTCATTTCTGAGAAGATATACTCTCCCAGATCCTTTTGTTCCTTCAAAAGCAGTAAAGCAAACCACCTAAAGTCCCTATCAGAGAAATGGGTATAGTTGTTGGCTTTGTTCACTAGAGACCTAGAGTAAATGTACCAAAGGACCCTATGATGATCACACATATCACTTGGTTTAAAATTTAGGGGGCCAACTAGCTTACCGGGTTTGGGAATAGTAAAGATTTGGTTTGGCTCAAGTTCAGAATAGATATCATCTGGGGGGTTCTCTATTCCTAACCACAAGTTAATTCTAGATGGTGAAATTAGAATCTTTTGGCCTCTCACAGTGGTGGTCATTTCTTCCTCAACTGAGGTTCGGTTAGGCTCATCTATGATCTCTAAGTTACAATAAAAGTGGGTGATCACTTTTGTACAAAAAGGCAATCTAATGGATAACCAAGGCATAAAAGGATCTAAATAAGAACTTAGGTCATGCTTCACTACCTCTTGAAGTAACTTCAGATCAATATAGTGTGTCTTACACACCTTCCTTCTGGAGAATTGAGACAAGTACTTCGGAGACTCCACCAATTTTCTAACATTGAATCCCTTTGGTGGGTTGGTGATATCTGCTTCTGGTACTTTAGTCTTCTTAGAAGTTTGACCCTTCTCCATTTGATCAATGATATTTGCCATAGCTGCAGCCACATTCCTATCATATTTAGGCTTTTTGGTAGGCTTTGGAGTGAAAGAGGGGGTAGAGGAATCAGAGTGAGGAGGTGAGGGAGATTTGGCACTCTTGCCTCTTCCGGTAGATGTACTCTTTTTTGATTGAGCCCTTGTCACTATAAGCTCTTTGATCACCACTCCTTTGGGTTTCGGTTGAGATTGAGGTTGAAGAGGAATTTTAGCTTTTGGTCTTGGAGTTAATTTTCTTCTCTTTTTGGGAGTAGAAGAAAGAGGATCAGAGTGTTGTTGGGATTCAGAGGAATCTATGGGAGTAAGATTTTTAGTTCTCATCTTTCTGAAAGATTGAAAACTGAAATTTTCTGAAAAACAGAGATACAGACGCGAAATAGGGCACAGAGATTCTGAGAAAAATAGGAGGTTTTTGGAGCTGAAATTTCTTGGGTTTTGACGGAAATGAAGCAAGGAATCACTTGTGAAAAGTTTTTGTGAGAGAAAATAGTGATTTACTCGAGGAGATTTTGTGGAAATGACCGAGTTTGCGACAGATAAAGACCTAGAACCCGACTTTACTTGAGGCCTTACTCGAGTAAACTTCAAGTTTACTCGAGGCCTTCCTCGGGTGTTCATACAGAAAAATTCTAAAATAATTCATTTAAATTGCGTACCTGGTATGAATAATATAGTAATTATCCATGGATGTTCCCTCGATCATTTATAACCCATTTTGATCAGATTTGAGTCATTTTTCATCAATTTGAGAATCTGAACTCCGACATTACTCGAGGCCTTACTCGAGTAAGCTTCAAGTTTACTCGAGGCTCGCCTCGGGTAAACTGCTTTTCAATTTCTGACTCTTCATTTCTTTGAAAACTGAACCGTTAGATTTAAATTTCAAGTAACTTGATCCATTACTTCCAGTTTTGGGGGCCATTACTCGAGTACATACTCGAGTAAAGTGTTACTTTACTTCAAGTTGTTCCTCGGGTAATGCTTCACTGTGAGTCATTACTTCAAGTTGGTACTCCAGTAATGGTGTCCTATGATAATCTCTGTTTTTGTTTCTCAAAACAAAATTTCTACCTTCCTGCAAAACAATTTTCTATATACTCCGATGCTTAAGTTAGTAATCATCAAAACTTTAACAAATGACTTCATCTAATATTATGAGAAACTGAAATAACTTACAACTCATTGGGATTTACCATTCCCAATTCTCTTCTAATGTATAGAAATTGATCTTTTGCAAGAGGTTTTGTGAAGATATCTGCTAATTGAAGATGAGTAGGAATGAATATCACTTTCACATCTTTCTTTTGAACATGATCTCTGATGAAGTGATGTCTGACATCGATATGCTTGGTTCTAGAGTGTTGAACTGGATTCTTTGCCAAGCTTATCGTACTAGTATTGTCACAATAGATTGGTATTTCTTTGAGATAAATACCAAGATCTTGTAGTTGTTGTTTTAACCATATTACTTGTGCACAACAACTTGAGACTGCAACATACTCGGCTTCCGTTGATGAAAGAGACACTGTATTTTGTTTCTTGCTGAACCATGATACAAGAGATCCTCCAAGAAATTGTCCTTGTCCACTGGTGCTCTTTCTGTCTGTTTTGTATCCTTCATGATCTGAATCTGAATATGCAACAAGATATTCACTTCTTCCTTTCGGATACCACAAACCCAATTCGGGTGTGTCAACAAGGTATCTAAAGATTCGTTTGACGGTTTCAGCATGTGATTCCTTTGGTGCCGATTGATATCTTGCACATATGCCAACACTAAATTGGATGTCTGGTCTGCTTGCCGTGAGATAGAGTAATGATCCAATCATTCCTCTATATTTCATGATGTTGTAGTCTTTTCCTTTGACATCAGCATCAAGTAACGTAGTTGAGCTCATAGGTGTGTCCGTGCCATTTGCTTCATCCATTCCATACTTCTTCAATAGCTCTTTCAAATACTTTGTTTGAGATATGAAGATTCCATTCTTTCTTTGTTTGATTTGCAAACCAAGAAAGAAATTCAATTCTCCCATCATTGACATCTCAAACTCTCCCTGCATTATCTCAGAAAATTCCTTACACAGAGATTCATTAGTAGCACCGAAAACAATGTCATCAACATATATTTGAACAATTAAAATATCATTGTGTTTTCGTTTTATAAAGAGTGTTGTATCAACTTTTCCCCGTACAAAACCTTGATCAATAAGAAACTTACTGAGCCTTTCATACCAGGCTCTAGGAGCTTGTTTTAAACCATATAAAGCCTTTTTTAGTTTGAAAACATGGTCAGGTTTAGTAACATCCTCAAAACCTGGAGGTTGTTCTACATACACTTCTTCTATGATGTAACCATTTAGAAAAGCACTCTTAACATCCATTTGATAGAGTTTGAATCCTTTGATGCATGCAAAGGCTAAGAGTACACGTATAGCTTCCAATCTAGCCACTGGAGCATACGTTTCCTCATAATCAATCCCTTCTTCCTGATTATAGCCTTTGGTCACCAATCTTGCCTTGTTTCTGACAATAATTGCAGATTCATCGAGTTTGTTTTTGAATACCCATTTAGTACCAATGATCGGATGATCCTTGGGTCGGGGTACCAAATCCCAAACTTGATTTCTCTCAAATTGATTTAGTTCTTCTTGCATTGCTATAACCCAATCATTGTCTGATAAGGCTTCATCAATGTTAAAAGGTTCAATCTCGGAAATGAATGCAGAGAAACTTACTTCATTAAAAATTCTATTTCTAGTTTTGATCCCTTCATTTACATCTCCTATGACTTGATCTAAGGGATGACTTCTATTGTATTTCCAAGCTCTAGGTTGACCTAGGGATTGCTCTTCTTCCTTAGTTTCATCAACTTCTGGAATAAGAGACTTAGAAATAGATTGACCATTCTCTTGATTTAAAACAACTTCCTGTTCTTCATCAATGGTTTTGTCAGAGGATTCAAATTCATTAAATACAACATGAATTGATTCTTCAACAACACAAGTTCTTTTATTGAAAATTCTATATGCTTTACTTCGGTTAGAATATCCTAGGAAAATTCCTTCATCAGTTTTAGAATCAAATTTTCCTAATTTATCTTTACCATTATTATGAATGAAACACTTACAACCGAAGATGTGTAGATGAGCAATGTTTGGCTTCCTTCCTTTGTATAGCTCGTATGGTGTCTTTCCAAGTTTCGTTCTGATATAGGCTCTATTTGAAATATAGCATGCTGTACTCATAGCATCAGCCCAGAAAACTTGAGACATGTTCTTTTCATTTAACATTGTTCTAGCCATTTCAGTCAGCACTCTATTCTTGCGTTCCACAACTCCATTTTGTTGGGGCGTCCTTGGAGCAGAGAAATTGTGATCAATGCCATTAGTATCACAATATTCTTCAAAGGCTTGATTCTCAAATTCTCCACCATGATCAGTCTTAATACCTGCAATGGACATACCTTTCTCATTTTGCACTTTCTTGGCAAAAACAATAAATTCTTCAAATGTTTCATCCTTTGATGAGAGAAAAATAACCCATGTAAATCTGGAGAAGTCATCAACAATGACCAATGTATATAGGTTGCCACCAAGACTCTTTACTCTTGCTGGGCCAACTAAATCCATATGCAATAATTGTAATGGTCTATTTGTTGAAATCTCATTTTTCAATTTGAAAGATGATTTAGTTTGTTTACCCTTTTGACATGCGTCACAAATCAAATCGTTTTTGAAATTTACTTTGGGTAATCCAAGAACTAAATCCTTTTTGAGTAGTTTGCCTAGTTGATGCATGTTGACATGAGCCAATCTTTTATGCCATAGCCAACTTTCATCAGCATTACTCAGAAAACAGTTTTCAGATTCATTTCTACTAATATCTAAGGTATAGCAGTTACCTTCCCTTTTTGCTCTGAGCTTAGCCTTGATATTCTTCTTATCAAGTAGTAAGTCTTTCTTGTTGACAATCAGACATTCCTCTGAATCAAATATTATCCAGTTGTCTTTATCTGCACTTTGACTTACGCTCAGCAAATTATGACACAAGCCTTCAACGTAATATACATCTTTGACTTGTATTCCTTTGTCATTTTTGATTTCACCAATTCCTGCTATCTTTCCGGATTGATTTCCTCCAAATTTTACCTTTCCACCTTCCTTAGGTTGCAATGTGGTAAAACTTTCGAAATCTCCGGTCATATGTCTAGAGCATCCACTATCTATGTACCACTTGCTATTTTTGGATGCTTTGAGACATACCTCTTCTTCTGTCTCTTCTTGAGCAACAAGACATATATTGGCTACTTCTTCTTCATCACTTTCTTCGTCAGAGGAACTATCTCCCCATATAGCAGATACAAAGGCCTTCTTTTTGTTAAATAATTTGCCTTTTCTCTTTTCTTTGCTCTTTTGATTCAGTTCTGGACATTCTGATTTGATATGTCCTGGTTTTCCATATTCGTAGCAAATGATATGGTCTTTGCTGCTAGTTCCTCCTTTTTGAAAGTGTTTGAAGCCTTGACCTTTCTTGTAGAACTTTCTGAATCGTTTTATGATTAAGCCCATTTCATCATCATCAAACTCCTCATCTTCATCTTGATTTCCTTCTTTCGCTTTTAGTGCTAGACCTTTCTTTCTTTTGTCACCGATGTCATCTAGTTCCCGTTTGAACTTTAATTTGCTTTCATATTCAGAAAGGCTTCCAAATAGAGAAGCAACTGATCTCATTGATTCTCCTTTTGCCTCTTCTATCGCAGTGACTTTGGCCTCCCACTCTTTAGAAAGAATATTCAAAATCTTTCGTACTTGGGTATTTTGATCATAGACTTTACCAAGTGCTGCAAGTTGATTAACAAGATGAGTATATCTAAGTTCGAATTCAGAAATTGACTCACCTGATTTCATTCGAAGTAGATCAAATTCAGTGATCAAGGTGTTGATTCGATTCTTCTTTATTCCTGAAGTTCCTTCATGAGCTATTTCCAGAGCTTCCCATATTTCCTTTGCTGTTGGAAGTGTGCAAATTCTGAAGTATTCATTTTGACTCAAAGAACTTTGTAACATCAGAATTGCCTTGCTGTTGAGAGTGATAAGTTTCTTGTCATTCTCATCATATTCCGCTGGCGTCTTTGGAATTTTCTGAGAATCGACAGTCTTTATAGGTTGATAGTTTCCACTCTCAATTGCATCCCATAGCCCATATTCAGTAGCCATCACGAACACTCTGAATTTTTCTTTCCAGAAAGAAAAGTGTTCTCCATTGAAACCGGGAGGTCTAGTGATGGATGCTCTGTCGACAAGAATTCCTTCACCCATGCTTGCCATTGGATCCTTCTTAGGCTGTTAAACCTTAACAAGAAGACCTATGCTCTGATACCAAATGTTAGAGCAAGCGTTTCACCCAAGAGGGGGGGTGAATTGGGTGATACTAAATATTTCTTCTGAAATATAAAACTTGACAATGAAATTAAAACAGTAAGGAGTAAGGAGAAATATCACCGAAGTGTACACCGAGAGTTATACTGGTTCGGCCACAACCACTTTGACCTACGTCCAGTCCTCAGAGCTTCTCTGAGAGTTTCACTATAACTTCCAAGATTCAGTGGGTTCTTGGCACCTCAGTACAAGCAAGTTCCTTCACCTGGACACTCGCTCCCCCTTACAAGTTGTAATCCAATCCCAACTCAAGGTTCCACAACCTCAAGTTATCTCAATAACAAATATTGAGTTTGAATGAAATATCTCTCTTACAGAGTAAATAAGAATCACTGAAGCATAGAAATATAATTTCAACGTGAAAACAGATCAATGAACTTGATGATTCGTTTGTGTGTGATCTTGTTGTTTTTATCTCTTTTTGGATGTTCCCATATATATAGATATGTTGGTGATGACCGTTGGAACATTTTCTTTCGTCTGTTGGAGAGTGCGCAGCCACTATTGACTTTTCAAGTTTTTGAAAAATATCCGTTGGCGGTGGTTGGCATTTGAACGTTTGATTTGACTTCCCTTTCTTGATATGATTCCTTCATTGTTTATCTGTAAATATGCTAGAAATACTAATACAATGAAAGATTAATCATATAGGAAACAATTTAATGAACGTTTGAATGATTTCTAAATTTCTGGGTAAGCTTACTCGAGTAACTACTCGAGTATTACTTGAAGGTTACTCGAGTACTTACTCGAGTATCATCGGGAAATCTTTGATCAACTGCAAGTCAATGAATAAATACAAGATTACTCGGGTAGTGCATGGAATAACCAATTTTCAATCCTTTGGAAATATATGTTTACTCGGGTAAATACTCGAGTAATGCACTCACAACTTTATGAGTTACTCGGGTACCAACTAGAGTAAACCTTCAAATAAACTTTTGGTTACTCGATGCTCTACTCCAGTAATGTTGGCAGGATTTCAAGGCCGAGAGCACTTACCTTGTTACTCGAATATGGACTCGAGTAATGCACTCATTTTTGCATAGGTTACTCGGGTAACACCTCGAGTAAATAAGATTTCTGTGCATGACTTACCCTTGTAATGACTTGAGGTTTACCTTGAGAATATTTCTGCATACTCGGGTACTTACTCGAGGAATCCACTTACATACTAGAGTAAGGACTCGAGGAAAATGAGATAAGATTATATCAAGTTAATCGGGTACCACCTTCAAGTCTTAACTTACCTTAGTGCGTTACTCGAGTAACACCTCGAGTAACATTAGCAGTAGTACTAAGTGCCGAGAGCTCCATATTTTCAGAAACAGAGTTACTCGAGTAGCTACTCGAGTATCTTTGGCAACCTGAAAGCAACTGGAAGTTTTTCACGTGGTTACTCGAGTAGCGCCTCGAGTAACATTGGCAGGCCGAGAGCAACTCCAAGTTTTTTACCTGGTTACTTGAGCAGCTCCTTGAGTAACATTGGCAGGCCGAGAGCACCTTGAAAATACTTACACTATTACTCGAGTACTTACTCGAGTAACGTTGGCAGTTTACTGGAAGTTGTCTCTGGTTACTTCAAGTTTTGTCTCATTACTCGAGTAGCTCCTCGAGTAATGCCTTAGAAAACTTACTTCTGATCAAGTTCCTCAGCATTTTCTCTTGGTCTTTCTTCATTACTTCAATGCTTACTTCAAGTGATGCTTGTTCCTGTCATTACTTTGTTCAAACTTGTTTATTAATCATTTCCTTTTCAAACCATTCTTTTGTTATCATCAAAACATGAGATCTAACAGGGGAGAACTAGCTGCCCTTCGTCAACTGTTTCTCCTTTGATCCACTTTCCTTGGCTGTAAGTTAGTCAATGGAAAGAATGAGATTCAAAAGAATCCCAGTGGTAATGATTCACTTATAACATATACAATCACAAAGCATGTAAGCAAATCACAAAATAGCAACACAACAACAGCAGTACAACAATGGCAATACAACAACGACATTCACAACAGTAATAATATGTGTGACTTTCATCACATTCATAACATCATTTACCGTAATCACGGCATGACAACTTCTGCTGTATTCACTTTCATGACAGCTTTCACTGTATTCACAACGGCATCTTATGACATATTTTGTTATATTCCCATGACATAAATAGCAGCATTCCCGTTCATCAATATTCAATGATAAAACATGTAAAAAATGCATTATACATAATATAAGAGAAAGGATCACTACCTTGGTCTTTCTGGTTTTGTTCTTGCACAGATTTCTTGCGCTCATGGCAGATATCGAATCCTGTAATTAAATTACAAACGATAGGTTATTACTTATTCCAACTCTTCTTTAATTCAAACACTCAAGTTGGTGATCATTAGGGACATTTACTCAAGTTAACTAGGGAGTTAAAAGGGTCAACCTAAAAGATCGATTTCTAACCTCAAAGTTCAACAATATGACATTATGCCATTACATCTTCAATTTTTGCACAAGTGACCAAATCTGCCAGAATTTTTCATCAACTTTGAAAAATCATATCTTTATGTACAAAAATTGAATTGCAGCGATTTCAAAGGCTATGAGACCTTTATTTAGTCTATTTTCAAGGAAAAATACCACCCATAGCCAGTTGGATGCACCGCATTCCCAGATTTGTCATTTATTGCCCACTGCCAGAATTCAACCCATTTTTCATGACCTAACTTCGAAAATTCATAACTCCTAATGTATAATTCAAAATGATGCAAATAACCTATCAAATTAAAGCTTGATGTGTCTACTTTTATTCTGGAAAGTTTCAGCTTCATTCAGCATTGTTTGGAACAACAATGCTGAATGAAGCTGAAACTTTCCAGAATAAAAGTAGACATATCAAGCTTTAATTTAATAGGTTAGTAACACACCACATGATCAAGGTACCTCGCTGGAATCCTGTTCAGTAGAAAATCCAGTTTTGCATTTTGAGTTTCAATGACCCAAAATTCACAACCCGGGGCTATTCTCATATCATTTTTCGTGTAGAACACAATGGTAACATCAAAATGAACAAATTCCCACTCATTCCTCATGTCCTGTTTTGGCATAAAAATTCAAAATAAACTCCAACAATTACCAACTTCTAACTTCAACATCAAACATGTTTCATATGGTTTCTAATCATCGTAAAACACCAAATACATAACCAAAACACCATGACTTCTTTAAACCCTAACTTGGAAAAAATTAGGGCAGATATATACTTGCCAAAATACTCATTCAACCAACCCAACCAATAGCTCAAATTGAAGCAAATACTCACCTATTGCTTCTCCTTAGCTCCTTTCATTGATTCTACAACTTTTGTTCATGGATGATGGCTCAAAACATCTCCTCTTGAAATTCTAAAATCATATAAATGAAGCTCTCATCATGAGGAATAATATTTATCAAGGACACTTGAGCCATATATGAGGTTAAGAAGGTGAAAATCAAGATCAAAGTCTCACCTTCACTTGCTTCTTCTTGCACTCTCGTGTTGTAGCTACAAAATTGACTTGGAGAGAGAGAATATAAGTAATTAAATGGTCTGATTTCTCTTCCCTTGTCCCTTAATAGTGCCAGTTGAAATTATGGACCAAATGGAGAGAAAATCGTGTGGCTAGGATTCCTTCTTGTTGGGTAAAAATTCTATGGTAATTTCTAAGTGTAAATGGGTTAATTTGGTTAGCTTATTTTCTTTCCTTATTCTTCCACTCTTGGCCAAAAGTTAGACTTGGAAAAGGAGAATGTTGTTGACCAATTCATATCCCATTGTCTTACATTTTTTGTCCAAGTGGAAAAAGTTGAAGGAACTTTGACTTTTGGCTATTGCCTTATATTTCGTTTCTTGCATGTTGTTGGCCAAAATTTAGGTGCCCAAAAGGTGTCCTAAATAATTAAATCTTCATCCCCTCTTCTCTCCTCATTTGACCAAAATGCTCTTCAAAAAGGAGGAAGAAGGATGGACCAATTGCATAAACTTGTATTGCCATTGGTTACACAATTTTTCTAGTTGCAATTTTTGACTTTTCAAAGACAACAGTGAAGAAGTATATGAAGTAAATTCTCTTTTGTTCTTCTCTTCTCCTTTGAACGATATTACTACCTATTTGGAGAGGAAATGTTGGCAAAAAGGTCTCCTATTACTTCCTTTATGTCTTAGCCACAATTTTTAACTAAATCTTCTTGTAAAGTATGTTGACTAATCCCCTTTTTCTTTTGGTATACCTTTTTGGACGTTTTTTTGAAATTAAGAGAGTGAGATGATTTGCTTTTCATTCCCATAATTGCTTCTTGCTTTTGAAGAGAAAATCCTAGCCCTTCAATTTGTCTTCCAATTTTGACCTCAAGATCAAGAAGGGGCAATTGTCTCTTTTTCGCTTGATTATAGAAAAATTAATTAGGGTGCCATGAAATCCTTTTATTTCACTGCCTATTACATTTAGCCTTGGATGTATTTTGGGATATTACAAGTTCTCTACTGGAACCCAAACTACTATAATTAATTAATGGCTCTAAATGGACAGCTGTCCACTACTGGTTTGGATGTCACTTTGCGTTTACTTATATACAGGCGCTTACATACATGTCTATTGACTTGACACTACGAGACTGACCATACTTAAATACAAATTAAATACAAACTCCAAAATAGATAACCAACGAAAAATTAAATTCTAAGTCCTTCACTTCATTCACCTGTGTTTACCTTCTTGCCTAAGGAACTACTTGCCCGAGTTGAAAAGTTTTTTAGAAAAATAAGGTGACATTCAATAAATCTCAGTAGTAACATATATCACTCATATAAAATGCACATATATCATGCCATGTCAACCCAAGTTACAGTACAATCAACATATTCAATATTTAGAGATAAATTCATAATATGCAGAAAGCATAAAGTTACCAATTCAAGGACAACCATCCCTTGCCACAGTGCTAGGAAATTCTACTAAGCCTTAGCCCTTCTCATATGAATGTTTTAAATTCACAATGTGCAAAGATGCATATAACATATAACATAATATGTGAGGGATAAGTTATTACCTGACAATTTTTCCAAATCATGATCTTGATTGACGTGCTTTGGACATCCTGGGCAAGTGTCAAGTCTTATAAATTATAATTTATGGGCAATGAGTTATTACTTAGTCCAATTCCTTCATAAATTATTCTCTTATATTGGTTATTATTAAGGTCACTACATTAGGCCCAATATGAAGCTAATGAGCCTAAGCTAACCCCACATGCTAAACTTAGCCCTTTAAGGTCCAATTCTATTACAAAAACTCTTTACTTTGAATTTTTGCACAATTACCACAAGTTGGCAGATTTTTCACTAAACTTTAAAAATCATAACTAATTCTAGAAAACTTCAATTGGGGTGATTAAACATTCTATGTGACCCTTATTAAGTCTATTTTAAGAGGAAAATACCTCCAATAGCCACCTGTCCACGTATACTTGCCCGTTTTTATTTTTCCCCCTGTTGCCAAAAAATATGACCAGTTTTTATTATCTACTTCAAATACTCATAACTCCTAGTATACTTATCTAAATCGTTCATAATACCTATCAAATTAAAGGTATTTAAGTGTACTTTAATTTGGAACATCTCATCATCACCAGATGAAGTTTGAAAAGTTAAATTTTTGCCACAACAAAACTGGCAGACAAAATCGCACACTGGAGCTTTGTTACACAAGCAGACTTAATTTCCAATCTTTGAGTCTTTAAACCAGTCTGTCAAAAATTATAACCAAAGCCTATTCCAACACAACTTTTCATGTAGAATCCAATGGAAAGCTCAAAAATACCAAAATCAAACTCCCTCTCCTAGATTTATCCTCGACAGAAACTTCTCCCCAAAACAACCGAAAATCAACTGTGTTTTTCACCACCCATAAGTCTAATACCTCAATAAACATCATATATCACCTTGTACATGTTTAAACACCATCTTACTTCAAAAAACACTCCCCTTGATGGAAAATTAGGGGTGGTTCAAGAGCTAGGAAAATTCAATAAAAACACAAAGTAATCAGTTAAAAAGGAAGCCTATGGTTACCTCTTCACGTTTCTACAGGTGGTTCAGTATTCCGGCAGCACTCTGATAGACTAATTGACACAAAACACCTCAGATGAGAAATCTAAGACCATAGAATTGAAGCTTATAGTTAGTAGAGGAAGTTTCCTGAAGGACTTACTGGACGATATGGCGATTCAGGGTCAGATTCGACTCCGGTGTTTATAAGAACTTATTATTCACTCCTCCTTCTCTCTTCTTATGTTCTTGAGTTCCAAAATCATATTTATCTTTCTCTTTCATCACTTGTGCAAAATTTTGGCCTTTAATTAGGCATGGATGGTTATGATTTAATCTCATAAAATGATCTCATCTCATCTCGCCAAGTGTCACAAGTTTAAGGCTTAAGAATGCCACGCGTCATGCAACCGTTGGTCTTCCATTTTCTCTTTCTTAGATGGGGCATAAATGGTCAGGGGAAGGGGGCGGCCTGACAAATTCCCTGGACTCTTGGATTTGGTGCTCGAATCGTAAAGTATGCGACCCGACCGAAGACCAGTAAATTCCCTGGACTCAGCCGCTAGGTGGCGCACTCTGGTGATGACAACACAAAAGGCTTAAAGTGGGTGTAATGATGTGTAATGATGAGGGACTCATGTCACCTCCTTATTTGGCCAACACAAAAACACCTTTTTGCTTTGTAATGCTTTTGTGACACTTGTCATTTCCTCATTTGGCCAACACGAAAGGTGTGTCATCATGAGCTATCATTACATACTTTATTGTAGTTTTTTTAATAAAGTTGCTCCATTGGTGCATTACTCAAAATTCTACTCAGGATCATGGCACTCATATCGAGGCATGCCATACGATGCTTGATTACTCTAATCTCGCAACTAACACCTCTGTGCCTTGCAACCACCAACGAATTTTTCTTTAACTTCTTACACTCGATTTTACAATCTTGACTTCTTCATTTTCACAAATGACATAATGGACATCTGGGAATTCCAAAAGTACTCTACCTTTAATTTATAAATACCAGTATTTATTTATTCCACTATTTCCATATTTACACGTTTTCAGTATTACAAAATTTGGTATATTACATTTTGCCTCTATGGTTTTCCTAAATCTATTATTTCAGATAGAGACCTAATCTTCCTTAGTTCTTTTTAGAAGAATTATTCAAATTGAGTGGCACCCAATTAAAAATGAGTACTCCATACCATCTTTAGATTGATGGGCTAATAAAAGTGGTTAATAGGTGTTTGGAAACCTGAAATGTTTTGCCAAGATCACCCTAAAGCTTGGAGCCAATTTTCTTATTGGGTAGAACTATCCTTTAATACAAGCTTCTACTCTTTATCAGGTCATATGTAATGTACTAAAATTTAATAGCTTGTATTGTCTTGTGTATGTATGAAATTGCTAGTTGTATAAGCTAGTGTAAGATATATACATATATATATATATATATGTGTGTGTGTGTGTGTGTGTGTGTGTGTGTGTGTGTATGAAAACTATCACAATTTAAGATGCTTCTTGGCTTCTTGAAGACACCAAAATGATGCCAACATGAAGGAGGAAGGAACATGTTGGCACCATATTAAGAGGTAGGTCCTGCATGAATACACGATGTTCATTATGGTATATCGGTGCATAAACTCGCCTGTTCCAAGAGACACAGGGGTAGATGGCACAAATTTAAGGTCTCTAGGGACATACCGCACTCTCCATGTAGTCTCCAGGACACGTGGCAAAGATCAGGCTGAAGGGTGACACGTGTCGTAAAACCGAGCTGCCCAATATCAAAAAGTAGCTTTATTAAAGTAGCTTTATTAAAGTAGCTTTTTAACTTCTTCCCCTGATTAGCCAATTATATGTTGACATCTACTATTGGACATCTGATATATGTGGAAAAGCTAGTGCAGCTCACCGGTCTCCGGTCCAGTTACATATTCGATTTTCCCGACTATAATACCATAAAATAGATGAATTCATTAGACTCCCTCTCCATTGACAATGAATTAACCCAACCATATAAGAAAGGAAGGAAGATTCTAAGAGGAGCACCAGGTACCCTACAGTGTTAAGAAAAAGCATCCAGTACACAGAATCGTTGGTTACCCAATAATTTCCAAAAAAGAGCACCCAGTACCCTAACTTTTCGTGATATGTGCTATAATTTATTAAAATATTTCACACCTTTTTCTTTGCCTCTAAAATTCAGCTAGCCCTAATTAATTAAGGGGAAAAATTAGAAAAAACTTAAAGAAAAAGAATGAAGAGAACAGTTAACAAGTTCTTGAGTTCTAAGTCGATTCAAAGCCTGAAATCGCATTTCCAACCTCTAAAGCCTTCACTAATCTTCTACTAATCAAGAGCTACATTTTTGTAGTTTTGGATTTTTGATCAGGGGTGTTTGGTGTCAACTTGTCAGTGGAAGTACTGCCAAAATCAAGAACCGATTGGATAATCACGTAGAGGTAATAGTCAGCTTCGATTTGAGTATAACATTTTGATGTTTTGCTAAATGTTTTTGAAGTTATAGGACCTTGGGGTTTTATCCAAGAGGGTAATTTTGAGCTTTAATGGATGTTTGATGATGAGCATGATGTTAATTAAGGGTTTATGATGGTTAATCACATGTTTTGAGGTTGAAATTGCAAGAACACAATTTGTGTTCCTTAGGGTCAGATTCAGCTAGCCCATGTTAGGATTAGAGCTAGATTTTAATTAATTTAATGTTAGAAATGGATTCTATGGCCAAAAGTTTGTAGGAATAGCATGTGGTTATGATTTTTGGATGATTGGTTAGAAAACCCTAATTTTAGAATTTAAAACGTTGTTGTAGAATCTACCAAATTTGTGGCAGTCTATTGTGGATGTTTTTGAATTGTCAAACCTTGTACAATAGCCATGATGTTTTACAAAATCATAGTAAACACCATAAGCTTTCCAATGATATATAATATGTGACATTTGGCCATGTTATTTGTGAGTTATGCCCTGTTGAAGTTGACACACAAACACTGGAATGTATTTTCAGGCAGTAATATTGATTGTGGGTTCTTAAAGTTTTGACCTTGTATTTAGCACTGAGTGATATTTTTCCTTGAAAGAGGCCTTTTCCATAGAACTTAGAACCACCCTATTTTAATTTTTCTAGATTAAGTTATGAATTTTCAAAGTTAGGTGTTAAATCCACAAAGTTGGGATGACCTACGGACTTAAAGTGTCTAAGGTCAATCGAGTTAACTTTGATCCCAAAAGATAAGGACATGTACTAGAAGCTAGTATTGACCCCATTTATTATCATTTGACTTAATGTACTAGACTTAGACAATGCATAACCAAGTAATAATGCACTCATTATGAATTAACTTAAAGGATTCGATCTTTGCCTGAGCCAACCCAAAGATCGATAAATAAGGACAAGTGAACGGAAAGGTGTATAGGTAGTAACTCTTTATCTCATATACTATGTAATGCTTTGTATGTGTGTTTTACCATTAGATGTGATTGTATTTAAGCATATGAGTATATAGCGAGTGGACGCAAGTGTTTGTGACCAAGCATTATGGTAATGTGATTTATGTATGATGTGCGGCATGACAAAGTGTTAAATGCTCTCAAAATACTCATTGTGTTGTTATGGTTTATATTACATGCTTTGTATGTTTACATTCTATATGATTGAATGTTTTTTACAACTGAGATTTTCCTGAATCTCATCCTTTCTGAAATTCACTATACAATAAAGACCAATGGTACAAAGGGCAAAGAGGTAAGCATTAACGAGTGAGGAAGCAGATAAAGAATGTTAATATTTTGATAGCCTTAAATGATCATATGAGCTTGTATGTATATAGATTCCTGTAGACATGAATAGTATGATTAGTAGAGAACGGTATCAAAACACTTAGTTATTTTCTTAGAATATTTATATATTTGATATTACTGGACCACATAAAGGTAAGATCAGGACATCTAAAATGGATATCAATACCCAAAACTTTTAGTGCCCTACATCATCTGTGACCGGTGAAACTTTCATGAATACATGATCACCGACTTCAAAGTCTAGAGGTTTCTGCCTCTTATCAGCATAACTCTTTTGTCAGCTTTGCGTAATCAATAATCTCTGTTGATCAACTTGATCTATTTGGTTGTTTAATCAACTATGTTTGGCCTAAGTAAGCGTCTCTTAGACAATTTTGTCCAGCACATGGGCTTGACATTTCCTTCCTTACAGTGCCTTATATAGAGCCATTTGAATGCTCGAGTGATAGCTATTATTATAGGCAAACTTTTCCAGTGGAAGGAATTTGTCCCAACTACCTTTCAAATCTAGTGCATACACCTTCAGATATCCTCAAGTATTTGTATTGTTCTTTCTATCTGCCCATTTGTTTAAGGATTATATGTCACGTTGAATCTAAGCTTAGTACCCAAAGCCTCATGTACTGCCTTCCAAAACTTGAAAGTGAATCGGGGATCTCTATCTGATATGATATTCTTTGGAGTACCATGTAATTGTACAATCTCCTTAATGTAAATCTCCAATAGTCTATCAAGAGAATAATGAATACTGATAGGTAGGAAATGGGTTGTCTTCGTAAATCTGTCCACTATTACCCATATAGCATCATGGTTTCTAACCTTAGGAAACCCTATCATGAAATCTATGGTAATGCCCTCCCACTTCCACTCAGGAATCTCAGGGTTTTGCAGAAGCCCTGATGGTCACTAATGTTCAACCTTCACTTTCTTGCAAGTTAGACAACTAGCGACAAATCTAGTCACATCCTTTTTCATTCCAGGCCACCAATATAAGGACTTCAAGTCATGATACATTTTGGTAGCCCCTGGTTACAAAGTATATTTACTCTTATGTGCTTCCTCCAGGATTTGTCGTTTTAGCTCTATCTACGGTGGAACGTATATTCGTGTCTTATATTTGACTAGCTTACTCAGTGACAAGTCATATTCATGAGTTTCTCCTCTGGCAATCATATCTTTGATAGATAGTGCTCGTCTATCCAGCAACTGTGCTTCTTCAATTGCTACTCTCAGGTCATTATACACCTAACTGACGTTACTATTGTTTATTAAAAGCTGACTAGACAGATTAAGATATCTAAAATCCTCGACAGTTTCTGGTCATGAATCATCAGGGTTGCTACCTACACTGATTTATGAGTCAATCTATCATCAACGACATTAGCCTTGCCTGGATGATATTTTATCTCCAGATTGTAATCTTTCAATAACTCTATCCATCTGCGCTGTCTCATATTAAGCTATTTCTAATCATACAGATATTTCAAAATCTTGTGGTCACAGTATAGCTCTACGGTCACACCATAGAGATAATGTCTCCAGATTTTCAAAGCAAATACAATGGCCGCCAACTCAAGATCGTGAGTGGGATAATTCAATTCATGAGGTTTTAGCTGATAAGATGCATACGCCACTACTCAGCCCTGTTGAATCAACACACATCTCAATCCATGCCCACTAGCATCTGTGTAATCAACATAAGTAAACTGGGATCGTCAGCACTAGTGCTGTTCTTAACCTCTGCTTCAAATCCATCAAGCTCCTCTCATAACTATCCTCCCACACTAAATGTTGAGTTTTTCGTGTCAATTTTGTTAAAGGTAAATCTATTTTGGAGAAGTATGTATAAATATTGTATAATACCCAGCAAGACCCAGAAAATAGTGTATTCAAGGACAGTCTCTGGTCTCTTCCAGTTTAGAACTGCTTCCACCTTGCTAAGATCAACCAAGAGCCCTCGCTATGAGATTACGTAGCCCGGAAACCTAACCTCTGAAAGCCAGGATTGCCCTGGGTTGAGCACGCTTAACTTTCTATGTACCTGTCCAAAACACAAACATCAACTCTAACAATTTTTGTCTACCGGTTCCCGGTGACTGCCCTCACCTCAAAAGACGTGTTGGCCACCCCCAGTCGCCCAAAATGTACTATCTAGGGCCCACAACACCTGTTGTACATATACCTCCATACCAAGTAGTAATGTGCTCCAGGAACTCCCAAAAACACGCACGTGGGCCTCTCTTAACAATATTAATCTTCTACCGATTCCAGAATGTTGAGTCCGGAAAGAAATCCATGGTCGTGAAAATCCAAATCTTATCATGTATGTCAACCTCCAACTGCTTCTAGATTCGGTACTAAGACTCCACACCATCCAAAAATGAGAGGTATCATCCCCTGGGAGTGTCATGTACTCGCAACGCTCGGCAATATCTACCTTTGATATAATCCCACAACTCCAGGTCCGGCTGTAGGTCATATGGTACGTGCATTGTATGTGCTCTAGAGACATCTCCTAGCAGTAACCTAGCTTGCGACACTGGCCTCAGCTCAGGACTATAAACTAGAACCTCCGGGACCCTCTTCTAGGCTGTCCTCCGCATCCTAAGGCCTCCCGTGCATTGCACTCGACATACTGCTGTCCCTCTGGGATCTGCTATTCCAGTAGACTCTATTTCACTAACGATAGCGATCCTTCACTCTGCTGACTATCGCTTCCACTGCTCAAGATTTCTTGTCACCATGTAAATAAGACCATATCAGTATACTATTCTGAAAATGTCAGAACAACTTTTAGCTCTAATACAAAAAATGTCAAACCCCTTAACATTTCAATATACGTAGAGTGTTAAAGGCATAGTTCCATAGGCATGCAAAAATAGAACACATATACTGATAAAAAGTACTTGTTTATATACAGGAGTCTCCCCGCAAGGTTTGAAAATATATATACAATTTGTGTAAAATATTAAAACTAAACTAATATAACCAAACAGCTCCTATGTCGGGATCAGCACACTTTATCTGTCCGTATTAGCTATTTTGCCATTGGAGCCACTAGCTTCTACAGAAATATTTATTTAGTTAAAAAAGATGAGATCCAAAGAATCTCAGTAGTAATATACAATCAGTCATATAAAATGCAAAAATTAAATATGCAATACACCATATAATATAAAATAAAAATCCATACTGTTTCATATGTGTGCACAATGCTCAGGGCCAAAAGACGCCTAAGGGTCCCCCTTTATGACCTAATTGAGCTTCTTCCATTAGCCTAACTAATTGCACAATTATATTGTATTTTAATCTAATTTCACATATGCTCAACTGTAATCAATATTATTTAATTCTCTTGCCTTACGATAATGAAACTTGACATATTTAGTATTCAAATAATTATTTCCCTTCCTATTTTCTATTAATAGGCATAATGAATAAGGTGTGCCAGAAGGTTATATAGCTGAAGGCTATATAGGGGATGAGGTCCTGTATTTCTATTCAAGATACATTAATGACATTGAGACGTCTTTCAAACAATCGCCTTGTGTAGATAATTGTCCTGAACTTGAGCCATAATCAAGAGAGTTGTTAATCCCTCACGTTGGCAAATCAATTGGAGGAAGTGAGGACTTTAAAATAACTACAACTGAGAAGTTCCATACACATAGACATGTCTTGATTAACTGTAGTCAAGTTGATCCCTTCCTTCATAAGAATTGTATATTGATATGTTATTCTATATATTTCCTTACATTTCACTACATTTCATGATCACCTCTCGTGATTAATCGCAAGGAACTTAGAAGTCATGTGAAGTATCAACTCAGGATCTATACACAAGCATCATCTGAAATTGATAAAAAGGTCCAAAGAGAATTCACAAGTTAGTTTGTGCACCGAATACTAAATGACCGCAATCTACACTCACTAGATTTCAAAGCTCTCACAATCAGCCCGATTGACTATACAACAAGGTTTATAGCATACAATATCAATGGTTTCACTTTTTGCATGATTTCATGAGATCAAAATTGTTAACCCAAAACTTGGGTGTTTATGGCACCTTGGGACAAGGAGTTATGCGAGTAGTAGTGGGTGGCAACATGCAGTTCCGTGGCATCCCTTATTATGGAAAGTTTGTTGATGTCATCAAACTAAATTACCAAGGTCATTTTACCATGACGCTCTTCAAGTGTTTGTCAGCAAATATGACAACTTATCATGGACTCACAATTAACGAATTAGGCATCAGATCAGTAAATTTCTCCTGGCCAATTCACACTGGTCAATCTGAAGATGATGAGACATATATTTTTGACTAAGAGGCACACCAGGTTTATTATGTCTAGAATGAGAGGGATAGGAATTGGAATATGGTGGTTCACTTAAAGCCTTGAAACCTTTATGATATGAGTGATGGTGATAACATCACCTATGAGAGTGAGCCATTACAGCCTGATGGTGTTTGCAATTTACCTATACTTAGGTGTGCTTTTATAAGTTACACTTTATCATCATTGAATTTAAATATAATTTTTGTACAAGATCATACACTCAACATTAACATTTTCTCCACACATTTTTTTAGGGATGGCAACATAGAATGGTTAAAAAAAATATAACTTTTGTTCTTGTAAAGCAATCAATTAATATATTGTTTTAAAAAAATTCTAATAAATGTTTGTAGTGGTTCATAACGACTACAAATATGAACCGCCACAAAAATTGTCACCTTAACCACTACAAATGTCTCGCTGACCCCTATAAATACCCCTTTCACACCTCATTTCTTACCCTCTTCCATTTCTTCCCACCCCTCTCCTCTCTTTTTTTGCTCTCACTTGTTGACAAAGGGCTGAGGTTATATGATAATTTTTTTTTCTCAAAATCTTTGATTTCATCATTTCATTTTATTTTGCTTCTTCTTATAATTCTTATACTAATTTTTTCCTTCTATAGATTTTGAAGGTTCCTTCCAATACATTTTCAATATTCCTTCCATAAGCAAATATATCTTTATATATTCAACTTCAATTTCATAAAAATCATTATTATCTACACATTCTTAGTATTAAACATACATAATATTCATGAAGAACACACCTTTGAATAGGTCACATTGCCTAAAGGTAGAAAATTACTGAGAAACAAATGGGTGTTTAAAATTAAACATGAAGAACACAACCTAAAGCCAAGGTACAAAGCGAGGATTGTTGTTAAAGGGTATGGACAAAAGAAAGGTGTTGATTTTGATGAAATCTTCTCTCATGTAGTCAAAATGACTTCCATTCGTATAGTGCTTGGTATAGTAGTTGGTCTTGATTTGGAAATTGAACATATGGATGTAAAGACAACTTTCCTTCATGGTGATCTAGATGAAGAAACTTATATGGAACAACTTGAAGGATTTAAAGTAAAAGGAAAAGATGATTATGTTTGTAAATTGAAGAAAAGTCTTTATGGTTTGAAGCAAGCTCCAAGGGAATGGTATAGAAAATTTGAATCTATATTAAAGGAGCAAAGTTATAAAAAGACAACTCCTGATAGATGTGTTTTTACATAAAATTTATAATGATAATTTGATTATCATTTGCTTTATATAGATGACATTCTCATTATTGAAAATAATAGGGAGAATGCCAGATAAATACGATATGAAATTTCAAAACCCTCAAAGGTCTATTAACATTTATAAAGGACATAAAGTTGACATGGATCAAATTAGGATTTTAAAATATTAATAAATTTATCATTATGCCCTCAATTTTTAAATAAAAAAGAAAGAAAGAAAGATGACCCCCAGGTTGAGATGTTCGTGGCGCTCCCCTGGTCTGAATTGTCATAAAAAAAATGGAGGTCCAACGATAAAGACAGAGACGATAGTGTGGAGGTGGTTGATGGTGGTTTAGGAAAGAAGAAGAGAGGGAGAAAGGACGAAGGTGGTCAATGGTGGTTGAGAAGCATTTGAAGGAGGAAGGAATTGGTTGGGTATTGTGGGTTCTGAGAGGTTGCGCTAGGAGAGAAGACTTATGTAGCTGGAGGAAGAGTTTGGTTGAGGATATTGGAGAAAGCCAGGAGGTTGACGAAGAAGAAGGTGAACAGTAGAAGACAATAAACAATAATGAGATTGACAAAATGTGTACATAATAAGATTGACAAAATGAGTAATGAGATTGACAAAATCTGTACTTATTGGTGATATGTGTAAAGGATTGATACCAATTCAATAATGAGATTGACAAAATGAGTAATGAGATTGACACAAATGTTGGTGAATCGTAACTTGCATGTTTTTATTAGTAAATGTTTTTGTCAAAACCATTACAATTCTTGTCAAAATCATTACTAAACTTGTCAATCCCATTATGAATTTTAGTGAAATGCCATAAATGTTGGTGAATCCTCACTTATATGTTTTCATCAGCAAACTCTTGTCAAGACCATTACAATTCTTATGAAAATCATTACTAAACTTGTCAATCCATTATGAATTTTGGTGAAATGCCACAAATGTTGGTGAATCTTGACTTACTGTTTTCATTAGCAAACTCTTTTGTCAAAACCTTTACTATTATTGTCAAAATCATTACTAAACTTGTCAATACCATAACGAATTTTGGTGAAATGCCATAAATATTGATGAATCCTGACTTTACTCATTTAGTTAATACATATATTCATTTTGTCAAAGCTATTACTCATTTTTTCAAAATCATTGCTCATTAAGTAAAAACCATTACTCTTTTGGTCCATCACTTTACTTATTTTGTCAATACATTTATTCGTTTTGTCAAAGCCATTACTCGTTTTGTCAAAATATTTACTCATTAAGTAAAAATCATTACTCTTTTAGTCCATAACGTTACTCGTTTAGTCAATATATTTATTCATTTAGCAATTCAAGTATAGATATTGACAACTTGAGATCCTCAAATGTCAACAACCTTGTAGTCAATTTCACAATTCATTTCCTGTTTGGTTAAAATCATTACAAGACTTGTTAATCCCTTTATGACTTTTGTCAATGAGGAAAACAATTTTGACAAGAATAAATTTGATCTTTGCCAAGCCATGAAAGAGGCTTTCCTCTTCCCAAAGCTATGAATGATTCATTTGAGAAGGAAAATACAATTTGCAAGTCCAAGTAACAAACACATTAGTATAATGAAAAAAGTGGGACTTATTATTGAAGTGTGGCCAAGAATGAAGCATCTAACTAAATCCCAATTATAAACATGATTCCCATCCATAACTACAACCCAACTACTAGATCGAGGTAGCTGCACATCTAGGTGATGGTGCCGAGCACTATTCTAGGAGATTAGGAAATGGAGAGAGAGGACCAAGTCTTATCATACCTCCATAGTTGTCAGTGTTTAACAAAAAGGAGAGGAATCAAATGGGAGTAGGAGGAAGTCGCAGTGGTCAGACTTTAGCCTCTGGCAAAGTGGACAGACTAGACAAAGAAGACGTTGAAGAAGAGAGAACGAAGTGGAGAGAGAAGAGATGAAGGGATGAAAGAAAAAAAGGAATGAGAGGAAGGGCATTTTTGTCTTTTGTCCAAACATTCAAAACCCAGATCCCTACCTAAGTACCTCTCTGTCCTTTGCCTTGTTTAATAGACTTTTTGGGGTTTTGTAATTTCATATGGTATTTATCTATCATTTTCCCAAAATACTATTTCCAGGATAAATGACTTAAAGAAACAGGTGGGTAAGTCATTTGCCATGAAGATTTGGAGGTGTGAACTCACAAGGGAGGGATCTCACAAATTCACAACCAATCTAAGATATATTCACCTCAAGAAAGATAAGTAAACATCAATGATCCACTTAAACCCTTGAGCATGAAAGAACAAGAACCCAAAGTATTGGAAGATGCCATAAGGTTGATCAAGCCTTAATAAGTAGTGCGAACCCACAAGGGAAGATCCCACGAATCCACAACCAATTCTGAAATATACACACCCCAAGAAAACTAAACACAGATCAACTATCCACTTGAACCCTTGAACACGAAAGAACAAGGACCCGAAGTGTTGGAAAATGCCACAAGGTTGATCAAGCCTTGATAAGTTTGTTAGTTCTAAAAAGAACCCTAGAGATAATCCACTCTCAAGAAACAAAGTGCAGAAGTGCAGCTTTCATTTATCATTCAAATCTGAATTGTGTCTTGCAAATGAAGAAGTACCAAGTATTTATAAGAAAATATGACATAATTACCATAATTGGAATTTTGAAAACAACCAATACAAATTGTAAAACACGTGCTAGGAAACCTAAAAGTCTAATACAATGAACATAAAAGTCTAATACAATCTAGAAGAAAGTTGAAAAATCAAATACAACATGCTAAAGAAACCAAAAGTCAAATCTGCCAACTACTTATTGATTTTCGCACACCTAACTTCAAGAAAATGTAGTTACCAAATTAAGGCTCAAAATTTGCTTATTTAGGCCCAAATGAGTCCTCCCATGTATAGGACTAGGTCCAAGCTCTTTAGTTTCAAGTTTGCAAGCCCAAAACTTAATCAATATCTCCATTTGCAGCCCATATGAAGTTAGTGACGTTTTCAGCATTTTTGTCCAGCTTTGATCCAATTGCTACTTGCTTTGTCCAAGTACCTTGCACTAGCCCATTTAATGCTTCCTTAATTTGTTTGGCTCTTGTTCTTGTGATTGGTCCACTTGGAATTTGCCAAGGATCACTTGAATTTGAGACAACTTACTGGATCACATCATTCCCTCTCTCCTCAAAAGGATTTGTCCTCAAATCTTCACCTACATCAAAAGGAGATAAGTCAGCTACATTAAAAGTAGCACTAACAGAATACTCACTAGGCAAATCAATCTTGTAAGCATTATCATTTATTCTTTCAAGTACTTGAAATGAACCATCTTCTCTTAGAGCTAATTTTGATTTTCTTTGAGCTGGATATCTTTCTTTTTGCATATGCACCCACACCCAATCTCCAGGTTCAAAAAGAACACACCTTCTTCCTTTGTTGGCCTTGTATGCATAATGTTCATTTTTCTTTTCAATTTGCTATTTCACACGCTCATGAAGTTGTTGCACTATTTCAGCTTTCTTTTTCCTATCAAGACTTGCTCTCTCATCAATAGGTAATGGTAATAAATCTAAAGGAGTTAGTGGATTAAAACCATATACTATTTCAAAAGGAGAATAATCAGTAGATGAATGCACACTTCTGTTAAATGCAAATTCAATGAATGGCAAACAATCTTCCCAATTTTTCAAGTTCTTTTGAATCACAATTCTGAGTATTGAGACAAGGTTCTGTTAACAACTTTAGTTTGTCCATCAATTTGTGAATGACAAGCAGTAGAAAATAACAATTTAGTACCAAGCTTTCCTCACAAAACTCTCCAAAAATGATTCAAGAATTTGGTATCCCTATCAGAAACAATACTTTTAGGGACGCCATGAAGCCTCACAATTTCTTTAAAGAACAGATCAGCAATGTATGTGGCATCATCAGTTCTATGGCATGCAATGAAATGTGCCATTTTAGAAAATCTATCAACAACCACAAATATAGAATCCATTCCTATTTTTGACCTAGGCAAACCCAAAACAAAATCCATTGATATGTCAATCCAAGGTTCACTAGGTACAGGTAAAGGAGTATACAAACAATGTGGCAAGACTCTAGATTTAGCCTTTTTACATGTTATGTATTTAACACAAATTCTTTCCTCATCATGTTTCATTTTAGGCCAAAAGAAATGCTCATGCAAAACATCCAAAGTTTTTTTCACAACAAAGTGACCCATTAAACCTCCCCCATATGCTTCTCTAACAAGCAATTCACGCAATGAACATTGAGGCACACACAGTCTATTTTCTTTAAACAAGTACCCATTAACTCTATAAAATTTAGCAAATGCTTTTTTTTCACAATCAAAGAACAATTCAGCAAAATCAGCATCATTTGCATACAACTCCTTGATATATTCAAAGCCAAGCAACTTAGTATTAAGAGTTGAAAGAAGATTATACCTTCTAGACAATGCATTAGCAACCACATTCTCATTACCTTTCTTGTATTTGATGACATATGGAAATGTCTCAATAAATTCCAGCCACCTTGCATGTCTCTTGTTCAGCTTACCTTGACCTTTAATATACTTCAAGGATTGATGATCAGTGTGAATCACAAACTGTTTTGGCCAAAGGTAGTGCTGCCAATTCTTCAAGGCTCTTTTAAGCACATAAAGCTCTTTGTCATAAGTTGGATACTTCAAGGCTGCTTCATTTAGCTTTTCACTAAAATAGGCAATTGGCTTTCCTTCCTGCATTAAAACAGCTCTTATCCTAACTCCAGATGCATCACATTCAATCTCAAAAGGTTTGCTAAAGTCAGGCAATACTAACACAGGTGCATAACACAATTTTTCCTTAAGGCCAATAAATGCATCTTCTTGTGCTTTATCCCATTTAAAACCAACAGATTTTTTAATCACTTCAGTGAGTGGTGCAGTAAGTGTGCTAAAATCCTTCACAAATCACCTATAAAAACTAGCCAAACCATGAAAACTTCTCACCTCAGTTATGCTTTTAGGTGTTGGTCATTCTTTTATGGCTCGTATCTTTTCCTCATCAACTTCTCCTTTAGCACTCACCACAAAACCAAGAAAAACAAGTGTATCCATGCAAAAATCAACTTTTTCATATTTGCAAACAGTTTTTCTTTCCTCAAAACATCAAGCACACAATGCAAATGATTCAAATGCTCATCCAAATTCTTGCTATAAATTAGAATATCATCAAAATAAACCACAACAAATTTCCCAATGAAAGCACGCAAAACATGGTTCATTAATCTCATGAAAGTGCTAGGTGCATTAGTTAACCCAAAAGGCATAATTAACCATTCATATAATCCATGTTTGGTCTTGAAAGCATTTTTCTACTCATCCCCTTCTCTCATTCTAATTTGATGGTACCCAGATTTCAAATCAATCTTAGAAAAGACAATAGAACCATGCAATTCATCAAGCATATCATCTAATCTAGGAATGGGATGGTGATGCCTTACAATGATATTGTTGACGGCTCTATAATCAATGCACATCCTCCAAGTTCCATCTTTCTTTGGAACTAAAAGCACTGGAACTGCACAAGGGCTTAAACTTTCTCTAACATACCCCTTTGCCATGAGTTCTCCCACTTGCTTTTGAAGCTCTTTTGTTTCTTCAGGATTGCTTCTAATGCTGGCCTATTAGGAATTGTTGATCCAGGAATGAAATCAATTTGGTGTTCAATTCCTCTAATAGGTGGTAAACCTGGTAGAGTTTCTTCAGGGAACACATCATCAAATTCCTGCAACTAAGAACCAAAACACTAGGAAAGGAAGAGTTAATGTCATTAGTGTTCAAAAAGGATTCCTTGTAAATAAAGAGTAGCAAGTGTGTTTCAGCCAGAAAAGCACTTCTCACTTCACTTTCTTTTGCATAAAAACTCATTTTCTTCTTTTCTTTTCTCTCTTCACTCATTTCCTTTCTCTGGATTTATTTTTTTGAACTTTCAGTTTTTCTCTCTTTTTCACTCTCTTTTCTTTTCTCTCTCTTATTTTTCTCTCTTTTCATCTTGAGTTGATCCTCATACACTTGTTTTAGAGTCAATAGAATAAGAGTCACAGGTTTGCTGTTCATTACAAAAGAATATCTATTTGTAAATCCATCCCTCTTGACTTTTCTATCAGACTCCCATGGTCTTCCTAAAAGTATATGTGCAGCATGCATAGGAACAACATCACACAATATTTCATCACAATATTTGCCAATTGAAAAAGAAACAAGAACTTGCTGATCAACTTTAATTTTCCCACATTCATTCAACCATTATAGCTTGTATGGTCTAGGGTGTCTAATGGTAAGCAAATTCAATTTCTCAACCAATGTAGTGCTTGCGACATTTGTTACACTCCCACCATCAATGATCATACTACAAACCTTGTTATTAATGAGGCAACGAGTATGGAAAAAGTTTTCCCTTTGCTCATTCGTCTCATCTTCCTTCACTTGGCAATTTAAAGGTCTTCTAACCATAAGGCATTCTCCTTCTACGGCATATTCAACCCCATCATCACTAGCATCTTCAATGGAATCATGATTACTTTCACTTTCAGTCACAACTTCACTATTTTTTAGAATAATGACTCTCTTGTTGGGGCATTGAGAAGCTATATGACCTGTACCCAAACACTTGAAACACTTTATATCTCTATTTCTAGAGGTTTGGGAATCAGATTTACCTTTGCTCTTTGATGTAGCTTCTTCTTTGCTTTTAGTTATCTCCTTTTGGAAAGCTCTTTCTCCTTTCTTCCAAATCTGTTTTTGTGAAGAACTTGATCCAGAATAGAATTTTGAAGCACCTTTACACTTGAGTTGCTTCTCCACCTTAATTGCTATATACACCATATCCTCTAGTTCTACATAATGTTGCAATTCCACAGTGTCAGCAATTTCTTTGTGAAGCCCATTCATAAAAACAAGCCATTGTAGCCTCTCCATCTTCTTGCACATTAGCTCTTATCAAAGCTAACTCCATCTCTTTATAATATTCCTCCACACTCCTAGAGCCTTGTGTAAGGGTCTGCAACTTTTGATAAAGCTCTCTATAGTAATGGTTAGGAATAAATCTCCTTCCCATTAGAGTTTTCATTCCTCCTATTGATGCCAAATTTATCCCACCAAACAATGGCATAATCAGTGAATTCTACTACTACCAACTTCACCTTTTTAGCCTCAGAATAATTGTGGCAAAAATCATTTCTATCTTCTTCTCCCACTCTAAATATGCTTCAGGATCACTCCTACCTTGGAAAGGTGGTATTTTCATTTTGATACTCCGTAGTTTCCCATCCACTCTATTTCTTTCCCTAGGAATATTTCTGCCATGTCCTCTCCCATACCTCCTATCTCCTATATGCCTATTACTTCCCACTTTATATTCAGATTCAAAATCTTCCTCACTAGCACCACTAACCTCATCATGCTCAGATTCAAATTCATCTATAGAAGTATCCCACCTATTGTGCCTTCTAGGATTTAGTCTAACTCTTTGCAGGTTTGCAATTCTTTCATCTTTTCTATCCATCCTATCCCTTATTTCTCCAAAAACAACATCCATACGTGCAAAATGTTGCTACATTGCCTTGAGGTGGTCTTCTGGATTCTTTAGGTTACCACCGGATGTTTCTTCTGCATTTGACATTGTATCTAGAAAAAGATGTTAGAGAAATAATTTTCATCACAACTTCCTCATGTGTTTCCCTTCAGGATGTCACTCTACACTCATGTTTCACTCAAATTTGGCTTTTAAATTGATGTATTTCACTCTTGCATTTTTCCACTCTTAGATTCCTCTTGAGACAAGCAATTCATAATCAAGCAATCACAATTTGCAGAATCAACACAACACTTACAAATATGGAATATCAAAATGAGTATTGGAAAAGGAAATTTAAGGATATCAAGAGTTTAAATGACACAGACTTCACAAATTCTATGTATGACAATAGATATTGCTCAAAACACTTCCAACACAATCCTTTTTTTTTAGTAATTTTTTTCTTTTCTTATCAAATATTTTCTTTTTCTTTTTCTTTTTCTTTTTCTGATGGTCTTGTCTTTTTTTTTCGTTTTTCTCCTCTACTAAAATTTAAAGAGAATGCAGAATCTATCACAAACAACAAAACTCAATAAATCTAAACTCAAAAATTCCAGAAAAGCGTCTATTTTGGAAAGACTATAACTCATAGTGGAAATTTTAGATTGAGATGATACCAAAACGAATAGAAAGATGAGATTCTAAACTATGAAAATGACCTATTGAATGATGTAAAACACAAAGGAAAACAGGTCAAACAAGGACAGAAAATTTCAGGACGTTCTGGAAAAACGAAGATGAACAAACCTAGAAATTTTCCAGAAAGCACAACTAGATTAAAATAGATAGAACTCACAAATGACAAATCGGATTGAAACGATTTCAAACCGAGATGAAAGAAGAGATTCTGAACTATGAATTTGACATACTAAATATTGGAAAACACAAAGAAAAACTTGATGAACAGAAGAAACAAATCTGGACACGGACAGACACAAGAACAAAGCACAAAACATAAAACAAAAATGGAAATGAAGAACAGATAGATATGACCTGAGTTTAGATCCGAAGCTTTGATACTAAGATGGTGCAAACCCATAAGGGAAGATCCCACGAACCCATAACCAATTCTAAAAAATACACACCCCAAGAAAACTAAACACAGATCGATGATCCACTTGAACCCTTGAACACGAAAGAACAAGGACCCGAAGTGTTGGAAAACGCCACAAGGTTGATCAAGCCTTGATAAGTTTGTTAGTTCTAAAAAGAACCCTGGAGAGAATCCACTCTCAAGAAACAAAGTGTAGAAGTGCAACTTTCATTTATCATTCAAATCTGAATTGTGTCTTACAAATGAAGAAGTACCAAGTATTTATAGGAAAATATAACATAATTGCCATAATTGCAATTTTGAAAACAACCAATACAAATTGTAAAACCATGTGTTAGGAAACCTAAAAGTCTAATACAATGAACACAAAAGTCTAATACAATCTAGAAGAAAGTTGAAAAATCAAATACAACATGCTAAAGAAACCAAAAGTCAAATCTGCCAACTACTTGTTGATTTTCGCACACCTAACTTCAAGAAAATGTAGTTAGCAAATTAAGGCTTAAAATGTGCTTATTTAGGCCCCAAATGAGTCCTCCCATGTGTAGTACTAGGTCCAAGCTCTTTAGTTTCAAGTTTGCAAGCTCAAAACTTGATCAATATCTCCATTTGCAGCCCATATGAAGTTAGTGACGTTTTCAGCATTTTTGTCCAGCTTTGATCCAATTGCTACTTGCTTTGTCCAAGTACCTTGCACTAGCCCATTTAATGCTTCTTTAATTTGTTTGGCTCTTGCTCTTGTGATTGGTCCACTTGGTATTTACAAAGGATCACTTGAATTTGACACAACTTGCTGGATCGCATCAATAAGTCTATTAGTTCTAAGAAGAACCCTAGCAAGAATCTACTCAAAAGTCAAGTCTGATTACAAATGAAAAGGCACAATCTATTTATTAAAGGCCACAAATCTAATATAATTGCAATTTTCACAAAAATAAAAAAAAATATAATCAACATTTAAAGTCCAAAATTTACTTATTTAGGCCCAAATGAGTCTCCCCATGTGCAGAACTAGGTTTAAGCTCTTTATTTTGAAGTCTTCAAGCCCAAATTATGATTTATACTAGTTTGGTCTAATCCATGATGACCTACATCCAATCCTAAAGCTCCTCCTGAGATTTTCAATCCACTATTTCCCTCAAGTTTAATCTAGGTGCTTGAGAACCACTATAAAGTAACAAGTTCGATTCGGGTACTTGTGAAATCACCACAACACTCTCATCGAGTTACTCCCCCTTACACACCGTAAGGATACAACTTTGATGATAAAGGATTACAATCAATCTTCTCTCTCAGAAGTGAATACTGAAAATCATTGAAGCATAAAAAAATAATCTCTCTCTAAAGTATATAATGTAAGCACTTAGAAACAGAGAGTATGTGAGATGGAATGTTGAAGTTAGATTTTTGGCATTTTGACAGTGTATGCACAGGCTCTCTCTCGGGTTCATCTTGAATGCTTCTCCTTTTATAGTTGATGTGGTTTGATGATCATGGGAGATGTTGAAGTATCCGTTAGGCTGTTGAGACTTTCTTCTTTCTGTTGAAAAATGCATTGGAACTTCTAACAAAATTTACTTTTTGGCCGGGCATTGAAGCTTAATCTATGTTTAATCACATGTAATCTTCATATAAACTTGATTAGTGATATTTAGGAATGATTAGAAACAATATAATCAAGGTTTATATGAGATTGGAAGTGAATCATGAAATCCGAGATAGTGATTAAAACTAGGGAGACTCATCACTTACATATCACTGGAGTGATTCAGCAAGTTATAGGTCATCACTCGAGTGCTCACTCGAGTGTTCTTCCTTACTGCTCGGAAGTTCACAAGGCATCAATTTTTGGTTTAGTACAGTGATATGGAGGTGATGTCAATATTGATTGGTTACTCGAGAGATCTGGCTAAGAAAATGTTAATCACTTCCTAAATCACTAGAGTGTTGTCAAGTGATGACAAATTGGTTCATCACTCGAGTGCTCACTCAAGTAATCTTATAAAAAATTCTGATCACTTTCATATCACTGGAGTGATCCTTTCCAGTGATAGACCTATTTTAACTCCAAACTTAACAAATAACCTATCCCCAAAAATCTCTTTAAGTTTACCTTCCAATGTAATAAGAAGCAATCCAAAATTTGTTGTATTCCAAAAGTTATGATTTGAAGAGTGACTTCTAGTCTACACAGTGTTTAAATTTTGAGTGTCAACTTCTGAAATTCACATCTCTTTCATCTAAACCTTTTTGAGCCTTCCTATCGTGTTGTTGAATCACCTTTTGAGTGTAGTTTTATATGCAATACGTTTCACACAATTGACGTTATGATTTAGGAGATATGTTCAAATTACTGAACTTAGTCTGGAATAACGTAAGAAATTTCAGCATCAATTTCTAAAATTTATATCTTTTTATCTTAAACCTATTGAGCATGATCTTGGTGGCGTTATGTCACATTTGGAATCTAGTTTCTTATAAATAAATTTCACCTCAATCAAATGTGTCGTTAGGTAGATATGTCCAAAATACCAAACATCTCACTACTACAAAGAAAAGATTTAGCATCCATCTTTAACATCCGCTTTTAGAAAAAAGGACGTAAAAAAGTAGTTGGTGGTATTTTTGCAATTTTTTGTTATGCTTTTGGTGCCTTTAGCGTCCTTTTACTTAAAAGGGATGCCAAATGCTGCTTTTGGTGTCCTATTTTAAAAAAGGGACACCAAAAGTGGCCTTAATTATGCCTTAACAAGATTTGAAACCAAAACTCCTTCTCCTCCACTTGAAAGCTCTAGGCCTCCATCACATTCCCTCCCTCACTGCTTGTCGTCTTCTATCGTTGCTCATCTGCCTTTGCGCTCGTCCTCCATCCTCCATCCTCCATCTGAGACCTCTCGATCTCTATCATCGTACTCCATCCTCATATTCTCTCCATCGCTCTTCATTTTCCACCATTATTACTCCTCCTCCTTCGTGGTTCCTCATCCGTCGCAGCTTTTCCTTCGTTGTGGGATACTCCTCTATTATGATTCCTCTATCTACTCATCTCGACTCTATCTCCAGTTCTTAATCACATCTCCTCCTCCATTGCAACTCCTCTTCGTCTCAAGTCGTCCTCCTTTACAACTCTTCTATGCTCATCTCATCTCTGTTTCTATCTCTCAGTCGTGGGTCCTTCTTGACACTTTCGTCTACACGTCTCATCTCTATCTATGTTTCTCTGTCGTAGCTTCACACCTCTGTAAACTCCCATTAACCACTCTGCTGGTTTAATGTACTCCACTTCTTGATGCTTTCTCTTTTTTCCCATGGTAGTAAATTATAGTTCGCACTTTGGCTAGATTTTATGTAGATTGATTATATACTAATCAACACTTTAATTTTAATACTGATAATGATCCATTTGGTAGAGTAAGGAGTTTGATATAACTGTTTGATTTTGATTGCACTAAAGGTGTTTAATAAAATGTCTAAAAGAAGAAAATGATTGGAATGTTGTTGAAATTTCTAGATAGCTAAGGCCTATGCTATAAGAAGAATAAAATGGACTTGAGAATTGTTTTATGTTAGTTGTAAGTTCCATTTAAATAAGAATTTTAACTTAAGAGGCCTTATAATGCCTAAGCATGCATCTTTATTGGGAATTATTATGGAGAGTTTGTAAAGAAAGAAATTGTTAGATGAATTAAAGTTGCTTAAGCTTTATACAATATTGTGACACTTTTCTCTTTTTTATGTTTTGTTAGTCAGTTTTGTTTGAAATAAGTTGAAATGGATTGTTGTTGAAATTTTTGCATGTCTTACTATTAAAAGGAAATGTTACTGAAGTTTTTTAAAAAATAAGTAACACTAGTACAAAATAAGTCTTTTAGACTATCATATTTAGACCGGTTATAAAGAATAAAGTCTAAAAAAATGTAACCAATAGTATTTATGTAAATATCATGATCTTTTGAGACCGGTTCAATTAAGATAAGGTCTAAAAGATATTTTTTAGATCTGATTTTTAGTCAATCCGATCTAAAAAATATAACAATAATTAAAAAAAAATCATATATATAATATAATTTTTAGCCAATTATTTATATATCAAGTCCAAAATATATTTTTCTGCATCAAAAGTAATTAAAAATAAAATATTTATTACTTTTTACACCTCATATTCAATACAATCAGTAAAAAGAATCCATATCCCTAAAATTTCATCCCTTTTCTTCACCACCTCCGCGACCTCATCCCCTTCTTCATCTTTGTGGCGTCAGTTAGCTCTCACCTTTGCCGTGGCTCGCTCATCGGATGCCACTCGATACTCTGCTCCTCCTCCGCTGTGCCTCGCTCCTCCATATCAAATCCAAAATATAGTGTATTGTAGATGTTCGAAAACTATAAAAAAGGATTCTAAAACCGTTTTCTTTCTTTTCTCTCTCTATTGTGACCCCTGTTTAATTTAATTGGTGCTGTAAGATCACTGGCGCTGCCAGATACATCTCTCGATGACATATCTATGTTGTTATTTCTTTAAATTTTTTTTTCTTCGCGGCATTCATCATCAGAGCTGAGATTTTGATCTTTTTGGCAAATCCGCCCCTAGATTCTTTGTTTGAGCTTCCTGAGATCATCATCCAAGTCTTGGATCTCAACCAAAGTGGTAATAGATATATGTGTGTCTTCCACTTTCGCAATCTCTGTTTTATGCTTTCGTTATTGTTTGTTGAAATCGTAATACAACTTTTGTTTGAGGTGTATTTTTATTTTCTCACAAACGAATGATAAAGATCATTACTTCATCCTTTTTCGATTATAATATAGTTCTACAAACTACATCAATCAAAAATATATTTGTGTTTCCTATCTGTCTACTGTGGTGCTTAAATTATCACCTTCCTGGGTTGTAGTGCTTCATAACTTAACTGTACTTTTCTTTATCTTAAAAGTTAGATCTATTTTGGGTTTCTATCTGGGTTCCTGATCTGCACATAGGATGATCTCATGTCCTTATCATTGAGCTTAAATTGTGTTTAATTTCTAGAGCACCACTCGCTATTTATTATATTTCCTGTTAATAATCTTTACACTTTGCTAATGGCCAATGAAGATGACATTGCTTCTAGGAACTATGCTAATGCCGGCAAGATTGTATTCTCACGATCACTTTAGAGAGTGGAGACTTGATGTCGATAACATGTCATATAAGGTGAATTTCCTTTTCCTGTCACTTTAGAAATTCATATGTCGTCCATGTATGTCAAAATTTGTTTTTTGTAAGTGATAGCAATTGCTGGGGCGTGGTGAGAGAATTGGTTATGTGAACATTTGTTAGGTGAGCTTATTAGAATCAAGTTTTCTGCTGAGGCATCCAACAATGACACCTCATAGTTATCCTCAAGTACCAGCACCCCACATTGTTAATAATCCTACCTTTTGGGAGAGAGTAGGGCACGAACCATTTGGAACTGATACCTTATTTTTGGCATTCTATTATAAGCTAGTACCATTACCTGTTGTGATAACTGATATTGTCAGTCAGTTACTTGGACTAACATCTCTATTTTCTGCAGAAAACAAATCAACAATATTTGGCTACAAAAGAGCTACAGAAGAAGTCTTGGAGATATCACAGAAGATATAATACTTGGTTTCAGTGACATGAAGGGCCAAAAGTTACTATATATATGAGAAAGGAACATTTGTATGCTTTGATTTCCATATTGCAAATGATAAACTGCAACATGGGTAGTATATTGAGTAGATCTTCATTTTTTTTTGTTTGCAGTCATAATTATTTCCCTTTATAAATTAGACTTGTGCCACAATTTAGAAAGATGAAAGATCACTACAGTTTTTTAAAGATAACTAGTATTGGTCCTAGGTTGTTGCATAAAGTCAGAAAAATGAACCATACATAGTTTATGGCTGTTCATGGATAATGAGGCTTTAAATTTTTTATACTACTTGTAAATTGAATGTGACTGAAATAACGTGTTTCACATAATACATGGAGTGTATACGAGTTTGGCCAACCTAAATATTGGGAAAATGTTGCTAAAGGTGTATGAGAAGATGATGGGAACTGAGTTATATTATTAATGCCGTGTTACTAGAAAGCCAGAACAAGCCTCTTCTCTCAATAGAGGAAAGGAAGAATAAGAAAAATTGACTGACTAATCTAAGCTGCAGTTCCTAGCAAAAAGTAATAGAGAAACCAGTGACCCTCCCAGACATTTAAGAGGTCAGGGCTCTCCTACCAAGTCCTAGACAGACATTGTCTGCCTTTCCTAGGCGCAAAACCCTAGATAACTAACTCAGTCCCTGCTATCCCTCACTGGGCTGTACTAGGTGTCTAATGGGTCGGATAAGGGATGCTGCCCATTCTGATCAATCTTAGTGGGCCTTCTCTTATACACCTGGTTCTTCCTGAAACGAGGCTCATCATTTACCTCCCCCAAAAGCTTCACCTTGTCCTCAAGGGGAAAGTGAGGAAATTACATCTGAATCATCTTCGCATCTTCCCAGGTGCTGTCACAGTCAGGTAAGTTACACCACTTGACAAGGACTTGGGTGCTGCCATGAGTCAAATTTCTTATCTTGACCACATCTTGAGGCTGTACTTGGAGTTCGTATTCCTCATATAGTAAATTGGGCAGTGGTTGAGCTTGTTCTGCTGAAATGAGAGATTTCTTGAGTTGAGAAACATGAAAGACCGGATGAATTCGGGAAGAGCCAGGCAGCTTGGGGCGATAGGCCACTTTTCCAATTCTCTTAACAACCTCATAGGGTCCATAATATTTGGGTGCAAGCTTTTCATGCTATCTTTTAGCCAACTTCTTCAATTTATAAGGCTGTATGCGCAGAAAAACCTGACCCCCTTCAGCAAATTCCACATCTCTTCTCTTTTTAAAGACCTATAACTGATGATTCTTTATCAGTAGCCAAAAAATACTGCATTGTTAACTTGCAGTGAGGTTTGAGCCTTTTAAACTAGTGGCATCATGTGCTTGCTGGTGGATACTGACTGTGATAGGAAAACAATTGTGTTTTCTTGACACATAACAGTAGAAGTTATTCACAGGTCAAATTAGTCTTAGTATAGAACTGCATGAATTATTCACCGGTAGCTATGCTTGATTTCCTCTGCTTTTGTTGACAACATCATTTAGGTTTTTTTCATGCTCATTAAGTATAGGTGAGTAGGGGCTTCTGTTCCTAATCTTTTTGGATTTTATTTTTCTTTTCTTAATGTGATTTGGGGGTAAGTGTGGTATAATTTCTTGCACACATAATCATTTGATTAATTTCTTTTCCAGTAAAAGTGTGAACAAAGTTCATGTATGCTTTTGCAGCTTCCTTTGAACATCTAGATTCTTTCTTGCTTATAATTCATTATGTTAACATGACTTCTTATTAGTTTACTTTTATGCGACCATCTTATAATTTTTATTAAACTCTGCTTGACTGATTCTTTGCGGTACACTTAGGATGGGGATTTGGATTGCATGATCGATATTACAAGTTTAGTTGCACAATATCTTAAATTGCATTATGATATTTGGTAGGAGTTATTGGCCATTCAACGTCAAGGACCTAGAGCTATTGGAATTTTTGGTCTGCTGGTTTTGAGGAGGAAGAAAAGAACAACTATTTGGAGTATGAATCCAATTGAAGTTCCAGGTCCTAGTAGGTTCTGAATGATTTCTTGTAGAGTTATTGGAACAATAGTTCTAGTATATTATGAATTTTTTCTTGAATTTTGTTTTTCTTTTCTTGGGGGTAAGACTGTGGATAGCATGAATTGGGTCTTCATTTGTATAGTTTTATAGTTGACCCATAAAGGTTGATGATTGTTGACCCATTAGTCTAGTCTCAAATGATTATAGGATTTTGACTAAAATCTTATATATACATAATGTATGTTGTTATTTATTTCTTACAAAGGCAGGGAAATACTTACTTTCTCAATGTTGAATTTTTTGTTGTTTTCTTTGCTTTGTTTTGGAAATAAGGTGGTTCTCCATTGGCCAAAAAAAAAAAAAAAGAGAAATAAGGCGGTTCTAATTGTTGACTAAGAATTTATGTAATGATAAAAATTATAGGGCTTTTTTTTTGGATTAGATTTGATTTTTAAAATAACCTCCAATCCATAAAAAATGGCCCTATTTGTTTTTGTTTTAAAAATACCACTTCTTAGACTAGTTGTGACCTGCTGTGATTAAAACCAGTCTAAAAGGTCCACTTTCTAGACCAGACATAAAGTCACATGAGATCTAAAAAGTAACAATTTTTAGACCTCATCTTTGGGGCCTAGTCTAAAAAGTTACTTTTTGGACCAGTTGTTCAATCGATCTAAAAAGTGTCTAGCATTTTAGATTTGTTGTACAACCAGTCTAAAAAGTGTCTAGCTTTTTAGATCACCTATATCTAGATCAGTTCCAGGTGAGGTCTGAAAAGTCATTTTTACTCTGTCTAAAATGCAATTTTTGCACTAGTGTAAAAGGTAATCCCTGTTGGGATTGGTAGACATAGCGGAAAATTAAAATTCAAAAAATTTTCTAATCCCGACTGCGGTCTGTCAATAGCACTTAAATCGAGTAGTAGAGAAATGTACTTTTCTTTTGTGTTTAGTCTTTCTTTTCGATCTCAAGGAGCTAACAACTCGAATCAACTCCCTCTCTCGGTATTCACATGAATAGGAATCCAACATGAACAATGTGCTAGCACCACCAATTTTCCCTATCTAAAGTTTTCTTTTCTCTCGGCTCAATCCTTTAATCTTTTTTTAAGTCCCTTTTTGTTTTGCACATAAAAAAAAGAAGAATAGGAACGAAAACAAAAACAAAAGAATAGAATACAATAAAAAAAATTGAAAATATTCCAAAATGAAATACAAAATCAACTTGGCAAAATAATTAAAGCACTTCAATCTGATCGAGGTGGTGAATATTTTAGCCAAGAGTTCATTGACCATCTTAGGAGTTGTGGGATAATCTCACAATTAACTCTTCTAGGAACACCATAATGGAATGGCGTTTCTGAATGGAGGGATCGAACACTATCAAATATGGTTCGATCTATGATGAGTCAAACAGAGCTTCAACTATCCTTTTGGGGACATGCCCTAGAGACATATGCGTTCACACTAAATCGTGTTCCATCTAAGGCAATTAAAAAGACACCATATGAGATATGGACAGTAAAGAAACCAAGTTTATCTTTTCTCAAAATCTGGGGATGTGAGGTATGTGTTAAGCAACAAGCCTCTGATAAATTAGTGCCCAGATCCTCAAAGTGCCTTTTCATGGGGTATTCTAAAGAAACAAAAGGATATTATGTCTACAATCCCACCGATAACAAAGTGTTTGTTATTCAAAATGGTAAGTTTCTAGAAAGAGAGTTTGTCCCTAAAACAACCAGTAGGAGCAAGGTACATCTCGAAGAAATTCTAGAGTCACAAGATAGTACAGAACCACAGATGGACATTAGAGAAGACTCACAACAAGTTGCTGAGCCTCCTAAAGTAACACAAGGTCCACAAAGATCTGATAGGACACGGCATCAGCCTCAGAGATATGGATTTTTGATTACTGAAGGCCGTGATGTGTTGCTCATCGAGCAAAATGAGCCAACCACCTATCGAGAAGCCATAGTAGGACCAAACTCTAAGATATGGCTAAATTCCATAAAGTCTGAAATGCAATCCATGTACGACAATCGGGTATGGACCTTAGTCGATCCACCTGAAGGTGTAAAAACCATCGGGTGCAAATGGGTTTTCAAGGAGAAAACTGACATGATGGCAATGTAAATGTCTTTAAGGCACGACTGGTTGCAAAAGGATTCACTCAAACTCATGGAGTAGACTATGATGAAACCTTTTCCCCAGTTGCAATGGCCAAATCAATCATATTTCTTCTTGCCATTGCAGCATATTATGACAATGAAATATGGCAGATGGACGTCAAAACAGCATTTCTTAATGGAAAGCTGCTTGAGGATGTGTACATGACACAACCTAAAGGTTTTGTGCGTCCAGAGGACTCTAGTAAAGTTTACAAGCTTCAAAGATCCATTTATGGATTGAAGCAAGCATCTCGAAGCTGGAATCATCGTTTTGTTGATGTAGTCAAAGAGTTTGGATTCATTCAAAACATCGATGAACCTTGTGTTTACAAGAAGGTTAGTGGGAGCATAGTTGTATTTCTAGTGCTTTATGTAGATGACATCCTACTCATTGGGAACAACATTCCTACCTTGCAGAGTGTCAAGTCTTGGTTAGGAAAGTCCTTTTCAATGAAAGACTTAGGTGAAGCCACCTACATCCTAGGGATTAAGATCTATAGTGATAGATACAAAAGACTAATAGGCCTAAGTTAGAGCACATACATAGACAAGATACTGCATTGGTTCAGTATGCAGGATTCAAAAAGGGGTTACATGCCCATCTCTCATGACATCTATCTTAGCAAGGATCTGTGTCCTAGTACACCTGATCAGCGAGATCGCATGAGTAAGGTTCCATATGCCTCGGCCATTGGATCCATCATGTATGCCATGTTATGTACTCGAACGGATGTCTCATTTGCCTTAAGTATGACCAGTAAATATCAACAAGATCCAGGTGAGGGTCATTGGACTTCCCTCAAGAATATCCTAAAGTACTTAAGAAGGACTAAGGACTTATTTTTTGTCTATGGTGGATTGGATGATGAGCTCTGTGTAACCGGTTACACAGATGCAAGTTTCCAAACTGACCAAGATGACCCTAAATTGCAATCTAGATACGTATTCCTCCTGAATGTTGGAGCAGTAAGCTGGAAGAGCTCCAAGCAGAGCACTGTAGCAGATTTTGCAACAGAAGCTAAGTATATAGCAGCATCAGATGTAGCTAAAGAAGCCCTTTGGTATGAAATTAAAATCTAGAGAGAAATTTGTTAGAGCAAGCGTTTTACCCAAGAGGGGGGTGAATTGGGTGATACTAAAAATTTCGTTGCAAATATAAAACTTGACGGTGAAATTGAAACAGTAAAGAGTAAGGAGAAATATCACCGAAGTGTACACCGGGAGTTATACTGATTCGGCCACAACCACTTTGACCTACGTCCAGTCCTCAGAGCTTCTCTGAGAGTTTCACTATAACTTCCAAGATTCAGTGGGTTCTTGGCACCTCAGTATAAGCAAGTTCCTTCACCTGGACACTCACTCCCCCTTACAAGTTGTAATCCAATCCCAACTCAAGGTTCCACAACCTTAAGTTATCTCAACAACAAATATTGAGTTTGAATGAAATATCTCTCTCTCAGAGTGAGTAAGAATCACTGAAGTACAGAATTACTAAAATGAGTAAAATAGAGTAATGAACTTGATGATTCGTTCGTGTGTGTTCTTGTTGTTTTTTCTCTATTTGGATGTTCCCATTTATATAGATATGTTGGTGATGACCGTTGGAACATTTTCTTCTCGTCCGTTGGAGAGTGCGTAGCCACTGTTGACTTTTCCAGTATTTGAAAAATATCCGTTGGTGGTAGGTGGCATTTGAACTTCACATTTGACTTTCCTTATTTGATAAGATTTCTTCATTGTTTATCTGTAAATATGCTAGGAATACTAATACAATGAAAGGTTAATCATATAGGAAACAAATCAATGAACGTTTGAATGATTTCTAAGTTTCTGGGTTTACATACTCGAGTAGCTACTCGAGTATTCATTAAAGTTTACTCGAGTACTTACTCGAGTATCATCGGGAAAACTTTGATGAACTGCAAGTCAACAAACAAATATAAGATTACTCGGGTAGTGCATGGAATAAACAAAATATCAAACCTTTGGAAATGCCTGTTTACTCGGGTACCTACTCGAGTAATGCACTCTTTTCTTCATAGGTTACTCGGGTACCAACTCGAGTAAACCTTCAACTAAACTTTTGGTTACTCGATGCTTTACTCCAGTAATGTTGGCAGGATTTCAAGGCCGAGAGCACTTCAAGTTTGATTACCTTGTTACTCGAGTACATACTCGAGTAAACTCAATTTATGTGCATAGCTTACTCGAGTAATGACTTGAGGTTTTTCTTCAAAAATAATTCTACATACTCGAGTACTCCACTTTAAATGAGTCATTGAATACCTGCATACTTGAGTAATGCCTCAAGTGAACTGTAATAAAAATAGATCAAGTTATTCGAGTACTACCTTCAGGTTTTTGCTTACCATAGTGAGTTACTCGAGTAGCTCCTCGAGTAACGTTGGCAGGGTTGAAAATGCCGAGAACAACATATTTCTTGAAACAGGGGACTCGAGTACATACTCGAGTATCATTGGTAGGCCGAGAGCAACTGGAAGACTTTTACATGGTTACTCGAGTAGCTACTCGAGTAACGTTGGTAGGCCGAGAGCAACTCCAAGTGATTTACCTGGTTACTCGAGTAACATTGGCAGGCCGAGAGCAACTTGAAATCATTTACACTATTACTCGAGTACTTACTCGAGTAACGTTGGCAGGTTACTCGAAGGTGTCTCTGATTACTTCAAGTTTCTGTTCCTTTACTCGAGTACATACTCGAGTAATGCCTTAGAAAACTTGCTTCTGATCAAGTTTCTTAGCTTTTTCTCTTGGCCTTTCTTCATTACTCCAATGCTTACTTCAAGTGATGCTTTCCTTGTTATTACTTTGTTCAAACTTATTTATTAATCAAATATTTTTCATAATATTCTTTGTTATCATCAAAACATGAGATCTAACAAAATTAACATCAGCGAAGAAGAAATTGAGTATGTTATATTACGAACGTGGTGTTCCTAGGACATTTCTCTTCTTTTTCGGAAAGGGAGGAGGATTGAGTTTAGAGTTAAGGTTAGGAGGGAAGGCTCTGATAGAAAATGATAAGAAACAGTGGTCACCAGAGAAGGATTTTATTTATTTATTGAAATACATGAGGCAAACATGGCACTTGATTAAAAAAAAGTCTTAGCTACCCAATAACTTGTATGGCGCTTGCTCTTAGCTACCCAATAACTTGTATTGCACTTGCTATACAAGGTGTATAAATTAAAATAAATAAATAAATAAATATACCACCACCAATAACCCCTTGTATGGCTCTTGCCTAGGCAAGCGCCATACTAGGGGTGTAAAGTAAACATAAATAAATAAAATAAACCACTGGGTTATTGTAATGACCACGCAAGCGCCATACAAGGGGTGTAAATTAAAAATAAATAAAAAAAATAAACCACCGGGTTATTTTAATAACCCCTTGTATGAGGCAAGCGCCAAACAAGGGGTGTAATTTTATTTTTTTTAAAAAATAACCCCTTATATGGCGCTTCCCCAAGCTAGCACTATATAAGGTATTGGGTAGTTATGAGGCTTTCCTAGTCAAGTGCCATAACTACCACATGTATTTATTTTTTTAGAAAAAAATAGACGTCACCTCCTATGCTTGTTTGAAGAAGTGTCATAAGATTAGCGCCACTAAATCTATATTGTATAGTAGTGTTTTGCTCTTAATATTTAGCATCTATATTTGATATCATAAAAATTAATCATATCTAACAATTGTCATCCTATAGTTGAGCTTTATATTAGAACATTGAACATTGTATTCCTTTCTTTGAAGATAGTGGAATTTTCGCTTCGAGTCATGGTCATTTTCTCTCAAGCTCACTTACATTGAGGGGAGATTTTTACACATTAATTTCTTGTGTCTCTATTGATTTTTTTTTCACTCATTTTATTTTCTACTTTATTGACTACATATAATCCTTTTCAATAGGAAGATTCATTACCTGTTGCGCTCCTCATAACATTACATTTATATATGATATAAAAATTCTAACATAATGCATTACTCATGATCAGGACGATCTATTTCTTAAATTTTGTGTGATGCACAAAACCCGCAATCAAAAGTATTTTTGTTTAGAGGAGACCATTGACAATTTCTATTTTTGGTATGCCCAGCTATTGACAATTTCTAATTTCAACATCACAAATATCATCCATTTGATACTATACATAATAATTATGGGGCTAAAACATACCAATATCGCCCGTCCTTAATATAAGGTTAACATTTACGCTACAAACTAGATTTTATATTAAAGATAGGGTGTGGAAACCCTTTTTATCTTCAACAAAATTGTAAGGTTTATACAGCCACAAAACTTCCCAAATCCATCTACAACTTATGACGCTCCATTGATCCTCATCAATTCACAATTTCATACAACCATTTGATTATCATGAGAAGCTTGAGCAAAAGAAGTATCTTGTACTACTCGTCATCAACAAAAGTAATCGACGTCCCCAAATAGTATCCAAGAAGGAAAAAAAACATCTGAGAATGAAAAGGCACGTTGGTACAAGAAGGTGCAGACACAACTATGCTAATCATATACTACCTCTGGTGTTTTATATAAGAGCCAGTTGACTTTTTTCTTAAGAGATTAAGGAAACTATTAAAGTTACATTAAAGTATTTATATTTATCTCTTTTTCCTAAACTAATTTACCTAACTCATAAACTGATATATAATTTAACGATATACAATATATGCTATGACTAAGTAACTTATTTAGCTTCCTTAAACTTTCTGAAAAAAGTCAACTGGCTCATATATTAAAAACTGAAGGTATTATTATTTATACAAGGTAGACAGCAAATACACACAGAAAATTATTTATTCAATATATAGACAAATTTTCATTTTAAATTCTTGAAGTTTTACTCAAACTTTGATTTATACCCTGAATTTAATTTTTGGCACATGGCTAAAACCACAGACCCCCGTGCTTCCAGAAGTTTTAAAGGGCTTCTTTACAGTCCCTTGCATCGTTTAAATGTTTTAATGTAAGTCCCTTATGTTTTGTAATGTTTAGAATGCAATTCCTATTCTTCCAGCACTCCCAAAAACTTCAACTAGGATCTTCCACCGTTTAAGATTGTTGGACTTTGGGTTCAGGTCCGCCATTGATGGCTTGGACTATTTGATTAGGAAACAAGTAGCCTTATCAAATAAGAAATAACTTAGCATTAATTATAGATTTGTTAATTGAGAAACAAATTATTGTATATTAAGAAAATAATCAAGAATTAATTTCCTAATTATTTCTTAGAAGGCAAATAGAAGTGCACATTATTCCCTAATTAACTGTCTCCCTAGACCTCTATAAATATGATGTGCCTCCCTCGGTTGAACCTCACTCTTGACATTGAGCTATCTGACAATCTCTTTTCTCCTACCATCTTTTTTTGTTTTGGTGATCTATTGCGCCAATCTTATTTAGGCTCTAATAGTGTAATTATTTCATGAGCATTATTATTTTTGAGTCATGGATCATAAGAGCTTTGGCCCGAATCCAAACATGGATCCACCCTGATACCCAAGTATTTTCTCTTCTATTTGCCCTTCAGAGATGTTATTGATACTGTGGAATCACTGCAATCATGGTAATAAATGCAACAATGACCCTTTTACTTCATGAAATTGTAGAACATGTGAAAGATTGAACCTCCAAATCCAAGGAGGTTACATATAATTTCTCACTTTTTGCTAATTAATTAAAGTCAATGTAATATAATCTAACCTTCCCAGGGTTTAATTATTTCCCAATATTATTGTAGATAATAATTAACGCCAAGATTATTAACTATAATTTTCAGGCTTTAACAATCATGCATTTTTTGGCTCTACTAAATCATGGAACCCACAAATATCTCAACATGATTTGCGATACATTCAACCACGACCTTTCAGCCATATCTGTTACTTGATGACATAAAATGGGGCCGAAGTGTACATCTCCCTGTGGACAGCAGGTCATAGCGACTTCAAGCCTAAAGTAACCACATACATTATACTCCTATAAGAATCTGTCACAGATATTGTTAAAGGCCCAAATAATAAAAGCCCAAGTAATGAGGGCTCATCTAAAATAGGGATGACTGAGCAACAACCATGTGAAACTATTAGGAGGGGTGACCGTACGCATAGGATGACATGGAAGGTGCGTGAAAATGAAGCCAACAAAAGGCCCTGAAGGTGAGAAAGGGAGGGGTGAAGAATATTGTGAGGTTTGTTCTCTCTGAGTTTCTTTCTTCCTCTCTGACTCTCTTATTCTGATTCCTGTAGCCTTTATTCTGAATTCTATGACTGATATTCTCATATATGCCTGCAATTCTTCCTAATCTATGTACTGTGATGATCTTTGAATAAAACAAGTACTGAAGAATTTTGCTGGGAAATTTTGTCAGAAGATATTTATGCTTAAATTGTTCATTTCAAGATATAACATTGTGACATTGACGCTTTCATTGACTTTCCATGGTGGAGCATACCTGTTTAAAAGATGTTGCAGCAGACAAAACACTATTGGGCAATTACAATTAACTTGTTCTCATTTGGAAAAAGAACATTCAACAAGAATGGATCGTATAGAACGTACAGTAATGGATAGCAATCACTCTATAAAAAGTCTGAATCAGAAACTGGATCGTTGCTACAGTTGTCCGCCTCTAGATCGCGGAACTCTAGGAGTTCATCTTTTCCCGATTCTAATCACTAGTTTCACAAAGTGAAGATTGATTTTCCTTGTTTTGATGGATCGAATCCTCTGGATTGGATTTTTTGTGATGAGCAGTATTTTTCTTTTTATGAAACTTCATATTTGCAGCGTATTGTCTTAACCTCTATTCACTTTGAAGGGGATGTTGTTCATGGTTCTATATGATGCAGTGAACTCATCGTGTACCTACTTGGGTAGTGATTAGTAAAGCAATTGAATCTCAATATGGGCCAACCCAGTATGACAATGCTCGTTCTCAATTGTTTAAGCTCACTCAAACTGGTTCGGTGGTTAATTATCATGCAGCCTTTATGACATTAGCTAATCGAGTTTATGGGCTTTCTGATGGGGGCTCTCATGGACTGTTTTATTAGTGGTTTGAACGATGATATTCGCAAGGATGTATTAGCTCGAGAACCTAATTCATTGACTCGAGCAGTTGCTCTTGCTCGACTCTATGATGATGGCGGATCCAAGTTAGGTATTGGGCTCAAATTTTGGCCCACTTCACCACTTTCTCTGCTTTCTCTAAGCCCACCGGTTCATCTTCATCTATCTCTGCTTCATCAGTGCAGGGGAGTTCTCAGTCTCCGACTCTGCTATTATTACTGTCTCCTGCGTCAAAACCTTTTCCTCAGGTAAAGAAATTAACCGTAGCAAAAATACAATTGCGTCGAGAAAAAGGTTTGTGCTATAATTGTGATGAGAAATTCTTGGCCACGCACAAATGCCCAAATCATACCTTTATCATGTTGTTGGTTGATTCTGAAGATTGTTTGGATGAACCTGTCCCTCCAGATATTCCTTTGCCACCTTTAGACGATTCAGTGGTTTTGCATCATTTGTCATTACATGCCTTCCATGGTTCTCCTGGCCCTTGCACAATTCACTTTACGAGCCAGATTTTCGGTTCCATAGTTGAAGTTTTTTTGGATAGTGGCAACTTCGATAATTTTATTCAACCTCGAGTGACCAAGCATCTCTGTCCCTTGGTTAAACTAGCCCCTCAGTTCAAGGTTGTGGTGGGTGATGGTAATTGCCTCGAAGGAGAGGGGATTGTGCATTCAATTCCCCTCAAAATAGGAGGGCATGATATACCCATTGATGCTTATGTGGCTCTAATTAAAGGGGCTGATATTGTTCTGGGAGCATCTTGGTTGGCTACGTTGGGTGCTCATGTTTCATATTACAGTATTGTTATGCTTAGAATTTATCGTGATGATAAATTCATTACACTTCAAGGTGATCGCCATCATTCGCCTACGATGATTCATTATAATCATATGAGGTGTATTGTGGCTACAAATAGTGTTGATGAGATTTTCACCTTGGCATGTCATTTGACTGTGGCCGATACTGATTCTTTGCAATTTCCTCTTCATATTCCTATGGATTTATTACATGTCCTTAAGCAGTTTGCAGGCGTATTTTCTATCCCGAAAGGATTATCACCGCCGCGTTATAAGGATCATGCAATTCTTTTACATGAAGGGAAACCACCAGTAAAGGTCAGACCTTATCGTTATCCTTTTTCACAAAAGAATCAAATAGAATAGATGGTTTCTGAAATGTTACAAGAAGGGATCATACAACCAAGTAATAGTCCATTTTTTGCACCTGTTTTATTGGCCAAAAAGAATGATGGTTCTTGGCGATTTTGTACTAATTATAGGGCCTTTAATGCTGTTACCATAAAAGATTCTTATCCTATACCCATTATTGATGAATTATTGGATGAATTATGTGGTGTTCGGTATTTTTCCAAATTAGATTTTCACGCTGGATATCATGAGATCTGAGTGAAGGAAGAGGAACGATATAAAAAAGCTTTTCACACTCATCATGGCCATTATGAATGGCTTGTCATGCCATTTGGTCTTACTAATGTGCCAGCTACTTTTCAAGCTTTGATGAATGATGTCTTTCGGCCCTATCTACATAAATTTATTCTTGTCTTCTTTAATGATATTTTGATTTATAGCCCCTCTTGGTTTGACCATTTACAATATCTGTCAGTTGTTTTGCAATTACTTCAAGGTCATCAATTATTTGCTAAATTGGCTAAGTGCTCTTTTGGTTTACTCAAGGTTGAATATTTAGGCCATGTAGTATCTTCTGAGGGAGTTGAGGTCGATCCTGTTAAAATTAAGGTGATCATGGACTGGCCTATTCCTAGCAATATCACTCAGTTACGGGGTTTCTTGGACCTCACTGGTTATTAAGCATCTTTGGCTGCTCCTCTCACTTCTCTATTACAAAAAGATTCTTTTCTCAAGATTTCTGTTGCTCAAGAAGCTTTTACCATATTAAAGTTATCTTTAACTCAAGCCCCGGTTCTTGTTCTCCTATATTTTTCTCAACCTTTTGTGTTAGAAGTGGATGCTTATGGGCAAGGTATCAGTGCTGTTTTAAGCCAAAAGGGTTATCCTATTGCATTCTTTTCAAAGAAACTGTCTTCTAGAATGCAATCAAAGTCATCATATGTCCAAGAGATGTATGCCATCACAGATAAAAGTTTATTATTCAGACGGATCATCAAAGTTTGAAACACTTGACAGATCAGACCATACAAACTCCAGGACAGCAACCTTGGTTACCTAAATTGCTGGGATATAATTTTACAATTGAGTACAAATCAGGTAAAACTAATGGGGCTGCTGATGCTTTGTCCAGACGTTGTTTTATGGCTTACTCTATTACAATTCCTTTGTTGTTTGAAGATAATGTGTTGGCACAACAACAATCCAGTAAGGTACAAGCCATTTTTTTTCTATTAACTTAGAGTTTGGCTACTCATCATCATTATCATGTTGTTCATCGCAATTTATTTTACAAAAATTGTCTAGTTATTCCTACTGATGTGCCTGGTTTGATCGTTAAAATATTGAGGGAATTTCATTAATCACCTTTAGGTGGTCATGCTGGATTTTTTAAGACTTTCACTCGTATTGTTGCGTAGTTTTTTTGTCCTAAGATGAGGCAAGACATTCATCTTTTTATTCGTCAGTGTGATATATGTCAAAAGGCTAAAGTGTCTCAAACTCACCATGCTAGTTTACTTAGTCCTCTTCCTATTCCACAAGCTATATAGGACGATGTGGCAATGGACTTTATTACTGGGTTGCCTAATTCAAAAGGCTATACTGTTATTTTAGTCGTAGTGGACCGTTTATCTAAATATGGTTATTTTGCTCCATATTGTCAAAATTTTCCAGTCAGTCAGTAGCTGAATCTTTCACTCAAAATGTTGTTCGCTTACATGGTGTTCCAAAATCTATTGTATCGGTTCGCGATAAGGTCTTCACCAGCAATTTTTGGCAACATTTAAGTTACAAGGCACTACTCTTGCAATGAGTTCAGCATACCATCCCCAAACTGATGGCCAAAGTGACGCTTTAAACAAGTGTTTGGAGATTTATCTTCGTTGCTTTGTTTATGATCTTCCTAAACTTTGGGTGAATTTCTGGCCTTGGGCTGAATTTTGGTACAACACCTCACATCATGAGTCCATTAGGATGACACCATTCAAAACAGTCTATGGTCGAGATCCTCCCCAATTTTTTGCTACTACTGAACCGATAGATGCCCCTGCTGAGGTATTACTTCAATTACATAATAGAGATGTTGTGTTGCATAAACTTAAGTCACACTTGCTCAAGGCTCAGACTCGAATGAAGAAATTTGCTGATAGGAATAGTGTTGAGGTGCATTATGAAGTTAGTGATCTTGTCTATGTTAAGTGACAGTCGTATCGCCAAACTTCCTTGTCTCTCCAAAAGAATCAAAAGTTGGGTTTGAGGTATTTTGGTCCTTTTCCTATATCAGCCAAGGTTGGATCTGTTGCTTATAAATTATAGTTACCTGACACAGCCTGTATACATCCTGTCTTTCATGTTTCTTTCCTTAAGAAATGTGAAGAAAACACTTCTGATTCTTATTTGCCTCTGCCACTACAGACCAATGACTCTGGCCCTTGATTTTCGCCACTGCAAATTTAGATACACGTCAAGTACAAAAACAGGGCCAACCTGTTACTCAATTATTGATCCAATGGCAAGGTGCCATCCCTAACTCCTGGGAAAATGCTGAGACTTTTGCTCATGACTTTCTTGAATTTGACCTTGAGGACAAGGTCATTGTTATTAGGGGAGGTAATGTCACAGATATTGTTAAAGGCCCAAATAATAAAAGCCCCAGTAAAGAGGACTCATCTAAAATAGGGACGACTGAGCAGCAACCATGTGAAACTGTTAGGAGGGGTGAGCATACGCGTAGGATGACATGGAAGGTGTGTGAAAATGAAGCCAACAAAAGGCCCTAAAGGCGAGAAAGGGAGGGGTGAAGAATATTGTGCGGTTTGTTCTCTCTGAGTTTCTTTCTTCCTCTTTGACTCTCTTATTCTGATTCCTGGAGCCTTTATTCTGAATTCTATGACTGATATTCTCAGCATATGCCTGCAATTCTTCCTAATCTATGTACTGTGACGATCTTTGAATAAAACAAGTACTGGATAATTTTGCTGAGAAATTGTTAGAGGATATTTGTGCTTAAATTGTTCATTTCAGGATATAACACTCTGATAGAATCACTGATAAAATTTTCCATCAATCCATGCAACGTTATCATAGTGGGTCAGGTCGTCACCCTTGTTCTCCAACTAGCACCCATGAATTGGTTTGATCTCTCTCATATCTATGGCTACCGTCATCAAGCAACATATATACACTAGTCGCCAACATAAATGCTAGTCTCGATACATTATTGTTATCACAATTCGCATAGAATATAAAAACGCTAGGGTATATTGATTTTTCTTGCACATGTAACACACAATATAATAACTCGATTGCTTTTTCATAAATATTGGTACAATGCATGTCATAACAATAATCTCATAATCAATTTTGAGGACATACATGTCATGCCCTAGAATTCAAGGATGACTGGTACAGAACACAGAAGAATCTCACATTCCATAAGCCTTGAGCATAACAATATTTACTTGACAGAGTAATTATAATACTCCCTCCAGTCCTAATTATATGATATATTTACCTAATTTTGGAGAAATTAAGGATGGTGGTAAAATTAATTAATCATATTTATTTTCTAAAATACCCTTATTTAAAATTTGAAATGACATCCAATTACGTTGATTCTCTTTTTTTTCTTGTACCTCTCCTGCCTCACATACGACTTCTCCAAGCTCTCACACAATCCGGTGTCTTCAATCTCTCTCGACAACTTCCAATCTACTCTTATTAAATTATTAGTGTTTAATACAACATGGGGTATTTTAGGAAGAAATTGACAAAAATTAGAACTTTATCCTATAATTAGGACCATGATCAACTCTCAAATGTTATCTTATAATTAGGACCGGAGGGAGTAACATTTATAATATCATAATTGACATAATAATCTTATATACATGTATCATTTCTAATTCTTACAAAAACATGGCTCTTACAAACAAAATTATTAAGCTTTTGTAGAAATTTCGGCCATCTCCTCTATAAGTTGGACTTCCCGAAAGTTCTACAACAGCCTATTAGTTCAGCACAACATATGAAGCTCTGCTCCACAACAAATACAAGTACAAATATTTCAAAATATAAAAAGAAGACAAGAATTTTGCCTATAGAATACGTGGATTGACTCTTATAACCATACAACAGTATATATGAAATATTTACGTTAGCATGCGCTATTCAGGTAGCATCCAAAAGCTTCTTTCCAAGGTAGGGCTTCAAGAGTCAAATGGAGGAGCTCAAATGGGGAAGCAGGTCCACTTCTACTATTTGAATGCCAAAAATATTTTCCGATAAGTAACGTCCCTCGCAATAAAATATAAATATACAATAAAGATAAACTAGTCCAATCATATCAAAATAAATAAATTAGCATTTAAATAGTAAAGAACGAACTATGTAAACATTCAACATTTAGATGCGAATAAGAGTAAAAGATAACAAAGAGGGAAATAATCATGTTGTTTAAACCAATAAATAAATAAATAATTTCCAAGAGGCTTACTAGTTTGAAAACCAATAGAAGAATTTAAAAACATTCCCATTATTTAATAAAACTGAACAAGAACAATAACAGATATAGACAAACTCACACACAATTCACGAGGGTAAGTAACTAATCCGGCATGGCTAGAAGCCACAAAGAACTGGTCTGAATAGTACTCACGAAAATCCTCCCTCCGTTCCACAAGTGTTGGCCATCACATAGGGCTAGCATCTGCTACGCACCATGCTAGCTAGGTGTGCCATGGGTCGCCAAGGGCTAACGATACTGTCGCTAGCAACCAATGTTAGTCCCTTGAAAACATTTTTTCCAGCTTACATGGAAGTAAACTATCTTGTCAAACTATATGTATACAAATTTGAACCAACATAGAAAAATCTGTGGATTCCACGGTAAGTAGAATCCAGCTACATGCTAATTTATTAACTTAAGGATTCTCATTCCTTAAATAAAAAAAAAAACTGCAATATGCCTAGTACTCAAGAAAACCTTTATAAGAAAATATAATTGATAAAGATATTTGATGTAAAGTTTGATTAAAAATATTACGTCTATATCCAAGTGGGATGTTATTTACTCACCTGATAATCCCAATAGCTACAAACTATCCAATTTAATAGTCTAGAGCATGATTCAAACTTAATTCGCCTAATATACAAATAACATTATTGTTACTTCAATTGTATATAATAATCTCATTAAATAAAATTCCCCTCATTTCCTCGTAAGAACATTTCTTCTCTTTTCACAACATTTGAACACAATCATAAGCTTCATAAATTTTTTAGAACCCTAATATATATAAATATCTACTCCCTCCGTCCTACATATAAGACCCTTTTTTTTTTGAATGGTCTTGTCCCTTTTTATTAGATACCTTTTGAGTTTGTCTAAATAATAAATACACTTTTACCTATTTTTCCCTCAATTACTCTCTCATCATTTATTCCCCATACATTCTCTTTCATCCTTTTTTCATTATTACTCTCTTACTCATTTATAAATAGTGACATTTTCAGAAAACAACTTATATTTTCTACATATTTATTGCTTTTAACTAATTTTAATTGTTTCATAGAATCCCACAATTCGGTTGAAAGGACCTTATATATAGAGACGGAGGGAGTATAAGGATCTTAAAATTTCCACATGTCAATGTTCCAATTGAACCATTTTAGACCAACTAAACTAATTATTATGCTTCCTAAATTTATTATTTGCCAAGAATCTATTTAAATTCATTACTTTGACCACAATGAACCATTCATTGGATTTGTGACAAACACATGCGCATTCGAAAGAAATAATTCATAAAACAATTACTATTATTTCATATTACTTGTCAAACAACTTCAAACAGCCACATGAGGTCACAAGATCCTCTAAATTAAATTTCTTAACAAGATTTAACTTATAAATTCCAGAACCCATGCTTTTCCCTTGCAACGGAAATTTCAGCAAAAATACCAATTCAAGTAAACTTTCTTCTCCAATGCTACAGCCAAATAAAACCGTAAGCACCAAATGGAATAAATACCATAGTTTCTAAAAAATCTTGTAACTTTTTATAATAAAACATAGAAATTTTATCTTCAAGCAAAATTCAGATCATAATTAACCAAACTAGAATTTAAATCCTTCTCCACAGTCAAAATACTATAGATACACATGTCAAGATAAACATCTTCCCCTTTTAAACATTTTATCAAACATCTTGCAGGCAATCAAGATTAACTCATAAAGGATAGACCTCTATTCATAACTATCAACAAATAATGCAATATCCAAACATCAGTCCAGTTAAAATTTCTAAAATCAACTCCTCAACAAAAATTAATATCAGAATCTTCCTTTTGTCCACAAACTCCTTTGCCTAATAATTTCATTCAGTTAACATTCTAGCTCATTTCTTTTATCTTAATCAACAACAATCATGGACAAAAAACAGAGAGAAGATTTGAGCATACTACACACAAGCGATGCACAAAAGAAGGAGATGGCACCCAAAACCCACCAATAGCAGTGGAGTAGAGAGAGACAGAGATAGGTTCTAGCGATGAAGGATCAGAAGTCTGGAACTGTTCGGCACTAGAAAACAAATGATAGATTGAAGCTTACATCCACATACATAGATGGAATAAGAGAGGACTCCAAAGGAATAAACGAACTCACCTGATTCGGTATTAAGTTGTTTCAGGGGTACAATTGTCTTTTCTCAATAAGCAGATTCATTTTGTAACAAACTTCTGTTGTTTCAGAGAGGGCAGCGAGTATTTGTATCTGTTTCCCATTCTTTGGGAGACATTGAATGAGTATTCCCTGAATTTTCTCTCCTCTCCTCTTATTTCCGATTCTTCTCTCTTCTTTTATCACTCTTTTCTCCTTCTCTATTTTCTGAACTCTTAACATTGGTATCAAAGCAGCTCGCTCCTAATATGGCCGATAACAGCCGACCCCAAGCATTGATCCATGAAATTGAAGATCAAGTTAAGGTGGAGATGAACCACCAATTCGCGAACATTGAAGCAAACTTGGAAGGATTGCAGAATTTGCAAACTCAGCTAAATGACGTTCAAGAATTCATGCATCAGCTGTCATTACAATTCGTTGACGTACAGAATCAGAATGTTAGGGGACGCTATGAGCAGAGAGATGCTGAGTATTACACGCCAACAAGGCATACTATGTTAGATTTTCCTAATTTCACTGCATTGGATGTGGATTCATGGATTAGCAAATGTGAACGGTACTTTACTTTAGACGGAACAACAGACGCTAGGAAAACCGCTCTTGCAAGCATTACATTAGATAATGAAGCTTATCGCTGGTTCCAGTATTTTGAGAGAGGACGGAATGGTGCTATACCCTGGGCGATGTTTGTTGAAGCAATTCGCACTAGATTCGATCCACTTAATGACGATCCAATTGAGGATCTCTTGCGTCTCAAGTAGGAAGGAACAGTCAAGGAGTATCAAAGTGAGTTTGACACTCTCATGTGCAAGATTGGTTTGCCAGAGGAAAAGAGGCTTAGTTGCTTCATTGGTGGACTCAAACTAGAAGTGGCATCGGGAGTAAAATTATTACGTCCACAGACTCTGCTTGAGGCAAAAATTGGTTACAAGAGTCAAACTTGGAGATTCTTCAACTGTTTCTTATGGATCGACGCCAACAAGAGTCAAACCTAGAGATTCTTCAACTGTTTCTTATGGATCAATGCCAACTAAATTGAGTTATAGCTCATCTAAAGGATTACTATCTACTCTTACTGTGGCAACACGATTGTTCACGTTTGCAGGGAAAGAGAAATTCTCAATGGTCGAAGGTTAGAAATCTAATGCAGCTGCCAGTGATTTGAAAGGGATATTGGGCAAACCCAATCTAACATTTCAAAAGAAGCTTTTGACGGCTGAATTGGAAGAATGCAGATCGAAAAACCTTTGCTATTATTTTCGAGAAATGCACTCCTGGTCATAATTGTCACCAACAAAAGAGGATGCAAATATTCATTATGGAGCTGACCGATGATGTTGAAAATGAGTAAGCATCAGAACATAATCTTGAACAAGGAGAGACATCGGGAGGGAAACCAGATCCTATGACTCTTACTATTTCTCTCAATGCAATGCTTGGTGAGGTTGGGGGTGATACTTTACGCGTAAGAGGAATGATTGGCAAGAGAATGGCATATATTCTGATCGATACAGGAAGTACACACAATTCTGTAGATGCTGCCATAGCTAAGGAAGCAGGGCTAATGACTAAGCAAATACCACTTCTGTGTATTAATGTGGTGGGCTAAAGAAGCTCTTTGTTTCCAAATCATTCCTTGTGGGCAATCTGAGATGTATGCCTACAGCTGAACCCGTTCCTGAAGCTAAATGAGCTGCTCATTGAAATTGATCAATTGTTTCAAGAACCTACAACATTACCACCTTCAAGAGGAATTTGGGATCCTCAAATAACACTAACGGAGGGTACTAATTCTATTTAAATTCGGCCCTATAGGTACCCTGCAGCACAGAAAACTGTCATAGAAGAAATGGTGAAGGACATGTTAAATCAAGGCATTATACAACATAGTAACTCACCCTTTGCTTCTCCCATAGTATTGGTCAACAAGAAAGATGGGAGTTAATGTGTGGACTTCCGAGTGCCTAACAAAGCAACATTGCATGATAGTTTTCCCATCCCTTTGATTGAAAATTTATTGGATGAATTGGTCAAGGCTAGAGTGTTTTCCAAATTAGATACATGCTCTGGTTACCACCAAATATGCATGTAGGGGGAAGATATACACAAAACAGCATTTCAGACTCATGAGGATCACACTGAGTATCTTGTGATGCCATTTGGCTTGACAAATGCACCTTCAACTTTCCAATCTATAATGAATCACATCTTTAAGAAATTATTAAGGAAGTATGTATTAGTGTTCTTTTGACGACATTCTTATATATAGTCCTGATTTAGCCTCCCATGTTCATCATTTAAGAGGGGTGTTTGAGATAGTGCAGAAATCAGTTTTTGGTCAAAAAAGTCTAAGTGTGCTTTTGCTACTGACCACGTAGAATACTTGGGACACATCATATTTAATGGACAGATAGCTGCTGATTGTAAGAAGCTTGAAGCTGTAGGGTGATGGCCAGTTACTCAGATCTTTTCTGGGTTTATCAGGGTATTATAGGAGGTTTATTAGAACCTATGGTATTATAGCAAAGACACTTACTGATTTATTGAAGAAAGATGGTTTTAAATGGTCAGAGGAGGCCGAGCATGCATTTAATACTCTCAAGGCAGCACTAGTAGCAGCACTTGTACTGGCTTTACCTGATTTGCAGCAGCCATTCGTGATTGGAACGGATGCTTCATATGTGGGCATAGGAGCAGTCCTTACTCAAGGTGGGCATCCTGTGGCATATGTGAGCAAGGTATTGTCCCCTAGGAATCAAATGTTATTGGTCTGACAGAGAATTGTTGGCGATTGTACATGTTGTGTCTAAGTCGCATCAATATTTGTCTCTTTGGCCTTTTGCGATTCTAACTGACCAGCGACCTGAACAACATCTCTATACACCAGCTCAATATACATGGATCACAAAAATCATGGGAGTACAATATGAAATCAAATATAGAAGAGGGAGTGAGAATGGAGCTGCGGATGCTTTATCTCGAGCAACTCATGGAGAATTGCTTCATTTGTCTATCACCTAGGTATCAACTGAGTTATGGGACCGAATCTGTCATCAATGGAATGAAGGTGCTGATTTACAATTAATCATTTCTGATCTTCAACATGACCCTTCATCTCACCCAAAATTTGTTTGGCAAAATGAGACGTTACTAAGAAAAGGCCATATAGTTATTGGAGCCAAACAAATAGAGTTGCAGAACATTATTATTCAGTGGCTTCATTCAGGATCTCAGTGAGGACACTCGGGCATTAAAGCAACTTTTCATCGGGTCATGTCTTTATTCTATTGGAAGAAAATGCTCATTTCTATAAAGAAATTTATTAAGAGTTGTCCAGTCTGTTTGCAATGCAAATATGAATCTGTTGCCTATCCTGGATTACTCCAACCTCTTCCTATACCTGAGGGAGTATGGCAAAGTATTGCGATGGATTTTATTGTCAAGTTACCTAAGTCAAAAGGGAAAGACACTATTTGGGTGGTTGTGGATTGCCTAAGTAAGTATGCACATTTTGTCACCCTTGCTCACCCTTTTACCGCTGCTGATGTAGCTCAGATTTTTATTGATCACCTTTACAAGTTGCATGGTGCCCTTGCTAATAATATCGTCAGTGATTGAGATCCTCTGTTTACTAGTCTATTTTGGAAGGAGTTCTTGTTGCGGTTGGGAATTGAGAAAAGATTATCTACAGCTTACCATCCTCAAAGTGATGGGCAAAGTGAGGTATTAAAACGATGCCTTGAACATTATTTGCGCTGTTTTTGCTGGTAAAATCCCCATGAATGGACTCAATGGCTCCCTATGGCCGAGTGATGGTATAATACTACCTTTCATACCTTTCAGTGAGTCCGCGAGCTTCTGCCAAGTTGTCACCAAGGTATTATGGACCTTTCAAGGTAATGGCTCATGTTAATGATGTGGCGTACACCCTTGACTTACCTGTTCATCCCACTTTTCCATCCTAAAGCCATGCCCAAATCCTTCTATTCCTTATTTGCCAATTCCTAATGATTTGGAAGGAGGTGTTCCTAAAAAACCATTTGCTATTATAGACAGACGTGTGGTTCCTCAACATAACCAAGCTTGCACTTAGGTATTGGTGCATTGGGCTAATGGATTACCAGAAGAGACCATGTGGGAGGATTGGGTTGAGTTCAGTCGTCATTTTTCGCTCATTTGTTGCAGACTTCCATCCTTGTACTGATACGGTATTAAGTTCTTTCAGGGGTATAATTGTCTTTTCTCAATAAGCAAATTCATTTTGTAACAAACTTCTGTTGTTTCAGAGAGGCGGCGAGTATTTGCTTCTGTTTCCCATTCTTTGGAAGTCACTCAATGAGTATTCCCTGAAGTTTCTATCCTCCTCTTATTCTGGCAATGAAGGATCAGAAGTCTGGAAATGTTCGGCACTAGAAAACAAATGATAGATTGAAGCTTACACCCACATACATAGATGGAATAGAGAGGACTCCAAAGGAATAAACGAACTCAACTCACCCAGCCTCCCACGACACACAAAACGAAAGACAAAAAAGAGAATCCAGCAATTATGGCACACATAGCAACGACCAACGGAGAAAGGTGGTCCCACATGCACACCACCAGCGAACAAGGAGAAAGGCAGAGTGGAGCGATGGAAAGGAGGAATGGACATGAGAACCCAAAATTTCAGACTCTTGAAGCTTCTTCTAGTCTCTTGAGAAATCAGGAAAAATCTGAGGAAGATTTTCTTTTTATAACTCTTTTTTTTTTTTGAATTCCTCTCGTTTGTTTTAATTGCAGAAGGGCATCATAGTAATTGCAAGGTGCTGAAGTAATAAAATTACTCATATAGCATAGCCAAGATTTGACCTGAAAGCCCCATGAATACATAGCAACATCTGTTCCCCTAAGCCACCATTTATCTTTAATTCAATGTCTACAATTGATAAAATATTAATTATCCACATCAATTTTTATTTATTTATTATTAATTTTTTTTCAAGGTCATTACATTTTAAATCCATTATTTTTATTGTTGGCATATATTTATTTTATTTTATTTTTATTTTTTTTCAGGGCCATTACAAAACACTAACAGATAAATCAGGGCAGTTCCAATTCAAGTCCAAGAGACATGTATTTGGCATAGAAGTCAATCAACTAATAATTCAGGTTACATTAACAATACCTGGGCCTGCTGCTACAAGGCTTAATTTATTGGACGGTCAAAGCCACCTCCGGCCATAACCTCTTCCATGATCCCATTGGCCACCTCCATGCCATCCACCAGATTGATCATCACCACGCCATCCACCACTAAATCGATCACCACCACACCATCCACCACTTAATTGGTCACCACCATGCCATCCGCCTAACCGACCACCACCACGCCATCCACCTAATTGATCACCACCACCTCTACCATCTTGAATATAGCGCCGAGGTCTTCTTTTCTCCACTGACAGTACACAACCTACAACCTCAGTTCCATCTAGTTCTAGTGCTTTATTGAAGCCATCAACATCCATGAAGTCTATCCAAGCATACCTGTAATGAGCACGCATTTACAATCAAGGTGGACAACAATTATAGATACATTAATGATGATTATTCAAATTGACCAAACATACTTCCATATTCTAATCAAATACCAAGTTTTATATCATTATATTGCTGTTCTGTTTTCTATATTGCCACTTCTATTTATCATTTTTCATTATGATTCTTCACCAACAATACTTACATTATCATATTTTCTTGTTCGCCGACACAAAACTGTCAAGAAATAAAAATAGAAAAATAACTTCTACTCCTGCCATGTATTTTATTCTTCTAACTTCATTTTTTCAGTAAAAAATTGATCATAAATAATAGGATTTTCTCTGACTTGGTTAGTGGTACAAAATAAAGCTAATTCAATTATGAAAGCATCTTATATTACAAAGTATGTTAACTATAATTTCTACTACTGTCATTTTGTATGTTCACATCAAATTTTGAAAATTATTAACAAAAACCTCAATGATTAATTCAACTACTATAAGTTTGTCTTGATTAAAAAAAAAAAGATTAAAAGACAATTTCATCATGATTGAACCCACCCCACCTCATAAATTGATATTAAAACATAGATAACAATCCAGAGTGATTAAGCAACAGACAGTGACAAAATAGAAGGGAAATACGTGGACAATACCAACAGGAACATAAAACCACCAGTAGCATTCAATAGCCTAGAGACTCTCCCACATTCAGTTCGCGTATTGCCTAACCTCCACAAAACCCTTCTCCCCAAATATATATATATAGCAAACATCCCCCTCTATTTCATGGATCAGCCATGCCCATTAGACAAGGGTTCATTTGCCATAGGTCCAACACATGATATTTTTACCAAAAACATTATTTTTACTCCACTTAAAATCCACAACATTTGTAGGCAGATCCCAAATCCTTTTTTACCAACATTTATGCAATGTCAAGACAGCAAGACTACAGAAAGGCATATGCAAAAAATAACAGCACCAATTTATACGAGATAAAACTATAGGGGCATGCTGAAAATTTTCAGAGTTTATTATGTCATATCATCCAGTGAGCTAAGAAATTGGCCATTATTAACAATAAAAGAAACAAACCCCTTAGTAGATCCAGTGCCATAATCTCTTGCAATTGATATCCTGGAAATTATTCCACAAGATTTGAAATGCTCTTCCAGGCTAGTTCTAATCTGAAAGTACAGAATTGGAGTCTGTTGGATCTTTGTAATTTGAATTAAATGAATTTAAGAAAAGAAGAAAGTTAGGAAGAAATAGAAACCAGAATTAGAACCAGATATGTGACAGAAAGAACAGAGGGTTGAAGACAAGAAGAGAGGGAGAGTAGAAGAAGAGAGAAGAGAGAAGAAAAAAGAGTTTCCGTGACTAGTGCACTGAAATCTTATTCCATCAAATCTGTCTGTTATGATACGATAGAGCTCTATAAATAGGCATCTGAATCATAACTAACTGACGGCTATAATTCTAATACCAACTACCACCTACCTCTAACGGCTACTTTAGTAACTAACCTAACTAACATTTATATAAAAATTACAATATCATAACAATACCCCCTGTGGAAAGATCCTTGCCCTCAAGGATCTGGGATTACAAAGCTTGGGAATTTCTGCTGGAAGGTATAAAGCAGCATCCATGATGACTATTCATTTGGGAGGCCCTTCCATTGCACTAACACTTCAGTAGTCCTTCTGTTCAGAACTCTTTCATGCTCCATAGTAGGAGGCAAGTCTAGAAAACTTAGGGGCGGATGGCGCGGATGAACCTTAGCATCAAGACACAACTTCAACAGAGAAACATCGAAAGTGGGGTGTGTTAGGAATTACAAGAAATTACCATTAATGTAAATAGCATATAATCAGGGTAGTTAGTATAGAAGATAATCAGGGATTATACTTAGGGACTTATCATTATGAGGCCATGAGTCATTAATGCCTAGACTCCTCACTCATGTATACGTACCCCTCTTTTGTACATGAATATACATTGAATTCAGATTATATTTCTCTCTCGATCAATAGGGTGAGGAAGTTCCAACCTATAAGCTACAGGTCCTATCCTTTCCAGCACCATGTAGGGTCCAAAGTTGCGAGTTTTTGCGAGCTACGAGAGGTTGCTGAAATCTGCCTGTAGAGTTGTAGTTTACAAAAAACCCATTGTCCCACAGCAAACTCTCGATCAGTCCTATAAAGGTCAGCCCTTTACTTCATCATATCGGCTGCCCTATGGAGATTATGCTTCAATAACCCAATCATTTCCTCCCTTGCTATGAAACCTCGATCTACAGCCTCGAGTACTGCATTATGAGGCAGGTAAGGAGTGTGTAAGGGTGGTTTTTTACCATGGAGAAGCTCATGAGTGGTGCTCTTCACCATTGTGTGGTAGGAAGTGTTGTACCACCACTCGGCTTGAGATATCCATTTACTCCACTCTATTGGCTTCTCAAAACACATACACCAAAGATAAGTCTTTAGACATCTGTTGAGAACCTCAGATTGCCCATCCGTTATTCAGTGATATGCAGTGGTAAGCTTTTGATCAACACCCAAAACATGTAGGAATTCCTTCCAAAAAATTACAATTATTGGGTCGTGATCACGAATGATTTCTACAGACGCCCCATGTAGTTTGTAGACAATCCATAAAAATATAAGCCAATATAGCGGCTGTGTTGAGGTGAGAGTGGCAAGAAGAGAGCATATTTGCTCCAGCTGTCAAAGATAACCCAGATGGTGTCCTTACCATTTGATTTTGGAAGCACTTTCTATGAAATCCATGGTAATGGACTCCCAAATTCTACAAGGAATGGGCAGTGGCTGTAGCAATCCAGGAGGTGCAATAACTTCTTATTTGCACCAAGCACAAGTATCACAAGCTTTAACATATTTGGTGACATCATTAATAAGCTTCTTCCACCAAAATAGAGCCTTAATATGCTGGTAAGATGCTTGAATTCCTGAATGGCCTAGAATGCAGCCATTCCAGGATGTGTTCCTTGAGTTTAGGGCTGTCACCAATCACCAATTTACCCTTCCTTTGTTGAAGATCACCATCCAAACAAATAACCCAATTTCCTCCACCTTGCTGCAATAAGAGAGATAGTGAAGTCATCATTTTCCCAGCTGTCCATTACTTTCTGAAACAATTCTGGTGGGGAAGTAGATAAAGTGATCTGCATTGATTGTTGTCGAGGCATGCGAAAGAGGGCATCTGCAGCAGTGTTGTTATTCCCTTTCTTGTAGTGAATCTCGTAATCATAGCCCATTAATTTGGCTACCCAATACATCTGAAAAGGTGTTTTTAGTTGCTGCCCAAAGAGATACATCAAACTTTGCTGATCGGTTCTGATGATAAATTTATTCCTCTCCAAGTACTGGTGCCAATGTTCCACTGCTAGAACCACAGTTAGCAATTCCTTCTCATAGATGGACAGGTTTAGATGCTCAGGGCCAATGCCTATCTCAAAAAACCAATTGGTTGCCCTTCTTGCATAAGGACAGCGCCTTACCTACCCCACATGCTTCTGTTTCCATGATAAATGTCTTAGAAAAGTTGGGGAGGGCGAAAACTGGTGCAGAGCTGAGAACATACTGCAGTGATTTGAAGGCTTTGGTGGCTGCCTCTGTCCATTGAAATGCATTCTTTCGGAGCAGCATAGTGAGTGGTTTGGCCAAGCACCCCTAGTCCTTGATAAACCTTCGATAGTAGCCAGTGAGACCAAGAAACCCTCTAAGTTGCTTGATTGTACGAGGTTCAAGCCAATCCACAATTGCTTGCAACTTTTTAGGATTGGTAGAGACTTGTACGTTGCTGATCATGAGCCCTAAATACTCCACACTTGTGCCAACAAAGGTACCTTTGCCTCGGTTGATGTAGTAGTGATATTCCTTGAGGACTTGCAGAATCATATGCAAATGTTATGCATGATTTGCAATAGAAGGACAATAAATCAGGATACCGTCAAAGAAAACCAAAACGAATTTGTGAAGAAAAGGTTTAAAGATAGAGTTCATGGCTCCCTGAAAAGTTATTGGTGGATTGGTTAAGCCAAAAGGCATAACCAACCACTCAATGTGACCCAAATGAGTCTTGAAGGCTGTTTTGTAGATGTCTTCAGGAACCATTCTGCTCTGATGTCCCCTCCATCGTTTCTGGATGCAACATACCACTGAAAACTATCATCATCAAGATTCATGGAAGCCAAGTTGACTTTTGATTCTTCTGGTGTCTCGTTGAGTGCAAAGTATCGTTCAACCTTCAGAATCCATGTATGAATGTCTTTCCGAGAATATTTGGGAAATGCCATCTTTGTAAATTGTGTGGGTCGGTGATAAACACGTCAATCCCCTGCTTGCTGGTCATTCCTATTATCGCCATTTTGATTCTGATTCTGAGCGACTAAGGTCAAAGTTCAAAACTCACGTCCCATGTTTTGAAGTTCCTCACAAAAGCCCAAGACTGTGTCTTGTAACTCAACAATCGTGCCCAGTTTCTGTTCCACAGCTTGAAGTCATTCTTCCATGATTCTTGTTGATTCTTGGGATCAGGTTGTTACCATTCAGAGTGAGCAAGTGCACGAACAGCCTGGCTCTGATGCCATTGTTGGATCTTTGTAATTTAGACTAAATATATTTAAGAAAGGAATAGAGTTAGGAAGAAGGAAGAAGTACAAACCAGAATTAGAACCATAAATGGGATAGAAAGAATAGAGGGTTGAAGACAAGAAGAGAGGGAGAGTAGAAAACGAGTGAAGAGAGAACAGAGAATTTCACTGAATAGTGCACTGAAATCTTATTCCATCAAATCTGCCTATTGTGATACAATAGGGCCCTATATGTAGGCATCTGAAGTATAACTAACTAACGGCTATTACTCTAACACTAACTTACGCCTACCTCTAACGCCTCCAACGGCAACTTTAGTAATTAACCTAACTAACATTTACAATATCATAACAGTCATTAGCAGATAAGAAATAATAATACAAATTATGCCTTGGATAGCGAGACATGTCTGTCCACAAGAAGTAAAGCAAGAAATATGTTCGAGATAGAATTACCTCATCTTCTCTTAAGGATGTATCAAAACCCCTTACAAACACTGTTTGAGACTCAACATTTCCAGAGTCGTCTGTGTTCCCACCAATACTAACGTGCAAACAGAAAAAGGAAGATGTGGATATAAGACATATAATGAAACGAATCATTAAGATGACAAAGATAGGTATTGGTAAATACCTGCTATTGGAAGCATGCACAATCTTTTCATTTGCCAAATCAAGCTTTATATATTGTCTCAACAGTTCGTTTCCATTCAACTTAAGGGCCTATCATTACATAATAAAAAATTTTCAGTTCAATATAGTCTAGATATTAACAAATCAATGAAGCGCACCATCTTTGAACATTGAGAAAGCTCAGCAAAAAGTAGGGACAGGGCAAGCTCTTAGGTATAGCAGCTCAGATAAAAACCAATACATGACAATTGAAAGAAGCATAAAGGAGAGATGTACCAACTTGTAACCTCTATATTCAAAATGGTCAAGCCTTACTCAGAGAAAACAGTTTTTTATAATGCATATGACAACCATTTTAATAGGATAGACTCTATTAAGTGTGTGTTCGGCAAGCTTTGAAACCATGGTTTCAAAAACACTTTTCTGCAAATCGAGACAAAACTCCTCTCACATACTTGCCTCGTAAATCGTAAAAGTTATTCTTCAAAAGCTAATCCGAACACACACTAAGAATATGATATCAGTGAGGTTGGAACATAGATATTAATCATGTCCAACTTGCTGATACAGTCTTCAAAATTCTTCTCAAAAGCCTTTAGCAAGAATGTTTGATGTCTGCTTTTTTGTCGGGATGCATGTTAAGCAAATTATCCCTTCTTCAACCTTCTCCACCTCAACATGCTTGGTTCCATCACGATGAACTAGATTGACTAAAACTTCATTTACCTACTATGAGCTATTGGATGTACCAATCTCAAGGTGTTCAAAAACTACAACTGGGTCTAAAACTCGGTGCTTCAAGTATAAGTTGCTCACTATCGTTTGTTTTCTTCCTTTGTGACTATACCAGCTCCTTTTGATTTTGTTGTCCTTCTGCACCTACTTTTGAATTTCTATCTCTAGCATGAGAAAAGATGATTGAACTAGTGGTGGTCAAGCTAGGTCAAATAATGAAGGTTCACGTGGTTCAGGTAAAGGAGGTGGTGGTACAGTCCATACGTCAATTGCATCTCTATTGGGATTTTATTCTATTGCCTCTTACAGTTTATTGTGGAATGACAGTGTAAATCCACATTAACCATTTTATTGCACATAATCTCCTAACAGTTAATGACAGTTTATTGCATATAATACCGATAACCCTTCTGAACTCTAGAATAGCCAAGGAAGACACACTTAAGGGATTTTGGATCAAGTTTGGTAACAGTGGGACGAACATCTCAGACAAAACAGACACAACTAAAGATTTTTGGATCAATAGGAGTTTGGAAGGAAACAAAGTTGTCTATGGAATGTCACCACTTAGAACAGGAGATGGCATACGATTAATAAGGAAGTATGCGGTGGACACAGCATCAGCCCAAAAGGATTTTGGAACTTGCATTTGAAACATTAGAGCCCGGGCAACTTCTAATAAGTGCCGGTTTTTGCGCTCGGCAACACCATTCTAAGCAGGTGTATCGGCACACAAGGACTGATGAATCATGCCATGTGTGAGCATATAGTCGTGAAATTGGCCAGAAAAATACTCTTTAGCATTATTACTTCGTAAGGTTTTCACAGAGACACCAAATTGAGTTTTGATCTCAACACAAAAAGTGCAAAAGTGAGAAAATAACTCGGAACGATTTTTCATTAAATAAAGCCAGGTGGTTCGAGAAAAATCATGAACAAAAGTAACAAAGTATTTAAAACCAGACGTGGACGCGACAGGACACGGGTCCCAAACATCAGAATGAACCAAATCAAAGGGGGACGCAGCCCGTTTATTGACGCGAGGTGTCAGGTGAACACGGTGGTGTTTGGTAAACTGGCATGACTCATACTCTAAGGACGACAAATTATGAAACTGAGGATACAACCTCTTCAAGGATGACAATGACACATGACCTAGACAACAATGAACGTCAAAAGGGGAGGAACCACCAGAGCAAGCAACGGAACGCGGCACCCAATCGTCAAGGAAGTAATGGCCGCCAGATTCATATCCCCTACCAATAATCCGCTTCGTCGTAAGATCCTGAATCACACAATGGTCATGAAAAAGTGAGATAAAACAATTCAATTGGCGAGTAAGCTTGCTGGGAGATAGAATGTTAAAAGCAAGATCAAGAACATTAATAACTGATGATAAAGAGACATAGGATGTAGGTGTAACAATGCCCGAGCCAGGGACACGAGAAGAAAAACCATTGGCAATAGTTATGTAAGAGGGGTTGGCATAAGGTGCATACGTAGAGAACAAATGATGGTTACCTGTCATATAGTCAGTGGCACCGGAATCGATGATCCACTTCGAGGAAGAAGTAGCAAGGCATGGGTCACTATTACCTGTAGCAAGTGCACTCGGAGTGGATGGAGCATTGTCGGATTGATCTGAGGATTGGGCCATATGAGCAGCTCCAATATGTTGCAGCTTGTTCTGCAACTTACGACAATAACGTTTGGTATGACCAGGTTCCTTACAATATGTAAGAAGTCAGAAATATCAGCACCTGCATCCATTGTTGACACTCTCTACACCTCCGTCTACACTCACCTACCACCTCCGTCTACACTCACCTACCATCACCTACCATTGATTTTTTTCCTATATAAGCATTGTAATCCTTAAGCATTATCATATCAATAAAGTAAGATCTTCTTATATGGTATCAGAGCTGAGACGCAAGAGTCCGGCGACCAGAAAGAGTGAGAGGCGCTGCAGATCGGAAAACAGGGGAGGAGACAATGTGCTCCGATCTCCGTTTTTCCGGTGCGTCTGAACACACCACCACCTCAGAGAGGTTCGGACAGCGCCGATCGGCGCAACCCCAGAGCGCGGCGTCGATCTGACCGGCGCGTGAACAGTACGCTCCGCCACTGTTCACCGACGCGTGAACAGTACGCTCCGCCACTATTCACCGGCGCGTGAACAGTACACGCCACCGTCCAGAGTGCTTTCCGATCTCCGTTTTTCCAGAAACCAAACTACAGTTTCTACACCCACCATTTCCTCATGGATTCTCCTAAATTTCCTCCTCGTTTTGGTTCTTTTCTTGAAAATTCATCCATAACGGGAACAACACCAATTGCACTCATGACAGGCACAAATTCTGAGACCCAAGACTCATCTTCTTCTCACTCCTCCACTACTAGCAAAACGGTGATGGCTCCAGAACTCTCCGATAGTCAGATTATGGCTATCAACCATAGGTTCAATGGGCGAAACTACCTCCAATGGTCTCAAACCATGCTAAGGTATCTTCGTGGCAAGCGAAAAGAGAAGTATATCAATGGAGGAGCATCCCAGCCTGCCCCTGATGACACTCATTTTGATACATGGTTTGCTGAGAACAATCAAGTTATGAGTTGGTTGTGCAACTCTATGACTGATGACATCAGCGAAGGATATCTCCTCGCAACTACTGCAAAAGAAATTTGGGATGCAGCCAGAAGAACCTATTCCTCTCTTGACAATACAGCAGCCTTGATCCATTTGAAGCGCCAACTTCGCGATTTGAGACAAGGTACTCTGACTGTCACTGATTACTATAACGCATTGATCAAACTCTGGCAACAACAGGACCTGTTTGAAGTACATCCATGGAAAAATGTGGAAGATGCTCAATTATACAAGAAAATAGTCGAAGAAGGACGAGTGTATGATTTTCTCCTTGGACTAAATGACTCATTTGAGGAGATACGGGGCAGAATAATGGGCCTAAAGCCTTTACCGCATCTCTTTGATGTTGTCAACCATGTGCAGTTCGAAGAAAGCAGAAAGCTCTTAAATCAAGGTAGCTTAAGCCCAATTGAAAAGTCCGCCCTGGCAGCAAACCAAGGTAGTCCGAGCTCAATTGAAAGGACAACCTTGGCGGCAAAACGACCACAAGAGGAACGAAGAAACAAATGGTGTAGTTATTACAAGAAGAAGGGCCACACCAAAGAAGAGTGCTGGAAGCTTCATGGAAAACCAGGAAGTAACAAACAAAGCCATATCTCTGCTACTGAGTCAGAAGCTGAGGATAGTCATTCTTTGACTAAAGAGGAACTGCAGATATTCCGCAGGATGCTAAACAGACACAATAAGTCTAATTCTACGCCCGGCATCAACCTTGTACAAACAGGTACCTCTATTATAGCTCTAAATACTGTACGAGCTAGTGAGAATGCTTGGATTATTGATTCAGGAGCAACTGATCACATGACTGGTAATCGCACATTGTTTTCAACTCTTAAACTGATTCATGAGAATCTTAGAGTCAAAGTTGCTAATGGGCTATACACTACAGTTGAAGGAATTGGCACAGTTATTCTCTCTAATTCCCTGAAACTTCATAATGTCTTGTTTGTGCCCACACTCACTGTCAATCTTATATCTGTGAGTAAGTTAACTAAGGGTTGACTGTGCCGAGTCATGTTTGATAACGATGTTTGTATTTTTCAGGATTTAAAATCGAGGAGGAGGATTGGAATTTCTAGAGAATGGGATGGACTGTTCTACCTTGAAGAGTCAAACTTGAGATCTGAAGATGCAAGGAAGGCAAGAAGAGCACTGGTTAGCTCTAATTCACAAAATCATGATGTAAACTTATGGCATTGTCGTTCGGGTCACCCTAGTGTTGATTATATGAAGCATTTGTTTCCAAATTTATTCAATAAAAATTCTGTTCCTTTTCATTGTGAAACTTGCCAAATTGCAAAACAAACCAAATCCTCTTATCCCAAACAGCCCTACAAACCTTCCTCGCCATTCACACTAATCCATAGTGACATTTGGGGTCCTTCACGAATAAAAACTCTCACTAATGCTAGATGGTTTGTTACTTTCATAGATGATCACACTAGAACCACATGGGTTTATTTAATGAAAGACAAATCTGAAGTAGCCAAAATCTTTCAAAACTTCTATACCTTTGTGCGCACCCAATTTAATGTGTCTATTAAGGTACTACGAAGTGACAATGCCAAGGAATATATGAGCAACGTTTTTAGCGAATTTCTTGATCAACAAGGAATTCATCACCAAACCTCCTGTCCTTACACTCCTCAACAAAATGGAGTAGCTGAGCGAAAGAACCGTCACTTGTTGGAAGTAACCCGAACCTTATTAATGGAACGAAATGTTCCCAACACTTTTTGGGGTGATGCCGTACTCACTGCGGCTTATCTCATTAATCGTTTGCCTTCCAAAGTCCTCAAATATGACACACCTATCTAAAAACTGTTAGAAAATTTTCCCAGTTGCTCAATCCTCACTTCATTGCCTCCTAAGGTATTTGGTTGTGTTGTCTATGTCCATAACAATGATGGAAACAAACTTGGTACTCGTGCTGACAAATGTCTCTTTCTTGGTTACTCTCCTACTCAAAAAGGGTATAAATGCTACTGTCCAACTTCCAAGAAACTTATTATCTCCAAAGATACAGTCTTCTCGGAAGACGAAGCATATTACCCTAAATTACCCATTCAGGGGGAGTACACTGAAATTGAATGGCTAACACTGAATAAACCTGAATCATCACCACCACAACCTAATCTTGTGCCCATCATTGAATCTGTCCCTTCCACAAGCCAGCTTACTCCTACCCAACTTGATCATGAATCAGAATATCTTCCACCTCAACCTGAACTCATGCCTAATGAACTGGAAACAAATGTTGAAATCAATTCAGGGATGGATACTGAACCACAGCAAAATGAAGAGTCCAGACTACAAAATCAAGATGAACCAAACAATGGTAGAACTATCTCTCCCATTCAAAGGAATGACCATGACTCTAATTTGGGATTAAATCCTGAAGAATTTGGTTGGCCTATTGCATTGAGAAAAGGGGTAAGATCTTGTACTCAGCATCCAATTCAACGTTTTGTCTCATATGGTAACCTGTCTATGAAAATGCAAAGCTTTGTTGTAAACAGTGCGCAGATCAAAATCCCAAAAACATTTCAACAAGCTATAGCTGATCCAAATTGGAAACGAGCTACAGAAGAAGAGTTAAGGGCACTCAAGGAAAATAAAACATGGGAGATTACAACTCTTCCCAAGGGAAAGAAACCAGTAGGATGCAGGTGGATCTTCAACCCAAAATTCAATCCTGATGGTAGTATCAACAAATACAAGGCAAGACTGGTGGCAAAAGGATACACTCAGACATATGGAATTGATTACCAGGAGACATTTGCTCCAGTAGCTAAGCTTAATACTGTTCAAATACTCCTATCAATCGCAGCAACTTGGATTGGTCGTTGCATCAACTAGATGTAAAGAATGCCTTTCTGAATGGAAACTTGGAAGAAGAAGTTTACATGGAGATTCCAGATGGAATTTTAGCTCCTAACAACTCTGTATGTAAACTCAACAAGTCATTGTACGGACTTAAGCAATCTCCTCGGGCATGGTTTGGTAGATTTACCAAAACAATGAAAAGATTGGGGTATACTCAGGGACAAGCAGATGACACATTGTTCGTCAAACGTGTCAACAGCAGAGTCACCATCTTGATCGTCTATGTAGATGACATGGTCATTACGGGAAACGATGAAGAATCTATTGCTCATTTAAAACAGAATTTGTCAACTGAGTTCCAGGTGAAAGACCTTGGACAAATGAGGTATTTCCTAGGCATGGAAGTGGCAAGAACTAAAAAGGGTATCAATGTATCCCAGCGGAAGTATACCCTAGATCTATTGCATGAAACTGGAATGCTAGGGGCACAACCCGAAGGAACACCAATGGAAGAAGGTTGTCACCTAGAAATTAAACCAAAAGGTGTCCCAGTCAACACAGAACAGTACAGAAGACTTGTTGGCAAACTCATATACTTGACCCATACACGTCCTGACATTAGCTATGCAGTTGGAATAGCAAGTCAATTCATGCACCAACCACAAGAAGAACACATGGCAGCTGTATACAGAATCCTAAGCTATTTAAAGCTTAATCCTGGAAAAGGAATCTTCTTTAAGAAATGCACTACCAGAAATATCGTAATATACACTGATGCAGATCATGCAAGGGATAGAGAAACTAGAAGATCAGTCTCAGGATATTGCACATATGTATGGGGAAATCTTGTTACATGGAGAAGCAAGAAACAAACTGTGGTATCACCAAGTAGTGCAGAAGCCGAACTGAGAGCTGTTAATCATGGAGTACATGAAGGACTTTGGATCATCAGATTACTGAAGGAGTTGGGAATTCCATATGAGGGGCCAATGCAAATTTGGTGTGACAACAAAGCTAGCATTGAAATGGTCAAGAATCCAGTCTATCATGATAGAACAAAACATGTTGAGATAGACAGACACTTTGTTAAAGAGAAAATTGAAGCAGGCATCATGAATTTGTCTTACATCAGATCTGAAGACCAAATTGCAGATGTGCTGACAAAACCACTAAGCAAAACTACGTTTGAAAAATTTCTATGCAAGCTGGGTATGATTGACATATACTCTCCAGCTTGAGGGGGAGTGTAAGAAGTCAGAAATATCAGCACCTGCATCCATTGTTGACACTCTCTACACCTCCGTCTACACTCACCTACCACCTCCGTCTACACTCACCTACCATCACCTACCATTGATTTTTTTCCTATATAAGCATTGTAATCCTTAAGCATTATCATATCAATGAAGTAAGATCTTCTTATACAATAGAAGCAGACAATAGGACCAGGAGCTGGAGGATTGTTGCCTAAGCGTGGAGGACCTTGGTTTCCCGAATCAGCAGAGGTCGAGGATGGTGTACTATTGCCAGATTTCACGAAACTTTGGTGGCGGTGATCAGTGGGACCACGGCCAGCTAACGCACTAGCATTAGGAGTAGACGTCGGGTGTAAGAGACTATCTGCACGTTGCACACGAGAATACACATCCTGAAGCGAAGGAAGTTCAGAACTAGACAGAACCTGGGAACGAACTGTCTCATAGGCCAGATCAAGGCCAGCAAGAAAACTAATAATTGTCAGTTTCTCCATATTATCAACCTGTACCTGAAGGTCAGCAGTAGGCGGCATTAACATCTTCAACTCTTCATACATTTTTTTAAACTCCACATAAAAATTCTTCAACGAACGGCCTTGCTGTTCAGCAAGATAGAATCCCTTGCAGACATCATAAATGCGGGTAATATTTCCTTTTCCAGAGTACAGAAATTCCAAGCAACTCATAAGTTCCTTAACAGTATTACAGTGACTAACCGAGGGAAGGATTTCACTGTCAATAGAATTCTGGATTTGTGAGAATAAACAAGCATCAGCTCTGGCCCAAGCCATCTTAGGATCATCTGTGGGAGGCGTATCAGTCAAATGGCCCTCCATCTCAATACTAAGCAAGTACATGCGAACAGTTTTGCTCCAATCCATATAATTTGTCCAGGTTAATTTGTGCTCAGTGACTTTGTTAGTTACAGGAACAATTTCAGTAGTGACACTAGACTTGGAATCACCCATCAATGCAAGCAGAAAGCACCAAAAATGTATAACTTCCAAACTTATAATCTCCACACAAGTCCACACACACCAAATACACAACCAAATGGAGTTGCCTCACAACCACAATAACCAAACAACCCCCTAAAAACAAAGAGCTAGCACAGGCAGCACTGCAAAAGCAATAACCACAAGAACAAAATAGTGCAGAAGCAAACCAGAAACAGAAGCACAGAAACGCAGCAAATAGTAGCAAAGGGATAAATCAACAACCAAACCACAAATGGTGAGTACCCACTACACGAAACCACACAGGAAAGAACGGCGGCAGTGATCCAAACCCGACGCAGCAAACAGCGGCAGCAAACTCGCCGGAAAATTTCCTCACGCGCCGGTGCGTGGAGCTCCGGCCGAACTAGAGGTGGCGTGTGAAGTCCACTCCGAGCGGCGAAACTCCGGGGAAACGCCGATCGGAAGACGGCCGGACGGATGCTAGGGCGCGTGTTCACAAAATCAGCCAGCCACCGAAGCCCTTGCACGTGGAACCGAATCTGACAGTGCAAATGAATAGTACCAGCGCCGGAAGGAAAAAACGAAAAATCAGAGAGCAACCTAGCTCTGGTACCATGTAAATTCCATTTACCAAGGATATAATATTCATGTGTACACTAGGGTATTTATATACAAGATAGGAGCCTCAACATTAATGGCTCATTATAGTGATTGATATCAATCACAATCCCTAATTATGTGGGATCCTAACTATCCCTGATTATGTGGGATACTAAGGTATTTTACATTGTTTCCTAATACATTATTTCCTAACAGACAGAAACCAGTATTGTCAAGAATCTAGCTCACCATGATAGGATGAAGCATGTAGAGCTGTTGGGAATTTCATCAAAGAAATATTAAAGTCTGGATTCATATTTTTGACTGGCATTCCTGCACAGCAGCAGTCTGCCAGATCCTAAAAAAAGCTGTGTCTTGGGTGAACTTTACAGAGTAGAACAAGAAGCTAGGAAGGTTAGACATACACTCCCCAACTTGAGGGGAAGCGTTGAGAGATATTAGCCCTTTCACTCCTCAATTTTCTTATTATCATTCTAATTTATCTTATTTTGATGTTTACTGTTTAGATTACACATTCAGATCCTATCTAGGTTGTTATCCAAAATGATTCCCTGATTTTCTCACAGCTCTGAAAAACATACAAGCTTAAGCTCTGCAATAGACCAAACTCTTTCACCAAAATACAAAGTGTAGAAACACGGACAAAGGAAAGGCAATAATAATAGCCTAAACCTCCATCATATAATTTTAAAGGACTCTGAACGATGAAGCAAACTTGACATATGAGACAAGAGCTTACATTTTGTGCTGCTTTTGGAGTGGCAAACTCAACATGTCCAAATCCTTTAAACCTTCCTTCACGATCTGTAGCTAAGCGGATATCAAGAATTTCTCCACAATCTTTAAATAAATTTTCCCTGAACAATGATGAAATCATAAGTAAACAAACAACAACAAGCCTTATTCTGCTAGGTTTGATTTGGCTACATGAATTGCACGATGCTATATAAAACAACTGCCAAGCACTCGCATATGAAATGGTACATACAAATCAGCCCTTTCCACGCTATATGACAAGTTTCCAACAAATACTGTCTTTGATGCGGCATTTAGTTCTTTTGGAGCAGCTGGCATTTTACCCTGTAACATTTCATAGAATCAAGCATGGGATCATTGAATGGAACACAAATCACACTTATTTCATGCTATCAACATAAGATGAATAAATTAACATTTATGCTAAAAGTTTTTGTCCTAATATATGCGGCAACCATGGAACACCTAATAGATCTGCAATCTACAGGTCTTGAAGAAGCAAGGGTAGTTCAGTTTCTCTTAAATTATTAGGAAGAAAAACAACATCAACCAGCTGGGCCAGACGCCACCAACCATCTAGTGCTTTACGAATCACAAAAATGCCAATAACATATTTTAATTTTTCTACACATGAATAATACCCCATCAGAAAACATGCAACTGAATAAGACATACAATCATGCGTATAGGAAATAAGGTAACAACCAAATATGCTACAGATAAAATTACCTCATTTCCTCCTAATGATGTATCCTCTTGAAATAATTCATTCCTGTTGCTACAATTATTAACAAATAAACATAACAAGGAAATCGTGGATATGAGGTAGAAATGGGGAAAAATTAAGGCAATAAAAGGCGTTTCACAAATACTTGCTACTGCGGGAATATGCACTCCTTTCAGGAGCTAGATTCAGCCTAAGAGAACGTCTCAACAGTTCCTTCCCGTTCAACATAAGGGCCTAGCATTACATAATAAAATTCTTCAGCATAATATACTTAAGATACAAACAAATTAATGAAGCATGCCATCTTCGCACTATATGAGGGCTCAGCAAAAATAAGGAAAGACCAAAATGAAGCATATTTGCACAGCAAAAATTAAACAAGAAAACATACATTGCAAAAATCAGGACACAAATATCAACTTATACCCTTAGTCATTAACAAGCGTAAGGAATCATGTAATAGATAAAGAGTTAGATATGATAGATACTTCCAAAGCCATCATCATCCATGACAAGTGGTAATGTGAGATATTGATGTAAAACAGCAAGAGAAGGGGAGGGAAGAGAAAGGATGAAGAAAATAGAGAGAAGAGGAGAAAAAAATGGACAGATCTTAAGATTTTCCCACTCCTAGGATAGATCTTCTATTTTCCATCACAAATGCTTACATTTTGTGCTGCTTCTTCTGTGGTAAACAAAACATGTGCGTAGCCTTTAAACCTCCCTTCACGATCTGTGGCAAAACGAATATCAACAATTTCTCCACAATCTTGAAATAAATTTTCCCTGAACAAGTGTCAATGTTAGAAAAAACAATACACACACAGAATGAGAAAATATATGTGAAGGTTTGCAAAGGAAATAATACATACAAATCATCCATTTCCACACTATAAGACAAGTTTCCAACAAAAAGCATCCTCGATGTAGCATTTTGTTCTTTTGAGGCAGCTGACATTGTAGGCTGCCAAAGTTCATGGAATGACACAAAATATCAACGAGTCAACATTTTCATTGATGAAACACTAGTCATAATTATTGCAGCCCTCAATATAATGAATAAGTTATCATCCATGTTATTGATTTTCAAATCTTGCTCCTTATATATTGCAAAACAATTGAAACGCCAAAACTGACCATCTAACAACCTAAATATTTTCAATCTATAATAAGTCTTTGATGAGTAGAAGTTTAGGTGGAAGAATCGACCCACTTAAATACCCATTAGGCATCTCAGTCTACTCAATATAGGACTTAGTATATGACACTACCAAGTCTCCATTAATTGGCTCCAGATGGAAAGTTGACGTCACGACAGCCACAATCCATAACACCTCACTTAGCCTCTTGCCAATCAAAACCCTCCATGGGTAGCCCTATCCGGAACAGCCAACAACCATGCTCTAACACCAATAGATAGGTACCTAAGTGGGATGGCAACCCTACCCCAAAGCTAGCTATTAAGGTGGAAAACCCAACTCACTTAAATACCCCGTTAAGCATCTCATTATATTCAATCTGAGACTTAGTATCCCATACTATCAAGTCTCCATCAGTCTTGAAGTGAGGTCAGTTCAGTTTCTATGAAATTTATGGGAACACAGATAAATTACCTCGTCTTCTCCAAAGGATGCTTGAAAACCCTTCAATGAGTCGTTCCAATTCATACAACTATTAAAAATTTATACAAAAAATACTATTAAGAATTTAAAAGTAAAGCAAAAAGGTAAGATGTGAAAGTAAGAGGATAAGAAATTAATTTAGAGATGACAAGAAATCATAAATACCTGCTATTAGGGGTATATGCAAACTTTTCACGGGCTATCTCAATTCTGGCAAAACGTCTTAATAGCTCAGTCCCATTCAACATAAGGGCCTAGCATTATGTAAAGGCTCTTTAACTCAAAGATGTTTAGATACAAACAAGTAAAAGAAGCTTGTCATATTTGCACACTAATACAAGGCTTCAACAAAAATATGAACAGACGAAGCTGAAAGGTATGGCAACTTAAGAAAGACTATAAACAAAAACTGACAGCATAGAGCAAGAAAGAAATATCATTTATTTTTGAGAAATGACGGTAAACAGATTTGATTCCCTGATGGTTTTATTTATTTGAGTTAATGGGAATTATATACAAGAGGTATATTATCTCTTGGCTTTATTCTAGCCAAGATAGATCCTAATATCTAGTGATTACAATCAGAACAATAATTACAAAATTTAAATTCCTATAATCTCCTAACTAGATCTTAAAATTTCAGTGCACATAGATATTTTGATCTTGGCAAATCTACCTCCAATAAAGTCAGGATTTCAATGCTCCCCCTCAAGTTGGATCATAAATATTGATGATGTCAAACTTGCCAACAAAATACTCGAACTTGTCTTTAGTTAATCCCTTTGTCAGCATACCAATGGTCTGCTCTTTAGATGGGACATACTTGAGACTGATAATTCCACTATCGATCTTCTCTCTTATGAAGTGTGGATCTATTTCAACATGTTTAGTTTGATCATGTTGTACTAGATTGTGTGGGATGTTGATGGCTGCCATCCTAACAGAGTAGAGCTTAACTGGGAGATTTACATTCATCCTTAGTTTCACTCATATGCCTTCACAAATTCCTAGTATTATTGCTTGGAATTCTGCTTCTGCACTACTTCTTGCTACTACACTTTGTTTCTTGCTCCTCCAGGTGACAAGGTTACCCCGGACAAATGTATAGTAACCTAAGGTTGATTTTCTGTCCTCCTGATCACCTACCTAGTCTGTGTCTGTGAACATTCATACATTCCTCTGAGCAAATTTTTTAAACAGGAGTCCACATCCAAGAGAACCCTTCAAATATGTAAGTATTTAGTAGACTTCATCCAGATGTTTTTGTTTGGGGTCATGAGAATGCGAACATACCAAACTAACTGTAAATGCTATATCAAGTCTAGTGTGTGAGAGATATATTAGTTTCCCTACCATACGTTGATATCTCCCTATATCAACAGATTTTCCCAGCTCATTATCCCCAATTTTGTTAATCCAGATAGGAATATCACTTGGTCTGCAACCCAATATGCCTGTTTTCTTCAAGAGAACCAGAATATACTTTCTTTAGGAGATGTAGGTGCCTGTTTTTGATCTGGTTACCTCCATGCCAAGAAAGTATTTCATCTCTTCAAAGTCTTTGCCTTGGAATTATTGGTTTAGATCCAGTTTAATTCGGTCAATCTCATCTTCATCATCTCCTGTCAGGACAATATCATCTGCATACACTATTAGAACAACTATCTTCTCATTTGTATGCTTGAAGAACAGAATTTGATCACTCTGCCCTTGAGTGTATCCTTGTTTCTTCAAAACGTAGGTAAACCTTTCAAACCAAGCTCGGGAAGATTATTTTAGACTGTAAAGTGATTTTTTGATTTTACAAGTTTTCTTTCCAGGAAACCCTAGAGGACGTTTCATGTACACTTCCTCCCTTAGTTCTCCATTAAGGAGCGCATTCTTCTCATCAAATTGGTGTAGGCGCTAATCTAAGTTTACAGCCAAAAGATAACATAATCCTGATTGTTTTTAAATTTACAGCAGGAGCAAAGGTTTCGATATAATCCATTCCATAGACTTGGGAGAAGCCCTTTGCTACAAGTCATGCCTTGTACTTATCAAGGCTTCCATCGGCTCTGTATTTGGGGGTAAAAACCCACTTGCAGCCAACTGGTTTTTTTCCTTTGGGAAAGTCCACAAATTCCCAAGTTTCATTCTTTTCTAGACCCTCCATTTTAGCCAAGACAACTTGTTTCCACTCAAAACTGTCTAATGCTTCATTTATGTTGTTAGTTATTCTGACACCATCATGTTGAGACACAAAAGCATAATATTTTGATGAGGGCCTGATATGAGACAAATTTCTCTATAAGGTGTCTTGTGCAAGTTCTAGGCTGTTTTTTCATGGCAATTGGCAGGTCTAGATCATTGACAATATCTGTGTTTTCATCAACGTCTATTTGTAAATCATTTTCTTCACCATGTTCTTCTTCTGGACCTATTACTGGTTATGACTCGAGGCGTGCTACGACTCAAGGCGTGTGCTATGAATTTGAGGGGCTTCACTTGGTTTTGGTAGCCTACGTGTACAAGTTTGTTTCCATTTATTGATGTTGTCTTCCTTGTCTCCCCCTGGACTAGTCGCTTGTTCATTAGGTGGCACTGTTTGGTTTACAGTTTCCCCAAATGTCTCAAGGTTGGGGATGTAAAGTATTGTTGTTTCATGAAAATCAGGTTTAGGTGAGGATTTAGACGTAGGTTCGAATGTAGGTTCAGGATTGTCACTCAAGGTCTGAAATTCACTCCAATTCTCCCCCTGAATTGAAGCCTTTCTGAGAAGCAGAGTAGCCCAAGAAGATATAACAGATAGCTTTAAGGTCAAGTTTGGTTGTATGGTGAAGGTGGGCATATGTGGTGTAGCCAAAGACTTTAAGGGTGTGTTTGGTCTGAGGTGAGGGGAGGGGAGGGGGGTTAAATTACCTTTTTGGGTTGAAGGTATTTAAATTTTGGACGGGAACTCAAAATTTAAAAGGAATGAGAGAGTAAATTTCGGGCGAGAATCAAAAATTTAAAAGAATAAGAGGGTAAATTTTGGGTTTCTCCCGTCCAAAATTATAATTTACCCCCTCCGTCCCACCCCTCCCCTCCCCTCAAACCAAACACACCCTAAGCAAAAGGGTATTTTCGAGGTAGGGCAGATGGTAATGTTGATGTAGGAGTGGGGTCTTAAAAGATAAGGGTCTGCTGGGCATGCGATTAATGAGGAATACAACGATAAGGATGGCATCCCCCCAATGGAATTTAGGAACAGATGAGCTAAGCATGAGTGCTCTTGCAGTATCTAGGATGTGGCGATTTTTCCTTTCGGCAATATCATTTTGTTGAGGATTATATGGGCAGGTGCTTCTATGAATGATCCCATTGGTTTTAAGGAATCCAGAAAGGGTGTTGTTGAAGTATTCAATTCCATTATTAGAATGTAAAATCCAAATTTTTGTTTGAAATTGTGTTTGGATCATGTTACAGAAATCAATAAAGGTTAGGGGAACCTCTGATTTATCTTTTAAAAGAAAAACCCAACTCACTCATGTGTGATCATCAATAAACGTGATAAACCATTTTAGGTTTGTATGATTAGGAATGTGGGATGGGCCCCAGACATCACTATGGATGGTAGTAAAATGGTTAGGAAGCACGATATGAAATGCTCGAAAAAGATGTTTGGTGATGTTTAGCAAGTTCACACGTATCACAGTAAAAATGAGAAAAATCTTTATTTGAGCATGTTAGGAACGTAGAATCAGATCGGTGGCATGAGTTGGTTGACTTCTCATTCAACCACTCTCCGTGAATCACTTAGTGTCTGTCTTTGTTTCTCTTCTATAAATACCTTGTAAATCCTCTCAATTTAATATATGAATAAACGTATAGTTTTTGATTCTTTCTAGTTCTAGTTACATGGTATCAGAGTTGGAGTGAAAATCTTGCTTGATATCCTTCAGTTTCATGCGACAGAGAGCAAGAGAGAAAGGGGTTGTGTTCTGTCCTTGGTCATATTACTGTACACGAGCCCCACCATCGGAATCGCCAGCCTGACGCCTGAAGTTTGAAGGCCATCCTACGACAGGAAGGTATCGTGTGGACTTCATGCGCCTGACATCCAGAATCTGTCACCGGTGCATGACGGCGCGTGTGGCGGAGTTGTCAACGGTGGTGAGCTTCGCCTAAGCCCATTTCTCCAACCTAGTTTGTCCCTGGTGTGTTTTAGGTTCATTTGAGTACGTTTTCGCATCGGGCTTTCCTTGTATTGTGGTTTCCGTTATTTTTTGGCAACTGTTTGGTGTTTTTTTTCTATCCTATTTTTATTCCAGCAACGTTTCACTATTTCGGTGGAGATTGTGGCTCATTTGGTTTATTACTTGGTTGGTTTGCTGAGTGTGGGCCTTCTAGTTATTTGACTCTGTGGCATTGTGTGACTATAGGTACTATACACTTGTGACTTATCATTTTCTTTATTACGTGGTTATTTTGCTGAGTGTGGGCACCCCGGTTTCTTGACTCTATTGCGGTTGTGTGACTAAAGCCACTACACTTGTGACTTATTTTGTTACTTAAGTTGCTAGTTGGTGGACCCTATGTGTGTGGATACTTATTCATGGCTGATTCTAAATCTAACATTCCCACGGAAATTGTTCTGATATCAAATAAAATTACTAACCATAAGCTAAATTGGACAAACTATTCGGACTGGAGTAAAACTGTGCGAATGTACTTACTCAGTATTGAAAAGGAAGGTCATTTAACCGAGACTCCTCCAAAAGATGATCCTAAGTTGGCTTGGGCTAGAGCCGATGCTGGGTTATTCTTACAAATACAAAATTCCATTGAGACTGACATCCTCCCCTCGGTTAGTCATTCTCATACAATGAAAGAAATTATGGACTATCTAGAGTTCCTGTATTCTGGTAAAGGGAATATTACTCGCATTCATGATGTGTGTAAAGGTTTTTATCGTGCTTAACAACAAGGTCGTCCCTTGAAGAATTTCTTTTTGGATTTTAAGCGTATGTATGAAGAAATGAAGATGTTAAGGCCCCCGACAACTGACCTTCAACACAAGTGGATAATCTGGAAAAACATGCCATCATGAGCTTTCTTACTGCTCTTGATCCAACTTATGAGACAGTTCATTCTCAGATTCTATCGAGCTCTGAGCTTCCATCACTCCAGGATGTGTACTCCGATGTGCTATCGGCTTCTAATCCTCCTTCCAGTGCTTTAGCTGGTCGTGGCCCTACTGATAACAAGACCCAGGGCTTCCCAAGACAAGGGAATGGTACTCCAAATCTAATCTTTGCTGATAACAGGAACGGAACCAAGGCCTTCCTCGACAAGGCATCAATCATCAGAATCTTGTAGCTATTGTCAGCTTCTATTGCAAAGAACCTGGTCATACAAAACGTCACTGTCGTAACTTGCAAAACAAGCTGCAGAATAGCAGTGCTGCTCATATGGCTCAATCCTCTGATAATTCAAATAATGCTCCTTCCACACCCACTGCCCTTGCTACAGTTAACTGTGACTTATGTCTTGCTACTTCGTCTTCAAAGTGGATCATCGATTCTGGTACTACTAATTATATGATAGGTAACCATCATCTGCTCTCTACTTATACACCTTATGCTAGCCCCTCTTCCATAACGATTGCTAATAGTTCATCCTCCCGTATTCTTGGATCTGGCACTGTTACACCTACCCATCTATTTCCCTATCATCTGTCCTTAATGTTCCTAATCTTGCTTTTAACCTTCTGTCTCCTAGCAAACTTACTCACTTGTTAAACTATTGTATCTCACTCTTTCCTAACCATTGTTTGACTCAGGATCTCACGACAAAGCATATTATTGGTAGGGGATATGAATCTGGCGGCCATTACTTTCTTAATGATCAGGTGCCGCGTTCAGTTGCATGCTCTGGTGGTTCCTCTCCTTTCGATGTTCATTGTTGCCTAGGTCATATGTCTTTAGCCTCTTTGAAAAGGATGTATCCTCAGCTTCATCATTTGTCTCTTTTAGAATGTGAGTTGTGTCAGTTTGCCAAACATCATCATATTCACCTGATACCTTGTGTCAATAAATGGGCTGCGTCCCCTTTTGCTTTAGTCCATTCTGATATTTAGGGTCCGTGTCATGTCAAGTCCAAGTCTAGATTTCAGTATTTCGTTACCTTTGTTGATGATTTTTCTCGAACCACCTAGCTTATTTAATGAAACATCATTCTGAGTTGTTTTCTCACTTTTGCAATTTGTGTTCAAATTAAAACTCAATTTGGTATATTTGTGAAAACCTTGTGGAATGGCAATGCTATAAAGAATACTTCTCAGCTCAATTTCAAACCTATATGCTCCAGCATGGTCTGATTCATCAGTCCTCATGTGCTGATACACCTGCTCAAAACGGTATTGTCAAAAGAAAATACCAGCACTTATTAGAGGTCGCTTAGGCTCTAATGTTTCAAATGCACGTTTCGAAATCTTTTTGGGATGATGCTGTGTTAATGGCATGTTTCCTTATTAATCATATGCCATCTCCTGTTCTTAGTGGTGATACCCCTTACACAACTCTTTTCCCCTCCAACCCCTTATTCCCTATTGATCCAAAAATCTTTGGTTATGTCTGTTTTGTTTGCGATATCCGTCCTACTATTACCAAACTGGATCCTAAGTCTCTTAAATGTGTTTTTCTAGGGTATCCAAGGGTTATATATGCTATTCTCCCACCCTTCGGTGTTATCTTGTGTCCACAGATGTTACCTTCCATGAGTCGACTCCATTCTTTCTTGTTTCTACTCCATCTTCATCCTCTGCACCAAGTACCGGTCCTGATGATATATTGGTCTATGAGGTTCAATTCCCACCAGTGCAAGCGTCTGTTCCGGCACCTGCAAAACCACCTGTACACCATGTTTATCAGAAGCATCCTCGGGAAAGTAATGCCGTCGTTCATATTCATGCTTCACCAGTAATGCCCGCTTAGGCGTCTGATCCGAACTCAATTCCTCCTGCTCCTACCACTGAACCCGAACCGGAAACAATGCATGATACTCTTGATCTTTCTGCTCCTTTCGATGACTGTTCTGATAATCCTGATATTTATGTCGACCTGCCTATCGCCTTACGTAAAGGTAAACGTACCTATGTCTATCCTATTTCATCGTTTGTTTCCTATAACCACCTGTCTCCTCCATCTTGTTCCTTTATAGCATCCTTTGATTCTATCATTGTTCCCACTACTCTCCACCAAGCCTTAGCCCATCCTGGTTGGCTACTGCGATGCAAGAGGAAATGATGGCCCTTAATAAGGCTGGTACCTGGACTCTTGTTGATCTACCAACTACCAAGAAGGCTATTATGTGTAAGTGGGTGTTCATTGTTGAAACAAAAGCAGATGGCACCTTGGAACATTTGAAAGCTCGTTTGGTTGCCAAAGGTTATGCTCAGACGTATGGTGTTGACTCTTCCGACACATTCTTCCCTATGGCCAAGTTATCTTTTGTTCGTCCTTTTATCACTCTTACAGCAACCTATGATCGGGATATTCATCAGCTTGATGTTAAGAATGCTTTTTTGAATGGTGACCTTCTTGAAGAAGTTTATATGGAGCAACCACCTGGTTTTGTTTCTCAGGGGGAGTGTGAGAAGGTATGTCATCTTCAGAAATCTTTATACGGTTTAAAATAGAGCCCTCGTGCTTGGTTTGACAAATTTAGTTTTGTGGTTAAGAAGTTTTGTTTGAATCAAAGTGTGATCATTCTGTGTTTCATCAGCAAATGGATGGTGGTATGATTCTCTTAGTGATATATGTCGATGACATTGTTATTACTAGTAGCAATACTTCAAGAATCTTATCACTCAAGGCTTTTCTTACATCTCATTTCCAAACAAAGGATTTGGGTCCGTTAAAGTACTTTCTTGGGATCGAGGTTATAAGAAGCAAGAAAGGCATCCTTTTAACACAGAGAAAATATGTTCTTGATCTGTTAAAAGAAACCAGAAAACATGGAACAGCACCAAGCAGCTTTCCTATGAATCCTAATCCTTTTTTGGATATTGATGATAGCATACCGTATGACGAGCTACTTGAGAATGTGAGGAAAAGGGTTGATCCAAAGAAAATTTTACATATCCTGAGAGATATCGTAGACTAATTGGGAAATTGAACTATCTAACAGTGACTCGCCCTGATGTGACTTTTCCAATTAGTGTGCTTAGCCAATTTATGACCAAGCCGACTATTGCACAGTAGGAAGCTTTGGTGCATGTCTTACATTATTTGAAGGGCTCGTCTGGTCGTGGTATACTCTACACGAATCATGGTCACACCGAGATTGAATGTTTTTGTGATGCAGATTTTGCTGGGTCAAAGTCTACCAGGAAATCCACCACAGGATACTGTGTGTTTGTGGGTGGAAACTTGGTGTCTTGAAGGAGCAAGAAGCAGGATGTGGTATCTAAGTCAAGTGCGGAAGCTGAGTATAGAGCTATGGCTCAATCAGTACAGGAGATTGTGTGGATTCACCAATTAATGAAGGAAGTTGGTCTTGTCACTTCATTGCTTGCGAAACTACGGTGTGATAATAAAACTGCTCTACACATAGCTTCTAATTCTATGTTTCATGAATGTACAAAACACATTGAGATCGATTGTCACTTTGTACGCGATAAGATCAAGGAGAATTTTATTTCTACAGGGCATGTGCCGTCTAGTGACTAATTAGGAGATCTTCTAACTAAGGCCTTAAATGGGATTCGTGTTGACTATCTTTATAACAAGTTGGGTTTGATTAACATCTACGTTCCAACTTGAGGGGGAGTGTTAGGAACGTAGAATCAGATCGGTGGCATGATATTGTTGAAGAAGCCATTCGGTGGCATGAGTTGGTCAACCACTCTCCGTGAATCACCCGGTGTCTGCCTTTGATTCTCTTCTATAAATACCTTGTAAATCCTCTCAGTTTAATATATGAATATATGCATAGTTTCTTATTCTTTCTAGTTACAGAGCAAATTGAAGGAAACAATTTTGACATGTAATCAAGATTAGGATGACCTAACCGCCTGTGCCACAACTCCAAACTATTAGTCCTAGGGAGAGACTTTATTGCAAGAACTAATACTGCGAAGATCAATTTCATCCAAGTAATAAAGCCCATCATGTTCTTTAACAACGCCAATCGTCGTCCCGGTGAATAGGTCTTGGAAAATATAGTGAGTGGTGAAGAAATCAGCATGGCATCTCTCCTCATGAGCTAACAAACTAACAAATAACAAGTTGCATTTTAATTTAGGAAAATGTAACACATTTTGAAGAACGAGAGTAAGGGATACTTTAACACTCCCAAAGCTAGCAACAACAGAATCGAGGCATCAACAATTTTAACCGTCATATTTGCATTTGTTGGAGTATAGGACATAAATAATAAAGCATCATCAGACATATGATCAGAAGCTCAAGAGTCTATGATCCAACAATTTCCTGTACTTACACCTTTGATAGTAGATAGGGCCTTAAAGAAGTTACCTCGTTTTACTGCCGTAGCGGTAGGTTGCCTCTAAGAAGGTTGAAATGTAGAAAGCAATTCAAGTATTTTATCAAACTTATCACCTTGTGGAACTGATGAGAGAATATCAACATCATCCTCTTTGGATGTTTCAACAATATAACTCCGCCCACAGTGCTTCTTTAGCTTCTAGTCAGGCGGTTTAACATGACTATCCCAACATGTATCTTTGGTCTGACCCACCTTCTTGTAATGGTCACATGTAGGTCGATTCTTGTTAGGACGAGATTCAGTGGAGCAGGCAGCAAGGGTAGATAACTCTAGGGCAGTGTTTTGAGGCACCGAGGTTCCCTTAAGCATGACTTTCTTCCTAGATTCTTCATTCCTGAGGACTGCTAATGCTTCTCAAACACTTGGTAGGGGTATTTGACTTAGAATTCGACCCCAAATGCCATCAAACGATGTGTTGAGACCTGTGAGGAGTTCAAACAGTTGTTGCTTCTCTATTCTTTTGGCGTGATTTGCAGCATGTGATGTGCAGAAAGGGCTGTCTTCGTTAATGAGATCAAGTTCTTGCCAAAGTGTACTCTCGCCAAGATAGTAGTCTCCCAAAGTAAGATTACCTTGCTTAAGATCCCATAACTTTGCTTGCAGATCGAAGATGTTGGAGGAATTGCCGCCGTCACAGTAGGCTTCTTGTATGGCTCGCACATCTCGCGGGCATATGACATGAACATGAAATACCTCTTAATAGTTGGTCCTATCGAGTTCACCAACCAAGAACAGACCTGTGCATCTTCTTCTTGCCATATTTCCATTGCTTTCTCGTCAAAGGATGGAAGAGGCGGTGAGTTGCTAGTGACATGCCCAAGCTTCCCATAGCCTTTCAGGGCAAAGCTGAATGATTGTACCCATTCACGGTAATTATCTCCGGTGAGTTTCTCCGAAATGATCGTGACAGGGAACCTTCAAAGCCAGCCGTTACAAGGCGCGATGCACCACTTGCAAAGGAATCCCCAATCGCCATTGCCATGAAATGGTCCAATAGTGGCTAAGGACTCGACCCCTGTTCGAGTGTAGAGGAATCGGATATCATCATCCTCTATTGCTCTAATGCCAAGAGAAACGACGGTAAACAAAGTTGAATCCCCGATGGTTTTATTTATTCCTGTTAATGGGAATTATATACAAAAGGTATATTATCTCCTGGCTTGATTCAAGCCAAGATAGATCCTAATATCTAGGGATTACAATATCGGTGGACACAAATATTGTGATCTCCAAATCTGCCTCCAATAATGTCGGGATTCCACCAATTTTAAATTTTAGTGTAGGCTTGTTCACTTCACCAACATAGCTTAATCTATTTAGTTAAGATTGCCACCAGCTTAAATGCCATTCATTTTTCTTATCATTTTTAGACGTGTGACTTCTTTCAAAGTATGTCTTTGACACTCCCCATCACATGTAATATGAAACCAGCATTTATTAAGTCTTTTTTCCCCGTTTTTTTTTGGGTCCAACTATTTTGGGTCTAATTCTATTTGTTTGGGGTTGCATTCTTCAAGTATTATGGGACCCAAGCCACAACTCACAGCCTTCATTTTTCTTTCTTTCCTAGGCTTGTGTTGAACTTCAAAGGCCTCAAGTCCAACAGTCCTGTTTTTAGGGTCCCAGATCTGGTGGTCGTCAGGCCTTTTTTTTTAAATAAAAAAAATTTGACAGCATATTAATTATTGTATGGGCTTGCATTTGGTCTCCCCATTTCATCAAAATAGTCAAAGCTACTAGGTTAGGATTGCCACAAGCTTATATGATATTTATTCTTCTTTTCATTTTCAGAAGTGAGACTTCTTTCAATGCTTGATATTTACAATGATTATGCAGAGATAGATAGCGATAAGATACACATTTTTACAACTATCCTAAATGGCTAGCAAGTCATGTATAAGGCAACATCCCAATTTATACATCAAAGAGATATGGTCATGGCTACAAAAGAGAACACAAGAAATGATCATAATCTTTCAATATTATCAAAGCATTGTCTACTTTTACCCTAGGTGCATAAAAGTCCATCTAAGAAATGAAAGTACATCTATTGACAAGATTCTTTGATTTTCTGTTTATATTGTACTTTTTATTGCTAGCTGCCGTCTATGATTTTATGGTTAGATTTTATTCTTATTTTATTTCCTTTTCCATTGTTATTTTTTAAGGATCTCATTTGTATCAGATGCCATTATATGTAATCAGCCAGAACCCTTATAAATGTACAAAAATTTCCCTCCTCCACTGTGTTCAACTTCTATCCAACGGGATCACGGGAAATAAAAGCTTCAACCATCCTTGATATATCAACAGTTCTTAAGTGACTGTGGACTAGACATCAGATAACATGAAAAATGCTTACATTGTGTGCAGCTTCTTCAGTGGCAAACTCAACATGAGCAAAGCCTCTAAACGTCCCATCACGATATAAACCAAAAGAGACATCAACAATTTCTCCACAATGCTTAAATAAATTTTCCCTGAACAATGTTGGAGTCAGAAAAGGAAATAAAGAAAATATATGTGAAAAACTTGCACAGGAAATTATACATACAAATTGGCCCTTTTCACCTCATATGATAAGTTCCCAACAAATATTTTTTTTGATGTGGCAATTTGTTTTTCGGGAGTAAACAGTGTTTTAGGCTGCAAGGTTTCAAGGAATGACATATCATATCACTGGTTGAACATTTTAATTTATAAAGGGAAATAATAAAAGAAATCAGTCAATTACAACTTCCTTTCTAATTTCCCCTGTTGAGGTAGCATCAACCATTTCATCATCCTTCATCTGATTCATACCAGCATCCATTATATAATACAAGTAATCACGAGAATAAATAAAATTGGCTTTTGGCAGCCACAGACATATACAATGATACACATACATCTTTTTGAGGAGTTGTAGAAGTTTTATCCTTGATCTCATTTTCTTCTGAATCCTGCAATCAACAAAAGCCACAATCATTGCATGGCCTCAACATATAATGAATTAGCATTATAAACAATTCTCAAAGATCCATCCTTGTCCAAAGCAAAACATTTTAAACATCAAGACTTTTCAATCTAGAACTAAGTTGGTACAGAGTGGCGTGAAAGGAAGAGAAAATGAAAGTAGAGGAAGAGAGTACTTTATTTCACCCCTTTAATCGGGGTACATGTGCGTATTTATATGCAGCCATTCTGTTAACTAATTTGTTACTAACACTAGTGGCAGGTACAACTAATTGCCACATAACAAGTACACCCCCCCTTAAAGAAGATCCTTGTCCACAAGGATGGTGGAAGATGGACAAGCATCAAAGGAAAAATTGGGAAACTGCTGCTGCATTGAACGGAGATCTTCCCAAGTAGCATCTTCGACCTTAGAGTGCTTCCAGTGAATCAAAACTTGAGTGATAGGAGAATTATCACGCTGAGTGAGACGCTGCTTGAGAACAGCCAAGGGTTCCAGCAGAAATTGGCCTTCCACATCCAACAAGGGAAGGGTGGAGGAAGCACATGCACCAGTGCTCACATATTTCTTGAGTAAAGACACATGAAAAACTGGGTGCATGCGTGAATTCGGGGGGAGCTCCAATTCATAAGCAACCTGACCGACCCTTTTGACAACTCAAAGACTCGCTCAAACTAGTGCTTATTAGCTTGCTGCACCATACGATGTTGAGCTTAGTGAGATTTCAACTGCTGGATAGTTACCTCCCGAGAAAAGCAGATGCAATCCACCAAGTCATTATTAGAATCACCAGCTAAGTAAGGCAAATGAACTGGCAGTGGCATCCCATACACAGCCTCAAAAGGTGTCATGCCAATGGCAGAATGATAGGTAGTGTTGTACCACCACTCCGCCAAGGAAAGCCATTCAACCCACTATTTAGGAAAGTCTCCAGTCATGCAACGTAAATAACTCTCAAGACATCAATTTAGCACCTCGGTTTGGCCATCCATTTGGGGATGATAGGCAGAAGAATATTGCAACTGGACCCCACACAGCTGGAAAAGTTCCTTCCAAAATTTCCCACAAAACAAGGGATCACAATCTGTAACAATAGATTTAGGGAAGCCATGGTGCTTAACTACATTGTCCATAAACACCAAGGTAATGTCAGAAGCAGAAAAGGGATGCTTCAAAGCAATAAAATGGGCCGCCTTGCTCAGACGATAGACAACAACCAGGATAGTAGTTTTGGAATAGGAAAGGGGAAGGCCACTGATGAAGTCCATCGATAATTCTGACCAAATGTGGTCAGGAACAGGAAGTGGCTGTAATAAACCAGGGGATGCTACATGCTCAGGTTTAAAATGCTAGCATACAACACAGGAGTGCACAAACTCACGTACATCCCGCTCCATGCCTTTCCAATAAAATACAGAAGATAAACGTCTATAGGTAGCAGTAATACTAGAATGGCCACTAGAAGCATCGGAATGAAAGAATGTCAATAAATCAGGCCGGAGAGTCCTATCAGCACCCACTACGGATCTGCCATTTCGCTTGAGGATGGAATGAAGCCAAGAGTATTTGGGATGCAAAGAAGAGTCACATTCCAGATCTTGAACCAGCTGCTGTAAATGAGCATCAGTTGCCCAAGCATGTAGCACGCGGATGGTGAGGTCAGATGTCACTGAAGAAATAGCAGAGACCGATCCCTCATATTGCCACGAGAGAGCATCAGCAGCCAAATTGTCCTTCCCTTTGGTGTACACAATCTCATAGGAAAGACCCCAGAGTTTATCAAGCCATTTCAGCTGATCCGGAGCGACAAATTTCTGCTCAAGATGTTTGAGAGGTAAATGATCAGTCTTGATAATAAATGTCTGACTGATCAAATGAGAACGCCATTGCTTAACAGCGAAAATGATAGCAAACATTTCCCGTTCATATGTGGACAATGATTGCTGCATTAGACTCAATGCTTTACTGGCAAGGGCGATGGGGTGGCCCTTTTGAGATAAAACAGCCCTAATACCAGAGTTGGACGCATCGGTTTCAATTATAAACTGAACAAAAAAATCAAGGGCCAAAACCAGAGTCAAGGTCAAGGTGTGCTTTAAAGTTTCAATGGCAGCATTTGCTTCCAAAGACCAATGGAAGTGCTCACCCTCCCGCAATAGGGCAGTGAGAGGCCGACAGATGTCACCATAAGAATGGACAAACCTCCTATAATAACCGGTGAGTCCCAAGAAACCACGTAGAGCCTTAAGAGTAGAAGGAGTAGGCCAAGATACCACTGCCTCAACCTTTTTGGGATCAACAGACACCCCATGAGCTGATATGAAATGGCCAAGATACTCAGCCTGAGCTGCAGCAAAGAGGCACTTACTCTGCTTAGCAAACAAGAGATGCAAACGAAGGAGCTGTAAAGCCTGAGTAAGGTGCTGCAAATGGTTAGCCCAAGAAGTACTGTAAACCAATATATCATTAAAAAAAAATCAAAATAAATTGGCGTAGAAAGGGCCGAAAAACCGTGTTCATCAAAGATTGGAACATAGCAGGGGCGTTTGTGAGACCAAAGGGCATGACCAAGAATTCATGAAGGCCCTCATGAATACGAAACGATGTTTTATGAATATCGTAGGGATGCATTCGGACTTGGTGATAACCAGCACATAAGTTGAGCCTGGAGAAGTAACAAGCACCATGAAGCTCATTAAGAAGCTCTTCAACAAGAGGAATGGGAAATTTGTTTTTAATAGTATGTTCATTGAGCTTCCTATAATCGACACAAAACCACCAAAAGCCGTCCTTCTTCTGAACTAACACAACAAGAGCGGCAAAAGGGTTGTGACTTTAGCGAATAATGCCATGGTGAAGCATTTGCTGGACTTGGCGTTCAATTTCAGTCTTTTGGCGTTCAATTTCAATCTTTTGGATTGGTCCATAACAATAAGACTTCCAACTTAAAGCCTTGTCCGGGTGAAGGTGGACTCTAAGATCACAACGCCAAGAAGGAGGAAGTGTAGTGGGTTCTTGAAGAACGTGTGCAAAGGCATCAAGCAATTGCTCCAACAGCTGCTGCTGCACTTGCGACAAATGATTTGAGTCAGAAACACAGAGTATCGTGCCATCAACCTGCGGGAAAACAAGGTACATTTGCTTGGCCAAGGAAAAATCAGCCTCCTGACAGAAAACTTCAGTTAACTTGGAAGGGTCATCACAAATGCCCTGCAACTCAGAGAATTTATGCTCATAACTAAAAGCCATATAGGGCTTAGTCATATCCAAAACAATCCGACCCAACTTTTGCAGCCATTGAACCCCCAAAATAGCATCAAACCCAGCCAAGTGTCATCAACAAATTCATGGCCCACTAATGTCCAGCGCAATGCATGACTGAAATTATGTACCGAGACTCGTCGCCCCCCAGCAACAGCCACACGCAGAGGTGTATCTGTCTGAATTGGAAGATGTAGTGCGTGTTTGGATTAGCGGCGGAGAAGGAGCTTTTTCGCATATGGGCTTTTGGAAAAGTTAGATAGAAAAAAAGTTAGATTGTAGATGTGATTTGTGTTTGGATTGGCGGTGGCAGAAGCGACTTTTTTTCTAACCTGAAACCTGTTTGGATTAGCGTTTGAAAAGTCCGTTTAGATGGAAAATGACTGAAAATAGCATGAATTTTATTGAATACTATATATATATATATTAGTTGTATATATTGTGATAATTGAAATGAAAAAATTTTTAAAAAAATTGATAAAATAAAAAAGGAGCTATTATTATTAAAAAAAAATACATGAATGGGCTTTTGGAGTATGAGAAGCTACTTGGATCAGCTTCTCCCAAAAGCTCCATCTTTTCCATAAGCCCAGCCAACCCAAAAGCTTTCCCAAACACCCCAAATGGGCTTTTGGAGCTTTTGGTGGCCAGATGGGCATTTTTTGTACCCAAAAGCTTTCCCAAACAGACCCGTAACCGTCGTGGCACCATAGCATCAATGACATTATGGGTGCTACCGGTATCAGTTAAAATGGTGACACTCTGTTTTTTGAAGAATCCTCGGACCTAAGTGTGGAATACCCATCAATTCCTGTGGCGGCATGAATAACAACTGAGTCCTTGGTAGGATCCAAAGGAACATCTAAGGAATCAGCGGCATCCACAAAGTCATCCTCCACGTCGTCAGGCACAATTAACATCATCACATGCGACTCCTTACGTTTGTGCAAACTAGTGTATTTGTCATTGTACCAATAGCACAAACCCTTCCAACATCACTCCTCCACATCCTTCTTGCTTAATGTGATAGCGGATCGTTTAGACGAAACAGAGGAAGCAGTCAATCCTACTTTGTCCAACGAAGAGTCTTTCAAGGGAAGCAAGGAAGCAAACGGCCGGCTAGAGGTAACACCTGCGGAAACGCCAGTCACGTTAAGGCAGCAAAAAAACGGCGACCAGAATTAGGGACATGATCGTAGACAGCCTGCAAAGTCCATGCCTGTACTTGAGCCATTTGCATCATACTTGGCAACGATGATGGCTTAAAGGCATTAACTAAGGATTGTAAATCCGGCCGCAGCCCCCCAAGGAAACAATCCAGCACAACCGAATTTGGTATATCAACTTCGGTTAAAAGATCGTCGAAGGAGTCGATGTAATCATCAACAGAACCAGTCATTTGAAGCCGCTTGATATCAACCATCGCATTGATACAGTGAACCTTTGAGAAACGAGCCTCCATCGTGCTGAAATATTCGTCCCACATGACCTCAGATTCAGTGCGCTGCAGCATAAAAGTTAGGTGCCACTTCAAGGCCTTCTGTTCTAAATGAACACTTATCAAACGAATTCGGTACTCAGCAGGAGCATGATCAATAGTGAAAAATTGGCGACACTTGTAGGACCAGCCTTTGAAGTCGAAGCCGTCAAACCTTGGAAACTCTACGCGGCTATGCTTTGTCGGAGGATTATAAGAGCCGTGCGTTCCAAAGGAACCGAACTGAGGAATGCCAGGATGTCGATTCACAGTAGACGAAGAGCTAGCATTGTTGAAATTATTACTTTCGGCGTTAGCGAGTTTGTTGGCGAGATCCCCAAGGCAAGCCTCGATTTGGGAGATCGAATTCTTCAAATCACCAATATTGGTCACATTTTGGTTCAGGCGTTGCTCCAGATCAAAGATACGCTCCCCAGAACGAATCTCCGGCACCATGAGAGACCAGAGAGAGGTCTCTGATACCAATTGGTACAGCTTGGCGTGAAAGGAAGAGAAAATGAAAGTAGAGGACGAAAGTACTTTATTTCACCCCTTTAATCGGGGTACATGTGTGTATTTATATGTAGCTATTATGTTAACTAATGTGTTACAAACACTAGCGGTAGGTATAACTAATTGCCACGTAACAAGTCATGAAGAGAGATTAGTTCAGCTTTTATTAAATTGTTTGGAAGATAAACAATAGGAGTACAACATGAACAAAATGACATGTACCATATTCTACTTTGTGACTTCCTACTAAACCAATGAAATTCATTTTTTTTTCTGAGCACGTGTACTAGTTCATCTCTGAAAACTAGTGATTTATTTATTTTCTTCTTAAACAATTTATTCTCCTTTAGACAAGAAAGCTTGGAGACTAAGAAGGCAGTGAGTGAAGCCCATAATAAAGTAAGTATATGAGGAGTTTTATAAGGAGTTAGAAACAAAGGTGGGAGAGCGTACGATTTACAAGATTGCAAAGAACAATGAGAGAAAATCGAGAGACTTGGATCAAGTGAGGTGTATAAAGGATGAAGAAGGCAAAGTTTTGGTTACTGATGAAGATATTAAGAATAGGTGGGAAGCCTACTTTTATAAGTTGTTCAATGATGGAGGGGGAGGGCCTTATGATTGCGAAAATTTGACAACTCGAGAAGGTGATCTCAATTTGTCATTTTACCGCAAGATTCGAGTTGGCAAGGTTAGGGAAGCTCTTAAAAAAATGGAAAATGGTAAAGTTGTTGGGCCTGATGGGATTCCTATTGAAGTTTGGAAATACTTGGGTGAAGAAGGTGTTTTGTGGCTCACAAAATTATTTAATGAGATTTTACGATTCAAGAAAATGCCGGATGAGTGGAAGAAAAGTACTTTGATTCCTATTTATAAGAATAAAGGGGATATTCAAAATTGTGCAAACTATAAAGGAATTAAGCTTATAAGTCATACAATGAAATTATGGGAAAAGGTGATTGAACGCTGGTTGAGGTTGAAGACTGAAATTGCTGAAAACCAATTTGGATTCATGCCAGAAAGGTCTACAACAGAAGCGATTTATTTATTAAGGGGGTGTATGGAGAAGTATAGGAGCAAAGGAAGAGATTTGCATATGGTTTTCATCGATTTGGAAAAAGCATATGACCGTGTGCCAAGAGATATATTATGGAAAGCCTTGGAAAAGAAGGGGGTGCGGTTTGCATGTATTAAAGCCATTCAAGACATGTATGAGGGGGTTACAACTAATGTTAGAACGCCTGGAGGTGTAACAAAGGACTTTCCTATAAGGATTAGCCTACATCAGGGATCAGCTTTGAGCCCTTATTTGTTTAACCTAGTGGTAGATGTTCTAACTGAGCCTATAAGAGAGGAGATCCCTAAATGCATGCTTTTGCGGATGATATAGTTCTGTTGGATGAATCCAAGGACTTTAGAAGTGAAGGGTTTTCGTCTGAGTAGGAGCAAAACTGAATATATACATTGTAAGTATGATAAGAGACAAGGTCAAAATGAAGTGAAAGTTAAATTGGGAGGGCAAATCATTCCGCAAGTGACAAAATTTCGGTATTTGGGATCAATTATACAACAAGATGGTGAAATTGATGGTGATGTCAATCACAGAATTCAAGCTGGATGGTGTAAATGGAGAAAAGCTACTGGAGTTATTTGTGATCGAAAAGTACCTAATAAAGTAAAAGGAAAGTTTTACCGCACTGTTATAAGACCAGCAATGCTTTATGATAGTGAGTGTTGGGCTTTAAAGGGATTACATGAGCATAAAATGGGGGTGGCCAAGATGAAGATGTTGAGATTGATGTGTGGTCATACAAAAAAAATAAGATTCGTAATAATCATATATGTGAACGAGTTGGAGTGGCCTCTATTGAAGGAAAAATGGTAGAAAGTCGTTTGAGATGGTTCGGACATATTCAACGAAGGCCGTTGAATGCACCGGTGAGCAGGGTGGATCAAGCCTTATGGAGTCCTATAAAACGAGGTCACGGAAGGCCAAAGCGTACGCTTAATGAAGTCATAGAGAGAGACCTTTTGATTAATAATATACCAAAAAATATGGTTTTCAACAGAGCATCGTGCGATCCATGTAGCCGACCCCACCTAGTGGGATAAAAGCTTTGTTGTTATTGTTGTAGACAAGAAAGCTTGGACAATACAATGAACCAAGGACCTTAGGTTATGTATCCTAAATATACAAGCATCCAGCTACATCAACAAGAAGGCAGGAGCACAAATTAGGGTACTAAAAGTCACAGCGAATTACCCTGTAGAATTCCGGATAAGAATAGAAATATGACAAATGGGAAGAATTGTACACACATTTATAATTTCACATTTGTATTAACAACTTCATTGGGATTCTGGACAGCGCAACTTACACTGCCACCCTTATTTGTACTCAAACAATTCAGATGTCAATGAACAAGAATCACAGAACTATTAAACTCCAAAATCTTCAAAAATGAAGACATAGTCAGACAACAAGACAGCGTACCATGACTCAAAGGGTCCCGAGCCTATACCCAACTACATCATAAGCACTTTATCTATCACACCTAGTACTTCCTCTAATGACATCCTTGGTAGACAAACAACAAATTCCTGGATTCGTGACTTACTTTTCATTAGAGGCCTCCTCAAATTCCTTCAATTTCTCTACTTAACCATGTTGTCAAATCATATTGACACAACTCTGACATGTCTTTAACTTGTTTCTCCTCAGTAATCTTCCTGACCATCCCTCAAATAGTTTTCCTCTAGGGTTTCTCACCAGGACACCCAATAACACAATTCTTGTATTTTCACTATGTTCAAAATGCTCATAAAAATCTAGTTGTGGCAGAATGATGACCACAGCACTTCTTATTATATTTGAATAGGCAGCCAAAGGCCCAAACTTAGGACAACTTACCAGAAATATGAAAAGCTGTATTCAAACAAGGACCAGACATTAAATAGACCATTAAACAATTATGAGCTTAACCAACAAACAACTTTAAACATAACAATGATGACCCAAAATCCAGTAAAGATGTTTTCCTGGGCTGTTCATCAACATCAATAACAAGAAAATTGATGCAGGTCTTATTAACTTCTTCATACTCCTACACAATTCAAAGTTGCTAATATATGACCCAAGGCATTGACCAAAGTTTAGTATGAAAAATTGCAATCCAAGTTGGGCAGGATCAATATCTAGAACACAAAAGTTGAGGGGGAGTGTTGGGACTTTGGACATTTCAACCATTATTTTGAGTAGTTTAGCCACTGAAATATTTATTTATTTTATTCTTTTGCAAGATGTATTTTTCCTTGTCAGTGTTTTGAATAGTTTAAGGACCGACAGATACCTATCACCTGTTTTATAGATATGTCTTTATCTTCCCTGTATTTTCAGTCAAATAAGGCAGATCTGTTGTCTTCCATATCGGTTATTCATGTAAACCTAATTCAGTGAAATAAGATTATCACTGAGACACAATTTCCTCAGCTGACTCTTCAATAACTACAGGAATCCTAAACAATAATAAATTAACGACTTTGATAACAACAGCCCAAGACTCTGCATATTAATTGACCCCAAAACTATTAGGAATTCCATTTAGACAAGTTTCACAAGAAAACCCAAATTTACATTGCATCGATCAAATCCTTCTCTTGATGCATCATGGGAGTTGTCATTTTCCTCAATTCCCTCCCTCTGTGCAACAGCGGAAGCTAGCAGCTTCTTGGATGGTGGTGTTACATGTGTTTTATGGACCACCTGAAAAGACAGTAAGAGCAAAGATCATATGACAAATCGATAAGAGGAACAAGAACAATCAGGGAAAAGCCCAACAAAAGGCTTACATTATCCTCATCTAAGCCACTATCATGGGACGAGTCATTGCTTGACTCAACCTTCTTAGGAGATATATTATTATCTGCAGCAGTAGCAGCAAGCGACTTCTTCGATGAAGTTGTTACCTGGGATTTTAACAACCAATTTGTAAATCCTCAAGTTGCAGTCAAAACATCCAACTATCAAACAGAATTCAATAATCCTGAATTTACATTGTCCATATCCTCATTAGTTCCACTGTCAGAATCTAGGCCTGAGGCTTTACTTGAATAAACTTTCTTAGCAGGTTCTTTCTTAGCAGCATCAGGTAATTTCTCAGGCAATATGGCTGCATCTGTTTTTTTATCCTAAAAACAATCGGCCGAATATCATTAGAATAAAATATTTGAAAACAAAAAATGAGTACATCTTTGTCTATGGAGCTACTCCCTGAATTCTTCTTGATAGCACCAAGCCCACTCTTACCTTCAGCAGGGGCTACCTTGGACTATGGAGCATAATAACAAATGCCCATCAGAAGTTTGAAAAGAGGCATTCAAGGGGATCCAATCAACATTAAAATATCTTCATACTATTTTGAAAACAGTCACTATTTATATTGTCATGACTCATATGCAACTTGCTCACTCACATAATTCAAACCAGAATCTTCATCTGAGTTTCCAGAATCTGAAAAGGAATCGTCTGAATTGCTTTCCTTCGTTTGTTTTTCAGCAACCCAGTCCCTCTTCTGCTTCTTTGCAGTCACTTGCTTCACAGGTTCATCTTCTGCCGCTCTTTTTCCTATATCAAGATCAAAGTGCGGAGATAACCACGCAAAAGTTTCTATCAAAAAGAAATTAAAATAAGCTATACTTGCACCATTTGAAACCGAAATATCTTTAAAACAATTGAATCTTTGCGACTTGAGAAAATCATAATCCTGTTTGAGTCAGGTTTTCACACCAAAAGCTGGATTTATCAATCCAATAACCTATAGCACCTAACAGTGTGGGCACGCTACGGACATAAAACCTAAAGGAGAACAAAAAATTGTATACACATTGAAAAGAAAATAAAAATGTGCCCACGTAACAAACTCGGGAAAAATCCGTTCTTTTGGGATGCATGAATGAGTTCCTCATCCATTTGTTGTTCAATACTATCATGTTCAGTTTCTGAAATTTCCTCAACGTGACTTGGTAGTTTGTTCAGGTCAAAGAAAACCTCACCTGAAACTCATAAGGAAACAAAGTTGATAACCAATCCATTAATGACATAAAAGCAAAGTGGTTTACAGAATTATAAATTGATTAAGTGATTTATCAGATGCCTAGAATGTTCTTAATTTTTTATTAAGATAAGGACAAGCTTTAATGCCACTACCTGCACCAATTTCTTCACTATTAAAGTCCATCAACAGCAGCCAATTTAGGGGTCTATATCAAGCGAAATCTGAGATCGACAGAAATCTGAAATCCAGAGAAACAAAGTTGAAGAATTACAGCAAGCAAAATCTGAGATCGATGGAGATCTGAGACTAAAATCCAGAGAAGCAACTTTGAAGAATGGAGTATCTGAATCCAACCTCCAAGAGTAAACCGAAAGTTGATGAGGGAGGCGGACCACTTCGGACTGTGTGAGAGCTCGGAGAAATCAGTCGGACATGTGTGACGTAGGAGAAGTCCGACAACGTTACACACGGAGAACAGAGGAACGAGTGTAACCCGACGATTTTAAATTTTAAACAAGGTCTTTTTGTTTTTTGTAAGAAAAATAAAATATAATTAATTAATTTAACTACCATCCTTAATCACTTTAAATTAAATAAATATCATTCTGATTTTATTTATAAATATTTTTAATTAATTCTTACATACCAAAGAAAGTTAGTTAACTCATTAATTATGGGCTAAATTTTCAATTTCACCCTTATCTATGATTGATTCCAAAAATCAATATGAATAAACTCCTTTTGTTTATTCCAATTAATAGAGGTAAAAAAGTATACAATGCAATTATTACTTTGAAACTTGACTTATAAATAGGGTCAAATATTTTGACAAAAAAGAACTTATAAATAGAACTAAAGTGATAAATATTATATTTTAGAACGAGAGGCAGTATATCTTATTTAATAATGCAAATGTAAATTTAAACTACCTTAAAGAAAAGCTCATAACATATGTAATTTATAGGGATAATTAAAAAATTATAAATTTTAGAGAAAAAGTGAATTGTAATCTTATCTTTAAGATCAAAGTAAACATTTATCTAATTCTATATTAAGGATTGGAGGTTAAAAACTTAACTAAATTATACAAAAATTCCCTGAACTTTAAGTCAGTTGTATATAACCCCATGACATTTTAAAGTTTAAATTTAACCCCCTGACCTTCATTTTTTTAACTATTATCCATCTCAGCTAAGTGACCGTTATCTTTTTAACTGAAATTGTTGCATCAAATTATGAGATGACCCGTAGCATCCTATGGAAATTATTAATTTCATAAAAACCCCATGAACATTGAATAGTTACAAATAACCCCCTTAACTTTAATCAGCTACAAATAATCCCTTGACATTTCAAAATTTAAACTTGACCCACTTAAAATTTTGATTTATAATATTAAGCCTCCTTCACATGGAGTTACTTTTATTAAGTGTTTTACTATGGTTTGTCAAATAAAATAGCTTTCTTATATAACAAAAACAAAAGGAATAATATTTGAAAATTATAAAAATAAAAATGTCATCATTTAAATAACATTTTTTTTTCTTGGGATAATTGAGCATTGATAGTATAAAATGTATCATTTGTATCAAATATATTATTGAGATGATTGAGCGTTAATAATTTAAATATTACATTTATATTAGATGACAAATTTTTCCCTCATTAATATTTTATTAGTAATGCATTTTTTAACTGAATCAGATTGTCAATGTTTATTTTTATATTTTTCTAAATATTATTCTTATAGTTTTTGCCAAACAAAAAAAAACTACTTTAAATTGAAAAATGATGGTAAAAATCTTAATAAATTTGTTAAAATGATAAAAGTAAAGGCATGTGGTTTAATATTATAAATCAAAATTTTAAGAGAGTTAAATTTAAATTTTGAAATATCAGAGAGTTATTTGTAACTGATCAAAATTTAGGAGTTTTATATAACTGTTCAAAGTTCAGGGATTTATGAAATTAGTAATTTGTATAAGATGCCACGTAGGATACCACATGTCATCCCATAATCTGACGTGATATTTTTCGTTAAAATGATAACGGCTACTTAATGGTAAGAGGTTGATGGTTTAAAAAAATGAAATGTTAGGGCGTTAAATTTAAACTTTCAAATGTCAAGAGGTTATATGCAACTAACCCAAAATCCAAAAAGATTTATATAATTTAGCCTAAACACTTTTACCACCTTTCAAAATTATTTTTGACCAGCATAGTTTAGTGAGGAGGGTGAGAAAATTATCAAGTCTAAAAGGACCAAGCAGAAAGCCTTCAACCAGAATGAACACCACTTCATATAAAGGTCAATTTTTTAATTGTTAATGTTAAAAATAATTGGTTAGGTTAGGTTGTTTTCTAAAAAAATTTTTATTAGTTTTATTTACAAAAAAAAACTAGTTAATTTAGTTTATGTTTAAACTATTTTCATTTTTTTATTGAGAGTCCATTGGCAATTTCATTTTTCAAGTAAATCTTGTAAATTTTATAATAGAGAAAACATATGAAAATACCTTGAATTTTAAGATCCCAAATTAGTTATTTTCTAGTAAAATAAGTTGTCAATTGCTACACTTGAGTAGTTAACACCTATATTCTTATAAGCAATAAGATTAATTTGAAATTTTAAAATTCAAGTGGTATTTTCTTGTCTTTTTTCATTTATAACTACTACCGATCTATGTGATGTGCGGGGTGTGAAAAATATTTTTATAATATAAATTAGAAATGATTATTAATATATGATATGGTTTATTTTTTAAAAGGTCTAATTTTATTTATATAACCCCTGTAGTAATTTTAAAAAATACTAAGAAAGATTAATCTTTGAAAAATGTTAGTAAAATAAATTATACTATGAATGTAAAATAAATATACTAAGTTTAGTACATCTTTTGCAAATTTTAAAAGTAAGTCTTGAATGTAATACTAAAGACCTATAAGACATTAGTTAATTCAATGGTTCACACCCTCATATTGCAATTTTGCTTTCCCACTTAGGCATGACAGCTACCGTGCATATTACAATTTCTTGCTGAAAAAATAGCAATTTGTATTTGTCTGAACTTTAAATTATAGCGTCTTTTGTATGTGGAGAAGTAACTCATGCCAAAGCAAGTCCAATTCACATGTCATATATTATGGTTTGTGGTCTATGATATTTCTGGGTTTGAATACACTATAATTTTTTCCATCTATGGTTGATTTTATTTGAGAATAGTGTACGGATTAAAATGCATAAAATTTTCAATTTTCAAGGAATTTATTTTAGATATTTAAAAGGGAAAATTCCAGTAAAAGAACTTTAAAAGAGCTAAAAGATAAAAAGGTGTTTTGAATATTCATAATTTTAAAAAAATGTTAGGCCCAATTTGTTCTCTTTCAAATTTAAATGAAATGATACAAATGCACTTTTTTTTTTTTAAGAAAAAATTACCCCACTAGCTCCCACCACTTGGTACCAATGCTTTTCAATATATATTGTGCAAACAAATATATATAGAATATAAGCTAAATCTTTGACTTTGACTTTAAATCATTCACAAGTTTTGTTAAGAAATTCACAGTATTTTATTAGGTTTTAACAATTTTCATTTATAAAATAAAAAAGTTTACACTATTAGCTTATTCACAAATTTTGTTAAGGAATTCACAACATTTCATTAGGTTTTAACAATTTTTGTTCACCCAGTAGAAAATTCACACAATGAGGTTATTCACAAGTTTTGTTAAGAAATTTATGAAATTTCATTAGGTTCTAACAACTTCGTTTACCAAATAAACAAATCACACTATCAGATCATTCACAAATTTTATTAAGGAATTCATAATATTTGATTATATTTTAACAACTTTCATTAAAAAAGTCACACTATCATGTTTTAACAACTTGTGAAGTTTTTTATGGGAAAACGAAAATTGTTAAAACCTAATAAAATATGAGTGTGTTTGGAACAGCGATAGGAAAAATGGAGTTTCTCAATTTAACTTTTGGTAATTTTATTTTTGGTAAAAGCCCGATTGTGTAATGTGATTTATGTTTGGAACAACGATTGTATAAATGACTTTTGCAAAAGTAAAACTTGTTTGGATTGACTTAAGCACAAGTGACTTTTGTGATAATAGTAAGAGAGAGTGGGTGAAAAAATATTTTCAAGGGTTAAAAACACCAAAAAATAGTTTAAAATAATTTTTAGAATTGAAAAAGTACATTAAAGATAAAATTGCAATCAGTCTGATAACACACTGGGTACAGTTGAAAAAATATTTTAAGGGTTAAAAGTACCAAATAATAGTTAAAATTAATTTTTGTAGCAAAACAAGTACATTAAGGGTAAAATTGTAATAAGTCTGATAGTACACTGGACACAACTAAAAAAATATTTTACCCATTCTCACTCTCCCCAAAAGCTAAATCAGTAAAAGCTGAGAAATGGAGCTTATGGCAAAAGCTATTAAGATAGAATTAAGCTCGTTTGCTCACTTTGGGAAACAAACACTCAATTTTTTTTCCAAATTGCCCATTGAGCTTATAAGCTCAATTGAGCGTTTGGGGGGTTCAACCGCTCCCCCCAAACACACACATAGTGAATTCCTTAATAAGACTTTTGCATGACCTGATAGTATGAATTTTTCACTTGGTAAAAAAAACTGCTAAAACCTAATCAAATGTTGTAAATTCCTTAACAAAATTTATGAAAAACTTGATAGTATGCATTTTTTCCTTAGTAAACAAAAGTTATTACAACCTAATGAAATGTTGTGAATAGAACAAAACTTGTAAATGACCTGATAGTGTGAATTTTTTACAAAATAAACAAAACTTGTTAAAACCTAATGAAATGTCGTAAATTCCTAAACAAAGCTTGTGAATAAGTTTGGGTTAAAGATCAAAAGTTAATATATGTTTATATATATATATATATATATTTCTTTGCATATTATGTATCAAAAGCCATTGGTGGCCTAATGGCCATCAATCTTTTGGGCAAACCAAGTGTTGGGTGTTCAAACCCCACCCCTACCACTTTGAAAAAATTTATTCCCAACAAAAAATTACTTCCTACCGGAGCTCTGGTACCCGGCCAACCACTGCAACTCAGACCACCAGAGCTCCGACAGTGGCCAGTGGGATAATGTTTTTTAAAAACACACACACATATAAGGGCATTTATATCATTTGCTCTAAATTTCAAAAAGACAAATCGGGTACTAACATCTCTCCGGTATTTTGAATCTTCGAAACACCATTTTGTCTTTTCCTATTTTTAAAGTTCTTTTGGTTGGATTTTTCCTATTTACAATTTGAGATTTAAGATTATTTTATTATCCATATTGTTGTAAATAATAGGGAAAAACTCACCCAGGTCCCAAGGGCCAAAAAAAATATGAAAAAAGTCAGTGTGTAGATTTCTCTATCAAAAAAGTCCCAAGGAACCTCAGTGGCATAGATGAGCTTGTCAATGACCACTCTATGACCTGTCAATATAGTCACATATACTTGTCAGCATAAACTATTTTAGTTAACAGAGATGGGCCTTTCGATGGTCACTATAGAACTTGTCAATATAGTGATATACACTTGTCAACGAGAGCTGATTTGATTAACATTGATGGGCTTATCAATGACTACTCTAGGACTTGTCAATATAGTCACATACACTTGTTAACGGAAGTTACTTAAGTTAACATGTATGAGCTTGTTAATGACAACTCTATGACTTGTAAATATAGTCACATACACTTGTCAATAAGGTGAGTTCATATTTGGAATCTATATAACCAAGGTCACTAGGGAATTTTTTTAAAGAGGGATCTACACTGTGACTTTTTTTATTTTTTTTCTTATCCTTGGGACCTAAGTGGGATTTTCCCTAAATAATATGTGTGGGTGTATCAAAGGAAAAGTTCCACATTGCATAGGATTGCAGGGTCTAAGTAATAACAAGTAATTTTAGGCTAGTAAATCGGCCAAGAGGAGGAATAGGCTTACTCACACTGCAACGGGTCATTGGAAACGTAGTTGAAATTCGGCAATTTCCCCCTCGTTGTGTGTGAGTTAAATGCGGTACTAGGCACTCTTTATGGGAAATATTCGTCTAATTAATTTGTCACTCTCATAACCATTATGAGTCTTTAATGTTTGTAACCAACATCTTTAATCATTATTAAGTGTGTTAACGATGATATAACCACCCATTTAATTGTACTTATGTGCATTAACTAACGAGTTAATTATCTTTAAATGTGTTTAAATGTGCCCAATGTCATGATGATTCGTGACCTATAAAAGGGGCATGAGACCGAAGGTCTGGGGATTGTTTTTAGCCTTCGAGCAACTTCCCTTTCCTCCTCTTGTGTTTTTCCTTGTTGAGTTCTATGATCTTTGGTAGTTTTGCTCATCTTGTTTTGCAGGAAGGGTTTGTTTAATCCTTGGGAGTGCTGCTTCTTATATATTGGTAGTTGCAGTATAGCTCTTAAGGACTATGTCCTTCAATACGACTTGAATTAACTTTGTCATTTGCAGGTGCTGCCGCTAATAGGATTTACAGAGCACTAAGAGGAGTTGGAAGATCCACTGAGTTGCATGATAATTCAGGAGCTATTGCCAACAATCTTTAGAGCTAGTACCTGCATCAATTGTTTTGGCAATCATCAGTGACAAAGTTATCGTCCGTGGCAAATTTCGTCGGAAATTTCTTGTTTTCTTGTAGTGCAAGTTGTTGAAATGAGACAAGTATAATTTTATCTTTTGTAATTCATTAGTTGATTTTGATATGATTAATTAATATTTGAGGGAAACAATATAATAGGTGGGTTTATGGTACACATATTTAGTCCAATGTTTAGAAATTGAAACTAATGTAAGATCAAATAAAAAATAGAATTTTCAATAATTTGATAGAAATGGGGAGTGGGATCGCAGAATTTTGGCCTATGATCACTCCTGCAGAGATGAAGTAGCACTTAGTCTTCAATATCAACATGGCAACGTTAACATCCTAAAAATGCATCAATGGCAATAAATATATGAGTGTTTCTTTTAACTTGGGTCTCCATGGGTGTTAAATTTTTTTTTCCTTTCGAATGATCATTTTAAATTGGATAACAACATAGTGCTTTATTATGAATTTAATTTCCCCTCATGATTATTTAATTTGTGACTACCATAAATATATGTGTTACAAGCAAGGTTATTAAATATGAAATGGCCACTAAACCGGTCTAAGTAGTGGGTCTAGTGGGCCAAGGGTCAATGGGTCCGATTGGAGTCAAATCGGAGCAAACTTAGGGTCAAACCAATGAGGAAGTGAACTTGAAGGATAATATTTTTTGGAATAGTTTTTGAATTTGAGAATTTTCAAGGAATAAGTGATAATATGTTTGAGTGATTCTTTTTGCATTAAAAAGTAGACATCTCAAGCTTTCTGTAGAATCTTAATTTGTAATTTTTGGAAATATGTAGAATTAGATATGAATTTTTGAAGTCAAGAAATTCCAAATAAACAAATAGGTTGGACTGGACCGGTTAGGTGACCAGTTTGCCGGTTTTGTGGTCAAACTAACCAGTCTGGTTCGGTTTTAATATCTATGGTTACAAGGGCCAATATTCCCTTTTAACTTAATATAGAATTTGTTGTTGCTAAGTGTGTTATTAATTGCAGGTGTCTTTGCCCAGACTTTAGACCTTGTTATTTTACAACATAATGGATATTGTGGAGGTAGTTGTGTTACATAATGACAGATTATTTCTTATGGGTTGATGAATTTAATTCCTTTATGGTGAAGGACTAAGATTTTATTGTCTTGATTAAAGAACATGTCACACCCTTATCTTATTTTCAGCTATTTTAGAGTATTTGTGGAAAACGATATGCGGTTCGGTAGGCAACACAGGAATAGCATAAATATACTGATAAAAAGTGCATGATTATAGAAATTCCCCATAGGGGTTTGTACATAATAATTACCATCAATATAGCCACATAGGGCTACTTGGGTGTCTAAACCCGTTCCAGTGAAACAGAGACACCTTCTCGTCTTCATTCTACCACTGCAATCCCCTTGTACGATTCTCTTCATTGTTCTCAGCATATCTACTGTCTTCTCCTGGCTAAATTGTTGGTAGGGGAGGGTAAGATTTTAGAGAATCTCAATAGAAAAATAATACCAATATGCATGTAAGATAAATGCTTAACGTATGACATGCTTGTATTACATAACTTATGCTCACACAATGACATATCTGCGTACTCAATGTTTCAAACAACATACTTATGGCCATAGCATAAATAGAAATAGAGCTTCAATCATTCATATATGTTTCAAATAATCAAGCAAAGCAATAGCATGCATTAATATACCAGCACATATATCAAATACATGCAGGAGAGGTAAGTTCCCTACCTTAATCACCCTTCCTTGGTCCTTAAATAACGTGCCTCGATTTGTGTGCCAATCCCTCGGACTCTCAACTTGGTCCTAAAATGTCAAATGTATAGTTTAGACACTTCCATAGTGTTTCTGGGGTTATATGAGTCTATATTGAAAAATGACCAAAATGCCCTTGGGACCCAGCCCCGTCGTACCCGGTCCGACTGTACTTTTCCCGAAATTTTAACTAGGGCTATCTTAGCATATTTTCGCCCAAAGAATCCATTTTTGGATTTGGAATTACCAAATTCACTGCCAAAAGATGAAATTACCCTTGGCAATCCAGCTTTAAGGTTTTTAAGGGCGTTTTCGTAATTGTGTTTTTTCGGGCTTTTCCAAAAAAGTGATAAACTGTAACCCCACGTAATTTTCCCTCCTGAACACCATGAAATTATCAGATTTATGAAAATCCAGATCCTTCCCCCTGATTCCCACTTGGCCGAAACCCTTGAAAGAAAAAGGGAAAATGTAAACTTTGATTTTTAACTTCAGACCTTTATTCCTTTCTGTTAGACCTCGTGTTTTGATGATAACAAAAGTATGGTTTGAAAAGGAAATGATTAATAATCAAGTTTGAACTAAGTAATGACAGGAACAAGCTTTACTTGAAGTTAGCATGGAAGTAATGAAGATTGGCCATGAGAAAATGCTGAGGAACTTGATCAGAAGTGCAGTTTCTAAGGCATTACTCGAGGCGTTACTCGAGTAATGAGACAAAACTTGAAGTAACCAAGGAAAACTTCCAGTAACCTGCCACCATTACTCGAGGAGCTACTCGAGTAACCAGGTAAAAACTTGGAGTTGCTCTCGGCCTGCTAATGTTACTCGAGGAGGTACTCGAGTAACCAAGTGAAAACTTCCAGTTGCCTTCAAGTTTTCCCCATGATACTCGAGGAGCTACTCGAGTACCTGTGTTTCCTAAATGTGGACCTCTCGGCATTTTGTACCACTGCTAATGTTACTCGAGGAGCTACTCGAGTAACTCTATTCTGAAAATATGTAACTCTCGGCACTTTGTACCACTGCCAATGTTACTCGAGGAGCTATCCGAGTAACATACTAAAGTAAGTGAAAACTTGAGGTTGGTACCCGATTAACTTGATTTCTCTTTTATTTCATCTTCCTCGAGTACTTACTCTAGTATATAAGTTTTTCATGGTTTATTTTAAGTGGATTCCTCGAGTATGTACCCCAGTATGCACCAATATTTTCAGAGTAAACTTCAAGTCATTACCAGAGTAAATCATGCTCAAAAGTCTTAGTTACTCGAGGTGGTACCCGAGTAACCTATGCAAAAATGAAGGCATTACTCGAGTCCCTACTCGAGTAACAAGGTAATTGCTCTCGGCCTTGAAATCCTGCCAACATTACTAGAGTAGAGCATCGAGTAATCAAAAGTTTTTTAAAGGATTACTCGAGGTGTTACCCCAGTAATCTATGAAGTTGCAAAAGCATTACTGGAGTAGCTACCCGAGTAAATAACTATTCCCAAATGTTTGAAATTTAGTTTACTCCATGCACTACCCGAGTAATCTTATATTTATTCATTGACTTGCAGTTGAACAATGATTTCTCGATGTTACTCGAGGAGCTACTCGAGTAAACTTCAAGGGATACTCGAGGAGCTACTCGAGTAAGCATACCCAGAAATTTAGAAATCATTCAAACTTTCATTATATTGTTTCCTATATGATTAACCTTTCATTGTATTAGTATTCTTAGTCTATTTACAGACAAACAATGAAGAAATCATATCAAGAGATGAAAGTCAAAAGAAACGTTCAAATGCCAACCACCGCCAACGGATATTTTTCAAAAACTTGAAAAGTCAATAGTGGCTGCGCACTCACCAACGGACGAAAGGAAATGTTCCAACGGTCATCAACAACATACCTATATATATGGGAACCTTCAAACAGAGAATAATAACCAAGCACACATACGAATGTATCATTAAGTTCATTACTCTGTTTTCACGTTGAAATTGTACTTCTATGCTTCAGTGATTATCATTTACTCTGTAAGAGAGATATTTCATTCTAACTCAATATTTGTTATTGAGATAACTTAAGGTTGTGGAACCTTGAGTTGGGATTGGATTACAACCTGTAAGGGGGAGCGAGTGTCCAGGTGAAAGGAACTTGCTTGTACTGAGGTGCCAAGAACCCACTGAATCTTGGAAGCTATAGTGAAACTCTCAGAGAAGCTCTGAGGACTGGACGTAGGTCAAAGTGGTTGTGACCGAACCAGTATAACTCCCGGTGTACACTTCGGTGATATTTCTCCTTACTCATTACTGTTTTAATTCTTTTGTCAAAGTTTTATATTTTCGAAAGAAATTTTAGTATCACCCAATTCACCCCCCCTCTTGGGTGAAACGCTTGATCTTACATTTGGTATCAGAGCGTAGGTCTTCTTGTTAAGGTATAACAACCTAAGAAGGATCCAATGGCAAGCATGGGTGAAGGAATTCTTCCCGACGGAGCATCCATCACTAGACCTCCCGGTTTTAATGGAGAACACTTTTCTTTCTGGAAAGCAAAATTCAGAGTGTTCGTGATGGCTACTGAATATGGGCTATGGGATGTAATCGAGAGTGGAAATTATCAACCTACAAAGACTGTAGATTCTCAGAAAATTTCAAAGACGCCAGCGGAATATGATGAGAATGACAAGAAACTTATCACTCTCAACAGCAAGGCAATTCTGATGTTACAAAGTTCTTTGAGTCAAAATGAATACTTCAGAATTTGCACACTTCCAACAGCAAAGGAAATGTGGGAAGCTCTGGAAATAGCTCATGAAGGAACTTCGGGAATAAAGGAGAATCGAATCAACACCTTGATCACAGAATTCGATCTACTTCGAATGAAATCAGGTGAGTCAATTTCTGAATTCGAACTTAGATATACTCATCTTGTTAATCAACTTGCAGCACTTGGTAAAGTCTATGATCAAAATATCCAAGTACGAAAGATTTTGAATATTCTTTCTAAAGAGTGGGAGGCCAAAGTCACTGCGATAGAAGAGGCAAAAGGAGAATCAATGAGATCAGTTGCTTCTCTATTTGGAAGTCTTTCTGAATATGAAAGCAAATTAAAGTTCAAACGGGAACTAGATGACATCAGTGACAAAAGAAAGAAAGGTCTAGCACTAAAAGCAAAAGAAGAAAATCAAGATGAAGATGAGGAGTTTGATGATGATGAAATGGGCTTAATCATAAAACGATTCAGAAAGTTCTACAAGAAAGGTCAAGGCTTCAAACACTTTCAAAAAGGAGGAACTAGCAGCAAAGACCATATCATTTGCTATGAATGTGGAAAACCAGGACATATCAAATCAGAATGTCCAGAGCTCAATCAAAAGAGCAAAGAAAAGAGAAAAGGCAAATTCTTTAACAAAAAGAAGGCCTTTGTATCTGCTATATGGGGAGATAGTTCCTCTGACGAAGAAAGTGATGAAGAAGAAGTAGCCAATATATGTCTTGTTGCTCAAGAAGAGACAGAAGAAGAGGTAAATGATTCTGAACCTACCTATGATGAATTACTCTCTGAATATAATGCTTTACATTCTGAATTCATCAAAGTAGTTAAAGAATTAATTGTTTTCAAAAAGAAAAACAAAGCTCTTGAAATTGAACTTAAAGAAAGTTCAGAAAAGAATTGTGAAAATTGTTCTTCGTTGAAAAAGAAAAACATTGATCTCATAAAAACTCTTGAAAAATTTACCAAAGGAAGTGAGATGCTAAGTGTAATTTTAAAAGAACAACGATTTGTAAATGACTGATCTGGTATTGGATATGATCCAAAAACAGATAAAAGGAAAGGTAAAAAGAAAGTAGGAGGAAAGCCATATTTAAATTATTTCCAGCATTCTGTGCATATATCAAATCTTTTTGCATTTTGTAATTACTGTAATAGAAAAGGTCATTATACCTCTTCATGCATTCATAAAAAGAAAAGAACAATAGGAACCTACAAATGGGTACCTAAAGGCACATATGTCCAGAAAATCATTTATACTAACCCAAAAGGACCCAAAAAGAAGTGGGTACCTAAGACTTAGTCATTTGATTGCAGGTATGTCTTAAAGCATCCAAAAATAACAAGTGGTTCATAGACAGTGGATGCTCTAGACATATGACCGGTGATTTCGAAAATTTTACCACATTGCAACCTAAGGAAGGAGGAAAGGTAAAATTTGGAGGAAATCAATCCGAAAAAATAGCAGGAATTGGTGAAATCAAAAATGACAAAGGCATACAAATCAAAGATGTATATTATGTTGAAGGCTTGTGTCATAATTTGCTGAGCGTAAGTCAAAGTGCAGATAAAGACAACTGGATAATATTTGATTCAGAGGAATGTCTAATTATCAACAAGAGTGACTTACAGCTTGATAAGAAGAATATCAAGGCTAAGCTCAGAGCAAAAAGGGAAGGTAATTGCTATACCTTAGATATTAGTAGAAATGAATCTGAAAACTGTTTTCTGAGTAATACTGATGAAAGTTGGCTATGGCATAAAAGATTGGCTCATGTCAATATGCATCAACTAGGGAAATTACTCAAAAAGGATTTAGTGCTTGGATTACCCAAAGTTAATTTCAAAAATGACTTGATTTGTGATGCATGTCAAAAGGGTAAACAAACTAAATCATCTTTCAAATTGAAAAATGAGATTTCAACAAATAGACCATTACAATTACTACATATGGATTTAGTTGGACCAGCAAGAGTAAAGAGTCTTGGTGGCAACTTATATTCATTGGTCATTGTTGATGACTTCACTAGATTTACATGGGTTATTTTTCTATCATCAAAAGATGAAACCTTTGAAGAATTTATTATTTTTGCCAAGAAAGTGCAAAATGAGAAAGGTATGTCTATTGCAGGTATTAGGACTGATCATGGTGGAGAATTTGAAAATCAAGCCTTTGAAGAGTATTGTGATACTAATGGCATTGATCACAATTTCTCTGCCCCAAGGACTCCTCAACAAAATGGAGTTGTGGAACGCAAGAATAGAGTGCTTACAGAGATGGCTAGAGCATTGCTAAATGAAAAGAATGTGTCTCAAGTGTTTTGGGCTGATGCTATGAGTACAGCATGCTATGTTTCAAACAGAGCATATATCAGAACAAAACTTGGAAAGACACCATATGAACTATACAAAGGAAGAAAGCCAAACATTGCTCATCTACACATCTTTGGTTGTAAGTGTTTCATTCATAATAATGGTAAAGATAACTTAGGAAAATTTGATTCCAAAACTGATGAAGGAATTTTCCTAGGATATTCTAACCGAAGTAAAGCATATAGAATTTTCAATAAAAGAACTTGTGTTGTTGAAGAATCAATTCATGTTGTATTTGTTGAATTTGAATCCTCTGACAAAACCATTGATGAAGAACAGGAAGTTGTTTTAAATCAAGAAAATGGTCAATCTATCTCTAAGTCTCTTATTCCAGAAGTTGACGAAACTAAGGAAGAAGAGCAATCTCTAGGTCAACCTAAAGCCTGGAAATACAATAGAAGTCATCCCTTAGATCAAGTCATAGGAGATGTGAATGAAGGGATCAAAACCAGAAATAGAGTTTTCAATGAAGTAAGTTTTTCTGCATTCATTTCTGAAATTGAACCTTCTAACATTGATGAAGCCCTATCAGACAATGATTGGGTCATAGCAATGCAAGAAGAACTAAATTAATTTGAAAGGAATCAAGTTTGGGATTTGGTACCCCGACCCAAAGATCATACGATCACTGGTACTAAATGGGTATTCAAAAACAAACTAGATGAATCTGCAATTATTGTCAGAAACAAGGCAAGATTGGTGGCCAAAGGCTATAATCAGGAAGAAGGAATTGATTATGAGGAAACGTATGCTCCAGTGGCTAGATTGGAAGCTATACGTGTACTCTTAGCCTTTGCATGCATCAAAGGATTCAAACTCTATCAAATGGATGTTAAGAGTGCCTTTCTAAATGGTTACATCATGGAAGAAGTGTATGTAGAACAACCTCCAGGATTTGAGGATGTCACTAAACCGGACCATATTTTCAAACTTAAAAAGGCTTTGTATGGTTTAAAACAAGCTCCTAGAGCCTGGTATGAAAGGCTTAGTAAGTTTCTCATCGATCAAGGTTTTGTACGGGGAAAAGTTGATACAACATTATTTATAAATCGAAAACATGATGATATTTTAATTGTTCAAATATATGTTGATGATATTATTTTCGGTGCTACTAATGAATCTATGTGTAAGGAATTTTCTGAGATAATGCAGGGAGAATTTGAGATGTCAATGATGGGAGAATTGAATTTCTTTCTTGGTCTGCAAATCAAACAAAGAAAGAATGGAATCTTCATATCTCAAACAAAGTATTTGAAAGAGCTTTTGAAGAAGTATGGAATGGATGAAGCTAATGGCTCGGACACGCCTATGAGCTCAACAACATTGCTTGATGCTGATGTTAAAGGGAAAGACTACAATATCACAAAATATAGAGGAATGATTGGATCATTACTCTATCTCACGGCAAGCAGACCAGACATCCAATTTAGTGTTGGCATATGTGCAAGATATCAATCGGCACCAAAGGAATCACATGCTGAAACGGTCAAATGAATCTTTAGATATCTCGCTGACACATCAGAATTGGGTCTGTGGTATCCCAAAGGAAGAAGTGAATATTTAGTTGCTTATTCAGATTCTGATCATGGAGGATACAAGACAGACAGAAAGAGCACCAGTGGACAAGGACAATTTCTTGGAGGATCTCTTGTCTCGTGGTTCAGCAAGAAACAAAATACAGTGTCTCTTTCGGCAACAGAAGCCGAATATGTTGCAGTCTCAAGTTGTTGTGCACAAGTGATATGGTTAAAACAACAACTACAAGACCTTAGTATTTATCTCAAAGAAATACCAATCTATTGTGACAATACAAGTACGATAAGCTTGGCAAAGAATCCAGTTCAACACTCTAGAACCAAGCATATCGATGTCAGACATCACTTCATCAGAGATCATGTTCAAAAGAAAGATGTGAAAGTGATATTCATTCCTACTCATCTTCAACTAGCAGATATCTTCACAAAACCCCTTGCAAAAGATCAATTTCTATACATTAGAAGAGAATTGGGAATGGTAAATCCCAATGAGTTATAAGTAATTTCAGCATTTCATAATATTAGAAGAAGTCATTTAATAATGTTTTGATGATCACTAACTTAAGCATCGGAGTATATAGAAACTTGTTTTGTAGGAAGAAAGAAACTCTGTTTTGAGAAGCAAAAACAGAGGTGATCAGAGGACATAGTTACTGGAGTAACAACTTGAAGTTATGGACAACAGAGAAGCATTACCCGAGGAGCAACTTGAGGTAAAGTAGCAGGTTACTCGAGTATGTACTCGAGTAATGGCCCCCAAAACTGGAAGTAACGGATCAAGTTACTTATTTTTTCAAACATAACGGTCCAGTTTTCAAAGAAATGAAGAGTCAGAAGTTGTAAAGCTATTTACTCGAGGCAGGCCTCGAGTAAACTTGAAGCTTACTCGAGGAAGGCCTCGAGTAATGTCGGAGTTCAGATTCTCAAAGTGTTGAATAATGACTCAAATTTGACCCAAATGGACTATAAATGATCGAGGGAACATTCATGGATAATTACTATATTATTCATACCAGGTACGCAATTTAAATAAATTATTTTTGAATTTTTCTGTATGAACACCCGAGGATGGCCTCGAGTAAAGTTGAACATTACTCGAGTAAGGCCTCGAGTAAAGTCGGGTTTTAGGTTTTTATCTTGCGCAAACTCGGTCATTTCCACAAAATTTCCTCGAGTAAATCACTATACACCCTTTCAAAAACTTTTCTCAATCGTTTCCTTGCCTCATTTCCGTCAAAACCCAACTGTTTTCAAGGCCAGAAACTTCCTATTTTGTTCAAAATCTGTGTGTCCTAAGACTCGCGACAGTGACCCTGTTTTACTGAGATTCTTGAATTTCTGTGTTTCAAGATGGTTAGAACCAAAAATCTCAACTTCACAGATTCCTCTGATTCACAACAAAACCCTGATCTCCTTTCTCCTCCTCCAACAAAGAGAAGAAAGTTAATCCTTAGACCAAAAGCCAAAATTCCTCTTCAACCTCAATCAAAACCTAAAGCCAAAGGTGTGGTGATTAAAGAGCCTATTGTAACTAGGGCTCAATCTAAAAAGAGTACATCTACTGGAAGAAGCAAAGGTGTCAAAACTCCCTCACCTTCTCACTCTGACTCCTCTACACCCTCTTTCACTCCAAAGCCTATCAAAAAGCCAAAATATGACAAAAATTTGGCTAAGGCAATGGCTGGGATCATTGACCAAATGGAGAAGGGTCAATCTTCCAAGAAGTCCAAGATTCCAGAAGCAGAGATCACTACCCCTCCAAAGGGATTCAATGTGGGCAAACTGGTGGAGTCTCCCAAGTACTTAACTCAATTCTCCAGAAGAAAAGTGTGTAAGACACACTATGTGGATCTCAGGCTACTTCAGGAGGTATTGAAGCACGATCTTAGTCCTTATCTAGATTCTTTTATGCCCTGGTTGTCCATTAGATTGCCTTTTTGCACAAAGGTAATCACTCATTTCTATTGCAACCTAGAGATCATAGATGAACCTAACCGAACCTCAGTAGAGGAAGAGATGACCACAACTGTGAGAGGTCAAAAGATTTTAATTTCACCATCCAGAATTAACTTGTGGTTAGGAATAGAGAACCCCCCAGATGATATATATTCTGAGCTTGAGCCAAACCAAATTTTCACTATCCTTAAGCCCGGTGAGTTAGTTGGCCCCCTCAATTTTAAACCGAGTGATATGTGTAATCATCACAGGGTCCTATGGTACATCTACTCTAGGTCCTTAGTGAACAAAGCCAACAACTATACCCACTTCTCCGATAGGGACTATAGATGGTTTGCTTCACTTCTCCTGAAGGAGCAAAAGGATCTGGGAGAGTATATATTTTCAGAAATGAAAAGGTACAAGGTGGATGGAAAGGGTACCACTCCAATGCCATATCCCCAGATTGTGTCTCTTATCCTGAAAGAGAACAAAATATGGTACTTGGATAGTAAGGAGCCAATTGAGAGAATGACCCCAGTGGGGAGGAACCAGATTGGAAAACTGAACATCGACATCCCTCTCAAAGGCCTACTGGAGTCTGGGTCCAAGAAGAAGCGAAAGGCCACTAAGGCAGAGACCAGTAGGATGGATGACACTCAGTCATCGGCTCCAGCTGCTACCACATCTTCACCATCCTTCCTCAATGCCACTCTCCAGCACTTCATGGAGAATATGCTCAGAGGTTTTCATGTGGACATAGCCAACACAAATGCAGAACTCATAACCCACATGAACACAAAAATGGGAGAGTTGGTTGAAAGAATGGATTGAAGGCATGAGGAGTTGCTAGCAGAGCAACGTGCCCAGGGAGAGACATTGAGACTGATCCTGGCACGATTGGATTCCTTGGGTCCTGGACCTTCTACCGGTCCCTCCTCATCTGCACCACCACCACCTCCAGTAGACCCTCCTTCAGACATTCCTATTCCCGAGGCTGAACCATCTACCCCTCTGGTTTCTGATCCACTTGAGCCCCAAGGGAAAGATATTTTATTCACAGTGGATGATCCTGATACCCACGAGACCACACATATTATCATCGATGATTCACCTCAAAAGCCACAGCCAGAAACCACTTCTAAACCTATTCCCTCTCCTACTCACACTGAGGAAATATCTCCCTCTTCATCACCTGAAAAGCATACACCTGAGGTTGAGATTTCACCTGAGACTCATACCACCCCGGAAGGAGAAACCTCTACTATGGTTGTCTTCCAACCTTCTCCTCCCGGTGATGACATCTATATCCCTCCACTTCATCTGCCTGATCCAGTACCCTCTAGCTCATTTGATTCTTTAGACTCAAATGATTCTATGGTCTTTCCTGTAACACCCATTTCCATGGCCAAGCCTCCTAGCCCTCCACTTGATTGATGAAGCCAAAAAGGGGGAGAAGAGCTTGAGAGTGATTTTGTGGATTTGTCCTAGCTTATAATGGGTTTTTGGGTGTACATGGGATTTTAGGGAGCTTTTTGATTTCAGTTTGAACTTTATCTTGTAATTTGAAAGTTTTAAGATTAATGCAAGTGTGTTATAATTTCATTTTTTAAGTTCTTTACAGTTTTTGAATTATGATACATATTTGATCTAATGAAGTTGTTATGTATGCAAGGTATATTCAAACTTAATAAGAAATAATTAATTAAGAATCCAATTTGAAAAACCATGTTCAAAATCACCAAGTTTTGTCATCATCAAAAAGGGGGAGAATGTTAGACCTCATGTTTTGATGATAACAAAAGTATGGTTTGAAAAGGAAATGATTAATAATCAAGTTTGAACTAAGTAATGACAGGAACAAGCTTTACTTGAAGTTAGCATGGAAGTAATGAAGATTGGCCATGAGAAAATGCTGAGGAACTTGATCAGAAGTGCAGTTTCTAAGGCATTACTCGAGGCGTTACTCGAGTAATGAGACAAAACTTGAAGTAACCAAGGAAAACTTCCAGTAACCTGCCACCATTACTCGAGGAGCTACTCGAGTAACCAGGTAAAAACTTGGAGTTGCTCTCGGCCTGCTAATGTTACTCGAGGAGGTACTCAAGTAACCAAGTGAAAACTTCCAGTTGCCTTCAAGTTTTCCCCATGATACTCGAGGAGCTACTCGAGTACCTGTGTTTCCTAAATGTGGACCTCTCGGCATTTTGTACCACTGCTAATGTTACTCGAGGAGCTACTCGAGTAACCCTGTGAAAACTTCCAGTTGCCTTCAAGTTTTCTCCATGATACTCGAGGAGCTACTCGAGTAACTCTGTTCTGAAAATATGTAACTCTCGGCACTTTGTACCACTGCCAATGTTACTCAAGGAGCTATCCGAGTAACATACTAAAGTAAGTGAAAACTTGAGGTTGGTACCCGATTAACTTGATTTCTCTTTTATTTCATCTTCCTCGAGTACTTACTCTAGTATACAAGTTTTTCATGGTTTATTTTAAGTGGATTCCTCGAGTATGTACCCCAGTATGCACCAATATTTTCAGAGTAAACTTCAAGTCATTACCAGAGTAAATCATGCTCAAAAGTCTTAGTTACTCGGGTGGTACCCGAGTAACCTATGCAAAAATGAAGGCATTACTCGAGTCCCTACTCGAGTAACAAGGTAATTGCTCTCGGCCTTGAAATCCGGCCAACATTACTATAGTAGAGCATTGAGTAATCAAAAGTTTTTTAAAGGATTACTCGAGGTGTTACCCCAGTAATCTATGAAGTTGCAAAAGCATTACTGGAGTAGCTACCCGAGTAAATAACTATTCCCAAATGTTTGAAATTTAGTTTACTCCATGCACTACCCGAGTAATCTTATATTTATTCATTGACTTGCAGTTGAACAATGATTTCTCAATGTTACTCGAGGAGCTACTCGAGTAAACTTCAAGGGATACTCGAGGAGCTACTCGAGTAAGCATACCCAGAAATTTAGAAATCATTCAAACTTTCATTATATTGTTTCCTATATGATTAACCTTTCATTGTATTAGTATTCTTAGTCTATTTACAGACAAACAATGAAGAAATCATATCAAGAGATGAAAGTCAAAAGAAACGTTCAAATGCCAACCACCGCCAACGGATATTTTTCAAAAACTTGAAAAGTCAATAGTGGCTGCGCACTCACCAACGGATGAAAGGAAATGTTCCAACGGTCATCAACAACATACCTATATATATGGGAACCTTCAAACAGAGAATAATAACCAAGCACACATACGAATGTATCATTAAGTTCATTACTCTGTTTTCACGTTGAAATTGTACTTCTATGCTTCAGTGATTATCATTTACTCTGTAAGAGAGATATTTCATTCAAACTCAATATTTGTTATTGAGATAACTTAAGGTTGTGGAACCTTGAGTTGGGATTGGATTACAACCTGTAAGGGGGAGCGAGTGTCCAGGTGAAAGGAACTTGCTTGTACTGAGGTGCCAAGAACCCACTGAATCTTGGAAGCTATAGTGAAACTCTCAGAGAAGCTCTGAGGACTGGACGTAGGTCAAAGTGGTTGTGACCGAACCAGTATAACTCCCGGTGTACACTTCGGTGATATTTCTCCTTACTCATTACTATTTTAATTCTTTTGTCAAAGTTTTATATTTTCGAAAGAAATTTTAGTATCACCCAATTCACCCCCCCTCTTGGGTGAAACGCTTGATCTTACACTTTCTACTCCCAATCTTTTATTAGACCATTTAAACACATACTAACCATGATTTGAGGAAATTTAGGTAGCATAACCCCTTAGGGTTGACACTTTCCAAATTTACAAAATCTATCAACAAACCATAAATCTAACCAAGAACAACAATAGCAACAATAATAAACCACAAGAGTTGATGTTCTTGAGATTACCTTAGTTTTCTTCACTTTTCTTCTCAAAATCGACCTCCCTCTCTCTCCTTAACCCTAAGATTTTACTTGCTACACAATGGGTTTTCATGGAGAAAAAGAGATTAGAGAGGAAGCTTATACAAGTTTGGAAGCCAATCTTAAGAAACCACAAAGCTTACCTTAGCTTTCTTCTTCCTCCTTGAGCTCTCCTCTTCTCTCTATTTTTCTTAAGCTTTCTCTCTCTCTCTTCTTCTCTTGTTCTTTGTCGCGCAAATGAAGGCAAAAAGATTACCTAACCACTTAATGAAATATCTTCATCTTTTCCCTTACTAATTTTATTAAAAATATTGGGTTTATGACATGGCTTATGTACTTTATGCTTATCCTTTGTGAATTGGTGTCATAACATCCCTTTACATGAGAACTAATTCCTCTTCCCTTTTCCTTGGCCCATGATGACGTCCAAGGGTCTCTTTTTAACACCAAGTTGGACCTTCATCCATTTACCTTAATTACATGTACATATATGTAGTATTTTATTCTAATTTCACATGTGCTCAACTTCATAAATTATAAATTAATCATTTGCCTTAAGATGTTGACACTTGGCATGTTTATGAGCCAAATAATTATTTTCCCTCTTATTTCCTTATTCCAAAATTTACACAATTGCCAACACATTTTATTTTCCAATTTTCGGAATAGTTGGCCTTCTTAGAAGATTTTCTACCCTAACTTTAATAAATCATAACTAAATTTGTAGACATCTTTTTGGAGTAATTCCAAAGCCTATAGTACCCTTATTGAGTCTAGTTTCAAGGAAAAATATAGAGTCTTGCCAATTGTAAGCACATAATTCCCAGATTTTTAATCTTTGGAAGCTGTTCCAGAAACTTTCCAGTTTTACTGGGCTAACTTCAGAAATTCATAACTCTCAATCCAATGGTCAAAATGGCTTATAAGACCTATCTAATTAAAGCCCTGGATGTCTACTTTCACCCTGTAACATATCATAATTTTTGGATATCATTTGTTCATCCAAAATCCCAAGACAATCTCACTGCCTCATAGGAAATCTCACTGGAAGCATAAATCACATTCTCCAAAATTCACCATTTTACTTTCTTTAATACTCCAAATATATGAGAAACATTAGGGAATGAATTTGGGGCACCTGCTAAATAGGGGATTAGTGTTGGAAATTGTGCCCTAAGGGCCAATCATTGTACTTTGAACATTATTATTTTAATGAAATTTCTCCATTCTGTTATCATATTATTTGCATGTTAACTGTGATAATTGTATCCTTGGATAATTCATAAAGATTGTCCTAAAATGTCCCTGGTCGGTCATCTATGCGGGAGTAGAGATGAAACAAGATCAGTATGACTTTGATAAGATATGGAGATACGAATCAAAGTCTTAGGCACTTGTAAGAGTACAAGGTGCTGGACCGACCCACTATGAGAAAGCTACATGGATCAAGTCATAAGCTTTTCTCATGTATAACCACGTCACAATGCCCTTAGACCTGAGGTCATCATGGATTCCTACATGAGAGTTGCTAAGCTTTGAACTAGTCAAAAGTCACTTTTGACCGGGTAATGATAAAGGCTACGATCGGGCTTGGTGGTTTTTCATGCAGAGGAATATGAATGATCAAGGTGGAATTTGTCCCTCACATTAGTAGAGAGATATTACTGGGCCCCTCGATGAGTGAGTCTGAGAAATGTATGGCCATACTATGATGAAAGGAGTTTCCGTCTCTGTTATGAGGCTAATCAGGAATCGAGAAAGTAATGGTCAGGAACAAGAGGATGACATTATCCATGCCTTATCCTTTATCGATATATCGTGTGACAAAAGGGACGTGACATGGTTGTATGACAGGTTGTATCGTGATAACGATCCTCATATGAATTGGGTAGTCATAATGTCTTGCTAGAGGCCGCTTGTGACTTTTGGGTTGGTATAGTTATTGGCCCACTGCCAACTTCATATGGGCTTACAGGGTCACACACAAGAATGGCCCAACACGAGATAATATTTAATTTAGGGTGGACGAATTTTATAATATAAGATATATATTTCGAAAATATATATATCTATATAATATTATTAATGAATATATTATATAGATATATATATTTTCGAAATATATATCTTATATATATATATGTATATATATATTATATAATATTATTATATTGTGTTAGTTTTAAATTTAATTTATTAAGATATATTAAATTTAATAACTAACATGATAGAGATATAGTATCTCAGATTTAATTTATGAAGATAAATTAAATCTAATGGCTCTTTATTTGGATTAAATAAATAGGTTAAATTAAAACTGTTGGACAGATTTAATTTAAACTGAATTTATTTAATTAGCTCATCAAGATAATTAATTGTTAATTAATTTTGAAATTAATGATGATTAATTTTGAAATTTGAAAATAGCCCTAATAGGTTATAAACTTGATAGAGCAGATATATTGATATAGACATGAGAATTGAGAGCCGCAAGTGAAACCCTAAAACCATTGGAGGCACTAGCATGCAGTGTCGGTTGGAGAGCATTCGTGTGGATACCGGTAGAGGGAGCGGACCTGAAGTGTTGGCTCCTAGAGATCGTGAAAACTCTGAATCATTAAAAGGTATGAATCCTTACAACTTGGTTTAAACGCCGTTGATAAATCCTCGATTAAGATCGGTGAAAATTTTTACAATTCTTCTGTTGTGCTTATCGATTCTAACAGTGGTATCAGAGCCAGATCAATTATGCGTTTAAATTGAGTTTATGATTCTTATACATGTGATATATATGGGATATGTACGTATGTTTATAAGAAACACTCGAATATGCATGTGATTTGGTTAATACGAAACGAAATTATTTAGAAAGATGTGATCTTGTAATTCCGTTGATTTTCGTTTTTGTTTAAATTGAATCTTCAAATTGTTTCGTTTTCGGTTTTGAAACATGTATGTGATTCTCGTTTTGGAACAAGCATGAAATCGATTCCGAACATGTATATCTTGAAACATGTATGTGATTTTCGTTTTGAACAAGCATGAAATTGGGTAGGGTACCTAAGATCGTAGCTGGCGGCAATCAAATCGGGTCTAGGTTCGGATATCTATTCGGGTAATAGGGATCCGAACTATGGGGAAGACAATCTGGATCAGAAGCGTTATGGGCCATTATTGTTTTTGTTTTGAAAAATTGGGTCCGAAATTTAAAAATTTAAAATTTTCAAATATTTCTTTTAAATGGAATGTGCCTTTTTCAAAAGCTCCAGGGGTGCTGCCCCTGCAACCCGCAAAGGCGGCCCCCTTGACCCCGCCAGCTAACCAGTTAGCGGGACCACCGTGACCACCTCTGCGTAGTGCAATATAATCTGATCACGACATTTATTGCTTTTCATATTGTATGAATTCTTGTTGTGGTTTATTATTTATCCTTGTTTGGGTATGGTGAACAACATGGCTTTAGAATTTTACAAAGGTTGTAATATTTAAATACGGCCTGCGTGCCGTGCTTTTCTCTAAATACTCTCAATGTACATTCTCTTCTCATCTCACTCCCCTCGAATGTTTAAACGAGGTTTCTCTCAATGTATTTCTTTTTTGTTTAGAGAAGTCCTCTCATTGGCTTGGGAGGATTTTAGGTTAGGTAAGCCATGTTTTGTCACGTTTAAATTATGCTTTTGATAAGATCATTGCATGATTACTTTTACGTTTATATGTATTTATTTGTATGAGATACGACCACGATTGCATCCATATAAACAACACTAATTAATTAAGCCCTCTGAATCAAATCTTAAGTCATAATGCCGTCAATTAATGAATACTTGTCAAAACCTAGATCACTCAATTGTGGAAACCACCAAAGTGGATGCACTTGAGTTATCTTGATGAGACAAGCTTGAGTAATGATGCTGCTCATAATATTTATTATTGTTTTAACTTAATTGAGATTAACAAAACGGTTTTGAATCTCAAGGTATTAGATGGGGTTAAACATACCGGATCATATGATGATTAAATCCCATAAAGATCTAAGAGTTACATGTGATGTAATTGGTAAATAGGTTACCTACCTAAATAAATTGAATTTAAGTGTCTTGCCAAAGCGGACTTAAGTTTAAGCCAAATATGGATCTTATCCCACTAATTATTATATTGAGGGTTGTTAATTTAGTGGAAGATTACTAACTAACTTTACATATTTTAATTGTAGAATCATGTTGACTAGTAATACTGCTACACTTTCGTTGCGATCGGTCCTTGAGAAGGACAAACTCAATGGGACAAACTTTCTTGACTGGTTCAGGAACTTGAGAATTATTCTCAAGCAGGAAAGAAAGGCTTATGTCCTAGATCAACCCATTCCTGAGGAGCCTGCAGCCAATGCTCCAAGAGCTCATAGATATGCTTACTGTAACCCCCTACCATAATTATATCCGAAATACGTGATTAAAGTGAAATAGAGACCAATAATAAACAAATAATATTTACTAACCTATCACATGACGGGGTTTTCATAATTACCTTTGGAAATCATTTATAACCTTGGTCTCATAATCACTTTTCGAATACAATTACTACGCGGAATATCACATTCATAACAAATCAGAGTACACAAAAATAATCCCGGCAATCCCGGGTTCCATACATTAACTCAAAGCCTTATAGGGCATATTCACCCCTACAAGCCCTCATATGGGGATTACACAAACCTTTCTCATAGACATAACAAATCCTCATCAACACAGATGTAAACACATCCATTTACACAAATACACACCCCTACTATAATGATAACCAACTACCGAATCTTTAACTCGAAGGGAGTCCTCATCGCCCTTGTCTGCTTACTTCATCATCGATCTACTACCATGTCTAAAAGGTTAGTAGGGGAGGGTGAGATTCTAGAGAATCTCAGTAGGAAAACAATATCAATATGCATGTACGATAAATGTTTAATGCATGACATGCTTGCATCACATAACTATTATGATGACAAATCTGTAAGCTCAATGCTTCTAACAATATACTAATGGCCATAGTATAGATTGAAACATAGCTTCAATAACACATAACCATGCAAAGCTAAGACATGCATCAACACATTAACACATATATCAAATACAAGCAGAAGAGATATGTTCCCTACACTCTTTCCACGTAAGCTCCAGCTCCGGCTGCTCACGATCAGGGCAAACACCAAATCCTATAACCAAACAAGGACATATGGTTAATCCCTTTTCCAATTCCTTAACTCTCAAACACTTAAGTTGGTTATCATTCACGACCTTTAGGTGGCTAATCAAAGCCCAAACATATGCCTAAAGGCTTGGGAAACACTTGACCAAAGATCACCTTTTAAAAGTCCAAAATGCTGATTTTTGGGGGTTGGCTGCAGCCAAGAATCCTCTGGCTGCAGCCAGAACATGAACAGAAGGTTTTTGGCTGCAGCCAAGAATTTCTGGCTACGGCCAAAACGTGCATAGAAGGTTTCTGGCTGCAGCCAAGAATTTCTGGCTGCTGCCAAGACGTGCACAGAAACTTTTGCGCTGCAGCCAGGATTTTCTGTTGCAGCCAAGGCAACTTAGGAAATTCATAACTAATTCCAAACAAATCAAAATGAGGTGATCCTAAAGCCAAATGAAAGCTATTCAAGTCCTCTTCACAAGAAAAATATTGGCCATTACTGGAAATCACCACACAAATCCAGATTTACACAAAATCCAACATTGCTCCAAAACAGAATCCAGTTTCGACCTCAAACTTTGGACAAACATAAATCCCAGTTCAAAAAACGAAATGGCACCAATTATATGTCCATTTTAAAGCTTAAGATGTGAAATTTAAGACTGGAAATTTTCAGAATTTTAAGACATCATTTGCCCATTCAAAACGCTCACACAAACTGACTGCCCAGAATAGAGATTCAAAAGACAGAATTCCAGATTTTGACAATTGCTTCCAATGGTTCCCATTTTCATACCAAACCTCATTCCCACACAAATTTTCATAAGAAAACCATTGGAAACACCAAAACAACCAAATTAACATCATATTGACATGTTTCACAATGAATTGCAACATGTCACACAATATCACATTTCAACTCAACATTGCACAACTTTCCATCTCAAGTTCCCAAATCAATTCCAATGACCAAATTACACAAAAAAAACACCATTTTCAACACAAAACACATGACAATTCAGGCATTTCACAATTCCACCAAAATCAGGGCAAAAACCAAAATTCACAATACTCATCCACAATTCACAAAACTTAGATCAAAAGGCTTCAAATACTCACCTCTTCCTCTTTCCCAAACCAATTCTTTGATTCTTCATCTTTCCAAATTTCCTCAAGACATCAAACACCTACAATCAAGAATCCAAAACCATAGAGATGAAGCTCTCATCACTATGAACAACTTTATAGAAGAGTGTTTAAGCTAAAGAGAACAAGAACAAGGCTAAAACATCACCTTTCATTTTCTCTTTCTTCCCTTAAGCATGGCGCCATGGAGAATGAAGGAGAGAGAGCATGAGATCAGTTTTGGCTCCCAATTAGCCCACTTAACCGACCTAAAAGGGAAGAGAGGAGAGAAGGAAGAGTTTGACATCTGGACCCAATCCAAAGGTCCACATTTTGCCACTTGTCTCAATCTCACCACATCTCCTATGAGCTCACATGCACACAAGCACATGGAATTCCACCCTTTGATCTATCACACAAATCAATCCTAACCATTGATCTTGAAGTTACCAATGAGTTTCCTCTTCGGTAACTGACCAATTGGTCGGTAACTTTACCGTTTTGCCCCTATTTCTGGCAATTCCCTTGGAATCACCATCGAGCACTTCATATCGTTTCATTTATCACCAAAACATGCCTTCCCTCTATTCTAAGTCAATTTAGATGTTAATCCACAATTGAACTCAAATACAGGGTTTTGGCGTTGCTCACAACGCATACGAATCACGGTTCACATCATATTCTCCAAAAGGGTTATTTATCACTAACCACATCCACTTTTGGAGTCATTATCCATTAATCATAATTTGGGATCCTGCTAAACCAGGGCTTAGCAGTCCACTAATCTCAGGCTTATTCTCTAGCCTCAAGTCTCAGAATTCGGGGTATTACACTTACACAAAGCATAAGGATGACTCTGTGGATGTAAGTTGCCTGATGCTTGCCACTATGGTTCCAGAGCTCCAAAGAGATCTGGAACTCATGGAGGCTCATGAGATGATTGTACATCTCAAGGAATGTTCCAGCAACAGGCAGGGCAAGAAAGGTATAAGACCACAAAGGCCTTACATTCTTGCAAAATGGCTGAAGGTGCATCAATTAGTACTCATGTGTTAAAGATGAAAGGCTATATTGATCACCTTGAGAGGCTTGGATTTCCCATGAGCCAGGAGTTAGCTACGGATTTGATCCTCAACTCACTCCCGGAGATTTATGACCAGTTTGTTATAAACTACAACATGAACAACATGGAGAAATCAATTTCTGAGCTGCATGGGATGCTCAAAACTGCTGAGCAAAGCATTAAGAAAACGCCTAGCACAGTTTTGATGGTTCATAAAGGAAAGGGTATGAAAAAGAAAGGGAAGGGCAAATGGAAGGGTAATGGCTCAGGTGGTAAGACCAAAGATTCAAACAAGCACGAAACCAAGCCTACACCCAAGAAGGCAAAGCCTCTAAAGGAAGGAGTCTGCTACTTCTACAATGAACCCGGTCATTGGAAGAGGAATTGCAAACTCTACCTGGAAGATCTGAAAAAGAACAAGAAGGATAGCGACGCTATCGCTTCAGGTATTTATGTTATAGACATTCATTTTTCTACTTCCTCTACATGGGTATTAGATACTGTATGTGGTTTTCACATTTGTACAAATGTGCAGGGTTTAAAGGACAGTAGAAAGCTGAAGAAGGGCGAGGTGGACCTATGAGTTGGAAACAGAGCAAGAGTTGCTGCTTTAGCCGTAGGCACTTATGAATTAGTTCTTCCCAGTGGGCTTTTGTTAGTTTTGAACAATTGCTATTATGTTCCTGCTTTGAGTAGTAACATTGTTTCTCTTTCTTATTTGGATAAGGAAGGTTATACTTCCATTACTAGGAATGGTAAATGTTCTATTTATCGTAATGACATTTTCTATGCTGATGGTGATTTGCATGTTGGTCATTATATATTAAATTTGGAACATCCTAATAATGGGAATATCTATAACGTAACTACTAAGAGAATAAAATCAAATGATTTGAATCTGACCTACCTATGGCATTGTCGTCTAGGCCACATAAATGAGAAACGCATTTCTAAACTCCATCAAGATGGATTTCTAAACTCATTTGATTATATGATACATGCAAATCTTGCTTATTAGGAAAGATGACTAAGGCACCTTTTACTGGGCACAGTAAGAGGGCTATTGAATTATGGGGCCTCATACATACAGATGTATGTGGACTATTAAATATAGCTGCCAGAGGAGGTTATGTCTACTTAATTACATTTATAGTGACTTTAGTAGATATGGCTATATCTATCTAATGAAACATAAATCTGAATCTTTTGAAATGTTCAAAATATTCCAAAATGAAGTACAAAACCAACTTGGTAAAACAATTAAAGCACTTCGATCTGATCGAGGTGGTGAATATTTGAGCCAAGAATTCATTGACCATCTTAGGAGTTGTGGGATAATCTCACAATTGACTCCTCTAGGAACACCACAATGGAATGGCGTTTCTGAACGGAGGAATCGAACACTATTAGATATGGTTCGATCCATGATGAGTCAAACAGATATTCCACCATCCTTTTGGGGACATGCCCTAGAAACAGCTGCGTTCACACTAAATCGTGTTCTATCTAAGGCAATTGAAAAGACACCATATGAGATATGGACTGGAAAGAAACCAAGTTTATCTTTTCTCAAGATTTGGGGATGTGAGGTATATGTTAAGCAACAAGCCTCTGATAAATTAGCACCCAGATCCATAAAGTGCCTTTTTGTGCTGTATCCTAAAGAAACGAAAGGATACTATGTCTACAATCCCACCGATAACAAAGTGTTTGTTATTCGAAATGGCAAGTTTCTAGAAAGAGAGTTTGTCTCTAAAACAACTAGTGGGAGCGACGTACATCTCGAAGAAATTCGAGAGCCACAAGATGGTACAGAACCATAGATGGAAATTAGAGAAGACTCACAACAAGTTGCTGAGCCTCCTCAAGTAGCATAAGGTCCACGAAGATTTGATAGGACATGGCATCAGCCTCAGAGATATGGATTTCTGATTACTGAAGGCCGTGATGTGTTGCTCATTGAGCAAAATGAGCCCGCCACTTATCGAGAAGCCACAATGGGACTAAACTCTGAGAAATGGCTAAATGCCATGAAGTCTGAAATGCAATCCATGTACGACAATCAGGTATGGACCTTAGTCGATCAACCTGAAGGTGTACAAATCATTGGGTGCAAATGGGTTTTCAAGGAGAAAACTGACATGGATGGCAATGTAAATGTCTTCAAGGCACGACTGGTTGCAAAAGGATTCACACAAACTCATGGTGTAGACTATGATGAAACCTTTTCCCCAGTTGTATGGCTAAATCAAAAAGAATCCTTCTTGCCATTGCAGTATATTATGACTATGAAATACGGTAGATGGATGTCAAAACAGTCTTCCTTAATGAAAAGCTGCTTGAGGATGTGTACATAACACAACCTGAAGGTTTTGTGCGTCCAGAGGACTCTGGTAAAATTTACAAGCTTCAAAGATCCATTTATGGATTAAAGCAAGCATCTCAGAGCTGGAATCATCATTTTGATGAAGTATTCAAAGAGTTTGGATTCATTCAAAACATTGATGAACCTTGTGTTTATAAGGTTAGTGGGAGCATAGTTGTATTTCTAGTGCTTTATGTAGATGACATCCTACTCATTGGGAATGATATTCCTACCTTGCAGAGTATCAAGTCTTGGTTAGGAAAGTCCTTTTCAATGAAAGACTTAGGTGAAGCCACCTATATCCTAGGGATTAGGATCTATAGGGATAGATCCAAAAGACTAATAGGCCTAAGTCAGAGCACATATATAGACAAGATACTGCATAGGTTCAGTATGCATGATTCAAAAAGGGGTTATATGCCATGTCTCATGGCATCCAACTTAGCAAGGATCTGTGTCCTAGTACACCTGATCAGCGACATCACATGAGTAAGGTTCCATATGCCTCGGCCATTGGATCCATCATGTATGCCATGTTATGTACTCGACTGGATGTCTCGTTTGCCTTAAGTATGACCAGCAGATACCAACAAGATCCTGGTGAGGGTCATTGGACTGCCGTCAAGAATATCCTAAAGTACTTAAGAAGGACTAAGGTCTTATTTTTGGTCTATGGTGGATTGGTTGATGAGCTCTGCATAATCGGTTACATAGATGCAAGTTTCCAAACTGACCAAGATGACCTTAAATCACAATCTGGATATGTATTCCTCCTGAATGGTGGAGCAGTAAGCTGGAAGAGCTCCAAGCAGAGCACTATAGCAGATTCTGCAACAGAAGCTGAGTATATAGCAGCATCAGATGCAGCTAAAGAAGCCGTTTGGATCAGAAAGTTCATTACTGAACTAGGGGTGGTGCCTACCATCTCAAATCCAATAGATTTATTCTGTGACAATAGCGGTGCTATTGTACAGGCTAAGGAGCCTAGGTCACATCAAAGGACCAAGCATATACTCAGGCGATTTCATCTTATTAGAGAAATCAATGATAGAGGTGATATAAAGATATGCAAAGTAGCAGGAGAAGATAATGTTGCTGATCCTCTTACTAACCAATTGCACAGGCAAAGCATGAGCGTCATGTTAGGGCAATGGGAATTAGGCAAATTAATGATTGCACCTAGGGCAAGTGGGAGGATGTTGGAAATTGTGCCCTAAGGGCCAATCATTGTACTTTGAACATTATTATTTTAATGAAATTTCTCCATTCTGTTATCATATTATTTTCATGTTAACTGTGATAATTGTATCCTTGGATAATTCATAAAGATTGTCCTAAAATGTCCCTGGTCGGTCATCTATGCGGGAGCAGAGATAAAACAAGATCAGTATGACTTTGATAAGATATGGAGATACGAATCAAAGTCTTAGGCACTTGTAAGAGTACAAGGTGCTGGACCGACCCACTATGAGAAAGCTACATGGATCAAGTCATAAGCTTTTCTCATGTATAACCACGTCACAATGCCCTTAGACCTGAGGTCATCATGGATTCCTACATGAGAGTTGCTAAGCTTTGAACTAGTCAAAAGTCACTTTTGATCAGGTGATGATAAAGGCTACGATCGGGCTTGGTGGTTTTTCATGCAGAGGAATATGAATGATCAAGATGGAATTTGTCCCTCATATTAGTAGAGAGATATTACTGGGCCCCTTGATAATTGAGTCTGAGAAATGTATGGCCATACTATGATGAAAGGAGTTTCCGTCTCTATTATCAGGCTACTCAGGAATCAAGAAAGTAATGGTCAGGAACAAGAGGATGACATTATCCATGCCTTATCCTTTATCGATATATCGTGTGATAAAAGGGACGTGACATGGTTGTATGACAGGTTGCATCGTGATAACGATCCTCATATGAATTGGGTAGTCGTAATGTCTTGCTAGAGGCCGCTTGCGACTTTTGGGTTAGTATAGTTATTGGCCCACTGCCAACTTCATATGGGCTTACAGGGTCGCACACAAGAATGGCCCAACACGAGATAATGTTTAATTTAGGGTGGACGAATTTTATATATATATATATATAATATAAAATTCATTAATAATATTATATAGATATATATATTTTCGAAATATATATCTTATATATATTTATATATGTATATATATATTATATGATATTATTATATTGTGTTAGTTTTAAATTTAATTTATTAAGATATATTAAATTTAGTAACTAACATGATAGAGATATAGTATCTCAGATTTAATTTATGAAGATAAATTAAATCTAATGGCTCTTTATTTGGATTAAATAAATAGGTTAAATTAAAACTGTTGGACAGATTTAATTTAAACTGAATTTATTTAATTAGCTCATCAAGATAATTAATTGTTAATTAATTTTGAAATTAATGATGATTAATTTTGAAATTTGAAAATAGCCCTCATAGGTTATAAACTTGATAGAGCAGATATGTTGATACAGACATGAGAATTGAGAGCCGCAAGTGAAACCCTAGGAGTTATTAGAGGAGCTAGCACGCAGTCTCGGTTGGAGAGCATTCATGTGGATACCGGTAGAGGGAGCGGACTTGACGTGTTGGCTCCTAGAGATCGTGAAAACTCTGAATCATTAAAAGGTATGAATCCTTCCAACTTGGTTTAAACGTCGTTGATAGATCCTCGATTAGGATTGGTGAAAATTTTTAAAATTCTTCCGCTGTGCTTACCGATTCTAACAATTAGCAGTCTACTTAATTCAGGGTTATTCTCAACCCTCCGATCCCAAATTCAGGGTATTATCGAACATGTTACTTTGTTTTATTATTTTGTCCATGTCCAAAATGAGATATTAAATTGATTAATGTTGGCCTTGATTATTAGTAGCAATTTGTCAGCACAATCACATTGTCATCTTGACATTATGGTCTGACCATAATTTAACCATTGTTATGATTTGTGTTGGTACTCTATGGTAACCGATTGGGAAATGAAAATTGTAGAGAGGGTGTTACACACAATTGCAATATTAAAGTTGTGAGGTATGTGTCAGTTTGGAAAGCAATGTCCATATGTATGTACATGAAAGAACCTATTAATTTCTCTTGCGACAATATGTGTGTGGTAATTTTATTGTGAAATAAACTTTGGGTTGAAGATTTGGTGATTCCTTGTGGAATTAGAATCATAATATACAAAGGTGGTGGCTTTGAATAAGAGGAGGAGAGGATTACGAAGGTGGCGGCTTAGATTCGTATAGATAAACTTGCATTGGACTACATGACAAAGACGCTCTCTGTGTCCTGGGATCTCAAGTGGGTCGTGTCTTGAAAGTCAATATGATCACATTAAAATGTAAAAAATGAAGGTTTTTGTGCCTATGTGTGGAGTTGGACCTTATGACACTATTGAGACCGATGATATTGGTGAATGGGAGGGCGAAGCGTATTTAGTATGAAGGCATCCACCTTATCTTCTTCAGGTGTGGATGATATGGGCATGAGACGGATAAGTGCCCATTCAAAGTTAAAGGTTGCGTCAATCTTAAGAATCCCCATAGCCCTGGGGCACCAAACGCATCAAGTGTAGGAGAGAACGTGTCACAAAAGGGTGCAGAGGAGGAAGGTATGGGGGTGAGTGATGGTACTAGCAGAGTGTTAAGGTCAGAAGTGAAGTTTGATAACTGGATAGTGGTGTAACGGCCGAGACGGCCATAATGGATGAGGGTCTCTGATGGTTCGTCAATTGGGACCAAGCGTGATTCTCAGCACAATCACATTAATGGAGGGAGTGAATCTCATTTTTCAGCACTGAATGTGGATGTAAAGGAAGACGTTATTAACCCACAATCTCAAGCGAGATAATTTAATTTAGAAGCTGGAGTTAAGGGTGGTGAGAAATTATGAGTTGATAAAAGGGAAGGAAATCAAGAGGGCAGGGAGCATAAGAGTGAGCCAAGAGCAAGTATTGGGCTTTAAAATGTTGCTAGAGATCAAAATGGGATTGTGTCAGCTAAAAGTGTAAGTGGTAGTGAGCCTAATTCTAAAGAGGGATGGAAGCAATCCTGCAGGCTAAAGAGAAGTTAGATCTTAAAGATGGACTTAATATCGAGTTAAGCTTAAAGAATGGTGTGGTGGGGTTGGAGCGCTTGGTTAATGGGTCATAGAGCATGGCCACTGATGGTATGTACATGTATGGCTCTTTATGTGGTGCAATATCTGGAACTACAGGTGCTGTTACAGCTAAAGACATATGGAAGAGTGCAATGGGAAAAGAGCTACGAGACAATAACCCATTTGACCCAGGTCAACAGATGTTGGGAAGTTTTTGGTTCAACAGAACCCCTTGTTGGACATGACCAATGATAATATGGTAGTTGAGGAGGAGGTTGGTGCCTCTGAGTAATAATGTTTAACCCTTATTATCTTTCTTTTCTATCTTTAGTTTCCTTATGGATGTCAATATACTCATATGTAACTCTAGAGGTTTTGGCCAGAAGGAATTTTATAGTCTCCTAGTTGATTTAAGAAGGAAATATTGCTTTGATTTTTTGGCACTTGTTGAACCAAGGCAACACAACGATAAAGCCTGGAGAATTGCCAAGCCTGTGGGGTTGAAGAATATGGCGGTAGTGGAGGCTGTTGGCTTTAGTGGCGGCATCTGGTGTTTTTGGGATGACTATATATATTTCTCGGTGATCTACAAGGCGTCACAAGTTCTTCATGTCTCGTTTAACAAGGGAAAAGCTTCTGAATGGGATCTGCTGTTGTGTATGGCCATCCTAATAATGTCCAACATCGCTATCTTTGGAACCAATTGTAGGAGGTTAAGAGTATGGGAGTGGGAAGACGGTGTATTGGGGGAGATTTTAATGCAACTTTTTGGGAGCATGAACGTGTTTCAAGATCACGGGATCTGGTTTAGCCTGATAGAAGTTTCATCAGTTGGTTTCTAGGTAATGTTATGGAGGAGGTAGTCATACAGGGCCCAACATTTACTTGGTGTATAGGGAGCTCATCAAGTAGATTAGATTGCTTTATAGCAAATAATGATTAGCTGCAGTTCTCAGAGGTTGTGGCTCTAGTTCTCTAACGTTTTCATTCGGACCATTGTCCTTTGCTTTCAAAATGTTGTAGGCAACAAAGAAGTCAATCTCAGAATCATGTGTTTAGATTTTCACTCCCTTGATTATGCATGAAGGCTTTGTGGAAGTTGTACGAAATGCGTAGGGGAGTCACCGTAGTTGGGAAGAAAATGTTGTGGGGTTCTGTAATGATGTTGTGGCTTAGAATAAGGATGTTTTTGGGAATATAAACCATCAGAAGGCTAAATTACTTGCTTAACTTGAACAAACTAACAAATATGGCACTTTGTCGCGGTACTGGGTAGAGAAATAGAGGGAATTATAGGATGAATTAGAGCAATGTCTAGTTCAAGAGGAAATATTGTAGGTTCAACGGTCATGTTTTAATTGGTATATTCATGAAGATAAGAATACCAGACACTTCCATAATATTACTAATCCACGACGTCATCGTAAGTGTATAAAAGTAATATAGGGTGCTGATAGGTCTTGGATATATGAGGAGGAAGTGTATATTAGCTACTGGATTTTCGCAGGAATTGTACACCAGATATCAAGGATAGTGCGGTTAATTGTGTTTTAGTAATACATATCCGAGTGTGAGTAGTGGTCCACTAGAATCGCTTAGGGCTATGGTTACGGAAAGTGAGATTAAACAGGTTATATTTAGTGTAGGAGCACTTAAGGCGCTAGGGCCAGATGGTCTGAATCCTCTTTTCTTTCAGAGTTAATAAGAGATGGTTGGGCAATCAGTTGTGTCTTTAGTCAGCAACATTTTTGTTAATCCTGAAAGAAGTAAACAGAGTAAACGATACAAATATTGTTCTGATTCCCAAAGTAGAGACCCCTCAGTCTTTTCATTATTTTTGCCCAATTAGCTTGTTTAATGTGATATACAAAGCAGTAACTAAGGTGCTTGCTAACCACCTTAAAAAAATGATGCCCTTAGTTATCTCTCCTAACTAGTGTAGCTTTATGTCGGGCCGTCATAGCTTAGATAATATTATTCTTGTCCAAAAAATTATCCATTTGATGAAGTCTTGGAAGAAAAAGAGAGGTTTTATTGTGCTAAAAGTTAACTTTAAAAGGGTTTATGATCGTGTCAGATGGGATTTTTCCAGAGATGCCTGCTTGAGCTTGGGGCACCGGAGAGGTTTATTAGCTTCATTTATCATTGTTTGTCATCAACAAAAATGCAAGTTACTTGGAATGGCACATAAGGCCCTTTGTTTGCTCCCACTCATGGTGTCCGGCAAGGTAATCCTATTTTTCCATACCTCTTTGTGCTTGTGATAGAGAGATTTGCACACCTTGTTTAGAGTGAGGTCCATCAAGGAAACTGGCTTCCTTTCTGATTGAAGAATAATGGAACCCAAGTGTCACATCTATTTTTTGCAGATGATTTTTTTGTTTGCTGAAGCATCTATGGAGAAAGCAACAATCCTTAAGGCTTGTTTAGAGGATTTTTGCTCGGTCTCAAGTGAAAATGTGAATAATGCAAAATCAAGAATTTTCTTTTTGTCTAATGTTAACCATAATAGAAGACAGGGGATTAGTTCTTTCTTGGAGTTCACAATCATAATTGATCTTAGAGAATATTTGGGTGTCCCTCTCCATCACAAAAGGGTCATGAAACAAACATATAGTTATGTTCTTAACGAGATGGATGCTAGGTTGAGGGGGTGGAAGGTGAATTCTTTTTCTTTGGCTGCTAGACATACTCTAGTTTCTTCAGCAGCATCTGCTATACCCGCTTACTCGATGTAATCTACTTGGATGCCGGCACGTACTTGGGAAGCTATTGACAAACGATGATGTAGCTTCTTGTGGGGGAGTACAAAAATGTCTAGAAGAGTTCACTAGGTGGCTTGGGAGGATGTATGTAAGTATAAGGAAGAGGGAGGGCTCGGGTTGCATAGTGCAATCAAAACACCACATTCATGATGAAATTAGGTTGGGGATTGGTTAAGTGGAGAGATTCTTTGTGGGTACAGTTCATGAGGGAAATATTAAATGTGGTAGTGATATCTTACCTTCTGTTAAAGCTAGACGGGGTGCATCTTTAGCATGGAGAGGGATTTGTAGTACATAGGGGAAGACAGTACAAGGTATTGGATGGTCACTAGGGGATGGTAGTAGAATAAGATTTTTGTTGGACTTATGGTTGTCAAGTTATGACAAACTTATTAACTATAGTTTGCGTAACATTCCAGAGGAATTAAAGCAAGCTAAAGGTTGGGAGGTGTTAACAGTCTTTAGGGGTTGGATCTGGAATCTTTTTTTCCAAGAGGAGTGTTAGAAGAAATTAGGCGACATTACTCCTCTGTTGGACATGCAGTAAAGAACATGCTGAGATGGCGTTTGTTTAATAGTGGTGATTTCACTATTAAGTATGCGTATAGTAGCATTTGTACATGAGGACTAGTTACAGCATGTAGTAAGTAGAAGAGGATTTGGAAGCTTTGTTTTCCACAATGCTGTAAGACATTTCTTTGGCTCGCTGTAAGAGGAAGGTTACTGATAAACACATTTAGAGCAGCTAGAGGTATGCAAAATAATGAGGGGTGTGGTGTATGTTCGGGGAGGAAGGAGAGTGTGACTCATGTTTTAAGAGATCATGACTTTGCTATGTTATGCTAGGATCGTATCATTCCTACTCAGTATCGTGTCTCTTTTTACCAACCTTGTGAGATCTGGAAGTGGGTTTTGTGGAATCTTAATCAAAAGTTTGAAGTTGTGGGGTTCCGATGGGGGGTATGGTTTGCCATCATTTGCAAATAGTTGTGACTTCATCGAAATGAGTGGGTGTTTAGAGGCAAATATGGAGATCCGACGCAACTTCTAGATCAATCTAGAGCTTTGGTTCAATGGGCTGATACGCAATTAGTTCTGGATCAAAGGACGCTTGGTAGTAAGAATAAATGGTGCACACCAGCTCCGAGGTGGGTGGAATTCAATATTGATGGTTCATGTGGTGGCGACGGTTTGATGGCTGGTTGTGGTGGAGTTGCCAGAAATTCTAATGGCCAGATGCTTGGAGGTTTCATGGTGAATCTAGGGAGAGGTAACAATCTTTATGCTAAAGTATGGGTTGCATTGTAGGGTATTAAGTGAAAGAGGCAAGCTTCACCCAAGAGGGGGGTGAATTGGGTGATGTTATAAAATTTTTCGTTTGAGGTGGTGAAATGTAAATATAGTGACTAGAGTAGAGTAGAGAAGATTTGAACACAGAGAGTTATACTGGTTCGGCCTAACAACAATGCCTACGTCCAGTCCTCAGAGATCAAGACCTACTGAGCTTCTCACAATATCTCCAAGATTCAATGGGCTCTCAGAATGCCACAAGACAACAATCGTTCTTGAATGGACTACGAACAGAAATATTCTCTCAACAAGAAACTTCTCTCCCCCTTACGACAAGTCTTATGTGCAGAGAAACAACCTATGACTCTTCTCACTTGCTTATGTATACAAGACTTATGAGCAGCAACGTTTTCTTCCGCTTACACCACTGTAAGTCTTATGAACAACAACGTTCTCTCCTGCTTGTATCTTATAAGGCTTATGAGTGAAAGACACTACAAGGAATTCTCTCAACTGCTTCTCTCGTAAGGAATAACTATCCTCTCAAGGTCCCAATACCTTGAGATCACATAAACATAGAATTTTGAGTTTGTATGTGGACTCTCTTAAAGAGTAAATGAATAAACACTGAAGATCAAAGTGTATACAGAGAAAACAGATGAATAGCAGAGAATTGGTATAAGCTTGTGAATTCTTGTGCTCAGTTATATTTGTTTCTCCGTGAGTCTCTGTATATATATAGTTGCTCCAGTTTTTGCCCGTTTGGAAATTCTTCATTTGAGGAGCGGGACATTTGAAACTAATGGCAGACACGTGCATGTTTGAATAACCTGAGTGCGGTAGGTGCCAGCGTGTTCATAATCATCTTGTCTGCCGTTGTATCACTTTTCTCATGTGGTTCAATTCAAAACGTTCATATTCCTGTATCATCCTTTTAAAACATCCAAAACAATGTTAAACAAAGATAAAAAGAAATGATGATATGAATTAATAACAATAAACCACATTCGTAATGAACGTTGTGATACTTAGCACTTTCTGTGGTTAACAGGGCATCACTTCGAGCATGAAAGGCTCACCTCGAGTGATCTCCTATTTTCCTTCATATACCTCTGTTATCGGGTTGTGCTTGCATGGAAAAACAGAGAGACAAAATCTTCACTCGCGGGTGAAGAAGGGTCTCACTCGAGCACAAAACTCTGCTCGAGTGATCTTTGCACTTTACATTGGGAATGTCTTCTTGGGTCATCACTCGCATACCATTTTAACAAGAGTGAGGATTTGCACTCGCGGGTGAAATGGACCCTCACTCGAGCACACTTACCTCTGCTCGAGTGAGAAGCATATTCTCAAGGAATATGCTCTCTAAACCATCACTCGCATCAGTTTATCAGAGGGATAGAATTTTCACTCGCAAGTGATATGGGCCCTCACTCGAGCACACTTACCTCTGCTCGAGTGAGAAGCATATTCCCAAGGAATATGCTCTCTTGAACAAGCACTCGCAACTGATCAGGAGAAGGATGGAAATATTACTCGCAAGCATGGACGTGTCACTCCGAGCATGAATGGTGTGCTCGAGCACACTTGTAATTTTCTGAACTTCAAGACTCTCGGCCAAGTACTCGCAGTGTCTTGCTCGAGAGAATATAGGAAGCATGCCTTTGCTTGCTCTCGGCCAAGCACTCGCATGCCCTCACTCGCATGTGTGCTCGAGTGAGAATGACTTCTCTGCTCGAGTGCATACCTTGTGCTTCGAGTGATCCAGTAAGTACAAAGGGAGAATGCTTCTCGGGTACTCACTTCCTGGCTTTCTCTCACACCTGCTCGAGTACAGAAGTGATTTGTGCTCGAGTGCAGATTTCATGCTCGAGCACTCAAGTGCAAATTTACAGCAGATATCAGCAAACTTCAAATATGCATTTGGTAACTTGAAATCTTTTCTTAGCCTTCTAAAAACATGTTTTACACATAATTGAATTATTGTTATCATCAAAACTTGGGATCTAACATTAAGCATGCCTGGGATTTGAATTGGAGAAGGGTGATTATCGAGACTTATTGCCTTGAGGTTGTGGAACTACTTTTTGACGGATAGGCGGACGACCATTATGAGAGTTCTTTACATCGTCTGATCAGGGAATGGATGGAGAAGGATTGAGAGCTGCTTGTTGAGTAGTGCAATTAGGAGGTGAATAATGTTGCTGATACTCTTGCCAAGGAAGCCATGGGGTGGCTAACGGGGTGGTCACTTTCACAACACTGCCAAAGTTTTTGTTAGGTGCTATCTGTTTTGATATGGAATTGTAGTCTCAGTGAGCTAGCTTTTCTTCAAAAAAAAAAGAAAAATAATATACGAGATATTCCAATTTAATTAGAATGGAAGTAGAAATATGGTGAGATTCTAATTTAATTAGAATTGTCAAGTTGCTAAATTTAATTGAGATATTTGAAAGTGTAGGGGTGCCTAACATATAGGGTACCTTATAAAATGTTTTTCATTTTAAAGTTACAAGATTGCTACTAGCCTCATTTGATAAATGCCCAATTGTGTGTTGTGAGATTTTTGTTCTTGTTTGCTATCGAGAGCAAATTTTGTGAATTTTCTGTGGCATGAAATAAGCATTATGATAGTAATGTGAAAAGTTAATCATTTAGCTAGTGTAGAGATAAATGTGTTTTAACTTTCATGATTGTTGTAAATATTAAATTTTTAGTGTGGATATGAAATATCTTTTATAATATTTTGCTACTTTCAAATTTGTGTTGAAAGCATAGGAGAATCATATGTATGTTTGAGTGTTAGAAAGCATAAAGGAATAGTGATAATACATCTTCTTAAGTGTCTTAGAGTTAGGTTTTTGAGAACCATAATGTGAATATTCCTTATGATACTAACACTTTGTTTGAAGTAGTTTTTCAGCTTAATCAGGGCAAGCACAAATTATTGAGAATTTACTGCATTTATGGATATTAATCCTTGTGATAAGGCTTATGCTACATAGTGTTTGAGCATATATAAATATGCAACCCTATAAGGGAAATATTTGAGGGATACCATGTATGGTGGATTCCCATTGTATGAGATACACAGATGTTAACTGAATTTCAATTTTATATGAGAAAATCCACTAGTAGCCAAATAAATATTATGTGAGACAGAGTTTATTACTTTAAAATTGGTTGAAATTGGAGGCTAAGTTGTAAAAAAAACTTCTTAGCAAATATAATGATGTAAAAACTGATATTTAGTGTTGATGAATTGAGATTTCCAAATGGCAATAGCCATTGTAGATAAACAATGGTGTAAGTGAAGTCGTTTAAGATATGATAAAGCACTTAAAAATTAAGAAGTTATCTCAATGAATTTTGTGTGAGGTTAAAAAGTTGACTGATAAGTAAAATATTTACATATTTATTTTTCCTTATATGATGATTTTATGGACGATATTTGAGCTTAATATAATAAATTTGGATGTAATTGATAAATAAATAATGTTTTTGGAATAAATAGTATTTTAAAAAATAAAAAAAATGAAAGTTACTGTAGCAACGGAAGTACTTTAGCAGACGGAAGTGACTAGTGTAGCGAATGGAAAAGCACTGTAGCGACAGAAACACTGCAGCCGCCGCCAGATATTGTAGAAGTGGGGGACAGTTACTGTAGCAGTGAATAAAAATTGTGGTACTATAGCAATAGAGTTACTGTAGCTGAATAAAAAAAGCATATGTTTCATCTGGCCTATAAATAAGGAGGTGCAGAACGGAAATAAAGGGGGGAGGAGAAGATCATCTAAACCTGTAACAAGTTTTTGGCGCCGTTACCATGGATTGTTGTCATTAATATCAATTCCAAGTAATTTTAAGGAAAATACTTACATCAAGTTCTTTATATCCATTTCGTCAAGTTCTCTAATCACATATGACCATGTGTTCTATTTTTGAATCATTTTCAATTAAGTATAAATCTGAATGTAAAAAATAAGACATATGGTCATGTGTGATTGGAAAACTTGATGTAATGGATGTAAGGAACTTGATGTAAGTACAGTCCTAATTTTAATACTAATTTAGTCTTCATGTAAAAATTTCAAAAAAAAAAAAATTTAAAATTTAAAAAAGTGGATTATTCACAGCATTCATTTGGTTTAATCAGTGATAAATTGTCATATCTTGGTTCTTTTTCTAGAATGCATGTGGATGGAATGAGACAAGAAAATATAAATGCTGGTTGGATTGAAAATTCTTCTCCTTATAACTGTTCTTTTGGTGCTTATTATGGAGAGTGTCATTCCTATAAGCATTATCCATATAGCACTACCAGTCATTATCTGATAGATGATTTCAATATGAACCAAATTTGTTTTGATCATTCCTTGTATCTTGGTGGAATTTTAGAGCAACAAGAGTCTTTGGATCCATATGTCAACTATTGTCCTAATCCTTCTTTCTACTCTTATTCACTTATTGAAGAACACACCCTTGAGCATAAGGAAAAATCTAATTTAGAAAGATTATGTGAGGAGTTTGCGGAATCAACAGAGAAATTTAGTAGAGAGCAAAAGGAACTTGCCATTAAAGCTGAGTCAAGTGTCCAAAATATTGGAATATATATGAGTCAAATTGTTGCATCACTTGAGACTATGAGGCAAGATAATTCTTTAAGCATAATAGCCACTTCTTGTGTTGATGATGATTATTGTGAGGAAGTTAAGGATGTGGAATTGAATGAAACTTTGGCTCTTGTGGAATGTGATAAGGAACTTGAAATCACTTTTGGAGAGATTAGTGGGTGTAGTCTAGAAGAGGTTCCGGTTGTGGAACCTAATTCCTATCATTTTGATGTTGAAACTAATGTGGATGTTCCAAAAGTTATTGTTCATGTCTCTCTTATTGAAGTATTAACTCTCACTGATGAGAGTCAAGTGGATTTTGTGGGATGCTCTAAATTTTTAGAAACTTCTAAATCATTTTGCAAATACATGCATGTTGTGCTTTATTTGAATTTAGTAAATATTTGTACTTTAAAATTGTCTATGATTAAAAGAAGTACAAATAATTACCTTGAATGATCACTGTTGGTGTCTGAAACATTGTTGCTTGAAAAGAAATAAAGACAAGGTAAACATGGTGTTTGATACTTTTGATTAGTAGTTTGTTTTGGGGAGTTTGACTGAAGACTATAAATTCAGCACTGCTTGGGAGGCAACCCAAGGTTTGGTTTGATGTTTTGTTGTGATTTTATAGGATTTCTGGTAGCCCCTAATGATGTATTCCACTTTGGAAGCTACAAATTAAAAAAAAAGAAAAAATAATTAATTAAAAAAATAATAAATAAAAAAAAAAATAAATAAATATATAAAAAAGTTAATTTGGTTTGGCCTTTGTCTAGCTAAAGATGTTAAAGAAGGGTGGCTATTTAGGAGGCAACCCAAAACTTCTTTCCTACTCTCTCAAAACTTCTCTCCTACTCTCTCATTTTTCTTTCCTACTCACCGAAATACACTGCACTACGTTGAGATTTTAGTTTTCACCATCTTCATTTTAAGTTACCATGGAGGAATCTCTTGTAAAGCTTAAGAATAGGTTCCCCACTCTTCCCAAAGATGTGCTCAGGAAGATCTATAACATTCGACTTGAAAGGATGAAGATATTCAAGCGTTTGGGCCTTCCTATGGACATACGCTGGATCATTGAAGCTAAGGTACATTTAGCAGGTGAGATTAATAAATCATTTGTTAAACCTTTACTAGGAATGGGAAGAAATTCTTACTCCAAAAAGAGAAGAGATAAAAGAATGAATGTCTGCTATAAATGTGCAAGGTGGACATGTGATCAGCGCTATAGGAGCAAAGGTATGGTTTCTATAAGTTGAGAAGATAAAATTAAATTTATAAAGGATAGACTGAGTAAGGAGTTACTGGATGATATCATTCAAACTCTTGAGACGCATTTGAGTGGTAATGTTCATCGTATTCTTCTTGATTTAGTGGACGTATTCAACAACGAAAAATGGTGCTATTGTCTTGGGAATCTGATGTTAAAAGACCCTGTTTGCTAGTTTATAAGAAAACTTGATGGGAAGCAAATCTTTGATTCATAGAAATCGTTTAAGCCATTACTGGACCTAAAACCAGAGGAAGATGTGAGCCAAAATCACAACTACTGTAAATAATCATGCTTTTGTCTAATTTGTCTTATCTTTTCAGCAGCTTTTGTCTAATTTTTTTTATCTTTTTAGTAACTTTTGACTTTCTTTCCTCTTTTTGTTTAATTTCTTCATGCAATGGCCCATCGGTCATCTGTGTCGGAAAATTTTCAAATTTCGTTGAAAAATTTGTGATTTGTATGATTTTGTAGTCACTGTTTTAGTGTTATATATATATACTCTTCCACTTGTAAATATATACTCTTCACTTGTAAATATGCATTCTTCTACTTGTGAACACAAATGGTCCAAGAGAAAGCAAGAGAAAAAGGGTATCACACAAAAATGTAGATTTACATCTATCTGTATTTTTGGTGAAACTGATTCGGGCAAGAATGAAGAGTTTGTAACTACAGCAAAAGAACTTAGAATTGCATTAGCTGCCAGAAAGATCAACTTGTGTACGAGGGAGGCATCTGGGCCTAAAGGGAAGTTTGGCCATTTCTGCATCTATGAATGGAAGCATGGGTTTGAGTGTAAGGGTGAAAGAGTTGGAAGATCACACCTTTTCCTTAGGACAAGAGTTATAGGTTTCGAGCTTGCCTGAATGAATGGGACGAATGTTCTACCATGCTCAAGATTTTATTGCACTGCCTAGTGGTTAAGAGACGTTGAATGGCATTTCTAGTGTTGTATATTGGGCTAAGTTAAACTTTCACAAAAAGCCATTAGGATTGTTAAATATTAATGGTTTTTATGATGATCTGTTGTCTTTTTTTGATCATGCTATGGAAACAGGATTCATACCCCAAGCATCTCGCCATTCCATAATTTCTGCATCAACTGCTAATCAGCTGCTTGATCAAATGCAAACCTATGAACCTCACCCAGATCTATTAGTCAAGAAAATAGGTGGGCAATCTTTAGATAGTAGTCAGAAGTAGAATCCAGATACCACTCTTCGGTTGTAACTCTCCTTAATCTTTTGGTTTTACTACTTTTAGCATTTTGGTTTATTGTGTGTTTGTGTTTAACAAAAACTTTCTCCAAGCTCTAGAAGACATTGAGGACAATGTTTGATTTAAGATGAGGGAGGAATTGGAAAAAAAATAGTTTGTGAGTAACAACCATTAGATGCATGGGGTGTGAAAAAAATGATAGAGTAAGGAGTTATTCTTAACTTCTGAGCCGCATTTTATTAGTTATATGTTTTTGTTCTTTTCTAAAAAAAAGAGTAAAAGTGAAAAAAAATCATCCTATTCAACTGCTTTGTAATGATTTTAAGAAGTATATAAGTTTTAAGAATGGATCAAATGAATTTAGAGATTTCATAGCATGAATGAACAAATGATTGTTGCAATTGGTGATGAATTTTGAGATTGAATGAGCTGAGTTTGAAAGCCCCTAACCATGAGATTTTGAGCCTATAATGATTATTTCTCTTGTGTGTGATATTCACTTATTAAGTTGTCACTATAGAACTTGCTTTAAATCTTGTTGAAATTACATCTCATATGCACATTCAAAAATGATAAAGGCATTCATTTTTTTTAGCCAGAGACAAATAGCCAACCTTGCAATTATATCATTGTTAAGCCGCTTTGAGCGTAATTGATTATTTCTTCGTTCTCAACCCATTAACATGTGTTGTAATGATATAGCAAGTGCTTTTACTTAATTTTGAAGATTAGCAGAGCATTTGAAATTCTTGTGAAATGGACTTTTGACAAGTGTGGGGTGTATATATCATCAACTTTAGAGTTGCAAGTAAATAAAAAAAAGGAGAAAAAGAAAAAAAAGGAAAATGAATATATATATATATATTAATTATTTGAATTGTGGGTTGTTGAGATGAAATAGATTTATTCAGAAGCTGGTCCATTTTTCAATTGCTCTATTAATTTCTTAAATTTAGCTCTTCATATCATGTTTTACATTCCTTTTACCTTAACCCTATTACAACCCTTAATAAGTCCTTTTGATTTGAATTATGCATGTGAATTAGGTAGTGGAGATTGAGATTTTTAGCAAGCCTATGGTAGTGCAATTTTTTCGGTTGAATTTGAGCGAAACACTTACCCTTAAACACTTGAGAGATTCAGAGATTGAGAGAATGAGTTACACTTACGAACTTAGTTTATTCATTTTCAATTAAAGTTACTAGTTTATATTTTCCTCAATTCATGAATACTATGATCTCTTTATTTCTTAAATGTGTTCTTGCTTATGACTTGACACTTCTGATTTTGTTGGAAGCACTTATTAGTCATTCCTTGTCCGAGGACGTCCAAGACCTAGAATATAATTACCATGTGCTTGTGGGTGCCAAGTGGACAATTCACAAATGATGAATGCAATAAGGATAGTGTGATGACAATAAAATATCCGAGATTGAACATACAATAAATATTCGTTCATTATCTTTAAGTGTTCAATTCTCACCTTATCTCCTTCGATCCACTAGCTTGAATCCATAAGCTAAGTCTCCCACGTGACTAGGAACTCTTACTAGTACTTCAGTGCATTATACAGACCAGCCAAAGTACCGAAAAGCACACTACAAACCATGGATTCCCTCACCTTTTATTCTGTGAGGTGTTGCAGTTCCAGGTTACCTCTTAGGGACAATAAAAGCCAACTATAGTATACTGTATGGTGGCGTACCACGTGGCACAACAATAAAACTTCTTCCACATCTTTGTTAGAGCCTATGTTTTGATGATAACAAAGCTAAAGAATAGATAGGAAAGTGTTTTAAAACAGTTACTATGGCTAAATATATTTTTACTGAGAAGAACATTATCACTATTGTGATCACTTGTAGTGACCACTCGAGTAATATGACAAAAGCCTGTGAATGCATTCTACAATAGTGATAAAGTGGTCTTTAAGAAAATAACTCATAACTGTGATTACTTGTAGTGTTAAACCTTGATCACTATAGTTACTACTTGAATGATGTGAGCATCACTACCACTACACCATAGTAACCAAAATAGTGATCTTATTTCTGAAAAACATTCTTTCTAAAAGATCACTATGGTGATCACTCGAGTGATGAGCTACAAAGTGCATTACTATCAGATCACTACAACGAATCATTTAGTGATCATATTTCCTAAAAATTTTCTAAGAGAAGTTACTCAAGTGATGTCATGAAATTTTCATCACTGTAACTTCACCATAGTGATACTTTATGGTGATCAGTTTTCAAAAATTTTCTAAGAGAAGATCATATGGTGACCACTCGAGTGATGTGATGAAATTCCTATCGCTTTCACTTCACTATAGTAATACTTCATGGTGATCAGTTTTCAAAAATTTTCTAATAGAAGATTGCTATGGTGACCACTTGAGTGATGTATGAAATTCTTATCATTTTTACTTTACCATAGTGATACTTCATGGTGATCAATTTTTGAAAATTTTCTAAAAGAAGATCACTATGGTGACCACTCTATTAGTGTAAGCGTTTCACCCAAGAGGGGGGGTGAATTGGGTGACACCAGAAATTTTGTTGCGTATAAGAAAATTGACAGAATATTTAAAGCAGTTGAGAGCAAGGAGAAATATCACCGAAGTGTACACCGGGAGTTATATTGGTTCGGCCATAACCTCTTTGACCTACGTCCAGTCCTCATAGCGTCTCTAAGAGTTTCACTATATTCTCTAAGATTCAGTGGGTTCTTGGCACCTCAGTACACAGCAAGTTCCTTCACCTAGATACTCGCTCCCCCTTACACGTTGTAATCAAATCCCCAACTCAAGGTTCCATAACCTTAAGTTGTTTTAATAACAAATATTGAGTTTGTAATGAAAAACTCTCTCATAGAGCAAATATATATCGCTGAAGTACAATGAATGAGTATAAGAAAACAAAGCACTAAGAGTATGTTGATCAGTGTATGTTTGTGTTTTCTCAGTTCTTATTTTCTGCTCTTTGAATGCTCCATATATATAGATGATTTGTAGTGTCCATTGGAAGCAATTCAAATATGTCCGTTAGAGTCACGCAGCAACGGTTGACTATTCTTCAAATTTGAAAACTATCCGTTTGCGGTAGGTAGCAGTAGGTGAGATCTCGGATACTTTATTTGACTTTGCTCTTTTTGCATGATCTCTTCATTGTTTCTCTGCAAATGTACTTAGGATACTAATACAATGAAGAGTTAATCATATAGATAACAAATCAATAATCATTCGATTAAAAACATAATTTCTGGACTGTCTTACTCGAGTGATCATTCTTATTACTCGAGTGGTCCCTCGAGTAAACATATCAAAAATATAGCAGTGAGTAATTCAACATTTTACATAAGATATTACTCGAGTAAGACATGGAGTAAGGTACATCACAAACCTTGAAATAACCTGATTACTCGACTTTGGTGCAAAATGGGAGTTTAACAGAGAGCCAAGGCATGTAGGAATCAAGATAAAGACTCAGATCGAATTTCAATACCTCTTGAAGAACCTTGTAGTCAATGTAATGTATCTTGCACACATTTCTTCTTGCAAAATGACTCAGGTACTTCTGAGATTCCTCAAGCTTGCTCACGTTGAATCCCTTTGGAGGAAATGTGATTTCTTCATCCCTTTCTTCTGGTTGATTTAAAGATTGCCCTTTCTTTGCTTCCTTAGATTGAAAGGCTTCTTCAAGCATGCCTACGATGACTTTGGTAAGCTTCTCATCAACCTTAGGCTTTTTCAGAGGTTTAGGAGAAAAGGTGGGTGTGTCGGATGAATCAGAAGAAGGAGGCGATGGCTCTTTTGTTGCTTTGCCTCTTCCTGGAGGTGAACTCTTCTTGGTTTGAGCTCTTGTGACAATAGGCTCCTTAATCACAAACCCCTTTCACCTTAGGCTTAGGTTACGGTTTGGCTTTGGTTTTAGATTTAGGAGAAATCTTTCTTTTCTTGGTAGGAGGAGAGGAAAGAGAATCAGAGGGTTGATATGGTTCAGAGGACTCAGAAGGAGTGCTAAGATTGGGAGATTTTGTTCTCACCATTGTGATTTGAGAAAGGCAAGAATTTCTGAAAGATAGAGTCCGAGAGTCGCGAGGTACAGGGCAGAAGATTCAGACAATCTGAGAGGTTTTTGTAAGCATAGATCACTGGGTTTTGAAGGTTATGGGAAGAGAAAAAGATTTTGAAAAGTTTTTGAGAGAGCACTAGGAGAATCACTCGAGTGATTTTGTGAGAAATGACCGAGTGTCGACTGAAATAACCCTAAAGCTCGACATCACTCGAGGGCTTACTCGAGTGATCATCAGCTTCACTCGAGTAGCTACTCGAGTTATCATACCAGAAATTTTAAGATACAGTGAATTTGAGAGTGTACCTGGCATGAATAATATTATAATTACCCATGTATATTCCCTCGATCATTTGATAATTCTTTAGAACAGATTTGAGCTGAAACTCAGCAGATTTGAGATATGCACCCAGGTTTACTCGAGGCCTTAGTCGAGTAACATTGAAGTTCACTCGAGGCCTCCCTTGGGTAATCTGTCTCTTCACCTTCTGACTGTTCATTTCCAACCGTTGTGCCGTTTCATTTGAAATTAATGCTTCACTGGCACATTTCCAAGTTCATTACTCGAGTAGCTACTCGAGTAATGCCTCCATTACTTTAAGGTGTCACTCCAGTAATGCTCATTACTTGAAGTTACCACTCCAGTAATGTTATCCTCTGTTAACCTCTTCTTTTCATACTCCAAAACAAAATATTATTATCCTGCAAAACAAATTGCTGGAAACTCCGATGCTTAAGTTAGTAATCAACAAAATATCAATAAATAACATCATCTAACATTTTGTAAACACTAAATAACTTTCAATTCATTGGGATTTACCATTCCCAATTCTCATCTAATATACAAAAATTGATCTTTTGCAAGAGGTTTTGTGAAGATATTAGCTAGTTGAAGATGAGTTGGAATAAATATCACTTTGACATCTTTCTTTTGGACATGATCTCTGATGAAGTGATGTCTAATATCAATATGCTTGGTTCTGGAATGTTGAATATGATTCTTTGCCAAGCTTATCGTGCTATTGTTGTCGCAGTATATTGGTGTTTCTTTTAAATAAATACCAAGATCCTGGAGTTGTTGCTTTAGCCATATTACTTGTGCATAACAACTTAATACTGCAACATACTCAGCTTCCGTTGACAAAAGAGACACTGTAGTTTGTTTCTTGCTAAACCATGACACAAGTGAGCCTCCAAGAAATTGTCCTTGTCCACTCGTACTCTTTCTGTCCGTCTTGTATCCTCCATGATCAGAGTCTGAGTATGCAATTAGATATTCACTTCTTCCTTTGGGATACTAGAGACCCAATTCTGGCGTGTCAGCAAGATATCGGAAGATACGTTTGACGGTTTCAGCATGTGACTCTTTTGGTGCTGATGATATCTTGCACACATGCCCACACTGAATTGAATATTAGGCCTACTTGCAGTGAGATAGAGTAATGATCCCATCATTCCTCTATATTTTGTGATGTTGTAATCTTTTCCCTTGACATCCGTATCAAGCAATGTGGTTGAGCTCATGGGTGTGTCCGTTCCATTTGCTTCATCCAATCCATACTTCTTCAATAGCTCTTTCAAATATTTCGTTAAAGATATGAAAATTCCATTCTTTCTTTGTTTGATTTGCAATTCGAGAAATAAATCCAATTCTCCCATTATTGACATCTCAAACTCCCCCTGCATTATCTCAGAAAATTCTTTGCACATAGTTTCGTTAGTAGCACCGAAAACTATATCATCAATATATATTTGCACAATTAATATATCATCACGTTTTCGTTTTGCAAAAAGTGTTGTATCATCTTTTCCTCGTACAAAACCTTGATCAATAAGAAATTTACTAAGCCTTTCGTATCATGCTCTAGGAGCTTGTTTTAAACCATACAAAGCCTTTTTGAGTTTGAAAACATGGTCAGGTTTGGTTACATCTTCGAAACCTGGAGGTTGATCTACATATACTTCTTCCATGATGTAGCCATTTAGAAATGCACTCTTTACATCCATTTGATAGAGTTTGAATCCTTTGATGCATGCAAAGGTTAAGAGTACTCGTATAGCTTCCAATCTAGCTACTGGAGCATACGTTTCCTCATAATCAATTCCTTCTTCCTGATTATAGCCTTTGGCCACCAATCTTGCCTTGTTTCTGACAATAATTGCGGATTCATCAAGTTTGTTCTTGAATACCCATTTAGTGCCAATGATCGGATGATCCATAGGTCGGGGTACCAAATCCCAAACTTGATTTCTTTCAAATTGGTTTAGTTCTTCTTGCATTGCTATAACCCAATCATTGTCTGATAGGGCTTCGCCAATGTTAGAAGGTTCAATCTCAGAAATATATGCAGAAAAACTCACTTCATTAAAAATTCTATTTCTAGTTTTGACTCCTTCTTTCACATCTCCTATGACTTGATCTAGGGGATGACTCTTATTGTATTTCCAGGCTTTAGGTTGTCCTAGTGACTGATCTTCTTACTTGGTTTGATCAACTTCTGGAATAAGAGATTTAGAAATAGATTGAACATTTTCTTGATTTAAAACAACTTCCTGCTCATCATCAATGGTTTTGTCAAAGGATTCAAATTCATCAAATACAACGTGAATTGATTCTTCAACAACACATGTTCGTTTTTTGAAAATTCTGTATGCTTTACTTCGGTTAGAATATCTTAGGAAAATTCCTTCATCTGTTCTAGAATCAAATTTTTCTAAGTTATCTTTACCATTATTATGAATGAAACACTTACAACCGAAGATGTGTAAATGAGCAAGATTCGGCTTCCTTCCTTTGTATAGCTTGTATGGTGTCTTTCCAAGTTTTGTTCTAATGTAGGCTCTATTTGAAATATAGCATGCTGTGCTCATTGCATCAGCCCAGAAAACTTGAGACACATTCTTTTCATTTAGCATTGCTCTAGCCATTTCAATTAGCACTCTATTCTTACGTTCCACGACTCCGTTTTGTTGTGGTGTCCTTGGAGCAGAGAAATTGTGATCAATGCCATTAGTATCACAATATTCTTCAAAGGCTTGATTTTCAAATTCTCCACCGTGATCTGTCCTGATACCTACAATGGATGACCTTTCTCATTTTGCACTTTCTTGGCAAAAACAATGAATTCTGCAAAGGTTTCATCCTTTGATGACAGAAAAATAGTCCATGTAAATCTAGAGAAATCATCAACAATGACCAATGAATATAAGTCGCCACCAAGCCTTTTAACTCTTGCTGGACCAACTAAATCCATATGTATCAATTAAAGTGATCGATTTGTTGTAATCTCATTTTTTGATTTGAAAGATGATTTAGTTTGTTTACCCTTTTGACATGCGTCACAAATCAAATCATTTTTAAAACTTACTTTGGGCAATCCAAGAACTAAATCCTTTTTTAGTAGTTTGCCTAGTTGGTGCATGTTGACATGAGCTAGTCTCTTATGCCATAATCAACTTTCATCGGCATTACTCAGAAAACAATTTTTAGAATTATTTATATTTATATCAAGTGTGTAGCAGTTACCTTCCCTTTTTGCTCTGAGCTTTGCCTTGATATTTTTCTTATCAAGTTGTAAGTCTTTCTTGTTGACAATCAGACATTCCTCTGAATCAAATATTATCAAGTTGTCTTTATCTGCACTTTGACTTACGCTCAGCAAATTATGACACAAGCCTTCAACGTAATATACATATTTGACTTGTATTCCTTTGTCATTTTTGATTTCACCAATTCCTACTATTTTTCCGGATTGATTTCCTCTAAATTTTACCTTTCCACCTTCTTTAGGTTGCAATGTGGTAAAACTTTCAAAATCACCGGTCATATGTCTAGAGCATCCACTGTCTATGTACCACTTGTTGTTTTTGGATGCTTTAAGACATATCTGCAATCAAATACAATTAAGTCTTAGGTACCCACATCTTTTTGGGTCCTTTTGGGTTAGTACAAAATTTTTTCAGAACATATGAACCTTTAGGTACCCATTTGTAGGTTCCTATATTTCCTTTCTTCCTATGAATGCATGATGAAGTATAATGACATTTTCTATTACAATAATTACAATGTGCAAAAGGATTTGATGTATGCACATAATGCTAAAAATAATTCAAGTATGATTTACTTCCAGCTTTCTTTCTTCCTTTCCTTCTGTCTGATTTTGGATCATATCCAATTCCAGATCGATCATTCACAAATTGTTGAGCTTTTAAAATTACATTTAACATTTCACTTCCTTTAGTGAATTTTTCAAGAGATTTAGTAAGATCAGTGTTTTTCTTTTTCAAATAAGTACAGTTTTCACAATCCTTTTCAAAATTCTTTTAAGTTCTACTTCAAGAGCTTTATTTTTCTTTTTGAAAACAACTAGTTCTTTAACTACTTTGATGAATTCAGAATGTAAAGCATTATATTCGAAAAGTAATTCATCATAGGTAGGATCAGAATCAGTTACCTCTTCTTCTGTTTCCTCTTGAGCAACTAGACATATATTGGCTACTTCCTCTTCATCGCTCTCTTCGTCAGAAGAACTATCTCCCCATATGGCAGATACAAAGGCTTTCTTCTTGTTGTAGAATTTGCCTTTTCTCTTTTCTTTATTCTGCTGAATCAGTTCTTGATATTCTGATTTGAAATGTCCTGGCTTTCTACATTCATAGCAAATGATGTGTTCTTTATTGCTTGTTCCTCCTTTCTGAAAGTTTTTGAATCCTTGGCCTTTCTTGTAAAACTTTCTAAATCGTTTTATGATTAGGCCCATTTCGTCATTGTCAAGCTCTTCATCTTCATCTTGTTCTTCTTCTTTTGCTTTCAGTGCTAGACCTCTTTTCTTCCTGTCACCAATATCATCTAATTCTCGTTTGAACTTTAATTTGCCTTCATATTCAGAAAGGCTTCCGAATAGAGAAGCAACCGATCGCATTGATTCACTTTTTGCTTCCTCAATTGCAGTGACTTTTGCCTCCCAGTCTTTAGAAAGAATATTTAAAATCTTTCGTACTTGGGTATGTTGATCATAGACTTTTCTAAGTGCTGCAAGTTGATTAACAAGGTGAGTATATCTAAGTTCAAATTCAGCTATCGACTCACCAGATTTCATTCAAAGTAAATCAAACTCAGTAACCAGAGTATTGATCCGATTTTCTTTTATTCTCAAAGTTCCTTCGTGAGCTATTTTCAAGGCTTCCTACATTTCTTTAGCTGTTGGGAGTGTGCAGATTTTGAAGTACTCGTTTTGACTCAAGGCACTTTGAATCATTAGAATTGCTTTGCTATTGAGTGTAATGAGTTTCTTGTCATTCTCATCATATTCTGCTGGTGCCTTAGGAACTCTTTGTGAATCTACAATCTTTTCAGGTTTGTAGTTTCCACTCTCGATCACATCCCATAGCCCATATTCAGTAGCCATTACGAAGACTCTGAACTTTGCTTTCCAGAATAAGAAGTGTTCGCCTTTGAAACCCTGAGGTCTTGTGATAGAAGCTCCGTTGGGAAGAATGCCTTCACTCATGCTTGCCATTAGATCCTTCTTAGGCTGTTAAACCTTAAGAAGAAGACCTACGCTCTGATACCAAATGTTAGTGCAAGCGTTTCACCCAAGAGGGGGTGAATTGGGTGATACCAGAAATTTTGTTGCGTATAAGAAAATTGACAGAATATTTAAAGCAGTTGAGAGCAAGGAGAAATATCACCGAAGTGTACACCGGGAGTTATACTGGTTCGACCACAACCTCTTTGACCTACGTCCAATCCTCAGAGCGTCACTGAGAGTTTCACTATATTCTCCAAGATTCAGTGGGTTCTTGGCACCTCAATACACAGCAAGTTCCTTACACATTGTAATCAAATCCCCAACTCAAGGTTCCATAACCTTAAGTTGTCTCAATAACAAATATTGAGTTTGTAATGAAAAACTCTCTCACAGAGCAAATATATAATCACTGAAGTATAATGAATGAGTATAAGAAAACAAAGCACTAAGAGTATGTTGATTAGTGTATGTTCGTGTGTTCTCAGTTCTTGTTTTCTGCTCTTTGAATGCTCCAAATATATATATGATTTGTAGTGTCCGTTGGAAGCAATTCAAACATGTCCGTTAGAGTCACGCAGCAACGGTTGACCATTCTTCAAATTTGAAAACTATCCGTTTGCGGTAGGTAGCGGTAGGTGAGATCTCGGACACTTTATTTGACTTTTCTCTTCTTGCATGATCTCTTCATTGTTTCTCTGCAAATGTACTTAGGATACTAATGCAATGAAGAGTTAATCATATAGATAACAAATCAATAATCATTCGATTAAAAACATAATTTTTGGACTGCCTTACTCGAGTGATCATTCTTATTACTCGAGTGGTCCCTCAAGTAAACATATCAAAAATATTGCAGTGAGTAATTCAACATTTTACATAAGATATTACTCGAGTAAGACATGGAGTAAGGTACATCACAAACCTTGGAAATACCTGATTACTCGAGTGGCTACTCGAGTGGCCATGTCTTTACTTCACAAGTTACTCGGGTGCTACCTCTGGTAATCTGAATACTCGAGTGATTACTCGAGTGGCCTTCACTTTTCTTCACATGTTACTTGAGTGAGCCCTCGAGTAAATTTCAAATAACTCAGCAGATTACTCGTTTACTCCCTCGAGTAATTACATCAAATTCTTGGTCGAGAGTTTGCTAACTGATTACTCGAGTGACCCCTCGAGTAATGCTTCAAATAACTCTACAGATTACTCGAGTGGTCTTTCGAGTAATGCCTTTTTCTCACCTGGTTACTCGAGTAATATGTTGCATTTCTTGGCCGAGAGCTACTGGATGATTTTTGACCTGGTTACTCGAGTGGCTACTCGAGTGAGGCCTTTGCAAATGATATTACTCGAGTGGCTACTCGAGTAATAGTATATATAAATTTACATATTACTCGAGTAGTCCCTCGAGTAATTTCTTCCAAATTTTGGCAGTGTTTCTCTGGATGAAATTCTTCACGATTACTCGAGTGCTTACTCGAGTAACAGCTTTCCTTACTCGAGTAGTCACTCTAGTAAGCCATTATAGAATTTGCTCATTACTCCAGTGCTTACTTCAAGTAATGCTTTTCCACTTTGTTCAAATTCATTTGTTTGTTATCAAATCCTTTTATATCATTGATCCAATCTTTGTTATCATCAAAACATATGGGATCTAACACACTCGAGTGATGTGAAATTTGTCATCACTATCACTATACCACATTGATCTGTGAAAAATATCACTTGAGTTACCACTTGAGTGATGTGTGAAAAAGAGTATCACTAGTACAACACCACAATGACTCAGGTAGTGATCATTACTTTTGAAAATATTATAAGGTTGGATCACTCGAGTAATGTGTAAAAAGAATATTACTACCAAATCACCATGGTGAATCACTTAGTGATCTATTTTTTTTTCAAATGACTAAGTGAAGATTACTTGAGTGACCACTCGAGTGATGCTTCTCCAGAAAACAGAGCATCGTACTATAAATATTGATACTCATTCAAGTCTATCCTAAACTTGTTCCTTTTGCTTCCAACTACTCTAACACTTCATTATATTAGCGCTTGATTAGATTATAGGTACTTAATAAAGGATTAACACACAAATTTCCAAAAGCACTTATGTGGTAAAAGCATTAAATGTTCGAGGTTCAAATGCTTCACATTCTCTTTGCTCTCAACGGCTAATTTCAAAGACACAGAGAATAATCGAACATTCTCAGTAGCTAGAAGAAAGACCATATACTTCAATGGCTACATTTAAGAACAATAGTCATTAAACATTCTTACACTATAAATAGAAGAGCATTGAAGATGAAGCACCAACCAACACTATGAAAAATTACTGTTGCATTCATTGCTAAGTCTTAAGCTCTTTTTTTTTTGTGAGATTCTGTACTTTAGTGATCATTTACTTACTCTTGTTAGATCTTTTACTGAATCATTTATTTCATCTGAGATACTTAAGGGAGTGGGACCTTGAGTGGTATTGTTTGCAAAGTGTAAAGGGGAGCGAGTGTTCATTGAAGAAGAACAAGCTTGTACTGAGGCACCAAGAGCCCTATAAATCTTGGGAGATAATGGAAATCTCAAAAAGGCCTTCTAGGGACTGGACGTAGGTCAAGTGGATTGGTCCGAACAAATATAACTCTCTTGTGTACTCCTTTGGTGATATGCTTCTTACTCTCCTCTCTTTAATTACCTTGTGTTGAAGTTTAAATTTTTAAAAGTCACCCAATTCACCCCCTATTGGATGAAAAGCTTACACTAACAATCTTCTCCCTTTATCATTGATCATCCTTAATTACACATTTATCTCAAAACACATAATACAAGTGTAATATCATCAGGTCACGGTATATCAATCTCATGTTCTCGTTTCCACAATCATAAACAGTCATCACAATTACACTAGGAAAAATTTCAGAAAAATACCATAGAATATGCAAAAGGATAAATCAGAGCTCTGAAATTCGAAAATCCCAAGTCATTCGGTGTCAGTATGGAGGAGGAATATGGGATTATGAAATTTCAGCAAAAAGATGCACCTGCCGTTAAGCTCCCCCTCTCTTTAGCTCGGAATAACAACACCGGTCTCTTTATTAACAACACCGGATTCTACATTAACAACTGCCCTTTCTTCTTTCACAATAACAACATCAGTCTCTTTATTAACAACACCATATTTTACATTAACAACTCGACTTTCTTGTTTCACAATAACAACACCAGTCTCTATATTAACAACACCTTATTCTACATCAACAACTCCACTTTCTTGTTTCACAACTTCATAATTTAAGTTTTAGAGCCAATAACAACACATCTCTCTTTTATTAACAACACTGTATTTTACATTAACAACTCGACTTTCTTGTTTCACAATAACAACACCGGTCTCTATATTAATACCACCGTATTCTACATTAACAACTCCACTTTATTCCTTCACAATAACAATACCGGTCTCTTTATTAACAACACTGTGTTTTACATCAACAACTTGACTTTCTTGTTTCACAATAACAACACCGGTCTCTATATTAACAACACCATATTCTACATTAACAACTCCACTTTCTTGTTTCACAACTTCATAATTTAAGTTTCAGGGCCAATAATAACACCTCTATCTTTATTAACAACACCATATTTTACATTAACAACACCATATTTGAGATATGAAGGTGTGAAAAGATAAAGCGGAGTTGTTAATGTAGAATACGATGTTGTTAATATAGAGACTGGTGTTGTTATTCCGAGCTGAGAGAGGGGGACAACTGAAGGGCAGGTTCATCTTTTCGCTGAGATTTCATAATCCTAGATTCCTCCTCTGTACTGACACCAAACTGACTTGGGATTTTCAAATTTCATAGCTCTGATTTGTCCTTTTGCATATTCCAAGGTATTTTTTTGGAATTTTCCCATTATACTATATCATATTCTCGTTATCACAAAATATATATAAATATATATCATAGTCACACAAGGCAGTTTTATATAAAATCCCAGAGTTAAACATAATAAAATCTATAAGTTCGCAAGACTACGAACACCTAGTAACTATACTCTAAGAATTTAGTTACCTTGAGTACCACAATTACCAAAAGTTTACCATAGGCAGGTTTACGCATGAGCTAGTGCTCCTCGAGTTAATTTGAGTTATAAATTAATAACATGGTTAGTTAACAAAGTTAAAATATATCTTATTTACTCTAATTAAACTTCTCGTAGCTCTATGGTGCTCCTAACAATTTCCTACTATTCTCTGGAGTTCCCTATAACTCCCTAGAATTACACACGGCAATTAAAAGTAGCCCAAAAATAATAAAATATTATTATTGTGAGTCTCTAAGACTCCCCATGCCATATTGGGAATCTCAATATGGTTAAAATTATAACAATTCAATAATTAAAGTCTCCCAGACTCCTTAGAACTCTCTTAGAGAATTAAATTATAACTCTTAACAATCCAAAAGTTTTTATAGAGTTCCCAGAGTAACCCATAATAATAAGTTATGATACAAATTTTATAAAGGTAATCTAAACAAGAGAACTAGTATCTTTGAATATTTTAGATTAGCCCATGAGACAAAAGTCTTACCTCAATTCGAGGAGGAAGGACTATACATTGTTTTTCCTCAAAAATCCCCAAACCTTAGCCTAGATCCAAGAATCCCAACAATTCCCAAGAAGAAGGAAGGATTTGGGTACTCATCAGAGGGTTAGAAATCCTTGGAAGGCTCTTTAGAGTCCTTAAGAGAAAGCCATAGTAAAGCTTTCAGTCTTTTCCTCTCAAAATTTTGAGACTAATAATGAAGAGACTAATAATGAAGGGTGCATCTTGCCTAAGTCCTTATTAAAAAAATGTAGGTCCTCTATTTAGCTATAGAAACCCTAGCCCTAATGGGCTTAAGTTAGCAAAATTTATGCCCAATCCACCCAAAAACGTAGCTCCCCCCAATTGGGCTCACTTTGGGATTGTTTTGGGCCTTTTTGGCATTCTTTTTGCCTGTAATTACTCTTTGTTTAGTCCTCCATCAACTTAAATCCATTCTTCCATATAGATCATGCCTTTATAAAGACTATTTTACCCTTATCTTATGTCTCCAAAATCCAAGATTTTACAACCCATCTTCCCTCACCACTCTCAATCTTCATTTCCCTTCCCTTCCCTTCAATTGAATTCCTTTCACTCCTCAAATTTTCCTCGTACCAAACGGGCTCTTAAACTTTTCTTTTCTCTTCCCTCCCCTCCATTCCCTGTAATTAACAATAAGACACTTAGAAAAAAAGGGGAAATATGTTGTCCAATCAAATTGCATAAAATGCAATAATATGCAAGTATGATTTTCGCCAATTCTAAAAGATAGCAGTATTATTTAAATTTAGGTCTGCAAATGAATTTCCTATTTTTTTGTCGCATGATATTATATGTATTATATTATATTATGGGACACAAATATGATTGGGAGGGCAGGACCCAATTGCCAACAATGTAGACCGCATATTTGTTCAAAAAAAAAAGGATAATCCCAAAAATATTTGAATTAGAATTTTCTTCTACTAAAAGCAAAAAACAAACACTAGTATTCAAAGCCATCAAAGAAAAACACAGTCCACCAACACAACCAACACGTACAACCTCTCTCAACCTCAACCAAAAAACAACCAAACAAATAAACTATCACAAGCACTAGTGGAAAAATCACTTTTAAGACCGGTTAAAAACGACATTTTAGACCGGTTCTGGATGCGGTCTTGATACAGCCGGTCTTAAAAGTCTGCTACTTTTTAGACCGGTTAAAGAACCGGTCTTAAAAAAAGTTTTGAGATCGGTTATTTATAAAACCGGTCTAAAAATAATTACTTTTAGACCGGTTATCGAAGAAACCAGTCTAAAAAGTTCAACGTTTTAGGCTTTTTAGACCGGTTCTCAAAAAAACTGGTCTAAAAAGTTCAAATTTTTAGACCGATTTTCTTAAAAACCGGTCTTAAAGTATACTTTTAAGACCAATTTTATAAATAACTAGTCTTAAATTAATACTTTTAAGACTGGTTTCTTATAAAACCGGTCTAAAATGTACTTTTTAGATCGGTTTTGTAAAGAACTGGTCTAAAAAGTTTTTTTTTTTAAAAAAATAATTGCTCCGTTTAAAACATTTACCCGGCCAGCAAGCCAGCCATTTCCCCTGTTAAAACATTTCACTCAGCAAGCAGCCATTTCAACGACACAGATAGAATCATAGACAGAATAAACTCACTATCACAGGCAGAATCATAAAATTATGGCCAAAATTAAATACTTCATACACTGTCTTCTCTGGCAACCCAAACTAATTGAGATGAAAACAAAGTTCATCATCATCATCAACACTTATTCATTAGCTGGCTTTGGAGCATCTACACTAAGACACCTCATATCCTTCATTTTCCTGTGACATCATCAAAAAAAGTAGTTTTAATTTATATATACCAATAACAATAAACATAATTCAATATAGTTCATGATAATTATTTTAGCTAACTAACCTTGAAAGTAGTTTTATAAAGGGATATCCTCCCATATCCCTTCATGATGATCATTTCTTGTGCCGTGTTCATTGTCTGCTTCATCTTTTTTTTTTCAATTCTGGTAGACCCCTAGAAAAAGAAGGATTATCAAGAAGATCATTCATTGAATGACTTTCCTGATTAATATCAACGACCCTTTTTCCTTGGAGAGCTACAGACCACATTTTATTTACCTGATCAGTAATATAGAACACTTGTTTCGCTTGATATACCATAATAAAAGGTTCATCTCCAAAACTTCTACTAATCAGATCAACCAATGTAAATCTCAACTGATCAATCATCACACCATTGTTGACATCAACCCACTTGCATTTGAAAATGGAAAATTTAATTTTAACATAATTAACCACCAAATCTCTTCAATAACCCCATAATAAGGTATTGCTGCTAATCTAGGGTTCTTATCTTTCGAACTAGAGAAGTGCATAAATCCAGCCACTAACATAACCCCCAATGTTCTGGACGGTGGTCCTATTATCAAGGGACTTCATATAAAATGTATAACCATTGATCACAAATAAAGTCTAACTTATGACATCAACCTCAGGACCACGTACTAACTATTTAATTGTATCAGAAACACATTCTTCTCCGTCAACCTTTTGTTTGAACCAATGTGCAAAAGTTTTGTTATGCTCCCTAATTAACCTTTGTTCAGTCATTCGACTATTCCCTTTCCGTACAATTTCTTTATGAGCATTAATAAAATCTTGAACTTCATCAACATTATTCAAGATGTACAAGTGGACTTGTTGCAATTCATTAGGATCCACACTCTTTACTCAAGCCCCGCCTCTACTGCCTTCTTCATCATGACCTTCAGGAAGCCAATGTGTCCTATATTTGACAAGTAATCTTGACAAAACTCCATGGCTTCTTCAGAAACATATTTCTGAACAATAGATGCTTCAGGCCGGTTAGGGTTCTTCACATACCCTTTTAGGATTTTCATAGTTCTTTTAATTGGGTACATCCATCGTAAATAGATAGGGCCACACAACTTGATCTCCGTGACTAGATGAACAATTAGATGTACCATGATGTTAAAAAAAGAAGGAAGAAAAAGCTTCTCAAGCTGGCACAAGATCAGATATCCTTCATTTTCCAGTTCATCCAATATTTTTGTCTCAATGACTTTACTACAAATAGCATTGAAGAAGAAACAAAGTCTAGTCAAAATATGTTGAAGATCATATTCGCCAATGCCTCGAATAGCTACTGGGAGTAGTTGTTGCATTAAGACATGACAATCATGAGACTTTAACCCTACTAACTTCAAGTCTTTCATCGACACAAGCTTCCTAACATTTGAAGAATACCCTGAAGGAACTTTGATGCTATGTAAACACTCACAAAAGCTTCTTTTCTCATCCTTCACTACTACAGAATTATGATATAACCACCCCAATGGACGTCCCAATTTTAAAATTAGGTAGTTAAAAAGGAAGGCAATGGCAGTTTCGTAATTATGTGTACATAGGGAAACCTTTAGACATCCCAAATTTGAATTTGGGATGCCTAAAGTATAGTTTAGACGTCCCAAATTTTATTTGGGACGCCTAAAGTCCTAAATGGTTTTGGGACGTCTAAAGCCTTACTTTAGGAGTCCCAAAATTTTTGGGACTCCTAAAGTGACTTTCGGTGTCCCAAATTTTTTTGGGACTCCTAAAGTCATGTCAGAAATTCTGACTTGCGTGAGACTTTTCTTTCTTTTTCTTCATTCCTATGTCAGAAACCCATCCCTCATTTTCCATCTTTCCCATCCCCCATGACTTCCCTTCCCTTTTTTCTGCATTTCCTTTTTTTTTTGTTTCCTGTGACTTCGTCTTCTCTACACCATGGGTAAGCTTTTTCATTATTCCATTTTCTTCATTCCACTTCGTCTTCCTCAATCTTCTTCCTCCCTTCCTTTTCTTCATTCCCTTTTCCTCCACCTCCTTCCATTCTCATAGCACCTTCTTTGCTCTTAGCCTCCGGCGTAGACCTCATCCACATTTTATGCCCCCTCCACCCTCCGGCGTAGACCTCCCACTTTCTTCGTTGCTTTCAGCCTCCGGCGTACCTCTCCTCTCCACTGTGCATACACAACTCCTCCAACGTCTTCTCTCCACCTTGGAAGCATATAGACACCGTTGGCTGCCTTCTCCCCTACTTTCATCAGGTTTGTTTTTTTTAAATATAAATTTACATGAAGAATTAAGTTAAACTTGCAATGTGAAATTATTATAATGCTTTCAATTTATTTACATGATTCTAGTTATTGGAGTGTTTTTCTCTTGATTGTTTTTTTTGCCAGAATCATAAACTAGTTGTTAGTAGTTAGACAATACTAATAATATTTTTGTTATATACGTTTGGAGCTTGGAAATCAAGGGAAATACATATCTATATTTATTTTGATGAAATGAACAACAATTAGTTTGTAATTGTGTGGTGACAAACATTTTGACACTTTATGGTTGTTGTTATACATATATAATATTAGGTTGTATGAGTTGTTGTTATTGTATATATATATATAGTAAAAAGATTGCAGTGCTATATGTCCTTACCATTTTGTAAGGGACATTTTGTGGTTTATGAATCCATCTTCAATTATGTTTCTGAAATTTTAATTTGCTGGGTAATGAAGAATATAAATAATCATTTTTTAAAAAAATAAAACATTTTAATATCCTAAATTAAGAGTTGGGATGTCTAAAGTCCCCCCGTGGAGGACTTTAGACGTCCCAAATCTCGATTTGGGACGTCTAAAGTCCTCCACGGGGGGACTTTAGACGTCCCAAATTAAGAATTGGGATGTCTAAAGAGGACTTTAGATGTCCCAAATTAAGATTTGGGATGTCTAAAGTCTCACTTTAGACGTCCCATTTTTTTGGGACGTCTTTTCTTAAAATATACTACGCCCCCTACATAGACGTCCCCCAGTTTTTGGACGTTAAAAGTGCCAAAATAGGGATGTTAAAACCCCTTTTTGTAGTAGTGCTTAGACAAAGTATGAGCAGCTGGAGGACAAAAAGTTCTCTTACCATATGACTTTGGATGCAAGTCATCTTGTATCCCCATTTCTTGCAAATCTAATCTTGCCTTCATGCCATCGTTAGAACTACCTTGTATGTTAAGCAATGTTCCAACAATACTATCACAAACATTTTTCTCCACTTGCATGAAATCAATACAGTGTCTTACATCAAGATTAGGCCAATATGGAAGATTGAAGAAGACAAACCTCTTTTTCCATTTACTTTTGGGTTAAGGTGCAAATCTACCAATGAAGTATTGTCCAAGGAGCGTCCACCACAAATATCTTTTAAAAGGGACAAAAATACCAATGAAGTTTTAAAAAGGGGCATCTATCACAATTTCCGTTAAATCCGTACTAACGGCGTTAAATCATAAGAGAAGAAAACCCCTAATGGCGTTAGTACGGATTTAACGGAAATTGTGGTGGATGCCCCTTTTTAAAACTTTATTGGTATTTTTGCCCCTCTTAAAACATATTTGTGGTGGACGCTCCTCGGACAATACTTCATTGGTAGATTTGCACCTTAACCCTTTACTTTTTTCACTACTATTCTTTGTAGTCTTACCAAAGATAACATTCATATTTTTCACCTTTTCATAAACTTGCTCCCCAGTCAATGCATTCGTAGCATCTTCAAAAGATCATGGCTCGCATTTTAAAAACCTCCTTCTTGTTCGCGTCAAAAACATCAACACCTTCATCCCACAACTCTTTCAAGTCTTCAATCAAAGGTTCTAGGTAAACATCTATGTCATTTCCCAGTTGTTTTGGTCCCAAAATCAACATAGACAACATGATGTACTTTCGTTTCATGCATAACAGAGGAGATAAGTTGTGTAACCCCCTACGTAATTATATCCAAAATACGCGATTAAAGTGAAATAGAGACCAATAATAATTCAAACTCATTTAAAATCCCATCCTTGAGATAAGGTTTTCACAAATACCTTTTAAAATCTAATTAACTTGGTCTCATATTCACATTTTGAATACAATTACTACGTGAAGATAAATCACATTCATATAAATATCAGAGTGCACAACATAATCATCCCAGCAATCCCGGGTACATACCTTCGCTAAAGATACACGGGGCACAATTGCCCATTACAATTCTTCAAATGGGGATTACACAATCTCATCTCAAATTATAACCCTATATTCAACCGAATCATATACAGTCTTCACAACTCATTGATAACCAACTACCAACTCTCATCTCGAAGGAGTCCTAGCCGCTCCCTCCACGAGCCACTTGCCCTGTCTAAATTGTTGGTAGGGGAGGGTGAGATTCTAGAGAATCTCAGTAGGGAAACATTATCAATATGCAGGCAAGATAAGTGTTTAATGCATAATATGCTTACATCACATAACTCATGCACACGTACAATGACAAATCTATAAGCTCAATGCTTCGAACGATACACATATGGCCATAGCATATATTGAAACATAGCTTCAAATCATTCATACATGTTCCACATAATCAAGCAAAGAAATAACATGCATCAACACATTAATACAGTTATCAGATCATGCAGGAGAGATAAGTTCCCTACCTCCAGTCTTTTCTCCTCGATTTACGTGCCGATAACTCGGGGCTTCACATTCGATCCTACAATGTCAAATGTACCATTTAGATACTTCCATAGTGTTTCTGGGGGTTATATGAAGCTATATTGAAAAATTACTAAAATACCCCCGGGGACCGGCCTGGCCCCGCCGTACCCGGTCCGGCTATACTTTTCTTGAAATTTTGACATGGGCTATTCTGACATATTTTCGCCCAAGGAATCCATTTCTGGACTCGGAATTATCAAATTCAATATCAATTTACAAATTTACGCTTGGCAGCCCCACTTTAAGGGTTTCAGGGGCGTTTTCGTAATTATGCTTTTTCGGCCTTTTCCGAAAAAGTGACCAACTGTAACCCCAACTAATTTTCGCTCCTGAACTCAATGGAACCATAAAATCATTGAAAATCCAACTCTAAGACCCATTTATAGCCATAACCGAAATATACAAGTACTCCGGGGAAAATTGGGGTTTTTCGGTTTCGGCTCCGTAAACGTGTTTCTTTCTACTCCTAACCACTTTATTAACCATTACATTGGGTTAGAACTACCATTTAGTATCAATTTGGGCAGCATAACACCTAGGCCAACCCATTTTCCAAATTTACAAACAAAGACAATCCGGTGAAATTTCACCGATTAAATCAACCACTGCAGCCAGAACAATCAAAGATTGAAGTTTCGGGGGTCACCTTAAGCTCCTTCTGGCTTATCCTTCTTATGGCTGAACCCTAGCCTCTTTAAACAATGAAATTCCTTGCTTCAAGACCTTAATTCACATAGAGGAATAACTTAGGAGAAGGATTATACACGTTAGGTATGAATTCACCGAAGAAATCGACCTACCTTGTGAGATTTCTCCTCTCTTTCTCTCTCTAAAAGCTCTCAAACTTTCTCTCTCTCTTGGCTTCTGGTTCAACATGAAAATGAGAGCTGAAGATGATGAGAAAATTTTTTAATTTCCATGCTGATGTCATCTTTTATTTTGATGATGTCATAATTCCCATTTTCGGATTTTCTGGCAGATTTTCTGCCTAAATGTTGAAAACTCATAACTAATTCTAGAAAACTCAAAATGAGGTGATTCCAAACCCAAATGAAATATATTTAAGTCCTCTTCATAGAAAAAATATTGGCCATTACTAAAAATCATCACACAATTCCAGAATTACATAAAACTCATCACTGCCCCAAAACAGAGTTCAGTTTCCATCCCAAACTTTGGACAGTCATATCTCCTAGTTCACAAAACAAAATGGCATAAATTATATGTCCATGTTGAAGCTTCAGATGTGAACTATAAGACTGGAAAGTTTCAGAATTGTTAGACACCATTTGGTCATTCAAAACGTTCACACAAACTGACTGCCCAGAATAGAGTTTCACTGGACAGAATTTCAGATTTTGCATCTTTGCTTCTATTGGTTCCATTTTCATACCAAATATCATTCCCACATAAATTTTCACAAGGAATCCATTGGAAACACCAAATCAATCAAATTCACATCACATTGACATGTTTTCACAACAATCTCAACATGTCAACACAATTCACATTCAATTCTTCCCTCTATTCTAAGTCAATTTTAATGTTAATCCACAATTGAACTCAAATACAAGGTTTCGGCGCTGCTTAACACACACGAATCACATTTGAGTGCCAAAACACATCATATTCTCCATAAGGGTTATTTATCACTAACCACATCCACTTTTGAAGTCACTAACACTTAATCATAATTTGGGATCTTGCTAAAATGGGGCTTAGCAGTCCACTTCTCTCAGGCTTATTCTCTAACCTCGAGTCTTAAAATTCGGGGTATTACAAGTTGTAAATTACCAACAAAACAGGCTATGAACTATGTATACTACACAGGCTACCAAAAGGATTCATGCCATCCGTGCTAAGCCCAAGCCTAAGGTTCCTAGGCTCTTCACCGAAGGCAGGAAATAATTGATCGATTTTCTTCCGTTGAGATGAATCAGCCGGATGTCGAAGCTTTCCAACGGATATCCTCTTATCCACATGCCATCTCAAATTTTTTACATCGTTTTCATTAACAAACAAGCGCTTGAACCTTGGTATGATTGGAAGATACCACAACACTTTTGTAGGGGCTTTATTTGATTTGTATCTCGAGGTTTAACATATCGGACACCGTTGTTCCTCTTCATGCTCATTTCTATACAATATACAATCATTAGGGCATGCATGGATCTTTTTATACGTCATCCCTAGACACAGTATTTTCTTAGCATTGTAGAATCAAGAAGGCAACACATTATCATATGGAAGCATGTCCTTAAAAGCCTCAAGCATTTCTGAAAAACTCTTGTCACTCCATCCATGCCTTGCTTTCAAGCTTACCAATTTCAATACTGCTTTCAACAATTGGTATTTTTTACACCCTGGGTACAACGGCATCTCAGCATCAGTGCACATATACCATATGCATGTGATTTCTCAAAAGCCTTTTCTCCTACATCACGAATAATATCATCTATCCGATCATCTGTATTCGTGTTATTATCATCAAAGGTCACTCCCCCTGTTGAGATGAACTTGGCATTTCTAATTCTTCACCATGCCATACCCATACTATACAACTCTTACAAAATCTTTCACAAATTAAAAGTGTATATATATCTGCAGCACTTAGTCGCTTCTCATTCAAACATATTACGCAAGGGCAATAAAACTTCCCACTACCATAATCGGCATTTCTTCTAGCGAAGTCTAAAAAACCCCTCACCCTATTATCATATTCAACACTCGTTCGTTTAGCGTTTATCCAACTATGATCCATATATATCTCAACACTTGTAGCACCCTATATCCAACAGCAAAAGGATAGACAAAAAAACAACAACCATAGTGTTTTAGAGATTTCAATGAATTTTAACATGCACCATTTGAAACTAGTATTGTTTCAACAAACCAATAACACTGACAATCAAACAAGCACACTATATTAAAACAGAACTTAGAATGGTATTACTCCAACCCAAATATCACAAGTCAGAGCATCATATTTACTTTTGATCCAAAACAAGAAAAACATATATGTAATAATAAAGTCATCACACAATTTTCCCTTTCACCTTAATTACTATTTTCTGCAATTATTTCGTGTCTAACTATATTGTCAGAGTTAATATTGTTGAGAATAAGCAAATACAAGCTAAAAGTTGAGGGCTTTTAATTAACAGAACACTAACCCGATTGAAGACCAAGGAGTGAGATTCTACCCAAAGTCATGGTGGCGTCGACTGATGTTAAAATAAACTACTCTAATTCACGGCACTAAAAAAGGGAAGTCATGGTAGAGGAGAATGGTCACTACGGAGAATAGAGATGGCGGTGGAGGAGAGAGACGATGATCAAAGAACAGCGACGATGAACACAGCAATGGACAAGTTCAGAACAAGCAGGGACAGAGCTCACAGAGAAATGATGAAAAGAGAAGAAAGGGTTCATAGAACGCGGGAGTAAAAATACGGGCGAAAAAACTCATCTTTTAGACCGGTTTTTGATAAAAATTGGTCTTAAAGGGGGTGAAAAAAATATTTTTAAAATTTTTCACATTTAAGACTAGTTTTAATTAAAACCGGTCTTAATGTAATATCCTGGATTGTGACCAAGGATTAGCAACTTCAAAGTAATGTAATTAATATTAATTGAGCACTTTTGAAGCATTTTAAAGCATATATTGTGCATTGTGATAATCAGGGGCAAAACGGTAAATTTATTGATCGACTGGTTAGATACCATTGAGAACACTTCTTAGTAATCAAGATTAATGGCTAAGATTGAAAGACCAAAGGAGGAATCCTATGCATGCAAGCTTATATGAAATCATGGTAGGAAGAATAGGATGGTGCCAAGTGGCAAAACAAGGACCCTTGGATTAAAGTCAAGTTTTCAAACCATTTTCTCTTTCTCCTCTCTCCCTAGTCGGTTTAGGTGTATGTGTGAAGGAATGAATCATCATCTTCAATATCTCATTTCTCTCTCTCATCCTCCTCCATTTTTTTTTCGCTGAACAAGCTAAGGAAAGAGAAGGAGAAAAGCTTGAGTTTTTGGTAAGTGGATGCCTTCAAATGCTCAAGTGTCTTTCATTAATGTTGTTCATGAGGTTGAGGGCTATATTCCTATGGTTTCAGAATTTTGGTTGGTGAAGTTTGAGACCTTGTGGAAATTTGGAAGTTGGAGAATTGAAGAATTGGCTTTAGGAAGAAGAAAAGGTAAGAATTAGAAGCATTTTGGTATAGTTGTTGTAATCATTGGTTGAGCATTGAGAATTTATGAATTTGCCCTGATTTTGTGCAATTTTCGAATGGAATGAATTGGCTTATGTGTTGTGTAGAATTTGGTCTTTTGTTGAACATTTTGGCCATTAGAATTGATTTGGGAACTTGGGTTGGAAAGTGTGGCAATGTGAGAATTGTGTTGCGACATTGTGAGACATGTTGTAGTTGTTGAGCAATATGTCAATGGGAGTTGAATTTGGTCATTTTGATGATTTCAATGGTTTTCTTGAGTAAAATTGTGTGAGAATGGTGTTTGGGTTGGAATGGGAATCATTTGGGATCAAATGTGAAAATCTAGAAAATCTGGCCAATGTAAGTCTGTTCTGGACAGTTAGATAGTGTGGACGTTTTGACTGGACAAATGATGTTGAAAAATTATGAAAATTTCCAGTCTTAAAGTTCACTTCCCAAGCTTCAAAATGGACATAAATTTTGTGTCATTTCGCTTTCTGAGCTGGGAGTTTGAACTGTCCAAAGTTTGGCATCAAAACTGGACCCTGTTTTGGTACAATGTTAGGTTTTTGGTAAATCTGGAATTTTGTGGTGATTTCTAGTTATGGCCAATATTTGTCCTTGAAAGAGGACTTAAATAGATTTCATTTGGCTTTGGAATCACCTTATTTTGATTTTTCCTGAATTAGTTATGATTTTTGGAAGTTCAGCCAAGAAACTGGATTTTCTGGGCCGCAGCCCAAATGTTTCTGAGCGTTTTCTGGGCTGTTTTGGGCCGCAGCCCGTGGATTCTGGGCTGCAGCCCAAATGTTTCTAAGCATTTCTGGGCAGTTTTGGGCCGCAGCCCACCCCCCCAAAAATCAATATTTTACACTTTTTAAAGGTGGTTTTTGGTATAGCCTTTCTCAGCCCTTTAGGCATATGTTTAGACCTAAAATAGCCACCTAAAGAGTCTAAATGATAACCAACTTAAGTACTATGGAATTAAGAACTTGGGAAAGAGATTGACGGGTTGTCCCTAACTTGGTTTACAGGATTCGATATTTGCCATCCTCGTGAGCCCGCAGTGCCAAGAAACGTCGGGAAAGGATCAGGTAGTGACTCTCTCTCTTATACTATGCATAATGCTTTGTATGTGTGTGTTATCACTGTATTGTGATGATCTTTGATGTTGCTGCGGTTACAGCTGGTGATAGCTGTCGTTTACAGCGTAAGCTGTCGTGTACAGCGCAAGCTGTCGTTATTGTGATTACAGCGTAAGCTATCGTGAAGATGATTACAGCGTAAGCTGTCGTGATTATAATTACAGTGAAAGCTGTCGTATTGTATATACAGCCGTGAGTGCTGTCGTTTGAGGTGATAACCATGTATATTTGATATGCTGCTGCTGTTGCTGGTTGTGATTTGTATACATGCTTTGTGTTTATGCATTGTATGAGTGATTTGTTACTACTGGGATTCTCTCGAATCTCATTCTTTCCTATGACTAACATTTCAGACAGGGCATGTGGTTCAAAGGAAAAGCGGCCAACCCGGAGCAATTAGGACCCTTAGGGGTATATTCGATTTTGGAGACGTTGGTTATCATTTTAGGACTTGGTTATCCATTTAGAACTTGGGATTACTGTATATTTTGAGATATGAGTATTATATTCGGTTTTGGTTGTGTAATACCCTAGTGGATACTTGTAACCTCTAGATTATATATGTATAGAACCCGGGAGTTGCTGGGGATTTGGTTATACACTCTGTCATACGTGAATGTAGATAAACTGCACAGGTAATTACATTCGAATTTTGAAATGGAGACCAAGAACAGGAAGAGATTTTGAATGTTTTGTGAAAACCCTTCTACAAAGTAGGAGATTGAAATGAGTTTAAGTTATCCGAAGGTCTCTAATCGTAATTTAATTATCTAATATCGAATTATAATTACGTGATTAAAGGCAGGGTGTTACACTTAAAAGGTTCACATTTTTAATTTTTAATTATTTTGATATTTTAACACCATTTTTATTTATAACCGGTCTAAATAATTTTTTTAAGACCGGTTTTTTTGAGAACCGGTCTTAGAAGTTCTATATAATTACAAAACTGCAACTGGTCAATTTTTTTAAACCTTATCCACCATAACCGGTCTAAATGTGGTGGTCTAAAAAGGGAATTTTGTATTAGTGAAGAAAATAAAGCAAATACAAAACCTAGCAGCCAATCCCACATCTAATATTATGCATATCAGAACCTATTACAATCATTGCAGTGCTTCTTCCTGCTTGAGCATCATTCTCCAAAATCCAAGCCAAAAGATATATAGGTAGATCCTTTCCACAATTCTCAGCAATCCATCTTGTAGCTTCAAGATCCCTCAACTTAGCTAAGGCAAAAACAATAAAACCAAAGAAAGCAATGGTGCTAATAACAAAAAAGCTCATCACAACACCTTGTAGCTTGACATTTTAGCAGCTAAACCTACAGCATCCCAAATTTTTATTCTAAAATTTAAATAATTAATATATAAATATAATAATGAGAGGATTTAAGAATTTATGAGACTAGAAACTCAAAATAGATTTACGAGAGTAAAGGAAATCATCAAATAAATAAATATATGAATATGAAAAATAAATAAATAGATAAATTAGTTTCCACTTAAAGATCTTAATTATCTAGATATTATAAGATATGTTTGTTATTTAAATTCTTGGGTGTCCTTTTAGAGTTATTTATTTTAATTAAATAACATTATGATTAATTGATTAATAGTGTAAGGTCATTTTATAACCATAATAGTGTATTGCATGGTTGTTTGGGTTCTTTTTTTAGCATTGTTAGTTTTTGAAAGATATTCTTTGAAACAAGTTTAAAAATGGCTAACTTATCGATAGTTTTAGGAAGGACATTACAAACCCTAATGCTTCACTGACCAAAAGCATGGCCAGAGATTGTGGTAATCCTAAGATTTGATCCATAAAGGAGCCCAACCCCTATATTACCAAAGCTACTTCAACATTTGCAGCTTTCAAACTCTCCCTTAAATCAAGAGTGGAGAAAAATATCTGGAAGACTACATAAACGTCCCTGAGATCATATAACCATATAGGATTAAGCCATACAATACTCAGCCACAAGATTATCCATCTGCTACCCTTTTGTTTCAGCATACTCTCCTAACATATATTCACTACAGTACTAAAACAAACCAAAATTCCTAGTGGTACTCAACTCTTATCAACTTTTACTTTACTAACAATTCTTTGTGTGCTTACTACAACCAAATAATCATTCCCATACCGGGTACTTATAGTTTATCAAAAAATTCTTTTAAAGAAAAAATGCAACCTTATCATATGCATATGTGATATTTATCACACAAATATTTCTTTTATATCTTAGGAAAAAAACTATTTCTTTTATTAAGAGCATGAGGAAGTATATGATTTTATTCTCATTGCTATACTGCAAAGCTTAGTTTTGGGTTGCTTAATGTGATTAAAAGTTTAAAACCCACAACTAGCAATTATCTTAATACTAAAGGACGTGATTGGTATGATAATCCATGAAACCTTTTCTATTTAAATGCTTAAAAACTGAACTCCAGTTCTCTACTTCCATTTCAAATTATCATTGCTAACTGCTGACTTTTATTCTTCATCTATATCATGGACAAACCAAGAGAACTTCTAATGGTGCATCTTTTGGGAAAAACACGAACGATGAACTCCTTCCACCAACAAACATTGATAGGCTTGTCCATACAACCTATAAGCTCTATCAAATGGTCTAGATTTACATGAGAGAGTAAGGACACATGAACTGGTGCTTGAAGGAATTTACCTCTCTCATTCGCTCTCTAAACGAGAAGGATGACAAATTACTGGAAAAGAAAGGATCTAATACATCAGATCCTTCATCTCCATAAATTTTTATTTTTCATTTGTTTATTTATATTGTATTTTCCTTTTTTTATTTTTTGTTTGTAATATGGGGGTTGCATAATCAACCTCCAAATTAAAAAAATATGTCAAATACATAATGATTATTAAGTAAAACCTATCATTTTTAGAATACCATATCAAATACCTAACAATTATTGAGAAAAAATTGTCACCATTTATAAAACCTAATGATTGTAATGTAAAACCCATGAACTATCGTTCATAGAAACATTACAGTTGTAAAGTAAGAATTGTAAGAAAAGATTACCTTTCCTAATAGTTCTAAAGTTATAACCGTGAGTTATTTTCCTTAAGTTGCCTCTTTTGAAACACCCGCTATCTCACACCTCTTCACATTCTAAAGTTATTACACTTAATACTTGTCTTAGGTTGAATGTTACCCACCAACATCAGAATTCCTTTTGCACACATTCATTCAAATATACATTTGGTCAGCTATATATTACAATATCTAACTTCATTTATTGTTTCCTTTTGTGCATAGTATTTTGAGGATGCCTACTGCACGGCGTATAGCCCATAACAAATTGAAGTGGCTGAAGAGTTAGCGACAACTCTACAACTTAAGTAGGTAAAGCTTTGAATGACTGCAAATACACACACACACACACACACACACACACACACACACACACACACACACACATATTCTAGTTTGTTGTTTTAAACTTTTGGTTTTAATAGTGTATATATATACATGAATGACTGTTAATATGTTTTGATTTGTTGTATTGTTGTATATATATGAATAATTGCAAGTTTATATTCTGATTCATTCCAGACAAATGTATATGTTGGAGAGATATCAAAAGAAGAACCCCCCTTTTTCTTAAAAAACAATTAGCTTCTATAGCTCACAGTTATCACTCAACAATTGTTATGTATATAAATAGATATAGGGTTAAGGTTAAAATAACCTTCAAATTTTATTAAAAGTGCAACAATAACTATAAATTATTTTATGGAGCAAAAGTAACCATAAGCTTTCAACATTGGGGCAAAATCATTAAACCCAACTAACTTCCATCTATTACAATATGAAAGTACAAAAATACCCCACTTAATAAAAAAACTATGACTGCTGTTCAATCTGGTAATTTTTCATCTCCCTTCCTCCAACAATTGCTTTAATTTCACCTTAAGTCTCTCTCTCTCTCACTCTCATATTCTCCGCTCTTCATCTTCATCACCACTCTACCACCACTATCTACAATTCTAAAAAATCATCATCAACAATCCATATTAGAAAAGTAAAAAACTAAAAAAAAAATATTATTTTTTAATCGTTATACTTCTATTATCAACAATCTAAACTCTTCTTACTTGTACCATTACCAAGAAAAATTCAGAATCTATATTTTAAATTCCAAGAAAAGAATTACACCAAGTTCATAGTAATAATTTAAAATGAAAATGAAAAAAAAAGGCTCACAGCTAGAATAGGGCTTGGGGGATGAGGAGTTTACCTCATCATCAACACTGGGAAGTGGGAGATAGAGGCCTTACGTGTAATACCCCGAATTTTGGGACTAAAGGCTAGAGAATAAGCCTGAATAAAGTAGACTACTAAGCCTATTTAGTAAGAGACCCAGGAATGAATAAGAAGTAGAATGACTAGCAGAAACTGCACTCAAAATAAAGTATGAATTTCGGTGCGAATTAGCTAAAAGAAAATACTTGATTCCTTTAGAATGTGTTCGAATGACATGAAACCTAACTCGGACCCAAAGGAAAAGGGAAGTAGTGTCTAGAAAGAATTAAGAAAGAGAAATATGAGGAAAATATTTATTTGGCCATAATATGAGACACATGGAAGCTTTTCTGGCAAAATACAAAAAGGTGAAGTCAACAAGTGAAATTAACATATGCTAATTTGACATTAAACTATATTTTTCAAGGAGATAATATAAGAGATCATTTTTCCTCTTCAAAGAGCCATATTTTCATGCAATACATGAGAAAAAGCAAGAGGGATAATACTTGGCTCAAAATGAAAGCAAGAGGAGACAATTTGACTAAGTTATAAAAGGATGATGACTTGGTCAACAATTGTGACTAAAGCAATATTATTTGAGGAGGCAATTTGTGATACTTCAACAAGATATTTCCTCTTCCAAAATGGGACACCATCGTATGACAAAAGAAGGGGAAAAAAAGAAGATGATCAAGGTCAACTTTCTCATGCTAAAAGCAATATGAAAGGAGGTGAAATATGATAAAGTAAGAAGCTCTTTTTGCTCCTTCAATAGCTAATATTTTGGTCAACAATTGTAAACCAAACAAAAGATGATATCTTGAATAAGAAGGGGCCATATTTTCGTATGATATTAAGGAGAAAGAGAAAATATGATGATATTAAGCAATTGGCACATGTTGATATAATAAAATACTATAAGTATGTGCCTAAAGTGAATTAATTTTAACCACACATTTTCTCAACCTTTTGTCTATTATTTCTGCTGGTTCTTAAAGGGATAAGGAACATAAAATCTGGTTATTTGGACACTCTTATTCTCTCTCTCCAAGTCATGCGCAGCTGGACAAAAAGAGGAAAGAAGAAAACAAGGTTGAAGGTGAGTTTTGATCTTTATTTTTCACCTCCTTAACCTCATCTATGGCCAAAACACCCTTCATAAACATTGTTCCTCTAGATGAGAGCTTCATTTCTATGGTTTTAGAATTTCAAGAGGTGGTGTTTGAGACATCATCCAAGAACAAAAGTTGTAGAATCAAAGAAAGGAGCCAAGGAGGAGCAAGAGGTGAGTATTGGCTTCAATTTGAGGTATTGGTTGTAATGGTTGAATGAGTATTTTTGCTTATGTGAACCTGCCTTGATTTTGGCCAAAAAAGGGTTTGGAGAAGTCATGGTGATTTGGTTGTGTTCTTGGTGTTTTATGATGATTAGAAGCTATATGACACAAGTTTGATGCTTAAATTGAGAGTTAGGTAAATTCTGGAATTTTTGTTGATTTTCTGCCAAAATAGAACGTGGGGAAAGAGTGGGAATTTATTCATTTTGATGTTACCATTGTGTTCTACATGAAAAATTGTGTGGGATTAGCCCCGGGTTGTGAATTTTGGATCATTGGAATTCAAAGTGTAAAACTGGACTTTCTGCTATAATAGGGTTCTTACGAGGTACCCTGTTTTTGTTGTGTTTTTGGATAGCCAAATGATGTTCAATGAATGTGAAATTTTTGAGAATGAAAGTAGACATATTAAGCTTTAATTTGATAGGTCATTTATGTCATTTGGACTTGTGCACTGGGAGATTTGAATTTTTGAAGTAAAGCCATGAAAACTGGAATGAATTCTGGCAGTGTGTAATAAATGGAAATTCTGGGAATATTGTGCCCCCAAATGGCTGTGGGTGATATTTTTCCTTGAAAATAGACTACATAAGGGTCACATAGCCTTTAGAATAACTGCATTGGACATTTGTGCATAAAGATATGAATTTTCAAAGTTTGAAGAAAAATTCTGGCAGATTGGGTCAAAGGTGCGAAATTGACAATGTAAGGGCATAATGTAATATTCTTGAACTCTAAGGTGAAGAATTGGTCTTCTAGGTCAATTGGCCACTTCAACTCACTTGTTGACTTGATTAAATGACCATAATATAACCAACTTGAGTGTTTGAATTATGGACCAATTTTAATGGAGCTGAAGACTTGCCCAAGCTCAGAGAAATAGTTGGATATTGTTCAAGGAAAATGACCAGGTAGTAAACTTACTTACTTGCATGTATGTGATATTTATGCTATGTATTGACTTGCTGAATTACTTTGCTTGATTATATAAAGCACGTATGAATGAATGAAGCTCTGTTTCTAATTTTGCTATGGCTATAAGTATGTTGCATGAAACATTCAGCATGCAGAATATCATCATGTGAACATGAGCCTATGCAAGGCAATCATATCATGCACTAGCATTCACCTTACATGCATTGTTTTTAATGTTTGCTACTGAGATTCTCTTGAAGCTCACCCTCTCCCACCAACTATATAGGTACATAAACAAGAAATAGAAGAATGCTTGAAGATGAACTAGAAGGAAGAGTGACGAAGAATTGAAGAAAAATGTGTATTAATTTACTGTATGTAAATTAATTGCAGGACCTAGATATTTGTATCAATAGTATGAATAATAGAATGAATCCGAGAATTAGAATTTAATTGGTAGTCAGGATCACTATAACCAAACATAAGAATCAGAATAAGAACGAACTTTAATACTTGATAAGATTAATGGCTCGACCGCCAAAAATGAGTAATAGTCCCCGAGAGAATATAAGTAAATGCTTCTGTGTACGTAATAAAGGGGTAGAAATGTAAGGTATTACATTATGCAGATAACCATGTGCATAGTGGAGAAAATTCCAATGAATAGTAGATTCCAGATAGATCTTTTTATTTTTTCCAATTTTTTTTTACTTTTCTGGTATGGATTGTTAATGATAATTTTTTGGAATTGTAGATGGAGGTGGTAGTGTGGTGATGAAGATAAAGAGTGGAAAATATGAGAGAGAGAGAGAGAGAGACTGAAGGTGAAAGCAATTGTTAAAGGAAGGGAGATGAAAAATCCCTATATTGAAAAGCACCACGATTTTTTTTGAAGTGGTGGTATTTCAGTGCGTTCATATCGTAATGAATGGAAGTTATTTGGGTTTAACGGTTTTACCCCAATTTTGAAAGTTTGTTACTTTTACTCCAAAAAATAGTTTATAGTTATTGTTATACTTTTGATTAAGTCAAAGGTTATTTTAGTACCCTTAACCCATAGATATACAACGATTATAATATAACAACCATAATGTATTTAAAAATTACACGGTTATTATTTAATAACTATTATTTATGTCAACTATATATGTATATAATGTTATTTAAATAAAGTCGTTAGCATTACTATAATTACATAACAGTTATTGTAAAAGAACTGTTGTGTATGTTACTGAATATATAACAGTTGTTATCGTGAGACCGTTTAAGTATTATCCCAGTATTACCAAATATATGACAGTTGTCTATATGTGCCTATTATTTATTACCATAGCATTATGCATATCATAGTCTCACCAAGCCTCGATACATAATGAGTATTTTATTAAAATCATTATAATTGATACTGAATATATCACAGTTTGAAACTATTAAGTATTTACGCTGAGCATATATAGCACCTTCATATATGACAGTTCGAAACCCTGATGTATGGTTGAAAATAACCGTGATAAAAGGCATTTTTGTAGTAATGTTTTGATACTTTATTATATCGGATCAATGTATAAATTATTTGGGATACTATAACATCCCAAATTTTCATTCTTAAGACTGAAATATGAGTTATTCATTAACTTGAGATCTGAAATAAATTAAATTTTATTGTTTGAAGTTTGAAAATAGAATTGAAATAAGAGTGTAATATAATTGAAAATTGAAGCAGAAAATCCTAATAAGAATAATTGAGACTTAATGATACTTATATAATGGGTTATTTCTTGGTAATTGAACTTTACCATGTAATTTTTTCAGTAATGGGAATTTACTCAAAACAAAATTAAATTTTTAACCCTTAATTCCAAACCATAATCTTAGAAGAAAGAGAAAGTTTATAAAGATTAATTGGGTTAAATAAAAGTATTTAATGTATTTTCTAAAATAACATGTTACAATTATTTCAATGTTATGGAAATTTTATTTGAATAAAACAAAAAAATTACTTCAATCCTTTTAATGGAAGAAATAAAAAAAATCCGAACCATACAATTCTTATTCAAACCTTACTAGTCCAAGGGATAACAACATCATCACTATATGCCTCAAAATTCCAAAAGCTATCAACCTTAAATTTCATACTCCATTAAAAACTAAAATAAAAGAGAAGTTTAGAAGTATGAGGTAGATAATAACTTACCCAAATACTCTAGAGAAACCCAGCAAGGTCCCTCTCTCCCCCTCCCACTCCCACTCCCTTCCCCTATCCCTCTCTCACTCCCTTCATGCTACCTTGAAAGAATGAAGAAGAAGAGGCATATTGCAGGGGAAAAAATAAGGTCATTGCTCCCTCTACGTTTTCTATGTGTGTAAGGAAAGAATTGGAAGGGGATGTTTTAGTGGGTTTAAATGGATGGGAGGAGCCACGTGGCTCCTACCATCTTAACCTTCAATATTGTTTTGAGAAAATGACACCAATATCCCAATTAAGAGAAATAAGATCATAAAAGGTGCATAGCTTGTTAATGACAAGTGAAAGAGCAACCATTTATAAGTGGAAGAGCTACCGTTGACAAGTTTTGAGACTTTTATGATATTATTTTCCTTAATTGGGACCTTAATGTCATTTTACCTATGTTTTCCCTTCCAACAACAATCTTATACATTAGACACACACACACGCACACTTTTTCTCAAGTCATTTTTTTTTTACTTTCTACTTCTCTTTTTTTAGTTTTAAGATTATGTATGCGTATTTTCATGGTATTGAATTGATTATAATATGTTATATAAAAAAATTTAATTAATTTTATTTAATTCCATACAACTTTATTAATTTTCTTCTTTTGGAGACAATTATGATTTGGATTTATATCCTTAAAATTTTATTCCATTTTAAGTAATTTCTCATTACTCAAAAAATTACATGGTAAACTCTTCGAGGTTGCCAGTGACCATAATATTTTGTCTTGGTCAATTCAAAATCGGCACCCCTTAGAAGATTGGGATGGTTAGGCCGTAATGTCTTCACCAGTACTTCTTAATCTGTAGAAAGGCAGCTCCCTTGTGTTGTAACTTCTTGGGACATGGCTTGCTATGCATTTAACAATAATGTTAATATTGATATTTAATTGAAGACATTACTTCCATGAATCGGGGACTAATATTAATACTTATCATTTTTTCGACGACCTCCATCACCGGAGGATCTTCATAAGAGCCATCTTTATTTTGCCTCACTGCTGACCAAATTTCATGACGGGGAGGTCTACTACCGTCCCCACTCTCAGCAGCTAACTTTTTAGCTATTCGACCATACCCCATTTGCCTTCCCTTGTAGGGATACTTATTGTTCTTCATGCTCCTCCTATTCTCCTAATTTAATTCCTACCAAAACACACAATACTTGAGTTAATATTAAATAGATACATATAGGTCTTATGAATTGTGAATAACAATTACTTAGAATATCTGGTCAAGACGTGAGATGACAAAATTTCTCCAATAATATGGTTTGATGGTAGACCTAAGATCCCCAGGAACTTCTTTCTCATCAGCCTCTTCAAGATTTTGCAAATAAGACTTCGTCAGTGCAGGATGAAATGTAGCAGTGAATTGCTAGCCTTCTTGACGATAAATTCCCTAATGTAATCTCTATCTACATGATATGCAGACAGTAAAGCACACAATTCAAGTTAACATTTTTACAAGTATATAGCAGTTAATTGGCAGTCATATATACCTTACCCTAATATTGTCCCAAATAACGCCTACATAATCTCTCTGTACCCTATGCTAGTTAACCATCGTGATAGGAACGTTAGTCCTTATCGTTAAGCCTATATAGCTGATGAAGTGTGACAGCTTAAGATGTTGACTGTCATTGTTCCTTGTCTTGTGAAATATTCTCCCCAAAGACTTTGCTTGGTTCATAAAAGTCAAGGTGCAGCAACCCCTCTTTACAATATCCTGTACTCATTCTAACACCTTTTTTGGGGTCTTGTTTCTGGGTGGCCTAGGGACGACATCAGTACCAATGGGAATAATATATGAAATAAAGGTACTATCAGAACCAGGGGCATTATTAGTGCCGTGGGAAGTAGAACTATTCATTTAACTGGAAAACAAAACTCATTCAGTTAGCCATAGGATGGATTAGTTGGATTATGGATTGTATCACCTTAGTAGCATTTAATTGCAAGTGGTTGGACAAAATGTTATTGCCTTTAAACCTAGACTTGGTGTTAGACAGGGTGACCCATTGTCAACCTTTCTGTTTACTTGGTCACTTAGGTTTTGACACTTATGATTTAGTACCATGTAGAAAGGAAAGAGCTAAAGGGAGTGAAGTTGGCAAGGAGGGAACCAATCTTGTCTCATTGTTTTTTTTTGCAGATGATTCCATAGTATTTCTAAATGCTAAAATGGAAAACTGTATGATCTTGAAGAAAATTCTGGAGATATATTATAGTGTATCAGGTGAGATGGTAAATCTTGATAAATCATGCATCTTCTTTTTAATAAATACACCTAGAAGAATAAGGGAAAGGGTGTCGGGAGTCCTGGAACTAAGCACTCAGACCACGTAAGAAAATACTTAGGATTGCCAGTGCTATAGGGAAGATCAAAGAATGCGGTACTGGAGTTTGTAAGGGACAAGATTCAGCTAAAATTGCAAGGTTGGAAGCATAAGTTGCTTACTTTCCTAGGTAGAGAAGTATTAATAAAGGCAGTAGCAAATTTCATCCCTTCATATCCTATGACATGTTTTTTGTTTCCTAAAAAAGCTTATATAGAAATTGATAGATTCATTTCTAGATTTTAGTGGGGTCAGAAAGGGGAGGAAGGTGCTCTACATTGGAAAAGATGAAATGCCATGACTGAAAGCAAGAGTAAGGGAGGAATGGGCTTTCAGGATCTCCCATGCTTCAATAGAGCTTTGATGGAAAAGACGGCTTGGTGGCTATTATAGAAACCTGATAAGTTATGGTACCAAATCTTGAAAGGAATATATTTTCCTAATGGAGATTTTCTAAGAGCAAGGAAGGGTAAGCGAGTATCATGGGGGTGGTCAAGTTTGCTTGATGGAAGAGATTTGCTTCTCAAGAAGTTGAGATGGAAGGTGGAAAATGGAAAAAAAATTTAGGTGTGGGAAGATAGCAGAGTGGAAGGTGGAAAATTAAATGTAGGGAATCTGACAGAGGAGGAAAGAAGCTAATAGTTGAGGAGATTAAATCTGATGGCTGATAGAATCTTACTAGAATCAATAATAAAATATCTCATAAGGAAAAAGAGAAGATTTTGGAAATTCATATTCCTTTGAGATGTAGTGAAGATAGGATGGTGTGGATGGCTAATAATGATATGAGTTAGTCTGTGAAAATAGGATACAAGATAGCTAAAGAGGAGAGCAGGACACATAAACCAAAAGATCTAGGGTTATCTTATATAGCTCCCAGGATTCTGTAGAAGGCGATATGGAGAATTCAGGTTCCACTAAAGATCCAGTAGTATATATAGAGGGTAGCAGTAGGAGCACTAGCTACAAAAAGGGCATTGTTCAGGAGGAAATATGCCAAAAATCCTTTGTGTCCCATTTGTGAGGTAAAGGAGGAGACAGTTGAGCATATCTTATTTCTATGTCTGTGGGCTTAGCAATGCTGCTTTGGATGTAGTTTGGGATTAAATTTTAGCAAGTAGAATGTTAAGAGATGTGAGGATTGGTTGTGTGAGATATTGGGTGCACGAAGCAAGTTGGATGAGTATGGGAATGCGATAGTGGCTTGTATGTGTTGGTGGATTTGCAAGAAAAGATGCTATTGGGCATTTAGAGGAGAAAAACCTTATGCAAAGAAGTTGTGAGGCTTGTAAACCTTTAGGTGGATGAATTTATGAAGGTAAAGGCGAAAAGCAGCGAAAAGAAAAGGAAACTATATAATGCTGTATTTGAAAGGCAAGTAAGATAGGTGGTGCTATAGAGTGGAACAGTCAAAGTGAACGTTGATGGGTCATTCAACAAGCAAAAGGGAGAAACAGGTGGGTGTTTGGTATGTTGAGACATGGAGGGAAAGTTTATAGGAGGCTTGGCGTAAGAAGTAAAAGTTGTTACACCTTTTACGAAAAAATGCATAGCTATAAAGGAAGCCTTGTTGAATAGGTACAGGTTTCCAAATTATACTATGTTATATCCCATATTTTGATAATAACAAAAGATTGAAAAGATAATACAAAAGATTTTTGAATAATTAAGCTAAGTTTTTTGAGGCATACAATGCCATCACTTGAGTGATTACTTTAGTGAAGTGACAAAATATGTTCTGTTCTCAGTTATGCTCTCTATCAAGTTTTGGAAGGGATCACTTGAGTGATGGCCTTGGACCACTCAAGTGACCACTCGAATGATGGGATAAAAGGCATAACTAGCATAGTATTGGAGTGATTGTGAAAGTGATATACTGTTGCAAGTTTTCTAAAGTTAGATCACTCGAGTGATCCCATTTATAAGATTACTAGTAGAACACTCAAGTGATATATCAAGTTGGAATCACTAGCAAAGCACTCAAGTGATGCAATTTGTGGATTACTAGCGCAGCACTCGAGTAATCAATCCAGTGATCTGTTGTGCTTCAGAAATGCTAAGTTAAGATCACTCGAGTGATGGTTTCCAGAAAAATAGAGTACTTTTTGTTAGTTTTCAAAATCACTGAATGATAATATAAATGATTATATTTGATTCTCTTTAAGTATAACATCTTATTTCTTTAGTGTATAAAGCTTTCTCAGGTAAAAGATGAAGAGATCAAGATATGAAAAAGTGATAATGTGTCAGAAGCATTTAATGCAAGCAGTATTTAAAGGAAGATATTCACTCTACTTCAACGGCTACTTTACCATACATGAAGAATGTTCAGAGGGAGCAATGGTACTCTAACAGACAAACGAAATACTTACAACCGACGTCTATTTCATTCCAACTATAAATACAAAGCATTCAAATAGGGTCAACTATCAAACAACAAAATTATTTAAGTCTGCTTTAAGTGCTCTATTTTAAAATCTTCATTATTCTTCTTATACTCTATACATCATTGATTATATATTTACTCTGTGAGAAAGTTTTCATAAAAAACTCAATACACTTTATTTAGATTACTTAAGCTAGCGGGACCTTAAGTAAGGGATTAGTTTACATCGTGTAATGGGGAGCGAGCGTCTAGAAAAGGAACTTGCTATGTACTGAGGTGCCAAGTACTCACCGAATCTTAGAAGCTATAGGGAAAATCTCAGAGGTAATTTAGGAACTAGACGTATGTCAAAGAGATTGGGACCAAACCAGTTTAAATCTCTGGTGTATTCTTCAGTGAAATTCTTCTAACTCTTAAGTCTATTTTGATTTCTATTAATTGTTGTCATTAAGCTTAAATTTTTTTAATCACCCAATTCACCCCCTCTTGGTTGAAACGCTTGCACTAATATTTGATATCAGAACGTAGGTCTTCTTGTTCAGGTATAACAATAAAAGAAGGATCCAATGGCAAGCATGGTTGAAGGAATTCTTCCTGAAGAAGTTTAATCACTAGACCTCTAGGTTTTGATGGAGAACACTTCTCTTTTTGGAATGTGAAGTTCAGAGTATTCATTATGGCAATAGAATACAGACTCTGGGAGGTTATTCATAATGGTAATTATTTTCCCATAAAAATTGTAGAAGGACAACCAGTTCCTACGCCTCTGGTAGAATTCTACGACAACGGTAAAAAGCTCATGACTCTCAATAGCAGAGCAATCCTAATGACTTAAAGTGCCTTAAGTCAAAAGCAGTATTTAGGATTTGTACACTTCCAATAGCAAATGAAATATGGCAAGTCTTGGAAATAGCCCACGAAGAAACTTCTGGCATAAAATAAAACTGGATCAATACTCTTGTTACTTAATTTAATCTGCTCCGAATAAAGTCAGGAGAATCAATAGCTGATTTTGAACTCAGATATACACATCTCGTAAATCAACTTAGTGCACTCGAGAAGTTCTTCGATCAAAACACCCAAGTGAGGAAGATCTTGAAGATTCTTTCAAAAGGGTGGGAAGCCAAAGTCACAGCAATAAAAGAAGCCAAAGGTGAATCAATGTGATTAGTGGCTTCTCTATTCGGGAGTCTTTTCAAACATTAAGGCAAACAAAAGTTTAAATGAGAACTAGAAGAGATCGATAACAAAAAGAAGAAAAGTTTGTTACTAAAGCCACAAATGAAGAAAAGACTCAAGAAGATGAGGAAGATCTCGACGATGAAGAAATGGGGCTAATAGTAAAAATATTCCAGAAATTCTACAAGAAGGGTCAGGGGTTCAAAAACTTTTAGAAAGGCGGAATCGGCAATCAAAAGGAAAACAAGGAGCATATCATCTGTTATGAATACGGAAGGCCAGGACACATTAAATTTGAATGTCCAGACCTAGAACAGAGAAAAGAAGAAAAGTAAATACTTCAACGAAAAGAAAGCTTTTGTGTCTTCAATCTGGGGAGATAGCTCCTCCAATGAAGATAGTAATGGAGAAGAAGTAGCCAACATTTGTCTAGTTGCACAAGAAGAATTGGGAGAGGAAGAGGTAACTGATTCTGATCCCTCTTATGATGAATTACATTATGAATATGATGTTTTACATTCTGAATTCATCAAAATAGTTAAAGAACTGGATTATTATAAAAAGAAAATTAAAGTTCTTGAAGAAAAACTTGACAAGCTTTCTATAACTGAAAAGACATGCAAAAATTGTTCTATTTTGCAAACAAAAAATGTTGATCTCACTAAAAATCTTGAAAAATTTACTAATGGCAGTGAGATGCTAAATGTCATTTTAAAAGATCAACGTTTTGTGAATGACTGGTCTGGTATCGGATATGATCCTAAATCAGACAAAAGCAAAGGAAGGAATAAAATAGAAGGTAAAACATACTTAAACTATTTTCAACACTTTTTACATATATCAAACCCTTTTGCTCACTGTAATATTTGTAATAAAAAAGGCTATTATACATCCTCATGTTTTCATAAAAAGGAAGGAAAAATAGGAACCTACCAATGGGCACATAAAGGATCATATGTTCAGACAGTGATCTATACTAACCCAAAAGGACCCAAAAAGATATGGGTACCTAAAACTTAACTATCCTTGATTGCAGGTATGTTTTAGAGCATCTAGAACAAATAAGTGGTACATAGATAGTAGATTCTCCCTACATATGACTAGTGATTATGAAAACTTCTCCATATTAGAACCTAAGGAAGGTGGAAAAGTTAATTTTAGAGGAAACCAGGTAGGCAAGATAGCTGGAATTGGAGAAGTTAGAGGCAATAAGGGAATTCAAGTAAAATACGTATATTATGTCGAAGGATTATGCCATCATCTACTCAGTGTAAGTCAAAAGTATAGACAAAGACAATTGGGTGATATTTGACTCTGAAGAATGCTTAATCGTGAGTAAGAAGGACTTGTAAATAGAGAAAAGGAATCTCAAAGAAAAAATCAGAGCAACAAGAGAAGATAATTGCTATACTCTTGATATGAGCAAAAACATCTTTGAAAACTGTTTTCTAATTAACAGTTGGTTATGGCATAAAAGGCTCGCTCATGTCAATATGCACCAACTAGGAAACTTACTTAGAGATGATTTATTTATTGGATTACCCAAATTAAACTTCAAAAATGAGTTAGTCTGTGATGCATGTCAAAAGGGTAAACAAACAAAGTTATCCTTTAAATCCAAAAAGGAAATCACAACAATTAGACCACTTCAACTACTTCATATGGACTTAGTTGGACCAACAAGAGTTAAATATATTAGTGGTAATTTATATTCACCGGTCATTGTTGATGATTTCTCTAGATTTACATGGACTATCTTCTTATCTTCTAAAGATGAAACTTTCAGTGAATTTACTGTATTTGCCAAGAAAGTACAAAATGAGAAAGGCATGTGCATTATAGATATAAGGACAGATCCCGGAGGTGAATTTGAGAATCAATCCTTTGGAGAATACTGTGACACTAATGGCATTGATCACAACGTTTTTGCACCAAGAACACCACATCAGAATAGAGTTATAGAAAGAAAGAATATAATGCTTACAAAAATGGCCAGAGCTATGCTAAATGAAAAGAATGTGTCTCAAGTATTCTGGGTAGATGCAATGAGAACCTTGTATTATATCTCAAATAAAGCCTACATTAGATCAAAGTTTGGAAAACTCTGTACGAGCTATGCAAAGGAAGAAGGCCAAACATTGCTCATTTGCACATCTTTGGTTGTAAGTGTTTCATTCATAATAATGGTAAAGATAACCTATGAAAATTTGATTCTAAAGTTGATGAGGGAATATTTCTAGGTTATTCAAATCGAAGAAAAGCTTATAGAGTTTATAATAAAAGGGCATGTATTGTTGAAGAATCAATGCATGTTGTATTTGATATATATGAATCCACCGACAAAACCTTTGATGATGAACAAGAAGTAGCAGTTTCTCAAGAAAATGATCAATTTACTCCTAATCCATCTAATCTTGAGGTTAAGAAAATTGAAAATGATAACTAACCTTCTATGCAAAGCCAACTTAGAGCTTGGAAGTATAACAAGAGTCATCCCCTAGACCAAGTCATAGGAGAAGCCAGTGAAGGAGTAAAAACTAGAAACAAAATTTTAAATGAAGTCAGTTTCTCTACTTTTATATTTGAACTTGAACCTTCAAACATTGACGAAGCCTTGCCAGATAATGATTAGGTGATAGCAATGTAAGAAGAACTTAATCAATTTGAAAGAAATCAAGTTTGGGATTTGGTACCCCGGCCTAAAGATCGCTCAGTCATTGGCACTAAATGGGTTTTCAAAAACAAACTTGATGAATCGACAATCATTGTTAGAAACAGGGCAAGACTAGTGGCCAAAGGCTATAATCAGGAGGAAGCTATTGATTATGAGGAAACATATGCTCCAGTAGCAAGATTAGAAGCCGTACGAGTATTCTTAGCCTTTGCATGTATCAAGGGATTTAAACTTTATCAAATGGATGTGAAAAGTTCTTTTTTAAATGGATATATTATGGAAGATGTATACGTTAAACAACCTCCAGGTTTTGAGGATGTTACTAAACCTGGTCATGTTTTCAAACTAAAGAAAGCACTTTATGGCCTAAAACAAGCCCCAAGAGCTTGGTACGAAAGACTTAGGGCCCATTGAGTTCGATCCCATTATATCCTGTAATGTAGTACAATGCGATGCAATGGTAATGCAATGCAATTTTAATTACAGGGCTAGTGTTTAGTTTGATTTTTAAGTAAGGTGGAGTGAGCTATTATTTTAACAATTATTTAAAATTAATATATCATATAAAGTCTACTTTACCCTTAATATGGCGATGGAGGAGGAGGTACTAGTGGCGAGTGGTGGCAATGGTGGAGGTAGCGGTGACAGGGTTTGGCGGAGGAGGAGGAGGTGGTAGTGTAGATGGGGGGTGGTGGAGGAGAAGGTGGTGGCAACGGCGGTGGGTGGAGACGACGACGGTCGAGCAGAAGGAAGAGGTGGCAGCGGCGGCGGGTTGAGGTGACGGTGGTGGAGGAGGAGGAGGTGGCAACGGCGGTGGTGGAGGAGGAGGAGGAGGTAGCGGCGGTGGTTGGTGGAGGCAACGGAGGTGGAGGAGGAGGAGGAGGTGGCGGTGATGGCAGTTGGTGGAGGCGGCGGTAAACACTCTTTTCTTGGTAATGCAATCATGATTACCATTTCAGGCATGCAATGGGGTTGAACCAAACGGGCTTTTAGCAAATTCCTTATTGATATGGGTTTTGTCATGAGAAAAATGGAAACAACATTATTTATAAAAAAAATGAAATGATATTTTAATAGTTCAGATATATGTCGATGATATCATTTTCGATGTTACTAATGATATTTTATGCAAGGAATTTTCTGAAACAATGCAGGGTGAGTTTGAGATGTCAATGATGGGGAACTGACTTTCTTCCTTGGTTTGCAAATCAAAAAAAGGACGAATGGGATCTTTATATCTCAAGCAAAGTATATAAAGGAGATACTAAAGAAGTATAGAATGGATTAAGCAAATGGAGCAGATAAACCTATGTAAAAGTATCTACCACACTACTTGATGTCTATGTAAAATGTGTTGGAAATTGTGCCCTAATGGCCAATTATTGTACTTTAAACATTATTATTTAATGAATTTCTCCATTATATTATCATATTATTCGCATGTTCACTATGATGACTGTATCCTTAGGTAAATCATAAAGATTGTCTTCAATGTCCCTCGTCGGTCATCTATGTGGGAGCACATATGAAGTAAGACCTAAATGACTTTGATAAGATATGGGGATACGAATCAAAGTCTTAGGCACTTGTAAAAGTACAAGGTGCTCGACTGACCCACTATGAGAAAGCTACATGGATCATGTCATAAGCTTATCTCATGTATAACCATGTCACAATGCCCTTTGACTTGAGATCATCATGGCTTCCTACATGAGAGTTGCTAAGCTTTGAACTAGTCAAAAGTCACCTTTGACCGGGTGATGAAAAGGCTACGATCGGGCTTGGTGGTTTTTCATGCAGAGGAATATGAATGGTTAAGATGGAATTTGTCGCTCACATTAGTAGAGAGATACTACTGGGCCCCATGATGAGTGAGTCTGAGAAATGTATGCCCATACTATAATGTAAAGGAGTTTCCATTTCTATTGTCAGACTACTCAGGAATCGAGAAAGTAATGGTCAGGAATAAGAGGATGACGTTATCCATGCCTCATCCTTGACCGATATATCGTATGACAAAAGGGACGTGACATGGTTGTATGACAGGTTGCATCGTGTTAATGATCCTATATGAATTGGGTAGTCATAATGTCTTGCTAGAGGCCGCTTGCGACTTGTGGATTACTACAGTTATTGGCCGATTACCAACTTCGTATGGGCCTACAAGGTCGCCCACAAGAATGGCCCAACACAAGATAATGTTTAATCTAGGGTGAACGAATTTTATATTTATATATATTAATATAAAATTTGTGAAAATAAAATTAATAATAATATTATTATATATATATGTATTTTCGAAATGCATATATATATGTGTGTGTGTGTGTTATATGATATTATTATATGTTGTTAGTTTTAAATTTAATTTTATTAAGATAAATTATATTTAATAACTAATATGATAGAGATATAGTATCTCATATTTAATTTATGAAGATAAATTAAATCTAATGGCTCTTTATTTGAATAAAATAAATAGGTTAAATTAAAACTATTGGACAGATTTAATTTAAATTGAATTTATTTAATTAGCTCATCAAAATAATTAAGGGTTAATTAATTTCAAAATTAATAAAGTTAATTTTGAAATTGAAATATAGCCCTTATGGGTTATAAAATTGATAGAGCAAAAAAAAAAACTCATACTCAAATGAGATTTTAGATCCGCAAGGGAAACCATAGGAGATATTGGAGGCGTTAGTACGTAGTCTGTGTTGGACAACATTCGTATAGATACAAGTAGAGGGAGCGAACCTGAGGTATTGGCTCCTAGAGATCAAAAAAACCTAAATAAAAAAGGTACAAATCTTTCTAACTCAGTTTATGTTGGAAATTGTGCCCTAAGGGCCAATCATTGTACTTTGAACATTATTATTTTAATGAAATTTCTCTATTCTGTTATCGTATTATTTGCATGTTAACTGTGATAATTGTATCCTTGGATAATTCATGAAGATTGTCCTAAAATGTCCCTGGTCGGTCATCTATGCGGGAGTAGAGATGAAACAAGAGCAGTATAACTTTGAAAAGATATGGAGATACGAATCAAAGTCTTAGGCACTTGTAAGAGTACAAGGTGCTGGACCGACCCACTATGAGAAAGCTACATGGATCAAGTCATAAACTTTTCTCGTGTATAACCACATCACAATGCCCTTAGACCTGAGGTCATCATGGATTCCTACATGAGAGTTGCTAAGCTTTGAACTAGTTAAAAGTCACTTTTGACCGAGTGATGATAAAGGCTATGATCGGGCTTGGTGGTTTTTCATGCAGAGGAATATGAATGATCAAGATGGAATTTGTCCCTCACATTAGTAGAGAGATATTACTGGGCCCCTCGATGAGTGAGTATGAGAAATGTATGGCCATACTACAATGGAAAGGAGTTTCCATTTCTATTTCAGGCTACTCAGGAATCGAGAAAGTAATGGTCAGGAACAAGAGGATGACATTATCCATGCCTTATCCTTGATCGATATATCGTGTGACAAAAGGGATGTGACATGGTTGTATGACAGGTTGCATCGTTATAACGATCCTCATATGAATTGGGTAGTTGTAATATCTTGCTAGAGGCCGCTTACGATTTTGGGTTAGTACAGTTATTGGCCCACTGCCAACTTCATATGGGCCTACAGGGTCACACAAGAATTGCCCAACACAAGATAATGTTTAATTTAGGGTGAACGAATTTTATATTTATATATATATATAATATAAAATTCGTTAATAATATTATATAGATATATATTTTCGAAATACATATCTTATATATTATATATATATATGTATATATATATATATATATAATATGATATTATTATATTGTGTTAGTTTTAAATTTAATTTATTAAGATATATTAAATTTAATAACTAACATGATAGAGATATAGTATCTCAGATTTAATTTATGAAGATAAATTAAATCTAATGGCTCTTTTTTTGGATTAAATAAATAGGTTAAATTAAAACTGTTGGACAGATTTAATTTAAACTGAATTTATTTAATTAGCTCATCAAGATAATTAATTATTGATTAATTTCGAAATTAATGATGATTAAGTTTGAAATTTGAAAATAGCCCTCATAGGTTATAAACTTGATAGAGCAGATACACTCATACGCGCATAAGAATTCAGAGCCGCAAGGGAAACCCTAAAACCATTGGAGGCGCTAGCACGCAATCTCTGTTGGAGAGCATTCGTGTGGATACCAGTAGAGGGAGCGGACCTAACGTGTTTACTCCTAGAGATCGTGAAAACCCTAAGTTAAAAAGGTACGAGTTCTTTCTAACCCGATTTAAACACTGTTGATAGATCCTCAATTAGGATCGGTAAAATTTTAAATTTCTTCCGCTGTGCTTGCCGATCCTAACAGTTTAAACACAGTTGATAGATCCTCTATTAGGATTGGCGAAAATTTTTAAAATTATTCCATTATGCCTGCTGATCCCAACAGTGGCATCAATGCCAAGTCGAAAGATTTGATCTTGAAATCGGTTTTCTGAATTTCATTTTCAAATTAATGTGTTCTACATCAATTGTGCATTTTGGATAGTGCTATATGTATATGCGATCTGGTGCAATTGTTTCGACTATATGTGATATGTTTACATTTCAATTCGACCACTGGTGTCACAATTTCTGTTCTAAATTGGATTTGAACAAGAATTCATCGTTATGGTTTCGAATTGTTTGAAGGTCGTAGTTGGTTGAACCGGGTCAAGTTCGGATCTCTATTCGGGTTTTAGGGATCCGAAACTATGGGGAAGACAATTTGGATCAGAAGCATTCTGGGCCCTTTTTTTGAAGGTAGCGGGACCGCTGTGACTACCTGTTCATAGCTCAATATAGCATAATCACGACATTTATTGCATTTCATATTGTTTGAACTCTTGTTGTGGTTTATTCTTCATACTTGTTTAGGTATGGTGAACAACATAGCTTTAGATTTTTACAAAGGGTTGTAATATTTAAATACGGCCTGTGTGTCGTGCCTTCTTCTAAATACTCTCAATGTACATTCTCTTCTCATCTCGCTCCCCTCGAATGTTTAAACGAGGTTTCTCTCAATTATTTCTTTTCTTATTTAGAGAAGTCCTCTCATTATCTTGGGAGGATTTTAGGTTAGGTAAGCCATGTTGTGTCACGTTTAAATTATACTTTTGATTAGATCATTACATGAATACTTTTGCATTTATATGTATTTATTTGTATGAGATACAACCATGATTGCATTCATATAAAAAAAATTAAGCCCTAGAAAATAAAGTCATAATGTCGTCAATAAATGAATACTTATCAAAACCTAGATCACTCAATTATGGGAACCACCAAAGTAGATGCTTTTGAGTTATCTTAGTGAGATAAGAGTGAGTAATAGTGCTACTCACAAAATTCATTATTGTTTTGACTTAATTGAGATTAACAAAACGGTTTTGGATCTCAAGGCATTAGATGGGATTAAACATGCCAAATCATATGATGATTGAATCCCATAAACATCCAAGAGTTACATGTAATGTAATTGATAAATAGGTTACTTACCTAAATAACTTGAATTTAACCATCCTGCCAAAGCAGACTTAAGTTTAAAGCCAAATATAGATCTTAGCCCACTAATTATTATATAGGGTTGTTAATTTAGTAGGAGATTACTAACTAAACTTTGCATATTTTAATTGTAGAATCATGTCGACTAGTAATACTGCTACACTATCGTTGTGATCGGTCCTTGAGAAGGACAAACTTTCTTGACTGGTTCAGGAACTTGAGAATTGTTCTCAAGTAAGAAAGAAAGCCTTATGTCCTAGATCAATCCATTCCTGAGGAGCCTACAGCCAATGCTCTAAGAGCTCAAAGAGATGCTTACACGAAGCATAAGGATAACTCTGTGGATGTAGGTTGCCTGATGCTTACCACTATGGTTCCAGAGCTCCAAAGAGATCTGGAACTTATGGAGACTCATGAGATGATTGTCCATCTCAAGAAAATGTTCCAGCAAAAGACAAGGCAAGAAAGGTATGAGACCATAAAGGCCTTACATTCCTGCAAGATGGCTAAAGGTGCATCAGTTAGTGCTCATGTGTTAAAGATGAAAGGCTACATTGATGACCTTGAGAGGCTTGGATTCCCATGAGGCAGGAGTTAGCTACGGATTTGATCCTGAACTCACTCCTGGAGAGTCATGATCAGTTTGTTATGAACTACAACATGAACAACATGGAGAAATCAATTTCTGAGCTGCATGGGATGCTCAAAACCGCTGAGTAGAGCATTAAGAAAAATTCCAATACTGTTTTGATGGTTCAGGAAGGAAAGGGTATGAAAAAGAAAGGGAAGGGCAACTGGAAGGGTAATGGCTCAGGTGGTAAGACCAAAGAGTCAAACAAGCCCGAAACCAAGCCTGCACCCAAGAAGGTAAAGCCTCCAAAGGATGGAGTCTGCTACTTCTGCAATAAACCTAGTCATTGGAAGTTGCAGACTCTACCTCGAAGATCTGAAAAAGAACAAGAAAGATAGTGGGGCTATCACTTCAGGTATTTATGTTATAGACATTCATTTTTCTACTTCCTCTACATGGGTATTGGATACTGCATGTGGTTCTCACATTTGCACAAATGTGCAGGGTCTAAAGGATAGTAGAAAGATGAAGAAGGGCGATATGGACTTACGAGTTGGAAACAGAGCAAGACTTGCTGCTTTAGCCATAGGCACTTATAAATTAGTTCTGCCCAGTGGGCTTTTGTTAGTTTTGAACAATTGCTATTATGTTCCTGCTTTGAGTAGTAATATTGTTTCTCTTTCTTATTCGATAAGGAAGGTTATACTTCCATTACTGGGAATGATAAATGTTCTATCTATTATAATGATGTTTTCTATACTGATGGTGATTTGCATGTTGGTCATTATATATTAAATTTGGAACATCCTAATAATGGCAATATTTATAATGTAACTACTAAAAGGATAAAATCAAATGATTTGAATCCGACCTACCTATAGCATTGTCGTTTAGGCCATATAAATGAGAAGTGCATATCTAAACTCCATCAAGATGGATTTCTTAACTCATTTGATTTTAAATCATATAATACATGCGAATCTTGCTTATTAGGAAAGATGACAAAGGCACCTTTTACTGGGCATAGTGAGAGGGCCGCTAATTTATTGGGCCTCATACATACAAATGTATATGGACCATTAAATACAGCTGTCAGAGGAGATTATATATACTTCATTACATTGATAGACGACTTTAGTAGATATGGCTATATCTATCTAATGAAACATAAATCTAAATCTTTTGAAATGTTCAAAATATTACAAAATTTTGAACCAAAAAAAAAGTACAAAACCAACTTGGCAAAATAATTAAAGCACTTCGATCTGATTGAGGTGGTGAATATTTGAGCCAAGAGTTCATTGACCATCTTAGGAGTTATTGGATAATCTCACAATTAACTCCTCTAGGAACACCACAATGGAATGGCGTTTCTGAACAGAGGAATCAAACACTATTAGATATGGTTCAATCTATGATGAGTCAAACAGATCTTCCACTGTCCTTTTGGGAACATCCCTAGAGACAGCTGCGTTCACACTAAATCGAGTTTCATCTAAAGCAATTGAAAAGACACCATATGAGAATAGACCGAAAAAAACCAAGTTTATTTTTTCCCAAGAGCTGGGGATGTGAGGTATATGTTAAGCAACAAGCCTCTGATAAATTAGCGCTCAGATCCTCAAAGTGCCTTTTTGTAGGGTATCCTAAAGAAACTAAAGGATACTATGTCTACAATCCCACTAATAATAAAGTGTTTATTATTCGAAATAGTAAGTTTCTAGAAAGAGAGTTTATTTCTAAAACAACCAGTAGGAGTAAGGTACATCTCGAAGAAGTACGAGAGTCACAAGATAGCACAGAACCACATATGGAAATTAAAGAACACTCACAACAAGTTGCTGAGCCTCCTTAAGTAACACAAGGTCCACGAAGATCTGATAGGACACGGCATCAGCCTCAGAAATATGGATTTATGATTACTAGAAGCCATGATGTGTTGCTCATTGAACAAAATGAGCCAACCACCTATCGAGAATCCATAGTGGGACCAAACTTTGAGAAATGGCTAAATGCCATAAAGTTTGAAATGCAATCCATGTACGACAATCAGGTATGCACCTTAGTTGATCCACCTGAAGGTGTAAAAACCATCGGGTTCAAATGGGTTTTTAAGGAGAAAACTGACATGGATGTCAATGTAAATGTCTTCAAGGCACGATTGGTTGCAAAAGGATTCATCAAACTCATGGTGTAGATTATGATGAAACCTTTTCCTCAGTTGCAATGGTTAAATCAATCAGAATCCTTCTTGCCATTGCAGCATATTATGACTATGAAATATGGTAGATGGACGTCAAAACAGCCTTCCTTAATGGAAAGCTCCTTGAGAATGTGTACAGGACACAACTTGAAGGTTTTGTGCATCCAGAGGACTTTGGTAAAGTTTCCAAGCTTCAAAGATCCATTTATGGATTAAAGTAAGAATCTTGGAGCTGGAATCATTATTTTGATGAAGTAGTTAAAGAGTTTGGATTCATTTAAAATATCGATGAATCTTGTGTTTACAAGAAGGTTAGTGGGAGCATAGTTATATTTCTAGTGCTTTATGTAGATGACATCCTACTCATTAGGAACAATATTCCTACCTTGTAGAGTGTCATGACTTGGTTAGGAAAGTCTTTCTCAATGAAAGACTTAGGTGAAGCCACATACATCCTAGGGATTAGGATCTATAGAGATAGATCTAAAAGACTAATAGGCCTAAGTCAGAGCACATAGATAGACAAGATACTGCATAGGTTCAGTATGCAAGATTCAAAAAGGGGTTACATGCCCATGTCTCACGGCATTGATCTTAGCAAGTATCTCTGTTCTAGTACACCTGATTATCGAGATCGTATGAGTAAGGTTCCATATGCCTCGGTTATTGGATCTATCATGTATGCCATGTTATGTACTAGACCGGATGTCTCATTTGCCTTTTGTATGACCAGCAAATATCAACAAGATCATGGTGAGGGTCATTAGATTGCCGTCAAGAATATCCTAAAGTACTTAAGAAGGACTAAGGACTTATTTTTTGTCTATGATGGATTGGATGATAAGCTCTGTGTAACTGGTTACACAGATGCAAGTTTCCAAACTGACCAAGATGACCTTAAATCTCAATCTGGATACGTATTCCTCCTAAATAGTATAGTAGTAAGCTACAAGAGCTCCAAGCAGAGCACTGTAGCAGATTATGCAACAGAAGTTGAGTATATAGCAGCATCAGATACAGCTAAAGAAGTCATTTGGATCAGAAAGTTCATTACTGAACTAGGGGTGGTGCCTACCATCTCAAATCCAATAGAATTGTTCTGTGACAATAGCAGTGCTATTGCATAGGCCAAGGAGCCCAGGTCATATCAAAGGACTAAGCATATACTCAGGCGATTTCATCTTATTAGAGAAATCAATTATAGAGGTTATATAAAGATATGCAAAGTAGAATAAGAAGACAATGTTGCTCATCCTTTTACCAAGCCGCTTGTACAGGCAAAGCATGAGCATCATGTTAGGACAATGGGAATTAGGCAAGTTAATGATTGTACCTAGTGCAAGTAGGAGGATGTTGGAAATTATGCCATAAGGGCCAATCATTATACTTTAAACATTATTATTTAAGGCATTTCTCCATTATATTATCATATTATTCACATGTTCACTATGATGACTGTATCCTTGGATAAATCATAAAGATTGTCCTAAATGTCCCTGGTCGGTCATCTATGCGGGAGCAAAGATGAAGTAAGACCAGTATGACTTTGATAGGATATGGGGATACGAATCAAAGTCTTAGACACTTGTAAGAGTACAAGGTGCTAGACCGACCCACTGTGAGAAAGCTACATGGATCATGTCATAAGCTTATCTCATGTATAACCACGTCACAATACCCTTTGACCTGAGGTCATCATGGATTCCTACATGAGAGTTGCTAAGCTTTGAACTAGTCAAACATCACTTTTGACTAGGTGAAGATAAAGGCTATGATCGGGCTTGGTGGTTTTTTATGCAGAGGAATATGAATGGTCAAGATGGAATTTGTCCCTCACATTAGTAGAGAGATATTACTAGGCCCCTCGATAAGTGAGTCTAAGAAATGTATGGCTATACTACAATGGAAAGGAGTTTCCATTTCTTTTGTCAGACTACTCAGGAATAGAGAAAGTAATGGTCAGGAACAAGAGGATGCCATTATCCATGCCTCATCTTTAACCGATATATTGTGTTTCAAAAGGGACGTGACATGGTTGTATGACAGGTTGCATCGTGTTAATGATCCTATATGAATTGGGTAGTCATAATGTCTTGCTAAAGCCGCTTACAACTTGTGGGTTAGTACAGTTATTGGCCCACTGCCAACTTCGTATGGGCCTACAGGGTCGCACATAAGAATGGCCCAACATTAGATAATGTTTAAACTAGGGTAGACGAATTTTATATTTATATATATAATATAAAATTCATGACAATAAAATTAATAATATTATTATATATATATATGTATTTTCGAAATACATATACATATATATATATATATATGTATATATATGTTATATGATATTATTATATTGTGTTGTGTTTAAATTTAATTTTATTAAGATAAATTAGATTTAATAACTAACATGATAGAGATATAGTATCTCAGATTTAATTTATGAAGATAAATTAAATCTAATGGCTCTTTATTTGGATTAAATAAATAGGTTAAATTAAAATTGTTGGACAAATGTAATTTAAACTGAATTTATTTAATTAGCTCATCAAGATAATTAAGGGTTAATTAATTTCAAAATTAATAAAGTTAGTTTTGAAATTCGAATATAGCCCTCATAGGTTATAAAATTGATTGAGCAAAAAAAAAAAAAAACTCATACACGGATGAGATTTTAGAGCCACAAGGGAAACCCTAGGAGATATTAAAGCGCTAGCACATAGTCTTTGTTGGAGAGCACTCGTGTGGATACCGGTAGAGGGAGCAAATCTGAGGTGTTGGGTCCTAGAGATCGAAAAACCCTAATCCGAAAAGGTATGAATCTTTCTAACTCGGTTTAAACGCCGTTGATAGATCCTTGATTGGGATTGGCGAAAATTTTTAAAATTATTCCGCTGTGCCTGCCGATCCCAATAAATGGAACAGATTATAATATCACCAAATATAGAGGAATGATTGGCTCATTACTCTATTTCATGGCAAGTAGACCTAACATCCGATTCAGTGTTGAAATGTGTGCAAGATATCAGTTAGTTCCAAAGGAATCACATGCTAAGATAGTTTAAAGAATCTTCAAATATCTTGTTGACACATCTGAGTTAGGTATTGTGCATCCCAAAGGAAGAAATGATCAGTATCTTGTTGCTTCTTCATATTTTGACTGCCGCGGAGGATATAAAACAGACAGAAAAAGCACCAGTAGACAATGTCAATTTCTTGGAGGTTCATTTTGTATCTTGGTTCAGCAAGAAACATAACACAATATCTCTATCATCAACGGAAGCTGAGTACATTGCTGCTTTAAGTTGCTATGTTCAAGTGCTTTGGCTAAAACAACAACTCCAAGACCTTGGAATCTACCTGAGAGAGATACCTATTTACTGCGACAGCACCAGCACAATACATTTGGTAATGAATCTAGTTCAACACTCTAGAACCAAACATATTGATGTCAGACATCACTTCATTAGAGATAATGTCCAAAAGAAGGATGTCAAAGTGGTATTCATTCCTACCCATCTTCAGATTGCTGATATCTTCACAAAACCTCTAGTGAAAGATCAATTCTTATTTATATGAAGAGAATTGGGAATGGTAAATTCAAATGAATTGTAAGTAATTTCATGTTTGTAAAAGTAATTTAATTATGTTTTGATGATAATGTAACTAACTTAAGCATCAGAGTATCTAGAAGTTTGTTTTGCAGGATTGTGTCAAAATACTTTGCTCTATGCTAAGAAGAATAGAGTTGAACAGAGGAGATGGCTACCACGACATCATTTAAGCCATGTCTTATAGTGATCATCACTATGACATCACTCGAGTGATATCTAGAAGTGATAGCTATATAACTCGAGTAACCACTTGAGTGATGACCTGAAGAGTCAAGGAAGTTGAAAAGATTCAAATTGAAATGGCATAACGGATGGAAATGAAAAGGTAGGAGCTGAAAGAACAGATCACTCGAGTGACCACTTGAGTGAGCAAGCTAAATCACTCGAGTAACTACCGAGTGATCATCAGAGTAGAAAGGAAATCATTCTATTTTTTGCTTAGCTCAGTAATCCTGAAGCTTTAATTAAGCAAGGAATTATTCATGGCTATAATGCTTGACGAAGCCTTGCAATCCAAAGGAACTAGTAAACGAAAAATGGGTTTACCTTCCAAGCCTACTAAAACTCTTGAAGAATCTGAGGAAGGAGAGAATAAAGAAGAAGAGAGTGAGGAAGAAGAAGAAGACATCACCGTGCCTCTAAAAGGATTCAATTCAGACAAGCTTGAGGATTTAAAGAAGTTCAGCGAATACTTTGCCGAAAGAAAATTGTGTAAGATGTACTACATTGACCTTCAAGTCCTATTTGAGGCTCTCAAATTTAATTTGAGTGAATACGTAAAACATTATTATATGCCCTGGTTATCGGTGCACCTACCTTATTGTGTCAAGGTAGTTAGACATTTCTATTACAATCTAGAATCTGTAGAAGATTGCTCTGAGGGCAGCTCTGTTGTAGAGGATGAGATAGAAACAAACGTAAGAGGGAAGAAATTCCTATCTCTACCTCTAGGATCAACAAGTGGCTAGGAATCAACAAGCCACCAAAGGATAACCCCACCAAACTTTCACCGAATCATATTTTAGTATCTTAAGGTCTGGTGACAGAGTAGGGCCACTAAATTTCAACCCTTAGGACATGTGTGATCTACACAGGGTCCTCTGGTATATATACCCTAGGGAGATCATCAATAAGTCTAATAACTTCACACATTTTATTCATCAAAACTACAAGCTAATGGCATCCTTACTACTGAAGGAGAAACAGAATTTAGGAGAATTGATCTTCTCAGAGATCAAGAGATATTGATTCTCCGGTACTTTACTACACTGATGCCATATCCTTAGCTAGTCTTTTTGCTTCTTAAGGCCAACAAGATATGGTATTTAGAGCCCAATGAGCCAGTTGAGTGATTGCCACTTGTAGGAAAAAATTAGGCCAGGAAGTTGGGGATAGAACTGCCTTTGCAACATCCTATGGGCTTAACTCTGAAGAATAAGAAGGCACCAGAAGCTGAGACCAGTAGGATGAATAATACTCAGTTTTTTGCCCCTGGCTCTACCACATCACTTTCTTTCTTTGGCTCCACGATTCATACATATATGAAGGAGGTACTTCAGGGATTCATGTGGATATAGCCAACACCAATGCAGAACTGATAACTCACATAAACTTCATGATGGGAGAAATAGTTGAGCATATGAACAAGCACAACCAAGCAGTATTGGCTCAGTAGGAGGCTCAGACTAGTGCACTAATTGAGATCACTAGCCTTCTCCAGTCCCTTCATGAGAAGGTTGATGCCCTAACACCGAGCTCTTCCACTCCTCCTCCATCTATACTAGTCTCTGCTCCTGACTTGCTCTAGCCTCTGGTCCTCTTCCTATCATTCCTCATTCCACACCCAGTAATATCCTCTTTACCATGGTTGATCCTACATCATCCACACATGTTCATATCACCTTGGATGAACCTATTCCAATCCAGCCTAGCTCTGTCCCTACCCCTGCAGTCTCACATATAGCCAAGAGCTACTACCTCAGTCTCCCTCTCATCACTCTCAGCAGTCTGATGATACTAAGGAGGTAGTGGTCATATCATCTCCTCAGTTACCACTTCCACCACCTCTGCACACTCTATTATATGTCCCTTATCTAGAGGATCCAGTGCAGTTCCCTCCACTTATCCTACGAGAGCCTGTTCCATCTTTACATGACTCACCCACCTTTGTTACACATTAGAGTGACATTCACGACGATGCATCCTCTCCTATCCCAGCCACTCTTATTACAACCATTGACCCATGTTTATCACATAGCTCTAGCTCTACTTCCCTTGCCTAGCCTTTCTGATGATGTCAAAAAAGGGGAGAAAATCTAGAAAATGATTTTGATGATTATGTTATTAGACCGATATAGCATAGCATGGGTGTATGGGGGTCTTGGGATTATTTAGTCAATATAATTATGTTGTTTACATTATGAATGATATTTTGTCTTCTCATAGTTATAACTTAATGCATTATAAATGATAGTTTGTCTTCTTATGATTATAACTTATTCATCTGTTTTAAGTTCTCATATTGATTCAAGCATTATAATTTTTGAATTCAAATAGACTCAACATGGGAAAATTATTTCCTTAAAAGGATTGGCTTAAAATCAAACGAGTTTTGTCATCATCAAAAAGGGGGAGAATGTTAGATCTCATGTTTTAATGATAACAAAAGGATTGAAAAGATAATACAAAAGATTACAATAATAAACAAAAGATTTTTGAATAATCAAGCTAAGTTTTTTGAGGCATACAATGCCATCACTCGAGCGATCACTCGAGTAATGAAGTAACAAAATATAATTTGTTCTTAGTGATACTCTCTATCAAGTTTTAGAAGAGATCACTTAAGTGATCGATTTACCACTCGAATAATGAGATAAAAGGCATCACTAGCACAATACTAGAGTGATTATGATAGTGACCTACTGTTGAAAATTTTCTAAAGTCAGATCACTCGACTACCTACTCGAATTATCCATGTCTAAGATCACTAGCAGAACACTCGAGTGATATATCAAGTTGAGGATCACTAGTAAAGCACTCAAGTAATCCATAAAGTGATATATTGTAGATCACTCGAGTGATGCAATTTGTGGACCACTAGCATAGCACTCAAGTGATCTATCCAGTGATTTGTTATGCTTCAGAATGCTAAGTCAAGATCACTCGAGTGATGGTTTCCAGAAAAATAGAGCACTTTCTGTTAATTTTCAAAATAACTAAATGATGATATAAATGATTTTATTTGATTCTCTTTAAGTCTAACATCTTATTTCTTTAGTGTATAAAGCTTTCTCAGGTGAAAGATAAAGAGATCAAGTAAAGAGATGAAAAGGTGATCGTGTGCCAGAATCATTTAATGTGAGCGGTATTTGATTGAAGATATTCTCTCTGCTCCAACGGCTACTTTACCATACATGAAGAATGTTCAGAGGGAGCAATGGTTCTTTAACGGACAAACAAAATACTTACAACGGGCATTTATTTCATTCCAGCTATAAATACGAAGCATTCAAAGCCGATCAACCACCGAACAACAAATTTATTTAAGTCTACTTTAAGTGCTCTATTTTACACTCTATATTATTCTTCTTATACTCTATACGTTAGTGATTATATATTCACTCCGTGAGAGAGATTTCATCCAAAACTCTATACTCTTTATTAAGATTACTTAAGGTAGTGGGACCTTAAGCAAGGGATTGGTTTACATCGTATAAGGGGGAGTGAGTGTCCAAAAAAGGAACTTGCTATGTACTGAGCTACCAAGAACCCACTAAATCTTTGAAGCTATAGTGAAAATCTCATAGGTAATCTGGGGATTGGCCATAGTTTAAAGAGATTGGAACCTAACCAGTATAAATCTCTGGTGTACACTTCAGTGAAATTCTTCTAACTATCAAATCTATTTTGATTTTGTTAATGGTCGTCATTAAGTTTAAATTTTTTTAATCACCCAATTCACCCCCTCTTGAGCGAAACGATTGCACTAACATACTGTGGTTATTAAAACTAATTGTGAGGTATTGTTCAAACTTTTGCAAGGGAAGTCGAATGCTAGCTGTGAATGGTAGAGCTGGGATGCGTATAAAGAGATTTTGGATCTGAAGGAGTCAGCTAAGGATGTGTCATTTTCCCTTGTATCAAGACAAGGTAATAAAGCCACTAATATATTAACAATTTACGCGGCAAGGAAGATGCACCAGAATCAATGGTTGGTACACACTAGTGGAAAAATCACTTTTAAGACCTGTTAAAAAAGATATTTTTAGATCGATTCTGGATTCGGTCTTGATACAACCGGTCTTAAAAGTCTGTCATATTTTAGATCGGTTATGAAACCGGTCTTAAAAATGAGTTTTAAGACCGGTTATTTATAAAACCGGTCTAAAAATAAATATTTTTAGACCGGTTATCAGAGAAACCGGTCTAAAAGGTTGTAATTTTAAGACCGGTTTTCTACAAAACTGGTCTTAAAGTAATACTTTTAAGACCTGTTTTTTAGTAAACCGATCTTAAAAGTAATAGTTTTAAGACCAGTTTTTTATGAAACCGGTCTTAAAATTATTACTTTAAGACCGGTTCTCTCCAAAACCGGTCTTAAATATACTTTTAAGATCGGTTTTGGAGAGAACCGGTCTTAAAAGTAGTTTTTTTAAAAAAATTTTGTTTAAAACATTTACCCAGCAAGCCATTTCTCCTGTTAAAATATTTCACTCAGCAAGCAACAGTCATTTCAACGACAGTCAAATAAATTCTTCTCTTACAGATTATAACTAACATCTTATGCACATGTGAGAGACTCAAAAATCATTGGAACAAATTAAAACTCAACTCCCTTGTGCTTAAACAGTGCTGGCCGAAACAAAAGCAAGGATGACAACCATGAATAAACTCACAATCATAGACAGAATCATAATGTAAGGAAATCATACAACCATGACAATGCTGTTTTGACCAAGTTCTTTGTCTTTTCACTTACATACATACATCAAAGATTAAATTACATTAATGACAATACTGTTATTCATTATGGCCAAAATACTTTATAGACACTCTTCTTTGGCTGATGATCACTAGCTGGTTTTGAAGAATCTATAATAAGACGTACACCTCATATCCTTCATTTTCCTGTGATGACAACAAAAAAAGTAGTTTTATATATACACCAATAACAATATACATAATTCAAATATAGTTCATGATAATTATTTTAGCTAACTAACCTTCAATGTAGTTTTATAAAGGGATATCCTCCCATATCCCTTCATTATGATCGTTTCTTGTGCCGTGTTCATTGTCTGCTTCATCTTCTTTGTTCAATTCTGGTAGACCCCTAGAAAAAGAAGGAGTCTCAAGAAGATCATTCATTGAATGACTTTCCTGATTAATATCAACAATCCTTTTTCCTTGGAGAGCTACAGACTACATTTTATTTGCCTGATTAGTAACATAGAACACTTGTTTTGCTTGATATGCCATAATAAAAGGTTCATCTCCAAAACTTCTACTAATAAAATCAACCAATGTAAATCCCAACTGATCAATCATCACACCATTGTTGACATCAACCCACTTGCATTTGAAAATGGGGAAGTTTAACTTTAACATAATCAACCACCCAAATCTCTTCAATAACCCCATAATAAGGTGTTGCTGCCAATCTAGGATTCTTATCTTTCGAACTAGAGAAGTGCATAGATTTAGCCACTACATAACCCCACTATTCTGGACGGTGCTCCTATCATCAAGGGACTTCATGTAAAACGTATAACCATTGATCACAAATGAAGTCCAACTTATGACATCAACCTCAGGACCACGTGCTAACCATTTAATTGTATCAGAAACACATTCTTCGCTGTCAACCTTTTGTTTGAACCAATGTGCAAAATTTTTGTTATGCTCCCTAATTAACCTTTGTTCAGTCATTCGACTATTTCCTTTCCGTACAATTTGTTTATGAGCATTAATGTAATCTTGAACTTCATCAACATTATTCAAGATGTATAAGTGGACTTGTTGCAATTCATCAGGATCCACGCTCTTTACTGAAGCCCCGCGTCTACCGCCTTCTTCGTCATGACGTTCAAGAAGTCCAATGTGTCCTACATTTGACAAGTAATCTTGACAAAACTCTATGGCTTCTTCAAAAACATATTTCTGAACAATAGTTGCTTCAGGCCTGTTAGGGTTCTTCACATACCCTTTTGGGATTTTCATAGTTCTTTCAATTGGGTACATCCATCGTAAATAGATAGGGCCACACAACTTGATCTCCCTGACTAGATGAACAATTAGATGTACCATGATGTCAAAAAAGAAGGAAGAAAAAGCTTCTCAAGCTGGCACAAGATCAGATATCTTTCATTTTCCAATTCATCCAATTTTTCTGTCTCAATGACTTTACAACAAATAGTATTGAAGAAGAAACAAAGTCTAGTCAAAATTTGTTGAAGATCATATTCGGCAATGCCACGAATAGCTACTGGGAGTAGTTGTTGTATTAAGACATGTCAATCATGAGACTTTAGCCCTACTAACTTCAAATCTTTCATCGACACAAGCTTCCTTAAATTTAAAGAATACCCTGAAGGAACTTTCATGCCATGTAAACACTCACAAAAGCTTCTTTTCTCAACCTTAGACAAAGTATGAGCAGCTGGAGGACAAAAAGTTCTCATACCATATGGCTTTGGATGCAAGTCTTCTCGTATCCTCATTTCTTGCAAATCTAATCTTGCCTTCACGCCATCCTTAGAACTACCTTGTATGTTAAGCAGTGTCCCAACAATACTATCACAAACATTTTTCTCCACATGCATGAAATCAATACAATGTCTCACATCAAGATTCGGCCAATATGGAAGATTGAAGAAGACATACCTCTTTTTCCATTTAATTTTCTCATTACTATTCTTTGTAGTCTTACCAAAGATAACATTCATATTTTTCACCTTTTCATAAACTTGCTCCCCAGTCAATGCCTTCAGAGCATCTTCAAACTCTTGTCCACAAAAAAAAACTTTCTTTAATCTATGATACGAGTGGCTGATGAACCCATATCGTGTGTGTTCACAAAATAAAACTAGGTTAGAAAATGTAGCATAGTAGCTCAACCTAGGTCGTTCTTGTGAGGAGATTAATTTCCAAGTTTCTAAGTAGTAAAGTGACAAAAAACCTTAAAGTTGTGAGAAATCATTTGGAGAAATAGCTTTTCAAACTAATGAAGTAATCTAAGCTAAAACAATATTTTTGTATTTTTTTTGGTTTTTAAAACAAAGAAGCAAACGAAATCAAAATTAACACTAACAACAAGATAAATTCAATTAACTAGTATAATGATAAAATGGGATTCCCTTGAGTTGAGGTTTTGGTCTTCCTTGCTTGCTAATGATATGAATTCCATAATATGAGTCAAGATGATGGAACTAAGTTACCACTAGCTCCATACTTGCAATAATCATTTAATTCATTCTACCAAAGCAATTAAATGAATACTACCAAATAATTCAGACTCAAGGAGATGAATAATCAACTTCCAATTCTAGCTTGTAATTACCATTACAAATGTTCAACACATTCAGTTTAGTCATTTACAATCCACTTAACCAAGTTGGAATAAACAACTCAACCTACTCCTAATTTGAATCATACAAAGCTTAATTAATCAACTCCTAGCTCAACCACCAAGTTTATTCACTTGGCATAGAACAATCTAGATCATAATCACATACTTTACCAAGCCATACAATTATGAAATAGAAAGAGAGCTTAAGGAATTCCATTGAAGTTTAGAAGCTCAAACCATTACCCAACTCAAGGAAATCACCAAAGCTTAGCTACTCATGGAAGAGGAGAAAGATGAAGCTTGAAAGAAAGATGAGCAATTAGCCATTGAGAATAAAGAAAAAGCACCAAACAACTTCTTTTTTTTGTCCAGACATGCTTTCTTCAATTCATTTCGGTGCCTCTTTCCCTCTCACACACAGCCGCCAAACCCTCTCCTCATTCACTGCGGCTCTCCTCTCCATTTTTCTTCAAATCTCTATCTTGGTCAAAAGTTTCGGCTCGCTCCCAATTTGATGGTCTCCTCTCTTTTATTCCCTTCGTTCACTCGGTCCACTCCTTTTTTCTTTTGCAACCGCCAAACCCTTTAATTCCCCTTTCTTTAATTCCTACATCAGCTTGCCTCTTTTCCTCAATACCTTTCTTTCGGTCCAGCTCTCACTTCATTTCAGCCCATCTCCAATATTCACCTAGTCGGTCAACAAAAATGGCTTCTTCACCAAGTCTTCACAGCTTCCATTCAGTTTGGTCTAGCTTGCTTCTTGATTTCCATTCTTCCCATTTGGTGTTAATTATTCAGCCCATGATCCTTTTCTCTTTAATATATCGGTCCAGCACTCTCAATTCTCATTCAAACATTTCAGCCCACTTGCCTTTCTCATTTCATGTGGTCCCCCTTCTTCCAATTTCTTCAATTGTCTTTAGGTTAAAATAACTTATGCCTTGTCATCACCTACAAAATTATACTCACAAAGGTAATATCTTTTACTCACAATTAAAGAATAATGGGAATAACAAATATTAATTAAAAATATAACAATTTAACTAACATAATTTCCAAATTATTCTTTCACTACAATCTCACATTATCACTTGATTATGCCCAAAATATTCAATTAAGTCCCACAAAAGCCTAAGATTAATTAATAAAAATATATAAATATTGAGCTCTATCAGTGGCCCCATCTAAGAAATCTCCTATGGCCAAGATAAACTGTCTTTCTTCCATGTTGAAGTTGATGGTAGCATGTTCCTTCTTCACAAATCGGACATGCTTTATGGCCTTTAACACTATATCCTGACAAGTTTCCATATGCAGGGAAGTCATTTATAGTGCAAAAGATAATGGCTCGCATTTTAAAAACTTCCTTCTTGTTCGCGTCAATAACATCAACACCTTCGTCCCATAACTCTTTCAAGTCTTCAATCAAGGGTTCCAGGTAAACATCTATGTCATTTCCAGGTTGTTTTGGCCCAAAATCAACATAGACAACATGATATACCTTTGTTTCATGCATAACATAGGAGATAGGTTGTAAATTACCAATAGAACAGGCCATGAACTATGTATACTGCTCAGGCTAGCAAAAGGATTCATGCCATCCGTACTAAGCCCAAGCCTAAGGTTCCTAGTTTCTTCACCGAAGGCAGGAAATAATTGATCGACTTTCTTCCATCGAAAAGAATCAGCCAGATGTCGAAGCTTTCCATCGGATATCCTCTCATCCACATGCCGTCTCAAATTTCTTGCATCATTTTCATTAGCAAACAAACACTTAAACCTTGGTATGATTGGAAGGTACCACAACACTTTAGCAGGAGCGTTATTTGATTTGTACATCGGGGTTTTACATATCAGACATCGTTGTTCCTCTTCATGCTCTTTTCTATACAATATACAATCATTAGGGCATGCATGGATCTTTTTATACTTCATCCCTAGTGGACACAATATTTTCTTAGCATCATAGTATCGAGAAGGCAATACATTATCATCTGGAAGCATGTCCTTAAAAGCCTTAAGCGTTTCTGAAAAACTCTTGTTGCTCCATCCATGCCGTGCTTTCAAGCTTACCAATTTCAATACTGCTTTCAACAATTGGTATTTTTTACACCTCGGGTACAGCGGCGTCTTAGCATCACTGCACATATTACCGTATGCATGTGATTGCTCAAAAGCCTCTTCTCCTACATCATGAATAATATCCTCTATCCGATCATCTGTATCTGTGTCATTATCATCAAAGTTCACTCCCTCCTTTTGAGATGAACTTGGCATTTCTAATTCTTCACCATGCCATACCCACATTGTATAACTCTTACAAAATCCTTCACAAATTAAATGTGTATATATATCTGCAGTATTTAGTCGCTTCTCATTCAAACATACTATACAAGGGCAATAAAACTTCCCACTACCATCATCGGCATTTCTTCTAGTGAAGTCTAAAAAACCCCTAACCTCATTATCATATTCAACACTCATTCGTTTATCATTTATCCAACTATGATCCATATATATCTCAATACTTGTAGCACCCTATATCCAACAACAAAAGGATAGACAAAAAAACAACAACGATAAAGTTTTAGAGATTTCAACGAAATTAACATGCACCATTTGAAACTAGTATCATTTTAACAAACCAATAACATTGACAATAATCAAACAATCACACTAAATTAAAATAGAACATAGATTGGTATTACTCCAAGCCAAAAATCACAGGGATGTAATTAAAAGTCAGAGCATATATCTAACAAGAATGTGCACATTTTTTTCCAGATTACGTTATCACAAAACAGTTGGATTTCCAACAAACTATAATAACAACTTATGGGAATTAAGTGCTCAAAACAACAAGAACCATTTTTTCATAGAACATTATTAATTATTGAACCACGTACAACTAAATAACAGATAGAACACGTACTAACCTGATTGAAGACCAAGGAGTGAGCTTCAACCCAAAGTCACGGTGGCGTCGACTGAGGTTAAAATGAAGTCCTCAAATTCACGGCACTGACAAAGGGAAATCAAGGCAGAGGAGAATGGTCACTACAGAGAATAGAGGTGACGGTGGAGAAGACTAACGATATTCAAAGAACAGCGACAACGAACACAGCAACGTCAACGGTAATGATGGAGGAGAGTTGAGCAAATAAGGGACGGGATGCCATGGACGAGTTCAGGACAAGAACGGATAGAGCTCACAGAGAAATGGCACAAAGAGAAGAAAGGGTTTATAGAGCGCGCGATCTGGGCGCGGGATTAAAAATATGGGCGAAAAATCTTACCTTTTAGACCGATGTTCCATAAAAACCGGTCTTAAAAGTGTGAAATTTCAAATTTAAGACCGGGTTTATATAAAAACCGGTCTTAAAATGTTAATTTTTTAACAATTTAAAATATTTTGAAATTTAAGACCACTTTTTATAATAACCGGTCTTAAATTTTAAACATTTAAGATCGGTTTTTTTATGAATCGGTCTTAAATGTTTTACATTTAAGACCGGTTTTTATAGAAACCGTCTTAAAATGTTAAAATTTTTAATTTTTTAAATATTTTCATATTTTTAGACTGGTTTTATTTATAACCGGTCTAAATAAATTTTGTAAGACCAGTTTTTTTTAGAACCGATCTTAGAAGTTCAATATAATTACAGAACTGCCACCATGCAAATTTTTAAGACCTTATCCACCAAAACCGGTCTAAATGTGGCGGTCTAAAAAGGAATTTTTCCACTAGTGACATGCTCCATCTTCCTTATGTGTGTTGTTAGCTTGTGACTCTGGAAGGTATAAGGAATCCAAGAAGGAGGTACAATCTGTCTTTGATAAGGAAGGAGTAGGCTGATTAGAGTAGCTTGTTTGATAGTGTTATAATAGTAAATAGGTGTGAGTTGGGACCCTAACATTGATAACTCTCAAATATATATTTTTTTCATTTACATGGCCTCGAACTTGAGTTATCATATTTAAGCGGTCATAGACTCTTTTATTAAGGCCAACAAATTAAAAACATGATTTCAAAAAGCATTTGATAGCCACCAAAATAAAGTAATGATATTCATATAAGAAATTCTTAAGAATAAAGGACTTGCAAACTTAACCTTAACAACCCAATTACATTGAGAGAATATATATATATATATATATATATGAAGATTCATTTTAGACCTACACAAACAAGGAAAGTCGCTTCATATATGCACGGTAACATCCAATATTTCTAAGGCTAAACTCAGTAAAAGGCGTGAGTTCGAGGCATTGTAAATGAAGAAAATATATTTGAGAGTTATCAATGTTAGGATCCCAACTACAAAAATGTTGCTTTCATAGTTGTTGACTGATTTTGATGAAATTTGGATCTAGGGGCGGAAAAGACCACACAAAGGGGATGGACATAAACGCACGAAGAAACATGAAGTTTGATCAATATAGTTGTCTTCATCCGGATCAATCTTGGGAGGATCCACAATTTTGTTTACTCCAAATAATTTACATGAAAATATTCTTGTGATTGCTATTTTTATAGGGAATTTAGCTGTTTGTCATATAGTCTTGGGATTGCTATTTTGTAGCGAGGGTTACAGAAGATGGCATGCACAAATATACAATAATCACATAGTAAATGAAAGAAAGAGTTACTACCTGGAATTGCCCTTTCCTGTTCTACTTGTCTGGTCAATACCTTTGATCCTGCTCGGGCTATTGTAAATTCCTATAAAATTAGAGTTACAAGTAACTGGTTATTACTTGAACTATTATTGCCTTTAATCACATTTTGTTGGTTATCTATCACAGTTTCAACAATTTCTGCACAGTGCAGTTTCATTGTTTTCCAAAAAACTATAGATTTTCAGTCGACTTTTGAAAATCATAATTAATTCTAGGAAAGTCTAAATTGAATGGTTCAAAAGCCTATGTATAGCTCTCTAAGTGTATTTGCATGGAAAATACCCAAGGTTGGTTATTATTATCACATTGTTCCAAGAATTTTCCAAACTTCCCCTATTCTAGATTGCATTCTAGAAACAGGGCACAACTTTAAAAAAATCATATCTCTTAATCTACTCATCCAAAAATCATGTTTGACACACCAAACTACAGCTCTATATGTATACTTTAATCCTGCCAAATTTCATAATATTTGGACTTGGTTTGACTAACGAAATTCATTGCACAATCAAACTGCCTGCAGTGAAACAAATCAAATAGCACTTACTCCTTAACTTCTAAAATTTCCAAATTTAAACATAATCATCTATAAATCATAAACACATATATTCCTACACAATTTTTTCTTCTAAACCCAATGGAATCATCCAAATCATGAAATTCCAGCTCTAACACTATAAACAGTAGTTGGTCAAAAATCATGAAGGATTAGGAAAAATGTGTTCTTTTGATTTTAATCCATAAACCTCCTTCTTTTCATCTCTAATCCCATGTTTAACCCATTAAACACCTCTTACACATGATTAATCCATATTCGGGCAGCACCTTCCCTTAGGGATTGTGCATCCCAATCATCAAAACAAGCCAACATAACCACAAAACAACAACAACCACCAACAACAATCAAGAATCAACAAGAGGAACTAGAGTCTTGAGCTTACCTCTTGCTTTCTCTCTCTAGGCTATCTCCTATGTAACACCCCAAATTTTATTCACCAATAAGTCTTGTACTTATTTGTGGCTTTTAATGAAATAGAATGATGAATATTCATGATCATAGGAATTAAACACTACAAATTTGAATGTGAACAATGCTGCCAGTGAAATTTCTTGCGAGGTAGTGAGTTTGTCATGTGGTTTTGGATGAACAAATGATGACCCAAAATTGTGAAATTTTACAGGAAATTAGACATCTAAAGCTTTAATTTGATATGTCATGGGAATTATTTGGAGCTGTACACAAAGAGTTATAAATTTTTGAAGTTATCCTAGTGAAATTGGACAACATTCGTGGCAGCGTTCAAAAACAAAAATTCTGCAAATTGTGAGCTTCCAGTTGGCTAAAGGCTATATTTTTCCTTGAAAATAGACTCAATAAGGGTCATATAGCCTTTGTAATCACTCTAATTTAAGTTCTACAAATAAAGTTATGATTTTTCAAAGTTTGGTCAGAAAATTTGCCGAAATTGCCAATTGTTATGAATTTGGAAAAGGAATGTAATGGCAATTATGTAAAGTGTCGAATAAAAAAAATAAGAGGGGAAATAATTATTTTGATTGTGTATATGACAAGTGTCATCAATCCAAAGACAAGAGAATGAAATAATATTAATTTAAGTTGAGCACATGCTTAATTAGATTAAAATACTATAATTTTGTGCATGTAGTTAAGATAAATGGTTGAAGCCCAAATTGTGTGTAGGAATGAGGCTTGGGACATCACTTTATGGGCCAAGGGAAGATGAAGGAATTAGTTAAATTGTAATGGTAATGTATAACACAAGTTGGCAAGAGATAATATAAAGTACACCAAGAATCAAGAGGTAACTTAAAAATTCTCCAATCCTTGGTGTATTGATGTTGTTGTTGTGATTCTTGGTTTGATTTGTGGTTGGATTGTTGGTTTTGTAAATTTGGGAAATGGAAATCCTAATGGGTTATATTGCCCAATTTAGTATGTGTTTAAATGGTTAATCAAGGGGATTGGAGTGGAAAGGAACAAGATTTTGAAGTTAGAAATCAAACATCACATTTTTCTCTTTTCCCTTCTAAGTTTCGACTAGAGTAGAATCAGGGGGTAGGAGCTGGATTTTCATAAATTTGATAATTCTATGGTGTTCAGGAGGGAAAATTGTATAGGGTTGATGTTGATCACTTTGTTAGACAAGTACTAGAAAGTGAAATTACCAAAATGCCCTTAGGGACTCGGTCTAGCTCCGATTTACCCGGTTCTACCATACTTTTTCAGAAATTTTGATCCAAGCTATTCATATATATTTTCACCCAAGGAATCCATTTTTGACCTTGGTTTTCACAAAATCACTGTCAAATAACAATTTTGCCCTTGACACCCTTATTTAAGGTTTTACAACCAACAAAAACACTTTGGAAGTGTCTAAGATAGTACATGAATAGGTTTTAACCTAATTCTTGTACGTTTAGAATTTTAGGACCAAATTAATAGCCAAGCCATTGGAATAAAGTTTGAAGAACATTTTACAAGTTAAAAAGGGGTTTAAGGTAATAACTCTATCTTTCATATATTATGTTAATGTTTATATGTTTTTTGTATGCCAACTTCCGCAATATGTACGAGCATAGTGCCTATGAGTATACTGAACATGACCGAGCATAGTGCCTATGGGTGTACTGAACATGACCGAGCATAGTGCCTATGGGTACACTGAACATGATTGAGCATAGTGCCTATGGGTACACTGAACATAGTGCCTACGGGTATACCGAATATGGTGCCTATGAGTACACGGATATGCCTAGTGGTGGCCTTGAGCCCAGCTAAGGTATAGAATGAGTAGGGGTTGCACTTGCAATAGTAGTTGGCTCTGAATGTTTCTGACTAACTTAACTAAATTGAACTGAATTGTTTATTATTATAATATTACTGTATGTAGTATATGGCATATTTATTATTGCATTTTCTATGATCGATTGTCTGTTACTACTGAGATTCATTTGAATCTCACCCTTTCCATAAATGTAAAAAGTTATAGTAGCAGAAAATAGCTCTGAAGGCATGATCAAATTTACCGGCAATTCATTGAGGGTTCTGGTTAAGATCAAGTGAAGATATTGGTTATCTGAAGCCCCTATTATGGTTTAAGGTTTGTAATTACTATAAACACACCCTATAGGGGAAATTATGTAAAATAATCATGTACATTTTATCAGTATATATATGCTATTCCTATGTACCCGCTAAACCGCGCATTGCTACTCTGATTAATATTGATGATAAGTGGTATGTAAGGAAGGGCCTTACATTTTGGTATAAGAGCCCAAGCGGTTCTGGCAGAACGGAGGTTCTGGCAACATGATAGTATATTGATAAGGTCTTGAATGGTAAAAGGAAAAATGCACAGCATGAGGTACTAGAGATGTGAACTACCCCTCTTCTTTGAATCAACCCCTGAAATATTTGGGAATGCCTGAGGGCAGCAAGTAGGGCAATACCAAATGGAGGGTGGTCTAAGGATATTTGTGAAACCCGAGAAAGCAAGTACAGCTAAGGCCAGGGTACAGACATAGCATTTAGTTAGTCGGAGGTAGCTAGAGGCAGCTGGCATGATGTTTAAGACAAGGGAAGTCTTAGGGTACCGGTGGTCAGGAGCAGATATGACTGGTATCTGAATTTTGGTACGGGCACACAAAAATTAAGCGTGCTCAACCCAGGGTAATCCTAGGATGGGTGACCCCCTAAGAAGTTATGTTGGCAATGTTATGGAGACTTGAGAAATAGTAATTGTCTTAAGGTTTCTCCATGGCTAATAATCATTTGAGTTAGATGATTTAAAGAGTGCTTAGATGCATGGAGACAATGATGATGTAAGTTTTTATTTTAAATCGAGACATTTCTATCACGGTGAATACTGCTCAGAAAGGTCCATTTGATAGGGTTATAGGAATTGGAGACATAACAAATGTTTTGAGGTTTCTCTATGCTAAGTGATGATCCTTAAGAACACAATGGTGTCAAAGAGATATAGATACCATATACGGTGCTATATAATGAGGGGTAATCATACCGTATATTGATCCTAGAGGATCTGATTTTGATGATACTGAAGGTTGATGTTAGACCTGAATCAGATCTAAGCTGAAATAGCTCTTAGGTCGAAATGTGAATTGGTTGCACTATGGTTATGTTCCATGATGGAAGTTTGAACCTTGTGAATGGTGTTGAACCTTCGGTAATGTTTTGAGGATAATACCCAAATGTCGTGGAGGTTAGAATAGGCGCTATGGATCCTGATTGTTAGCAAACCTATTGGGTATACTTGAGGAAAATGATTTCCAATCTATGTAATGTTGAGGTTCTAGGTTTTATGATGAACCTAACAGTTGGGTTAGAGACCCTAGGTGTAACATCTATATTTTCGGTCACCAAAATTTCTTATATTTAAGGGAATAAAATGGTGAATTAAAGAGCACATAGAATGGCAAAACAAGGCAATTAGTGGTCACACACAACATTATTATGTGGGAACACAAATTGTACAAGTTAATGTTTTCTACTGGTGAGTTTTCCTATATAGCAGTCTTGTTATGTGGAACTTTTAAATAGGAAAATGATGTTCAATGCCTATGAAATGTTACAGGATGAAAATAGACATCATAAGCTTTAATTTGATAGGTCATGGGTAATTGTTGGAGCTGTATACAAAAAAGTATGAATTTTTGAAGTTTACCTAGTGAAATTAATTATTTTTTGGAATAGCATGCCAAGATTGAAATTTTAGGAATTGTGAGCTTCTAGTTGCCTAAAGTCTATATTTTTCCTTGAAACTAGACTCAATAACAATTCTATAGCCTTTGGAATTCCTCTAATTTGATATCTATAAAATTAGTTATGATTTTTCAAAGTTTGGGCAAAAATTCTGTCAGAATTTCTAAATAAATCCGAAAATGGAAAACATTTTGTTATTAAATGGATCAGCCCATTTTGGCTCTAATTTAGACCCCTAGACGTGTAAAGGGCGGACTAGAGAGGGTAGGAATTGGTTACATGTAATGGGCTTATTACATACTACATGTACATAAAGTTGTGTAAACCAAAAAGTCAAAGTTTTGAACTTTGGGCTAATTAAATAATAGAAGATAAAGGCAAAACAATTATAAAACAATTTCCTCATCCTCTTTCCTACACAAAACCATACAGCCATGGAGAAAAATAGAGAGAGAAAGTTTGAGAGAGTTTAGAGAGAGAAGGAGAAGAAATTTACAAAGTAAGCTGATTTCTTCAGTGAATTCGTACCTAACGTGTATAATCCTTCTCCTAAGCTTCTCTTTTATGTTGTTAAAGGTGTTTGAAGCACAAATTTTAGTGTTCTTGGAGGGTAGGGTTCGGTCATCAAAGGGAACAGCCAGAGGAAGCGTAAGGTAACTTCCAAACATTCAAATATTGATTGTTCTGACTGCTGTAAGTAGTTTAATCGGTGAAATTCTGATTAATTTGCTTTGATTTCAAATTTTGGAAATATCAGGACATAAATGTTAGGCTGCCCAAATTTAGTCTTAATGGTAGTTGTAACCTAATTAAATAATTAATAAAGTGGTTAGGAGTAGAAAAGAACACGTCTGCGGAGTCGAAATTGGAAAACCCCAATTTTCCCTAGAGTATCTCAGATTTCGGCCAGCACTAGAAAATGGGGTTAGAGTTGGATTTTTGATAATCTGATGATTCCATTGAATTCAGGAGGAAAATTAGGTGGGGTTATAGGTAGTCACTTTTTCAGAAAAGCCTGATTTTCTGAAAAAGCATAATTACGAAAACACCCCTAAAACCTTGAAATAGGGGCTGCTAATTGCAATTTTGTCTTTTGGTAGTGAATTTGGTAATTTCGAGTCTAAAAATGGATTTCTTGGGCGAAAATATGTCAGAATAGCCCATGTCAAAATTTCAGGAAAAGTATAGCTGAGCCGAGTACAGCGGGGCTAGGCCGGGGTCCGGGGGCATTTTGGTAAATTTTTACTATAGGCTAATATAACTACAGAAACACTGTGGAAGTGCCTGAAATAGTACATGAATAGGTTTTAACCTAATTCTTGTACATTTGCTATTTTAGAACCGAGCTGAGAGCCGAGTTGCGACACGCATTACGAGGCACTAATTCAAGGTGGAAAAAGGTTTAAGGTAGGGAACTTACCTCTCCTACTTGTATTTGATATTTGTGCTAGTGTATTGATGCATGTTATTGTTTTGCTTGATTATGTGAAACATATATGAATGATTAAAGCTCTGTTTCTATTTATGTTATAGCCATAAGTATGTTGTTTGAAACATTGAGCACGCAGATATGTCATTGTGTTAGCATGAATTAATGTAATGCAAGCATGTCATGCATTAAGTACTTATCCTACATGCATATTGGTACTGTTTCCTACTGGGATTCTCTCGAATCTCACCCTCCCCTACCAACAATTTAGAAAGGTGAATACGGAAGGTACGCAGATACTAGAGAAGGGAACTATACGAGAGTATTGCAGTGGTGGAACGAAGATGGGAAGATGTCTCCGTTTCTCTAGGATGGGTTTAAACACCCAAGTAGCCCTGTGTGGCTACATTGATGGTAATTATCATGTATGAACCCTTATGGGGAATTTTCTATAATCATGCACATATTGTTAGTATATTATGCTATTCCTGTGTTGCCCACTGAACCATGCAATAATATTCCGCTGCAAGTCAACATAAGATAGGGTATGATACTAGGCTGTAAAATCCTACATGCCAATGATGTTATAGTGGACTTATGTGTCTAAAAGCCCTAAGACCTAGCGGACCAGTGTGTCCTTAGGCTGGCAAACTTATTCAGAATTGTGTTGGGCTGATGATCCATGGAATTGTGGTTTTAAGAGTTGAATTGTGATCCAAGAATCAGACTCAATAGTTAAATTGATTCTTTAGATATTTGAATTGACTTGGATGGTCTGAGGTACTAGAATGTATTGAATTGTGTATGAGGTTTCTCGAGGTTGTTAGTTGTTAAGTCTAGCATAGAAAAAGATTATGATTATAAAATATTCCCTTAAAGGATTGATTGAAGTGATAGCTCTCTGAATGAAATGAGAGACAGAATTGATTTTCCTGCTATTCCACTAATTTGAGGCTATACTAGGAGTCGATTAGTGGAAGGCAAAGAATGTGTTGAAAGGTATGAGTAGAAGGGTTACCAAGTAAATCGTAACCCAGGAATCAACTATTAAGTTTTGATTCCACAAAAATTTGAAATGGCCCAGAATGATTTAAGTTGAAACGGGCCAGGAACTGGCATAGAGGAACACCGAGTTCAGGTGCAGTAAGGTGTTATAAGAGGTTCCAGTGGGGCTCATATAAGGAGATAAACATCAGAGTGTGTAGCGGAAGTCTATGACTCTGTATTGATTATAAGAAGTTGAATAAGGTGACTGTTAAGAATTATATGGAATACACTGAAATCTAGGCAACTCCATGCCAAGCTGAGCAAATGTGAGGTTTAGTTTTTAGAACTTAGACTTTTAAGCCATACTGAATTTCTCTAGAATAGCTTTTCCTTTGACAAAGTTAAACTAAAAAAGAAAACTCAACATTATCTGTGGGACCATAATTGTGAGAGAAGCTTTCCTGAACTGAAACTGAAATTGAAACTGGAACAGGAACTAGAACTGGAACTAAAACTAAAACTGAGACTGAAATTAATGTTAGCATCAATACTAATAATCCCAGATCTACTGTGGACCTTCATTGTTCTTACTAATGCCAGTAGGCATGGACTGGGAAGTATTTTAATACAGTGGCCATGTATTGGCTTATCCAACTGGAGAATGAAAGCTTCATTAGAATTTAATTATTATCCCACACATGATATTGAGTTAGCAGTAATTGTACTAGTACTGAAAATCTGGAGACGTTATTTCTATGATGCGACCGTAGAATTGTGCTGTGACCACAAAAGTTTAAAATATGTATATGATTGAAAAGAGCTGAATGTGAGAAACAACTTATGGATAGAGCTGCTTAAAGATTTCAATCTGGAGATAAAATATCACCCAAGAAAGGCTAGTGTCGTTGACGACGCATTGAGTCGTAAAACAGTACGGGTGGTAGTCATGATGATTCGTGAGCAAAACTGATTGAAGATTTCAGGGATCTTAGTCTATGTAAGCAGATTTTGATCAGTGGTAATAATGTTAGCGAGACATATAATGATATGAGAGTACCAATTGAAAAAGCTCAGATCAAGGATCGATGAGTGCAGACTATCAGAAACATGTAATTAAATACGAGGATGTAGTATGAGATGATTTGACATATGAATTCATTCCTCACTGAGTCATTTATCGGCAGGAGAAATGGCTCGAATACAGGATTATTTCGTTCATAAAAGTTGATTGGAAAGGATTATCTCCTAGAGGAGCAACATAGGAAACAAGAAAAGATATGCGGAAGCATTACCCGAAGTTTAGGGCTATCTACGTGTAGCAAATTTCGGGGATGAAATTTATTTAAGAGGGGGAGAACTGTAATACCCCAATTTTTATTCACCAATAAGTATTGTACTTATTTGTGGCATTTAATGAAATAGAATGGTGAATATTCATAATCATAGGAATTAAACAATGAAAACTTGAAATATGAACAGTGCTGCTAGTGAAATTCCTGTGAAGCAGTAAGTTTGTCATGTAGTTTTGGATGAACAAACAACAACCACAAATTGTGAAATTTTATAGGATGAAATCAGGCATCCGAAGCTTTAATTTGATAGGTCATGGGAATTATTGGGCTATACACAAGGAGTTATAAATTTTTGAAGTTAGCCCAGTGAAATTGGCCAACATTCGTGGTAGCGTTCAAAAATAAAAATTCTAGGAATTGTGAGCTTCCAATTGGCTAAATACTATTACCTTCGGTCCTAAATATAGGACATATTTTGTAGTGAAAATTGTACAACAAACTATGTCCTATATTTAGGACCGGAGGGAGTATATCTTTTCTTAAAACTAGACTGAATAAGGGATATAGCCTTTGGAATCACTCCAATTGAAGTTCTACAAATAAAGTTATGATTTTTCAAAGTTTAGTCAGAAAATCTACCAAAATTGCCAATTGTTGCGAATTTGGGAAAAAAATGAATGTAATAGCAATTATGTAAATTGTGGAATAAAGAAAATAGGAGGGGAAATAATTATTTTGATTGTGTATATGCCAACTATCATCAATCTAAATGCAAGAGAATTAAATAATATTGATTTAAGTTGAGCACATGCTTAATTAGATTAAAATACTATAATTTTGTGCATGTAGTTCAGATAAATGGTTGAAGCCCAAATTGTGTGTAGGAAGGGGGCTTGGGACATCACTTTATGGGCTAAGGGAAGATGAAGGAATTAATTAAATTGTAATGGGATTGTATAACATAAGTTGGCAAGAGATACTATCAAGTACAAATGCTTCAGTCATAAATGAATTATGCTACCATTTATTAAATAAGGAAAAGATGTAGGATATTTTAAACTTGCCTTCATCTTTTTCCTCTTCATTCTTCACGCTAAGAGCAAGGAAAGGGGAGAGAGAGAGAGCTTATGAAATATAGAGTGAAGGAGGAGCACAAGAGGAAGAAATCCAAAGGTAAGAGCTTGAAATTTCAAGAGTCAAGCCTTCTAATTTGTGGAGTTCATTCTCTAACCTCTTGTTCTTCATGGAAACCATTTTTTAGCAAGCAAAATCTCAAGGTTTAGAGAGAGAGAGAGAGGGAGGACGGTTCTAGAGACAGAAACACCAAGAAGCAAGAGGTAACTTAAAAAATCTCCAATCCTTGGTGTATTGATGTTGTTGTGATTCTTGGTTTGATTTGTGGTTGGATTGTTGGTCTTGTAAATTTGGGAAATGGAAATCCTCAAGGGGTATGCTGCCCAAATTTCCTCAAATCTTGTTTAGTATGTGTTTAAATGGTTAATCAAGGGGATTGGAGTGGAAAAGAATAAGATTTTGAAGTTAAAAAATCAAAAATCACATTTTTCTCTTTTCCCTTCTAAGTTTTGGCCAGAGTTGAATAAGGAGGTAGGAGCTGGATTTTCATAAATATGATAATTCCATGGTGTTCAAAAGGGAAAATTGTGTAGGGCTGATGTTGATCATTTTGTGAGATAAGCCCTAGAAAGTGAAATTATTAAAATACCCCTAAAACCCTAAATATGGGCTGTCAAGGGTAAAACTGTCATTTGGCAGTGATTTTGTGGAAACCAAGGTCAAAAATGGATTCCTTGGGCAAAAATATGTGAGAATAGCTTGGGTCAAAATTTCTGAAAAAGTACAGTCGAACCGGGTAAATCGGGGCTGGATCAGGTCCCCAAGGGCATTTTGGTAATTTTGTAGTTTAGACTAATATAACCAAAAAAACACTTTGTAACTGTCTAAGATAGTACATGAATGGGTTTTGACCTAATTCTTGTACATTCGGAATTTTAGGACCGAATTAATATCCGAGCTGTTCGAATGAAGTTCGAGGAATGTTTTACGAGTTAAAAAGGGGTTTAAGGTAGTAACTCTATCTTTCATATATTATGTCAATGTTTATATCTTTTCTGTATGCCATCTTCCGCAATATGTATGAGCATAGTACCTACGGGTATATAGAACATAGTGCTGACGGGTACACTGAACTTGGCTGAGCATAGTGCCTATGGGTATAGTGAGCATAACTGAGCATAGTGCCTACGGGTACAGTGAGCATGACTGACCATAGTGCCTACGGGTACACTGAACATGACTGAACATAGTGCCTACGGGTACATGGATATGCCTAATTAGTGGCCTCGAGCCCAGCTGAGGTACGGAATGAGTAGGGGTTGCAATAGTGGTTGGCTCTGAATGTTTTTGACTGAACTGAACTAAATTGTGTGTGATTATAATATTCCTGTATGTAGTACATGGCATATTTATTATTGCATTTTCTATGATCAATTGTCTGTTACTACTAAGATTTGTTTGAATCTCACCCTTGCCATAGGTGTAAAAAGTTGCAGCAGCAGAAAACAACTCTAAAGGCACGATCAAATTTACCGGCAATTCATTGAGGGTTTTGGTCAAGATCAAGCAAAGACGTTGGTTATCTGAAGCCCCTATTATGATTTAAGGTCTGTAATTGCTAGAAACACACCTGTGGGGGAAATTCTGTAAGATAATCAGGTACATTTTATTAGTATATCTATGCTATTCCTATGTGCCCGCTAAACCACGCATTGCTACTCTGATTAATATCGATGATAAGTGGTATGTAAGGAAGGGCCTTACAGACTTCTCTTCCAACTCTTGATGTTGAGCTTGCTATACATGTATTCAAGATGGCATAGAGATTAAGCAGGGTTTGCCATGAATTTTCAAGCAAGAGCACATGAATTTCACAACCACTTACCTTGATTTTGCCTTCTCTAATCTTAGCCCTTATCTGTTGTTCTTGTCTCTTCCAATAGCGCTCTCTCTCTCTCTCTCTTGGTTTCTATCTTGGCCGAAAATGAGAGCCAAATGGGCTGAAATTTGCTTAAAAAATATCTGTTCCACCTCCTTAAACAAGTATAATTTTATTGGAATTTTACCACATGTTTTTGTTGACTTTTCCTTTCTTTATCTTTTATTTGTTTGGCCATAATTATTTTCTTTCCTCTCTCCTCTTTAACTTGGACGAAATATTGGGCCATTGGGAGAGTTAAAATGCTTCTTCAATTATCTCTTGGAAGGTTACACATATTAGCCTACAATTGTTGACTTTTCAACTTCATTTACTTGGCTATAATTAATCCCTCTTGAATTAATATGGACCAAGTAAATTACTTTCCTTTCTTGCTCCCTACTTCAGCCAAAATTTATCCCAATTAAAGGGAAAAACAAATGGCTTCTTGCTTTATTGGTCAAATGACCATTTTGCCCATACATTTTTTTCCATTTTCGCACCTTGCCGGAAATCTAGCGGAATTTTCATCCAACTTTGAAAATTCATATATAATTGTATAAATGTCCAATTGGTATGGTTCTAAAGGCTAAGTACCCTTATTAAGTCTATTTTTAATGAAAAATATATTTTTAGCCAACTAAAAGCCCAAAATCCCAGAATCACCATTTGTTGGATGCTGTCACAAAAACTTGCCAGTTTCACTGGGCTAAATTCAAAAATACATAACTCTTTGTGTACAGGTCCAAATAACTTATATGATCTATCAAATTAAAGTTTGATAAGTCCACTTTTATTCTTAAAAATTTCATAGGCATTGGACATCATTTGATTATCCAAAATCATCACACAACCAGATTGTCATGCAGGAAAACTCACTGGCAGCAAGGTTTATATTCCTTGGACTCTTGCTAAATTAGGGCTTAGCAGTCCATTTGATTCAGGCTTATTCCCAAGCCTTTAGTTCCAAAATTTGGGATATTACAAGGATGGTAGGTTAAGTTCATTCACCCCGATGTCTAGCACTATATAGTTGATAGAGAAGAGGTGCTTGTGAAGAATATATAGGCTATTTTTTAAATTATGTTTTTCTTTTTCTCTCTCAAATCTATGTTGTCATTTGGAAGCTAAAACTCTAGTTAGAAGTTTTCCTCACTTGTCCTTGATGTAATGAAATTAATTAAGGTCATTTGATCTATAAAACCAAGTAGAAATAGAAGTTAAATTTATGCTGTTTAACAGTGCTAGTGTAATTTATTTCTCTTAAACGGTTCTTTTATTAGACTTGCAAATATCTTGAAGCATGATCTTTCTTAATCTCCCAAATCTTGTGCAAAGTTTGAGGGAATGAATGTCATGTTATACATAACACTATGTTTGGTTCAAACAAGAGGAGGGAAGGGATTTTGCTCCATTCTCCACATTAGATTAGGGGAAAAAAGGAGATGAAAAATTCTCCTTCGCCCTATCTCACCTTTTTCTAAATAGGGGGATTATTAAAATCCATCTCTTTTTGTCTCATCAAATCATAGGTGGGAATATTATGATTTATTTGATTCTATTTTCTATTTTCTATATTTTTTAAAGCAATTGTATTGTATAGGTTTTTAGAACAGGTTTGGGAAACAATTTGAAAAATACGTCAAGTGTTAGCAATATTGTGGTAGTGGATGTTCATAGTCTCTTAGGATTCCATAACACCTATAACCTCCCATGGTTTTATGTAGTTTTATGTTGTAGATTAATTCCTATATTTAATACATTATAACTCCAACATAATGTGGGTTAATCCTTATGTTTATGACATTGTAACTCTTGGGAGAATTGCAGGCCTATATATAGAGGTTTAACACAAAGAATTGTTAAGCACATGAAAATACTATATGAATGAGAGTTCTTCACTCTTCATCTCTACAATTATCTCTTGTCTTTCTTTATCATTTTATCCAAATCTCTTATATTTTTTTGATTTTATAACACGTTATCAACACGAATTCTCTCTAGGAATTTGAGGTATGAACTCCTTATAGACTAATGTGTTCTTATGTATGTTATATGTATGGTGTAACCCCCTGCCTTGTAAACAGTAATTATGATTCAAAAATACATAATTAAGATGAATTAGAGACTAACGGTTAAATGAGACTTATTTCAATCCCATCCTCCCGGTAGGGTTTTCACAAATTTCTTTCAAAATCCCTTTTAAACTTGGTCTCAAATTTAACAATTCAAATATAATTACCCTGCGCAGTTAATCACATTTATATATCAGAGTGTACAACAAAAATCCGGGCAACCCCCGGGTTTCATTCATATATATATAGGGTTTACAGTTTTCCTTAAAGGGGATTACATAAAATCATACCAAATATTCATATAGTAATCCCATCCAAAATTGATAACCAATAACCAAAATTTAAGTCTCCCTAAGGAGTCCTATTCGCCCTTGGTCGTCTCCTTCCCCTTAGAGCCACTTGCCCTGTCTGAAGGTTACTCAAAGGAAAGAATGAGATTCAAAAGAATCTCAGTAGTAACAAATCACTCATACTATACATAATCACAAAGCATGCAATGACATCATCAAGCAGCATAGCAGCATGAAACACAGCATACAAGCTGTCACATACACACATAATCACATAGTCTCATCCCCCGTATCAATACCGCCCCGAAGACACGATCCTTCCACTGTCAACACTGATGGGCCGTAGGTGAAGGTTTCACAAATAGCCTTTCGGCTTTCACATATTGTAACCCCCTCAACGTAATTATATCCGGGTTATGGAGCTTAAGTGAAATAGAGACCAATAAGAACAAAATTAACATTTACAAATCCATCCACCATATGGGATTTTAATAATTACATTTCGAAATCATTTAAAACCTGGTCTCACATTCATGCTCCGAATACAATTACTACACGAAGATAAATCACATTTAAATATATCAGAGTACGTAAAATAATTCCCGGTCAATTCCGGGTTCCCTTCATTAACTCAAACTTTATAGGGCACATTAGCCCATACAAGCCCTCATATGGGGATTACACAAATCTTTCTCATACACATAATCAAATCCTCATCCACATACATATATACACAACCAAATCTATATACTCCCAACTATGATAACTGACTACCGAATCTTCAACCCGAAGGAAGTCCTTGCCGCCCTTGATTACTTACTCCATCACCGATCTACTACCATGTCTGAAAGGTTAGTAGGGGAGGGTGAGATTCTAGAGAATCTCAGTAGGATAACAATATCAATATGCATGTACGATAAATGTCTAATGCATGACATGCTTGCATCACACAATTCATGCTCATTCACAATGACACATTTATAAGCTCAATGCTTCGAACAATATACATATGGCCATAGAAAATATTGAAACACAGCTTCAAATTACACATAATCATGCAAAGCAAAGACATGCACCAACACATACTAACACAGATATCAAATACATGCAGGAGAGATATGTTCCCTACATCTTTCCACGTAAGCTCCGGCTCCGGCTGCTCACGATCAGGGTGATCATCCAACCCTATAACCAAAATAAGTCCATAGGGTTAATCCCTTTTCCAATTCCTTAATTTTTAGATATTAATGTTGGTTATCATTCACAACCTTTAGGTGGTTACTCAAAGCCTGAACACAAGCCTAAAGGGTTGGGAGAAACTTGACCAAAGTTCTCTTTTAAAACCTCACAAACCTATTTTTAGCTTCATCACTCGAGTAAGGGATGGCACACTCGAGTGATGGACGACTCGTTCCCGAGTGAGGACAACTTTCACTCGCGAGTGCTTGCCCGAAAGCACAACCAGAGACAGAAAGGGATCACTTCACCCAAGCACTGACCAAAGCACTCGAGTGATGGACTTATGCTCACCCGAGTCCCACCGAGTGAAGCCCAAGAAGTGACGACCCGAGAGCACTGAACACTTAAAATGGCAAGCTCACTCGAGCACTAACCCTAGTACTCGAGTGATGGCACATAACTCGCGAGTGCTCGCTCACACTCTTAACAATCCAACTGCGAGTGACAACTCGAGAGCAGCTCCAAGCACCAATATGCATGCTCACTCGAGTGACACACCTTGTGCTCGAGTAATAACCCACTTTACTCGCAGGTGAGAAAACGCACTCAAGTCCTCCTCATGAGAACCCAGGCAAAACTCAAAGCAAAAAAGGGAAAATGCACACAGCACTCGAGCATGATCTTCCCTCACTTGAGCATTGCTATCAGAATGCCCAGATCGCAGTACATGACAGAAAATTCCCAGATTTACCAAACTAACCAAAACTGATCCCAATAGGTCCTAAACTTGCACCAAAGCTCATTCTCACCTAAAATTCCATAAGGAACTTATTGGTAACCTCAAAATACCCAAAATCATACTACAATGACATTTTCCTCTTATGATCATACTAATTCCACACTTAACCCAATTTTATTAACTTTACTTCCAAAGTTCCAAGTCAAACCCAATGGTAACCAAACATCATTTGACACCATTTTTACCACAAAACACTATCATTCCACAATTATACCAAATTAGGGAAAAAAATACAAATCACATTACTCAACCAAGAATCACAAATAATAGATCAAAAGGGGAATATCACTCACCTCTACCTCTTTCTCAAAGTTACTCCTCAATTCTTTATCTTCCAAGATTCCACAAGCTCCCAAAACACATTCTTTCCTAAATCTAAAACCATAGTAATGAAGCTCTCATTACTATGAACAACTTTAAAGAAGATGATTTAAGCCAAAGAAGACAAGAACAAGGCTAAAACTCACCTTTTCCATTTTCTCTTTCCTCCTTGAGCTCACCGAAAATGGAGGAACAAGAATGATGAAGAAGGAGGGTAAGCTTTTTGGGCCATTTGGCCGACTAAGAGGGAAAAGAGAAGAGAGGAATGAGAGTTGAACATTTGACCCAAATCCCATGGCTCACAAAGTGCCACTTGGCATAATCCCACCTCATCTCCCATGAGCTCACATGCACACACATACACATGATTCCGCCCCTTGATCTAATACACAAATCAATCCTAACCATTGATCTTGAAGTTACCAATGAGTTTCCTCTTCAGCAACTGATCAACTGGTCGATAACTTTACCATTTTACCCCTAATTATGGCAATTCCCTTGGAATCACCACCAAACCCATCTTCATATTTCTTAATCCAATTTGGGATCCTGCTAAACCAGGGCTTAACAGTCCACTAATCTCAGGCTTAATCTCTAAGCTCAAGTCTCAAAATTTGGGGTATTACACATATAGCCTCACGGCTCCTACATAGTCTCATCCTTCGTATTCCACCGCCCCGAAGGCACGATCCTCCCACCATCAACACCAATAGGCCTTGGGTGAAGAATTCACAAATAATGATAAATCAAACATACAATATATCACATACAGTACAAGGGAAAGCGTCACTACCTTGTTCTTTCCTGGTGTGCACTAGCACCGGTTGCTCGCGATCAGGGCAAATGTCAAACCCTAAAACCAAATCAAGGACGACGGATTAATCTCTATTCCAAACTCTTATCTTCATAACACTTAAGGTTGGTTATCATTTGAACTCTTTAGGTGGCTATTAGAAGCCTAGACACATGCCTAAAGGGTTGGGAAAAACTTTACCAAAACCCTCTCTCGGAAGAGAAAACATTGATTTTCAGCTCTTACACTCGAGTGATGGGACAACTTGCACTCGAGTGAGAACAGCTCACTCTCACGAGTGCTTGGCTGAGAGCACAAACTGAGACAGAAAATGATCACAGCACTCAATTCCTAAACTCAATACTCGAGTGACAGCCTCATACTTACCCAAGTCCTACCAAGTGAGGCACAAGAAATGACTACCCGAGAGCAACATAAACCCTAAGTGAGAAGTGCACTTGAGCACTAGCTCTGGCATTCGAGTGATGACCCAACACTTGCGAGTGCTAGCCTACACTCTAGACAATTTGGCCGTGAGTGTTTTCCTGAGACGCGAGTTTATAGTGCCAAACGCACAAACACTTGAGTGAGACTATATGCACTCGAGTAAGAACCCAAATCACTCGCAAGTGAGAAAATGTACCCTTGCATTCTGGCATGAAAGTGCGACCGAAAGCTAAAGGAAAAGGGGAAAATAGGATGCTGCACTCGAGTGACACCCTTGTGCACTCGAGTGAGGCTTATCAGAAGCCAAAACCCAACAGATGACATGATTTTTTTAGATTTCCCACCAAAGTTTCCAATGTCTCCAAAAATCCACAAACAACCTTTTCCTATACAAATTTTCATAAGGAACCCATTGGAAACCCCAAAGCAACAAAATTCCCATTCTAACAAGTTTGGGTTTTGGACACCAAATTCTCACACATTACCCAATTATACCAATTTCCTTTCCAAAGTTCCAAACTAACTCCAATGACACAAAGACATATTATGACACAAAATCAACACCATACACTATCCAAATTATCCATTCCAAAATTATACTAAAATCAGGGCAAATTTCACAAATTCCAAAACTTAATCAATGGTCACAATAATTAGGTCACAATGCATCAAATACTCACATCTTCCTCTTCCCAAAAGTAGATTCTTGATTCAACAACTTCCAAATTTCTTTGAGCTCTCAAACACCTTCTTTCAAAAATATAAAACCATGAAAATGTAGCTCTCATCACCATGAACAACTTTAAAGAAGATGAGTTTAGCATACAAGGCCCTTAACAAAGCCAAATACTCACCTTTCATTTTCTCTTTCCTTCCCAATCTTGGCGAAAATGGAGTCTTGAGAGAGAGAAGATGAGGTGATGATTGTAATGACCTAATTTGGGATTAAGGGCTAATGACTCTGATAATAATTGTACTTAGTGTAATTAAACACTTTTAGAGAAATGTGATGTAAATTGATGAGTATATTTTGAGATTAAAGATCAAGGGTGGAGATTTGTTGCATATGGGTCAGAATCTTGTGTATTAAGCTTGTGTGAGCTCATAGTGGGAGTGGACAAGATGGTGACATGTGGCATTGTGTAAACCATTAGATGAGGCACTAAGTGACAAAAGTCCACTTTTTTCTCTTTTCTTTCTCATTTTTGGTGGGGAAGTATGGGCCAAGAGGGAAAGAAACACTTTATCATCATCATATCCATCTCTCATATTCTCTCTCTTCTTTCTCTCATTTCCGGCGACCTTGAGGCAAAGGAAGAGGAGAAGAAAAAGCTTGATCTTTGGTAGGTAATGGTCCTCCTAAGCTCAAATCCCCTTCACTAAATTTGTTCATAGTGTTAAGAGCTCCATTATGGTGATTTCAGAATCTTGAAAGGTGGTGATTTGAGTGTTGGATGAAATTGAAAGTTGGAGAATCAAGATTCTAGATTTGGCAAAGTGAAGAGGTAAGCATTTGATGCTTTTTGATATATATATATATATGTTATGATTTTTGAATAAGTATGAGAAATTCTGGAAATTTGCCCTATTTTATGCTCATTTTGGAATGCATGAATTTCATAGTGATTGATGTTTGGATTAGTTCATTGTGAAGTTCTTTGAGTATTTGATATGGTTTTGAAGTTTGGAATTAAGTTGATTGAAATTGGGTGTTGTGTGTGATATAGAGCCCAAAGAGTTAGATTATGTTTAAAATGATATTTGGGTGTCTTGGAGGTTACCAATGGGTTCCCTATGTCATTTTAAGTGTGTATGAGCTTTGTGTGGAGTTTGGGAACCATTCGGTGTGATTTTGACCAATCTGGGAAATTCTGTCAGTTGCTGCGATCTGGCAATCTGATAGCCTCACTCGAGTGAGGGAGGAACTCACTCAAGTGCTGCGTTTATTTTCCCTTTCTATGTTGTGTTTTGCCTGAGTTCTCATGAAGAGGGCTCGAGTGTACTTCCTTCACCGTGAGTGATGTTGGTCCTCACTCGAGTGAGCATGGGATCACTCGAGTAATAGTGTGTGTCCAAGGTTAGGGTTGCTCTCGGGTTGTCACTCGCTGGTTGATGTTTAAGAGTGTGCTTTGACACTCGCAAGTGAAACCTTCTCACCCGAGCACTAGGGGGTATGCTCGAGTGAGCTTGTCCTTCTGATGTTGTATGTGCTCTCGGGTTGTCACTCTTTGTGTTGCACTTTCGGGGACTCGAGTGGATTTAGAGTCATCACCCGAGTGCAAAGCCTTATGCTCGAGTGATGTGAGCACTTTCTGGCTGAAGTAGTTGCTCACTGTCAAACACTCGCGAGTGAGAGCCGTTCTCACTCGAGCAAGAGTCTTTTATCACTCGAGTGAGGTCATCTTCACTCGAGTGAGCTAGCCAAAAATCAGTGTTTTGCCTTCGAAAAAGGGGTCTTCAGGGTAGTTTCTCCTAACCCTTTAGGCATATGTTTAGGCCTCTATTAGCCACCCAAAGAGTCCTAAGTGATAACCAACTTAAAGTATTATGGAAATAAGTATTTGGGAAAGAAATTAATCAATTGTCCCTAAATTTGTATAGGATTTGATATCTATCAGACGCGTGAGCCCACTGTGCCGAAGAACGTCAGGAAAGATTCAAGTAGTGACTCCTCTCTTATACTTTGTGTAAATGTACTGTATGTTTGCCTATCATGCATTGTGTGCTGCTGCTGCTTTGAGATGCATTGAGATACATTATGGAGCATTGTGCCTTGTAGAGCTTTGTGCATTGTGGAGCATTGTGCTTTATGACACGTTGTGCATTGAGATACTTTGTGCTTAGTGATGCTGCTGCATAGTGATTACCACGTAAGCGGGCATTGTGATTATAGTGAAAGCTGGCATAGTGATTACTGCGAAAGCGGGCATAGTGTTTGCAGCGAAAGCTGTTATTGTGATTACCACAAAAGCGGGCATAGTGCATTGTGATACAGCCGTGAGTGCTGTCGTCTGTGGCGCGAGCCATGGATCATTGTGTTGCTGATGATGTTGGTGAACATGATAACAATGCATGCTTTATGTTTATATATTGTATGAGTGACTTGTTACTACTGGGATTCTTTAGAATCTCACTCTTTCCAATGACTAACATTTCAGACAGGGCATGTGGCTCGAAAGGAAAGCGGCCAACCAGGAGTGGTTAGGGCTTTAGGGACATTTTGTATTTTGGATGTTGGTTATCTAGTTGGCTTTTGGGATTACTGTATGTATATGAGATGTATATAACAATTTTGGATATGTAATCCCCATTTTGGGAAACCTTTAAACCCATTCTATATATATAAGTAACCCGGGGTTGCCGGGATTTTAGTTACGCACTCTGATAGTTATTATATGATATAACTGTATAGGTAATTGTATTCGAAAGTGAATGTGAGACCAGATGAATTATATTTTTAAACGTTTTGTTTGGACACCCCATCTCTTGGAGATAAGGGATTATAAATGTGATTTTGTCTTATTGGTCTCTATTTCACTTAAATTTCATAATCCGGATATAATTACCGTGAGGGGGGTTACAATGATGATGATGCAGATTTTCCCTTCCCCATGCACACTTAGCCGACTTGGAGGGAGAGAGGAGAGAGGAAAAGAGTTTTGAACTTTTGACTTGATCCATGGTCTACCAAATGCCACTTGTCAAGATCTTACCCCTTCACCCATGAACACACATGAACATTCACACATACAATTCCACTCTCTTGACATCAAATCTCAACCATTGATCTTTGAATTACCAATGAGTTTCCTCTTCGGCAACTGACTAATTGATCGGTAACTTTACATTTTCCCATTTTGCCCTTGATTATGGCAATTCCACTTGAATCACCACTAAGCACATCTTATCATTCCATTTCACCTTACTATACGCCCTACCCTACACTAAGGTTCATTTTACGCTTTGTCCTATAATTAAGCTCAAATGTAAGGTTTAGGCACTGATTGAAACACATTCGGATCGTAATTCACATCATATTCTTCAAAAGTGTTTATTAACAATAATTACATCCACTTTTGAAGTTATTAGCCCTTAATCGCAAGTTGGGGCATTACATATGGTGTTCTCTAATACACAAATATTGTTAGTTTTCTTTTATCTGATATTGTCACACGCAATTGAATTCTCCATACATATGTCATGAGAAAAAGTTAGATTATTACAAACACTATCATTCATGTTTTATTTTGTTTGTTTACATACACCTCTCAGCTCAATTTTCATATGTCTAATTAGCAATTGCCACATTTTGTTGTTTTCTTTTCTTTTCTTTATGATATGATGGCTCACTCACATAACAATTGTTATTTTATTGTATTTACTTACTGTTTTTGTGAGAGTCACATTATCTACATATATTATATCTAGATATTACTATGTATGTATATATTTAGTAGTTTTAATTATTTATACTATTACAGTAACATTTATTTATATTTACATAATACAGTAATATGTATTGTATATATGGTGTTACTATGTGAGTGTGGGTGTCTCTCTTGTCCTCTCTACATATATTCATTTATGGATTTATGTTGTTGTGTTTTATTGATTCATTTGCAATTTCTAAGAGAATGAGTGTCTATTCTATCCATTAGTGATTTGAGATTCATATTCATCATATTAAATTTATCGCTCTCTTTACTTTATGACATCTTTGTACAAGATCCTCATGACATCTTGTTGATTCTTGTGGATTTTTGTTCATGGCTTGAAAATAATTCAATTCAAATAATGTGGTAAGATTTTTCCATATTTTCAATTCATTTATAATATTTCTAGGGAGCATTATATGTGATCAATTTCCATTTTGCATCAAATTCTTTACTCCTCAATATCATCATGTCAGCCACTCTAATATAATCATTGATGCTAGCTAAGGCAATTAATATCTTGAGATATATCTTATTATATTGCATCTTGCAATTATTCTTGTTAAATATTCTTCTTTTCTATCTATTGAGTTTTGTGATTAATATTCATATTGAGTTTTAAGGTGTATCTATTGTTCTTACTTTATCTTATGTTTATATTTCTAAGTTTATCATTTAAAAGTTCAAGTTTTGTTCTTATTGATAATTAATTGATGATATCTATTGATATTATGGCCAGCAGCCATAATATTCTCAAAATTTTTTATTAGATGACCGAAAGTCTCATCAATTTTGACAATGAATCTTAGATTAAAAACCATCTTATGGTTCTAACAAATGACAATGTAAAAAAAAAGGGTGTGACAATTTGATGATCTAATTGTTAAAAATATCAAGCCTTAAAGGCTAATGATTCAAGTGACCAGGAACCATATTTCTTTCAATTTTAGTTACTTTATAAAAGGTCACTTAGTAATCTTAAGAAATGGTGTTTACTTGCAAAAGAACTTTTGACAATTTGATGGTTATGAATGGGATTTTTATCATGCCTTGAAGGCTAATAACTCAAGATTTTTTTTTTCTAGTCCAGAAGACTATGTATCTTATGAAACTCATGCCATTGAAGGACTAAGCAAATTCATGGCTTTTGAAGAACACAACGTCTTGCCATGTTGTATTACACATATTGCCATGGTCATTGAAATACAATTATAAGTAAAGGTTGTGATGATATGGCTCAAAGTCATCTAGACAAATGACCATAAATTTATTGAAAGTAAAACAAATAAATAAATAGTTATGAAGCCATTAATGACTATGAGAAAATGCCAAGACATGTTATAATATCAAAGAGCCTAAAACATGGATATATTATATTAATGCATTTTATTGTGCTGTTTTGTGCGTAAATTAAAAGGGATGATATCATTCATATTTTCCATTCATATCTTATTATTTTATTAAATATTAGTGTGCTTTTATTGAGATTTATTGATGATAACTTTTATTACAAGTATTTGGAGTTGTTTTTAGTTTAACAATAAAATTAGCTTGTTTAACTAACTATGAAATTAGCTTTATTTTCAAATGAAAATGTCCAGCTGCAGAAACAAAATCTGGCCATTAGATAACATTGGTGAGTTTTTCTTTCTATTTTCTTAATAATGTCTCTTATTTTATTTTTCAAGATTATGAATTATTGGCCATGTCCATATATATCTTGGAATTAGATTAATTTTATGTGACATTTGTGGGGGAAAAAGTCATATATTTGAATTGAGTAAGAAAGGTCATTATGAATAGTTGATTTTGATTTATTGGGAAAATCATTTTTCTTATGTGTGTCAACTAATATATATTGCAAGTCAAATTTATGATTACATTAATTATGAAAGAAGACTATATATATTATAATTATTCATGATTTTGTATTATAATGCACTTGTGATTACATTTCTCTTATCTTTATGTATTTTGATCATGGATCTTTTCATATTTTTATGGTGGAAAGTTTCAAACATTTCATACTTTGAATATGCATCAAAAGAGGAAAATTTAAGCATATTATTATTAATGCGATAATATATATTAGTTCTTGAAGAACATAAATATAACAAAGTCGATAAAATTCCTAGAGAACTAATATAGATTTTCTTAATTCTATGGGCGGAAGAAGATATGATCATGACATGTTATGACCTATATATTTACATCAGAGTTTTACTCTATTAAAGAGTCTAAGTGATAGCCCAATGGACTGAAATCCATGATTAGTTGTGAGTTATGAAGTACTTGAGTTTTCAAGTGAAAGATATATTATTGGCTTATTATTATATACTGGTTTGTTTTTGAAATATAGAAATAAAGAAAATGTATTTATATGACTCACACTTGAGGGGGAGATTGTTAGAATGCAAGTGTGAATTAATATTAAAAAGTTCTACTCATATACTTCCTTACAAAACCTATTAATTGATCTCCCAAAAATGGATGTCATATTGATATTTTATATCAATATCTTATGGAAATTGAAAAGTTTGTTGTTGGCTAAGCAATATGTCACAGTAAACCAGTAGTTTACTAATTCAAACAAATTTATTTTTAGCATGACTTGTTTGATCATCTGAGTCATATATAAAAGATTACGTATGACATCCATTGAAGAACTAAAATATTCCTTATGAATAGCCAATATATTATATAATTCAAGAATTAGCATTTGTTGTTTGTTCTCAAAGAAATTTGACTATGAAAGTAACACAAGTTATGATTTAGAATAGATATCTATATTTCTAGAAATAAATAAACTCATATATGAGCCCATTCCAATATCATGTAAATCATATAAATGTTCAGTAATTTTGATAGATGCATCTATAAGATGGTTACATATGATATTACTATTAGTTTGCAACCTGAAGTTTGCAGGAATATTTGAATAATTTATCATGTTAAGCGCAATTTTCAAATTATATGATTCATTCATTGAAGCCTCCATAAATAGCCAGATTAATACTTATGAGAACAAAATTTCTATTTCAGTGTTGGCATATTTGATCTTACATATTGCAGTACTTATACTAGCCAACCAAATTCTCTCGATAAAATTGGCTTTTGGTCAGGAGCCAGGTATGTTCCATCTTAAAAAGTTTGAAGGTACATTCCTATTGATCCACCACAATGCACATAGATGGATATTTAAAGGAAATTAAGATAAATATTAGGTAAGAACCTCCTTCTTCTTGTTTGTCTCTAAATAAAACAAAAGGATGTTTCTAATGGAAACAAATAGATTTAGGAGACTTATACTACATGATTAGTCGATTGTCATTTGACAAAGTTTTTCTAACATGAGGGGGAGAAATTGAATAGTTGGAAAAGAAAACAAAAGGAAAGCATTATTACTATTAAGTATAGATCCTCGAATATATCAATATGAACCAAAAGTTTATTAGGTTATGCATTCATGAAATATTGCATAAGGTATGCCATATGCAATTACTGACCTGAATGAGAATTACTAAATCTCATATTCCAGTTGAAAATGCTCTAATCAGCATAAATGAAAGTGAGACATGCCCGAAACATGAGAGAATAATCAGTTACAAAAGAAAAGATAAAGGAGCAAATAATCAAGATGATCATATTAAGGAGGCAGATACTCCAGAAGAGGTCAAGACATAACTAAGAGATTTCAATGAATTAAAAATGGAACTGAAAAGATAAAGTTGTTGACAACAATTTTAGTAACAATATCACGTTATCAAATGAGGATCTTATACATAAATACGTTGGCAGAAAAAAAAGGTAATTGGCCAACTAAAAAAGGGGATAAGACGCAATGAAAAATGCTCTTTCAATATGTGAAATTTATAGACCTACAGTCTAAAAAATTTGAATATAAAGTTATTTGTAATATATGAATATTCATGTGAAAATAAAGATTTTCACAAGATCTAATGATGATTATGATGAGGTACAACATTTGTTGGTGGATACAATAATTGTTGCCTATATTATTATTCTGGCAATAAATGTAAATGAAATAATGCGTCCATTAGATAACATTACATATAGCATATGCATATGAATAGTGAATATTACATAAGAATCCTTGAAGGATCTAAAATGCCAGAAGTATATACAAGAAAATCATTCTATATATAAAATGTTGTGCGAGTTTGAAAATAATTCAAGTATATATAATTGATTGAAAAATATTTTGAAAAATGAGTAATTTTACATTTTACTTGACTTGTAGATTAAGTTATCGAATGCATCAATGATTTCAAAATCATATATTTTTGCCACGGTGAATTTTCTTTTAAAGATAGTTAGAATTTAATGGTCCAGAAGTATTTTATATGTTATGAGAATATTTTTGAATCATACTAATATTGTATTTATTATGATTTTATTGATAAAAATTAGTTCTTGCATGTGCACAGTAGATAACAAAAATAAGATTTGGTGTGCTAGTCCTATGAACATATTATATAATATGATTTTGTTCAAAACAAACTGAATATGTGGATGAAATATATATTTTGGTGTTTTTCAGAATAATTTTCCTTTATTGCTTCCACAGTGAATAAGATAAAGGCATAATATACTGATATTTTAACATATCCAGAAGATGTGTTAGAGGACTACATTTTAGCAGAATTTTTGGTGACAATGCATTATTCATAGTTTGGTGTCTAAAAGAAAGATATGTTCAAAAATACATTGGAAGTGATGTTGTCATCAGGGGGAGTAAACATTATATCATCATCAAGGGGAGCAAAGACCATGCGGGTGTAAATATGATACTATCATCAAAGGAAGTAAAGAACATGCATGATGTACTCTTTTCCTTAACCAAGGTTTTGTCCCACTGGGTTTTCTTGGTACGGATTTTAACGAGGCAAATTCAATATATATTGTGTACTTTTTTCCCTTCACTAAGTTTTCGTCCCATTGGGTTTTTCCTAATAAGGTTTTAATGAGGCACAATATTTGTTTATAAATATCCAAGGGGGAGTGTTATAAATATTGTCGTAGTGGATGTTCATAGTCTCTTAGGATTCCATAACACCTATAACCTCCCATGGTTTTATGTAGTTTTATGTTGTAAATTAATTCCTATGTTTATGATATTGTAACTCCAACATAATGTGGGTTAATTCTTATATTTATAACATTGTAACTCCTAGGAGAATTGTACGCCTATATATAGAGGTTTAACACAAATGATTGTTAAGCAATTGAAAATATTATATGAATGAGAGCTCTTCACTCTTCATCTCTACAATTCTCTCTTGTCTTTCTTTATCCTTTTATCCCAATCTCTTATATTTTCTTGATTTCATAACATCAAGGACGAAAGAATGGTTTGTTCTATTCCGTGCCTCCACTTTAATTTTGCAGAATTAAAAGTAATAAAATATTAAAAGTACATTTTTATTTTTTGGGTTTTTTTAAGAACAATTTTTTTTTTCAAAAGATATAATCTATTTTTCTCTTAAATTTTCCTCATAGAAACCCTCCCTTTGCCCTCCATTAAACCAAACAGTGTATAAATACTTCAGTTTGTAGCATCTAACTTATTAAAAAGAATTCACTTAAAATTTAGAATAGGTGCTAATTAATTAGTATTACCTTCGGTCCTAAATATAAGATAAAGTTAACTTTTTTTGGAGAGATTAAGAAGCTAAATAAATTACTTAATCATATCATATGCTATGTATCCTTAGATTATATATTAATTTATTAGTCAAACTAATTGTTGGACTTTGGGTCCAAGTCCGCCCTTGATGGGCCGGACTATTTGATTAGGAAATAAGTAGCCTAATCAAATAAGAATAAAATCAGCATAAAATGTAGATTTGGGAATATTTCAGCAATAATTATGGATTTGTTAAAAGAGGAACAAATCACCATAATTAGGGAATTAATTGAGAGACAATTAATTGATGTCTTGGAGAGCAAGAAGGAGTGCACACTTTTCCTAATTAGTGGCCTCCATAAACCAATATAAATAGGGTGTGCCTCCTCAATTGCAATTTACCCCGCCATTGAGTTTTCTGGCAATTCCCTTCTCTCCTACCATCTTTCTGGTTCTGGTGATCTGCTATGCAAATCACAATTAGGCTCTAGTAGTCTAATAATTGTGTGGACACGAGTATGGAGTCTTGGGGCTTTGACCCGGATCCGAACATGGATTCGTCCAGGTACGCCTAATCTCCTTTTTAGTTATATTTGTCTTACACTAATTAATTTGAAGAAAAAAATAAAAATAAAAATACTCTAAAGTAATTTAATTAGCTTCCCTAATTTCTTCAAAAAAGTCAACTTTATCTTATAATTAGGACCTGATAGAGTGCTTAATATGCCTTCTCGTCCATTATTATTCCTGAAAATTTGCAATCCGACAAAAAAAAAATCATTTTAGAAGCAGAAGATGATCGTCCAACCTAGTTTTATACAGAAGTTTCTGTTTTTTTTATCCAGTATCTGGGGAAAAAGAGAGACCTTCGCAAGCACTACATTAATTCCACTATTGATCAATTACGATGAGAATGAAACAGAAGTCACTAATTCCACAGAACAATATAAACCTCAAATTTATTTCACACATATGCGAATATATATATATATATATATATTGGGAAAGTCACACCAAAGTCCCAACAAAAAAAATAATATCTAAAAAGTTCTATAACTAGTGAATGGTATTATTTTCATTTGTCAATGATGTCACTTTTACTTGTCATTAATAAATTATAGGACTTTTCACATATAATTTTTCTCAGTTGGGTCTTTAGTGTGATTTTGCCGATTATTTATTTGGACAAAATTATTCATAATTTAGGACAGCTCCTCATCAGCCAGAAACTTTAATTTAATTATGAGAAACAGTAACCTGCAAGTTAATAAAAATAAATAACTCTTAATGAAATGTAATCATCTTAACATGTTGAGATAAGTTTGTTGATCAATTAAACTCATCCATATCTTGATTTAATTTTCTACCCCGGCAACATCATTTTATAATAAGGGAGATAGGCACATAGGTTAAGTGAGCCATATATATACCACACGGAGAGAATTAAATCTAGGGAAAAAGATAGAAAAAGAACTTTAAAATTGCAAAATTCCAAATCAAGTTTGTTATCAAAAGTTGATAAGGAAATAATAAAAGTTGATAAGCAATGCACAATTTATGTTTTGGGAAATACCTGATTTGAAATTTTATAATTTCAAAGTTCTTTTTCTATCTTTTTCCCTTAAATCTATAATCATTCAATTAATTTAAACAGTGCAAATTTATTTAGAATAAAATTTAATTTTTAATAAAAAGCTAATTTACACTGTTCAAATTGATTCAATCATTAGGAGGTTATAATACGGACCTCATTCTGAGATATGTGTCCAATGTCTGGCCTTGGTCATGCTCAAGCCTTTGAACCTATAGCAAACAGCTTGGTAAAATTCCCACAAATTACTTAGAAACAAGAGAGAGACAAAAATCTGAAAACGTTTTAATTAATTACCTGTTGCAATAATCTCTGGTTTTTTCCCATCAGTTTGAGTTTCGGTATTGGCATTGTATTAATTAAGTTTGAACACACGCAAAGTGCTGACACATTATTATATTATAATAATGCAGTCACAAATAATACATTATAATTAATTAACAAGAGAATTAATGATGTAAGAATCTCAAAATCCTAGTTTAGTCTCTGGATTTCCTCCATGAGTTCGGCTTCCTTCATTGACATATCAAACAATTATTAAAATAGATATTGAGAAACATATATACACCCATACCTATATACTGATGCCCTCAATCCTTAATAAAAGACACTATTGTAGATTTGGACTTTTATAACGCCTAATACATAACGGTAACAACTAATAAACGTCATGTATGTCTTGGCAGAACTCACGAAAACACAAAAGTAAAAGTTGTAGTTAATAACTGGCATTTATTTAGTGACAAAAGTTACGGTACTTTCGAAATAACCGCCATATAATAATTACAAATGATTTGTCATCCAACCTTACATCAGTGAAAACACATACATAACGGTTATGTCAATTGACCGTAAAGTATGAATGACAAAAATGACATTTCATAATAAACAACCATAATATAAAGTACAAATCTAAAGGGAAGCTTTTCAAAACCTCGTTCGGTCAGACACCAAGTACCAGTTCTCATAAAGTTAAATATTTTAGAACAAAGTATTCATTTTTTTCATAGTACTTTTATAAAATGTACATTTTCATAACTTCATCCTTCTTTCCCTCATCATGCTTATATGCCATAGGGCTCTTTCTATTCGCCATCCTCATCCTCCTCATCCACAAGCCCCTCCTCCTCCTCCACCCACTACCACCTCCTCCTCCACTACCCACCGCCTCCTCCTCCTCCACCACCACTACCTCCTCAAATGGAGGCTCTGATGCAAACGTTGTGTAACCCCTTTCAATAATCAGGCCGGGATTAGTGTTTAATCACATTTAATAATCGAATGAGAAATTCGTAACAATTAAAAACTTTTTGCGGAAACTGTACAACTGGATCTCCATTCATTTCATTCATTAAAACAAATGGCCTGTTTGGTCTGTTACATATACTATATGAGAGTATCAGCACAATTCCCGACGTTCACCCGAGATAATAACATTTAATCCAAAATATTGTTCAGGGCATCATCGCCCATCTCAGTATCCATATCGGGGATTACACAAAACTATAGTACTATGATCTATACAATATATTTACATTGATCCAAAATGATAACCAATTCGATATACAACCAAAATATCTAACTAAGACAACCGCTGGCAGCCTTAATCGCCCTTATCCACTTGCTTGCTTTTCGATCCACTTGCCCTGTCTAAAAATGTTATTTGGAAAGAATGAGATTCTAGAGAATCCCAGTAGCAACAGTTTATTTATATGATGCATATATACAAAGCAAGTCACATATATCACAATGCAGCAATCAATATTCGAGATCGGGCTTTCGCCACGTTCCCTTCACTATATACGAGGTCGGGCTTACGCCACGCCCCCTTCACTTTATCTATATTCGAGTCCGGGCTTTCACCATGTCCCCTTCACTTTCACTGTAATCGAGTCCGGGCTTTCGCCACTTCCCCTTCACTTTCACTGTAATTGATGACTAATGCAAACAAGCAATGTAATACACATGATATAGGATAAAGTGTTACTACCTTTGTTTGTCTTTCCTTCCTTGAGCAGGCACAGGCCTTCTATGCTCCGGGTAGATATCAAATCCTAAAGTCATAAATAAGGATGAAGCATTATTCTCTATTCCAATACTCAATTGACTCTTCAACACTTAGATTTGGTTATCAATAAATGACCCTTAAGAAGCTACAATTGGCTCTAACAATCACCTAAAAGGATTGGGAAACACCGGGTTGGAAACCACTTTTCAAAATCCCAAGGTGATGAAAACAGGGGGTTGGCTGCAGCCAAGAAACCTCTGGCTGCGGCCAAAACAAGCACAGAAGGTTTCTGGCTGCGGCCAAAACATGCACAGAAACTTTTGTGCTGCAGCCAAGACTTTTCTGCTGCAGCCAAGGCAACTTCGGAAATTCATAACTAATTATAGAAAAATTGAAATGAGGTGATCCCAAAGCCCATTGAAATATATTTTAGTCCTATTCATAGGAAAAATATGAACCAATACTGGAAATTACCATAAAAATCCCAGAATTACACAAAACGCATCACTACCCCAAAACAGAGTTCTGTTTCAATCCCAAACTTTGGACAACCATAACTCACAGAATAATAAACGAAATGACAAAAAATATATGTCCATTTTGAAGCTTAGGATGTGAACTTTAAGACTGAAAAGTTTCACAATTTTCTGAAATCATTTGGTCATTCAAAAAGACAATACAAACAGACTGCTCAGAATAGACTTTCAATGGCAGCATTTCCAATTTTCTACCAAAGTGACCAATGGCTCCAAAATCAACAATCTGTTAGATCAAGCGTTTCACCCAAGAGGGGGGTGAATTGGGTGATACTGAAATTTCTTTCAAAAATATAAAACTTTGACAAAAGAATTAAAACAGTAATGAGTAAGGAGAAATATCACCGAAGTGTACACCGGGAGTTATACTGGTTCGGTCACAACCACTTTGACCTACGTCCAGTCCTCAGAGCTTCTCTGAGAGTTTCACTATAGCTTCCAAGATTCAGTGGGTTCTTGGCACCTCAGTACAAGCAAGTTCCTTTCACCTGGACACTCGCTCCCCCTTACAGGTTGTAATCCAATCCCAACTCAAGGTTCCACAACCTTAAGTTATCTCAATAACAAATATTGAGTTTGAATGAAATATCTCTCTTACAGAGTGGATGATAATTACTGAAGCATAGAAATACAATTTCAACATGAAAACAGAGCAATGAACTTAATGATACGTTCGTATGTGTGCTTGGTTGTCCTTCTCTGTTTGAAGGTTCCCATATATATAGGTATGTTGGTGATGACCGTTGGAACGTTTCCTTTCGTCCGTTGGTGAGTGCGCAGCCACTATTGACTTTTCAAGTTTTTGAAAAATATCCGTTGGCGGTGGTTGGCATTTGAACGTTTCTTTTGACTTTCATCTCTTGATATGATTTCTTCATTGTTTCTCTGTAAATAGACTAAGAATACTAATACAATGAAATGTTAATCATATATGAAACAATATAATGAAAGTTTGAATGATTTCTAAATTTCTGGGTATGCTTACTCGAGTAGCTCCTCGAGTAACCCTTGAAGTTTACTCGAGTAGATCCTCGAGTATCATCGAGAAATCTTTGTTTAATTGAAAGTCAATGAAGAAAAACAAGATTACTCGGGTAGTGCATGGAGTAAACTAAATTTCAAACCTTTGGGAATAGTTATTTACTCGGGTAGCTACTCCAGTAATGCTTTTGCAACTTCATAGATTACTGGGGTAACACCTCGAGTAATCCTTTAAAAATCTTTTGATTACTCGATGCTCTATTCCAGTAATGTTGGCAGGATTTCAAGGCCGAGAGCAATTACCTTGTTACTCGAGTAGGGACTCGAGTAATGCCTCATTTTTGCATTGGTTACTCGGGTACCACCTCAAGTAACTGAGACTTTTGAACATGACTTACCGGGTAATGACTTGAAGTTTACTTTGAAAATATTTGTGCATACTGGGGTACATACTCGAGGAATCCACTTAAAATAAAGCATGAAAAACTTGTATACTAGAGTAAGTACTCGAGGAAGATGAAACAAAGAAAGATCAGGTTAATCGGGTACCAACCTCAAGTTTTCACTTACTTTAGTATGTTACTCGGGTAGCTCCTCGAGTAACATTGGCAGTGGTACAAAGTACCGAGAGTTACATATTTTCACAAACAGAGTTACTCGAGTAGCTCCTCGAGTATTATGGGGAAAACTTGAAGGCGACTGGAAGTTTTCATAAGGTTACTCGAGTAGCTCCTCGAGTAACATTAGCAGTAGTACAAAATGCCGAGAGGTCCACATTTTAGGAAACACAGGTACTTGAGTAGCTCCTCGAGTATCATTGGGAAAACTTGAAGGCAACTGGAAGTTTTCACTTGGTTACTCGAGTACCTCCTCGAGTAACATTCGCAGGCCGAGAGCAACTCCAAGTTTTTACCTGGTTACTCGAGTAGCTCCTCGAGTAATGGTGGCAGGTTACTGGAAGTTTTCCTTGGTTACTTCAAGTTTTGTCTCATTACTCGAGTAGCGCCTCGAGTAATGCCTTAGAAACTGTACTTCTGATCAAGTTCCTCAGCATTTTCTCTTGGCCAATCTTCAATACTTCCATGCTTACTTCAAGAAAAGCTTATTCCTGTCATTACTTAGTTCAAGCCTGATTATTAATCATTTCCTTTTCAAACCATTCTTTTGTTATCATCAAAACATGAGATCTAACACAATCAAGCCTGTTCCTTACACTAAAACACTCAAGGAATCCAATAAAACCATTTAAACAACCTAATTTCCACTACATTAGCATGCTTTGGTCCATGGCCACACTAAACACTAACTTTCCAAACTTTCCAATCTCACTCATTTCTTTCCCAATCAATCCTATCTATCCATACACATTCCAAATATACCATTTCTATCCCTTTAACATGCCAAATGACCAATGACACTCATTTTTTAAAATGGCCAATAAATCCCAGAAATTCAAAGCTACCTCAAATGGCACAAAACTTAGATGGGTAGATAGGTTTCACTTACCTCTTTAACTTTCTCAAAGTGACTTTTCAATTCTCCAACTTTCACAATCTCTTGAGGTCACAAACTAACACCAATAAACACATTACAACCATCACAATGAAGCTCTTCATTCAAGGATCAATATTAGAGAAGGAAGTTTGAGCATTTGGAGACATTTCCCTTACCTTTTTGAAGCTTTTCTTCCTTCCCTTTGGCCTTCAATGGCTGACGAAAATGAGGAGAGAAGAGAGAGAGATGAGAGTGATAGAGTGAAGAGGAGTGAAGAAGAAGAGAAATGATGATCCAATCCCTCCCCCCATACCATGTCCAGTGCACAAAGAGGGAAGAAAGGAGAGAGAAACACTAAAATATTCACTTTGACTTTACTCCCTTCACACACACCCACAACCTTGACACATGTCATTCTCCTATTGGCTCTCCCACACTTAGTCACCATTTAACTTATCTAATCCTTCCATTAGCAATTTAATCCCACTTCTCATTTTTCTCTTAATTAGTAATTAATTTCCCATTATCACCAACTTAAACCAATAATTCCATTCTTTAAATTTTCCATCAATTATGACATATAAATTAATATTGTCACCAATATACATTAATTCCACTTTAATCCGATAATTATCCTCAATAATTATCATTAGGCCTTAATCGAAAATTGGGGCGTTACACGTTGGCCAGCCTTGACCACTCCACAAGGCATCTCATTAAACACACCCACAGTCTAAATAGGAAGTTGGACCTCATTCTTCATCACAATTAGGTTGTATATGATCACTTCCAGTCAGGCCCTTCATCTCCTTCCTCAAACATCAATGATGTGCCAAGAGAGGGGGAGGGGTAGGAGTAGGCGGAGGATAGCAGTAGTGGTGATCACTGAAAACCACTACTACTTTTTTTTATTTTTTGAATATTAAAAAATTTAATCACTAGGGCAATGTAGCCCAAAAATATTTTTTAAAAAACAATTGTATCTTCATGGTTATTGGTAAACAACAGTTACTATTTAGGCAACTTTTTGTTAGTTTATTCAAACTCTCTTTTTCTTTATTTAATATTTTGTTTGTACCACGGGGTTGAATAATCAACTTTTAAAATTATTACAAATAATCAAATAAGTAACCATTCTTATGTAAAACCCATCACTTTTCGGAATATCAGGTCAAATACCTAATGGTTATTAAGAAATCACTGTAATTGTTTACAAAACATAATGACTGTGATGTTAAAACCGTGAACTTTCATTCAAAGATTCATTACAACTGTTTGTTAAGAACCGTAAGCAAAGGCTACTAATAATAATGGTTCTAAACTTAGAATCGTTAGCAAGTTTTGTCAAGTCTTTCAAAACATATACCCACTATCTCGCGCCTCTTCACTTTCCCAAATTATTACATTTAACACGCTTGTATTTGGTTGAACGTTACCCACTATCCTTGGTACCCCACAACTCCGGTTGACTTTTTCGCCCATCGACAGTTGCATCCAGGTGAACTACATCCTTCACTGCTTTCTTTGAACTTCGGTTTGATTGCCATGCAAGTCACTTCAATTGCCCTAACTTGCTTTTTTTGTTTTAGAGCCCTATTTAGGTCATATTCCTTCGCTTGCTCTGTTCTTCTTATTTTAAGGTATGATTTCTCTTCTACATTCACATTCCACATTCTCCTTATTTTTTACTTCGTCTTGCTTAAATAGGTTTTGACCTTAGTTGTGCATCATGCTTTTCAAGAAAACCCATTACTCTATTCCCTGTGGCTGACTGAATGAGTTTTATTTTCCAGTTAAAATGGCAAGTTCTACTTCCCATGGCACTGACAATGCCCCTAGTTCTAGTAGTGCCTCTAGTTTTGATGGGTACTAGTACTGGTATTCCCACTGGTACCAATTTTGTCCCTACAAACCCCATGAACGAGACTCCAGAAGAAGCTTTAGCATGAGTGCGGGATATTGTAAAGAGGGGTTGCTACGCCTTGACTTTTGTGGACTAAGTAAAGTCTTTGGGGAAAAAATTTACTGTGGCATGGAATAGTGACGATCAACCTCTTAATCCATCACACTTCAACATCTATATCGGCTTAATGGCAAGGACCAACGTTCCTTTAACGGCAGGTAACTGGCATAGGGTATAGAGAGAATACACATGAGTTATTTGGGACAATATAAGGGTAAGGTATATATGCTTAATATATTACTTGCTATATACTTGTAGAAAAGGTTCACTTGAACTGTGTATTTTGCAGTCTGCATATGATGTAGATGAAGATGACATCAAGAAATTTGCATAATCCTGAAGAGGCTGACGAGACACAAGTTCCTCTGGATCTTCGGTCCACCATCAAACTTGATGATTGGAGAAATTTTGTCATCTTATGTCGTGATATGGAATTCCATGTAATTGTTATTCACAATTCAATAGACTTGCATGTAGAGTTGTTTAATATTAACTTGAGTGTTATGTGTTCCTGTAGCAATTAAGCCAAGTAAATAGCAGGAGGGTGAAGAACAATAAGTATCCTTACAAGGGAAGGTGAAAGGGGTATGGTCGGATTTCTAAAAAGTTGGCTACTTAGAGTGGGGATGATAGTAAAAATCCCAATCATTAACTTTGGTCAGTGGAAAGGCAAAATAAAGATGGCTCTTATAATGATCAGGTGAAGGAGGTCGTTGATAAAATGGTAAGTATTAATATTAGTCTCCGATTCATGAAAGTAATGAATTCATTTAACTATCAATATTAACATTATTATTAGTGCACAGAAAGCCATGTCTCAGGAAGTCACAACATTGGGCGGGCTGCCTTTTTGCTGATGAGGACGTATTAACGAAGACATTAGGGCCTGACCATCATGGTTTTCTTAAGGGTGTCGGTTTTGGACAGACCAAAACAGAATATTATTGTCACCGGCAACCTCAAAGAAATCACTACAAAAAAATGGCATTTTGTAGCGGTGGAATTGTAGCGGTTTTAAATAACCACTACATATTTTAATATTTGTAGCAGTTTTGACCAAAACCGCTACAAATTTGTAGCGCAAGCTACGTGCCAAGTGGCGTGACAGATTGGCTGTGTTTTTTGTAGCGGTTAGGTAGAAAAAACCGCTACAAATATGGCGCGAATATCCCGCCAAAACTTGTAGCGGTTCATTTGTAGCGGTTAATAAATAAAAACCACTAGAATATTCCTGCCACATGGCATGACCAAGACGCGCCAACAGTATAGCGGTTATTTATAGTGGTTTGACGAAAAAAACCGCTACAAAATTCCAAACGTCGCGTATTTGTAGCAGTTATAAGGTTCTAACCGCTACAGAATTTCAGAGGTCTCCGAATCTGTAGTGGTTTTGTATGATAACCGCTACAGAACTTCAAAGGTTTTTGTACTTTATAGTGGTTATTGTAAAATTGCTACAAATTTTAGCCGCCCTAGGTGCTTTGTAGCGGTCTATCTAGTGGTTATTACAATAACCGCTACAAATTTGTGGCCTATATATGCACGCCGCCTTCACCATTCTTCCATTTGCTCATTTTATTTCTTGAAGTTTCTCTAAGTGTTTTCTTTTAGATTGAGCATTCAGATATCTGTGAAAGAGTTTTTGCTGCAGTATTTCTCAGTATTGTACTTGAGGTACGGAGATAAGACGTATTTTATTTGTATTTGTATTTTTATTATATTTTTGCATAATAATGTGACTAAAATATATTTTTTTGAATTTTTACAATTGATATGGCTTCAAAAGAGGATAGGGGGAAAGCGCCTGAGGTCCCCAGACCAATTTTACGGGGTGGCAGCAGTAGAGCAGGGGGCAGAGGGAGGGGGCAGCGCGGAGGGAGGGCGACCGTGGCATTGCAGCCCATCCCCCCACAGGAGTCTGTTGGAAATTGTGCCCTAAGGGCCAATCATTATACTTTGAACATTATTATTTTAATGAAATTTCTCTATTCTGTTATCATATTATTTGCATGTTAACTGTGATAATTGTATCCTTGGATAATTCATGAAGATTGTCCTAAAATATCCCTGGTCGGTCATCTATGCGGGAGCAGAGATGAAACAAGACCAGTATGACTTTGATAAGATATGGAGATATGAATCAAAGTCTTAGGCACTTGTAAGAGTACAAGGTGCTGGACCGACCCACTATGAGAAAGCTACATGGATCAAGTCATAAGTTTTTCTTATGTATAACCACGTCACAATGCCCTTAGACCTGAGGTCATCATGGATTCCTACATGAGAGTTGCTAAGCTTTGAACTAGTCAAAAGTCACTTTTGACCGAGTGATGATAAAGGCTATGATCGGGCTTGGTGGTTTTTCATGCAGAGGAATATGAATGCTCAAGATGGAATTTGTCCCTCACATTAGTAGAGAGATATTATTGGGCCCCTCGATGAGTGAGTCTGAGAAATGTATGGCCATACTACAATGGAAAGGAGTTTCCATTTCTATTGTCAGGCTATTCAGGAATTGAGAAAGTAATGGTCAGGAACAAGAGGATGACATTATCCATGCCTTATCCTTGATCGATATATAATGTGACAAAAGGGACGTGATATGGTTGTATGACAGGTTGCATCGTGATAATGATCCTCATATGATTTGGGTAGTCATAATGTCTTGCTAGAGGCCGCTTGCGACTTTTGGGTTTGTATAGTTATTGGCCCACTGCCAACTTCATTTGGGCCTACAGGGTCGCACACAAGAATGGCCCAACACGAGATAATGTTTAATTTAGGGTGGACGAATTATATATATATATATATATATAATATAAAATTCGTTAATAATATTATATAGATATATATTTTTGAAATAAATATCTTATATTATATATATATATGTATATGTATATATATATTATATGATATTATTATATTGTGTTAGTTTTAAATTTAATTTAGTAAGATATATTAAATTTAATAACTAACATGATAGAGATATAGTATCTTAGATTTAATTTATGAAGATAAATTAAATCTAATGGCTCTTTATTTGGATCAAATAAATAGGTTAAATTAAAACTATTGGACAGATTTAATTTAAACTGAATTTATTTAATTAGCTCATCAAGATAATTAATTTTTGATTAATTTCGAAATTAATGATGATTACTTTTATAATTTGAATATAGCTATCATAGGTTATAAACTTGATAGAGCAGATATACTCATACGCGCATGAGAATTCAGAGCCGCAAGGGAAACCCTAGGAGACATTGGAGGCGCTAGCACGCAGTCTCTGTTGGAGAACATTCGTGTGGATACCGGTAGAGGGAGCGGACCTGAGGTGTTGGCTCCTAGAGATCGTGAAAACCCTAAGTTGAAAAAAGGTACGAATCTTTCTAACCCGATTTAAACGCCGTTGATAGATCCTTGATTAAGATCGGTAAAATTTTTAAAATTCTTCCGTTGTGCCTGCCGATTCTAACAGAGTCAGCCCTACCACAGGCACCGCAGACGATCCCACAGGAGACGACCGCACCAGAGGTGCCTGATTTGGGGGAGGCAGATATCAGCGTCGAGGACTATGAGGCGGAGGACTTCGACATCCCGATTGGGCTCAAGGAGATGGAGCAGCTCCTCGATGAGAAGGAGGCTCGAGAGCAGAACAACCCATGAGGGTCGTCTTCACGGTCCACTAGGTTTAAGGTGCAGGTCCAAGGTAAATAAATTTTTTTATTTAATAAATTATTTATTTAAATTTGAAATGTTAAATTTGAATTACAATTTATCTAACATGCGGCAAATTGTGCAGATGAGCAGGGGAACGTGTCGACAAGGAGACTAGACGTGGCCGGTCTGAACAGCATGGACCGGACACTGCGAGTTATAGTGCCGTGGAATGAGGGCACGGACCAGCCCATTGACAATGGGGGTCACCTGTTCAACCACTTCCTGAACGAGCTGGGCTTGAATTGGATGTGGTTCCCCCTTCACTTCAGGACGTGGAGGCACATTCCGAAGGGGCCGAAGGACCTGGCTTGGGAGGATGTGGTGTAGGTAATTAATAGTATTTAATTAATATGTTTTTAATTAATTATATTTAATTAATATTTTTTAATAGAATTTTTGTAATTATTGATATTTAAATAATTTTTTGCAGCTGCGGTTTACTGTCCAGGCCAACCGGAAGAGGTATACCTTGATGAAGATGGATGACGGCTAGAGGAACAGGAGGAACCGTCTCTTCCACAGCGTGGATAAGGACGGGACGATGCTTTTGGAGCAGCTGATCGAGAGGGTCCCTGACGACGTCCCGCCGAACGACTGGGCGAGTTTCGTCCAGTTCAGGAGGAGCGCTGAGGGGCAAGTAATGTATTTATTAGATTATTTATATATAATTTTGTAACTGTTAATTATTAAATTATAATTGAAATTTAATTAATTTTAAATATTTTATATTGTTTTAATATATTTAATATTGTTTTTTTTCCAGGTGCTTTCTCAGAGGAACACCAGGTGCCGTGGGCAGCAGACAATCCACCACACAGCAGGATCGAAGACCTTTGCTGTCACGTACAGCGAGCTGGTAACTTTTCATAATATCACTGACTTTTAAATGGTTATTTCATAATACTAATTGAATTTTGTAATTGTTTTAGGAGAGGAAGGCACAGCAGGAAAACCATCAGACGGACTATGGGGAGTTGTACGCTATCACACATAGACACCGTGACGGGACTCCGACCTCTCAGCAGGTAGAGGCGGCCATTGTAAGTAATTTCATTATTATAATTTTTATAAAACCAACTTAATAATTAAAAATTCTAATAAGTAATTTTTTCATAAAATGGCAGGAGCGGATGCAGCAGTCACAGGCTGAGCTGCGAGAGACCCAGGCTAAGGAGTCACAGGGGTCAGTGGACCCGACGGCTCCTTTGAAGGCGGGTCTGGGTTAGGCTAAGCACCCCGGACTCATGCGGGGGATGGGGATAGGCGCCAGACCTAGCATGGTCTATGGCAGGAGCGCCGTCTCTGAGGTTGGCAGCTCTAGAGGGGTCAGACATCCGAGGGACGAGTCTGTTGAGCAGCTGCAGTTAGATTTGGAGCGGACACAGACTACCCAGATGCAGCAGCTGCATCTGAAGCAGATGTAGTAGCATGCTGATTTGATCTACGCTCAGTTGACGTAGTGGCGTGATATCACGAACAACATGCTCGAGCGCGGATGGAGTCGCCTATTCCCGGACGAGCAGTATCCGCAGGTTCCGCCTGTCCCTCGGTTCATCGTCCAGACTACTACTCCTCCTCCTCCTGCTGATGATGATGGTGTAGTTAACTCCGCTCAGCGGCCCGATCCAGCAGCACCTGAGGGAGCACCAGATGATCAGGCCCCAGCTACTTAGTTTAGGACATCTTTTTTTTTATTTGTTGTTGAAACATTTGTAAATAAATATATATAATTTTTTATTTCAGAACTTAAAGTTTTATTGCGTTTACCATAGTTATATTTATATTCTTAGACAACGTAGTTAAATATTATTTATATATTTCTAAACCTTAAAAAAATCAATTATATATATATTTGTAGCGGTTTTACAACAAAACCGCTACAACTATACATATTTGTAGCGGTTTTGTTCTATAACCCTACAAAAATGAAAAGGAGTATTTGTAGCGGTTATATGTATAAAACCGCTACTAATATTAAACCGTTGGAAATCAAATTGAAGAATTGGTTTTAAACTTGTAGCGGTTATTTATCTATAACCACTACAAATACTCAATATTTGAATTTTGAATTGCACGCCTTTGTGCAAATTTGTAGCAGTTAATTATGTATAACCGCTACAAGTTTAAAACCAATTCTTCAATTTGATTTCCAACGGCTTTAATATTGTAGCAGTTTTATACATATAACCACTACAAATACTCAATGGTTCATTTTTGTATTTCCCCCCTTTTTGTGCAAATTTCCAAGGGCTTGAAAAATATTCTTACGCTTTGTCATTTAGAGATGATCTTTCCTCCATCCTTTTTTACTGTGATGGTTCACCTTATAGTCAACCTCGTTCATGAAACAAAGCTCGCTGGACCAGTACAATATCGATGGATGTATCCGATTGAGACGTACTCATTTTAAATATGTGCTTTATTCTCCATATTTAATGTTTGCTAGTCGTCCTTTTCAGCATTTAGTATCAATTTTCTCTTCTTTACGAAAGGTTCCTTGGGAAATTAAAATCTTACTCAAGGAATAAAGCGTGGCCAGAAGGTTCTATAGCTGAAGGCTATATAGGGGATGAGGTGCTGTATTTTTGTTCAAGGTACTTTGATGACCTTGAGACGGCTTTCAACTGCCCACCTCATGTTGATGATTGTCCTGAACTTGCGCCAACATCAGGAGAATTTATCCCTCGTGTTGGTAAACCAGTTGGAGGAACTGAGAACTTCAAACTAACGACAATTGAGAAGCTGCAAGCACATAGACATGTCTTGATTAATTGCACTCAAGTTGAACCTTTCATACAGTAAGAATTGTACACTCCCATGTTATTCTATATCTTTCATAACATTTTTCACTTTCATTTCACTATCGTCTTTCTATTATTAACTGCAGGGAATTCAGAAGTCATGTTAAGAGTCAACTCAGGATCCGTACACAAACATCCTCGGAAGTTGACAAAAGGGTCCACAGAGAATTCCCGAGTTTGTTTGCTCTCAGAATACTAAATGACCACAACCCACACTCACCAGATTTAAGAGCTCTCGCAATCGGCCCTCTTGATCATGCAAAAAGGTTTACAGCATACAATGTCAATGGTTTTAAGTTTTGCATGGTTTCACGGGATCAAGGATTGCAAACTCAGAATTCGGGTGTTTATGGAACATTTGGAACAAGGAGTTATGCGAGCAGCAGTGACGCCAACATGCAGTTCGGAGGCGTCCCTTACTATGGCAAGCTTCTTGATGTGGTCGAACTTAATTATCAAGGCCGTTTCACCGTGACGCTATTCAAGTGTATGTGGGCAAATACCACTACTTCTCGGGGACTAACAATTGATGACTTAGGGATCATATCAGTCAATTTCTCACGGCCGATTCATACTGGTATTTCTCAAGATGATGAGCCGTATATTCTTGTTTCAGAGGCACATCAGGTTTATTATGTCGAGGACGAGAGGCACAGGGATTGGAATATGGTCGTTCATTTAAAGCCACGAGACCTTTACGATATGGGTGAAGGCGATAACATCGCCTACGAGAGTGAGTCATTTCAACCAGCCGATTTTGAAAACTACTTCCCTGAAGGCGATGACAATTTACCTTTACTGTGGTGAGTTTTTTTATGTCCACATCATTTAAATTAAATTTTTACAATTTAATAATACATCCCTAACAATAATTTTTCTATATAATTTCTGTAGGGATGGCGAGGATGAGTGATCAAATTCAAATTATGTTTTTGTCTTCAAAAAAAAATGAAAATTTTTTTTTTTAAAAAAATAAAATAATATTTGTAGCGGTTATTAAACCGCTACAAAAATAAAAATAACCGCTACTAATTAAAATCATTATAAAAATAAAAATAACCGCTACTAATTAAAAACCGTTACAAAATGATACGTGGATTCCTATAAATACCCTTACCACAACTCATTTCAAACACTCTCCCATTTCTTTTCACCTTACCCTTCTTTCATTTTCTCTCATTTACAAATTTGTTTGTATGAGTTGAGGAGATGAACAATACGATCAAATATGGTAACAAATTTTTTAATTTTTTTTTTTCAATACTTCTTTCCTTCGCATAAATTTATTCTGACCATTTTTTTTCCAGATATTTCAGAGCTTTATCTCATTTTCATCTATTTTTAATACACAATTTCTTTTTTGCCAACTTCATACACAATTACATTGTAGCAAACAACATAATAGTTCCTTTTACCTAAGTATCCTTAATAATATTATCAATACAATTTTTATACTTATCCAACTAAATTAAATTATTCCTTTTAATTTATAAATGAGTTAAACTATTGAATAATAAGCTAATTAAATTAGATAAACTACTTAATTTAATATTAAAAAAGCAGAAACAAATGATCGTATTTTTTTTTTTATTTTCTTAATTTTTGTAGCGGTTATTAAACCGCTACTAATTAAAGTGCCTTTTTAAACTGAAATTAATTTTTTGGTGCCATTTTTGAATTTTCATGAAATTAGTAGCGGTTATATAACCGCTATAAATTTCAAAAAAAATTTCAAATTAGTAGCGGTTTATTAACCGCTACAAAATAGAAAAAAAAATTATTTTCTTTTCCCGCCTTAAAATTTTCAAGTTTTTATATTTGTAGCGGTTATATAACCGCTACAAATATCTCAGAAAAAGTTTACGGCTTATTGGGATGTTGTAGCGGTTGGGTTTAACCGCTACAAAGTAAGTAGCGGTTATTTTCCTTGAGTAGCGGTTTTAGATAACCGCTACAAAATCGCTTGCAACATACGATTTAGTAGCGGTTTTATTAACCGCTACCAATGTTGTTTGTAGCGGTTAAAACCGCTACTAATATCCATTTTTAACCGCTAGTAAATCACGTTTTTTTTGTAATGAATGACTGGGATGAATAGTTTGAAAAGCTCTAGAAACAGTGTGATGAAATGTATGAACAAATATAGTTTCTCATGTAAGCATAGTGTGATGAAACAGTGTGCTTATTTGGTCACTGTCAACCTCGAAGAAATAACCGAGATGAACAGTTTGAAAAGCTCTAGTTTCTCATGTAGAGATATAAAATTAAAAATACTAAAATGCCCCTAACAAAATCTTCTGCATTTCCTCCTACATTCTCTCCCACATTATATTTTTAAAACTAATACAAAATTCTAAATTTCACTAAATTAAAATTTTTTTTATGAATTTTCGTTTTTCACAACTTGCATAGATATCTAGGGAAAAAATTACACATTCTTCAATTTTTTGAAAATTATAATTTTTTAAAATCAACAAAAAAATTTAATTTAAATCAACATTATGTAATTTTAATAAAACTTAAGTTCTTTTATAATTTATTATATATGTTAAACCAAGAGAGTTTATATGATTTATTTTTATTTTAGATGAAATTTATGTGGGTTAAAAAATTCATTTAATGTTAATAAAATTTAAAAAAAATCTAAATAATCTATTTTGTCATGAAAAAATATGAAATGCGTTTGGTTTTTGTTTTTATGAAAATAGCTTAATTGATATCAACGTTGATAATATAAATTGAGCAACATGATGATATATTGACCAATTAAATGACATATGAATATGAAACTTGGTGAAAACTAAAAATTAAAAAGCATATTCGTTTAACCATTATTAAGTAAATAATATATTGAAAGTTAAAAAATGATAAGATCACATCATATGTGAATGATGGGCAGTTTCAGTTTTAATATTAGTTCTTTTTTTAATTATAAATACAAGAGATAACGTAGGAGGTTTTGTTAGAGAAGATTTAGTAATTTTAAATTTATATTATAATATTCGGTCTTCTAAGTAAGTACAATTTTTATGGTCTTTTACAATAAGCATTATTTTCTCTTGATCCTTTATTTTAATTCTCCCATAATTATTTCTCTTTTTCCCTTTCTTTTGTCAAAACAATAATATTTAAAACAACACTGGACTCAGGAAGTAAATAAAAGACACAAAAAGGTTAATATTGATCAAGAATCAGTTTTGCACTCTAGCTGGAATTACCTTTCAGCACATTCGAATTCCAGATATGCACCTAAAATTAAAACCAATAGATCAAGAAACTATATCTAATCTGGAAATTTAATTAATCTATAAAAAAAACACTAATTTAACCATTATTTCCCAATCATGTGCATTTCACTTAATATTTCCTAATTAGGAAAATAATACCAAATAATCCTTCTGAAATCCCACTAAAATGCACAATTAAACATATCAAAATAATGGTTTGTCAAATTCCCCCACACTTTACTCAACCATGAAAATACAATACAAAACCGAACAGAAACAAATTATGAGAATGAGGCAAGTTTTCAATCAAATTATGCAAGCAGTAGTCTTCCATCCTTTAACTAATATATCACAAGCAAAATGCACAAGGGCAAATCAAATAATACATTTACCTAGCTTAGCCAATAGTGAGTAATGCTTAGAAAGCAACTAGGGTACTGTTTCACACTACTCACTTTCACTCCTCTCCATTAGTCCAACCTACCATAGGCTTGCAGTGCTTCTACTATCTCCACCACTCTTCATGCATTAAAGTAATGAATCAAGAGGTCTTTGTTTTTGGTTGTAATGCCGGAAAGGTCAAAATGGAAATGAAGAGATAAGAAACACAAGATCCTACTTCTATGCATGAGTAGCGTCAATTAAACAATCCAGAACAGTGGCTGTAATACCAGAATGTTATTTTTTTTCCCGTCATGTGCAGCAAGTAAAACTCGTATCTCATGAGTCATGTCATATTTGAAAACTGAACAATGCTTGGACAGCTTTATTCTTTCTATAACTTCTTTATCTTTTTTGTCTCTCTCTCTCTCTTGCATCTATGTCTCTCTTTTTCTTTTACTTCTCATCATTTTTTCCTGATTCCATTTTCTTTTCTGTTCTTAGGATTCTCTCGTCTTTTCTTCTCTTTTCCTTTCTTGCCTTTTTCAATATTTTTTCCTTTCCGGCTTTTTTTGTTTTTCTCCTTTTCTTTCATGCAATCTTTTTTTTCGTATTCTTTCTGCCTAGTGGCAACAATTCAGACAAAGAAAGCACTTTATTTCACATTTATACCAAATCCTATTCAAATGCATCAAGATGAACAGCAAGTGTTTAATCTACGTAGTTCCCAAGTCACATCATTCTAACAGCTTTTGTCAATTGTGAAACTGTAATATTCCGAATTCTGGGATTACAGACTTGAGAATAAGCCTGAATTAATTAGACTGCTAAGCCCCAGTTTAGCAAGAGTCCCAGGGATGAGGAATTGCTACAAGGGTATTTTTCCAGCATGGCAGTTTTCTTGTAGTATATTTTTAAATAGGCAAATGAAGTCCAAAAATTGTGAAATTTTACAGGATGAAAGTGGATATCCTAAGCTTTAATTTGATGAATAATGGGTAATTTTTGGACTTGCATACTAAGAGATATGATTTTTCAAAGTTAGACCTGTTTCTGGAATCAATTCTGGAACAGGTAAGGTTTAACGAATTTCTGGGAATTATGAGCTTCTAGTTGGCTAAAGGCTATATTTTTTCTTGAAACTAAACTCAATAAGGATTTCATAGCCTTTGGAATCACTCCAATTCGATGTCTACAAATAAAGTTATGATTTTTCAAAATTTGATCAGAAAATCTGCCAGAATTGCCAACTATTGCGAATTTGGGAAAAAAAATGTAATGGCAATTGTGTAAATCGTGGAATAAAGTAAAAGCCCATATTTTCCTTTTATTGGTGGATATTTGCTACCAAAATATTAAAGGAGAAGGAAAATATTTACTTGGATACAAATTATGCCAAGTGTTATTATCTTGAGTCAAGGAATTAAATAAGAATTTCCTAAAATAAGAGCACATGTTGGAATTGTTATAAAATATGATAATTGTGCAAATGGATGTATTAATTAAAAGAACCAAATTGGTTCATTTAGGACCATGAAGTGGCGTCATTTTTGGGCCTAAAAGGATGAAGGAATAAATCCAATTAGTCAAGGATAAGCCAAGCAAAGAAAAGCACATGACATAAACCTTAATAGAATATTATATTTAAAAGTTGGCAAGAGATATTTCTTAAATCACCATCATCTCTTTCTTCATCTCATTTTCGTCCATCACTAAGGAAAAAGGAGAGGGAAGAGAGTTTGAACACTTAGAGAAAAGAGAGCTCATGAAGGCAAAATCAAAGGTAACTTTAAGAACCTCACTCCTTTTGGTGTTATGGTGTTGTTGTTGTGGTTCTTGACTTGATTTGTGGATTTTAGATGTTTTTGTAAATTTGGGATGATGAAACCGCTGCCCAAATTTCCTCAAATCATGTTTAATAAGTGTTTAAGTGGTTCAATAAGGGGTTAGGAGTGAAAAGGAAAGAGTTTCAAGGGTTAAATCACAAAATTGCATTTTCCCCTTTTCCTTGGAGTAGTTTCAGCCAGCTCAAGAAATAGGGGTTAGGGCTGGAATTTTATTAATCTGAAGGCTCCATGGTGTTCAAGAGGAAAAATTGTGTAGGGTTGATGTTAATTACTTTGTGAGAAAAATCCCCGAATGTGAAATTGCAAAAATGGCCCTAAACCCTAAATCAAGGTTGTCAATGGCAAAACTGTCATTTGGCAGTTATTTTATGAAAAACGAGGTCAAAAATGGATTCCTTGGGTGAAAATATGTAAGAATAACCTGGGTCAAAATTTTTGGAAAAGAACGGTTGGATCGAGTACGAAGGGGCTTGGACCGGGTCCCTAGGTGCATTTTGGTAGTTTTGTAGTTTTAGACTAATATAATCATTAAAAACACTTTGGAAGTGTCTAAAGTAGTACATGAATGAGTTCTAACCTAATTCTTGTACATTTGGAATTTTAGGATCGGATTGATAGCCCGAGCCGTCAGAACGAAATTCAAGGAACAATTTTCGAACAAAAAGGGGTTTAAGGTAGTAACTTTATCCTTCATACATTATGATACTGTCTATATGTTCGTGTATGCCATTGTTTGTATTTTAATTAATCAACATGGTTCTGCTGAGAAGGGGCAGTTAATGCGAGAAGGGCACTTTTACCTGGTTGTGAGTAATAACCCAACTGAGGTTTATGGATAGTGGAGGATTGAGCTCCTAACTCATGTATACATGCCATGATACTGTTAATTAATTTGTTCATAACATGGAGCATGACATATTTACTTTTCGCATTTTATTTGAATGACTATATGTTACTACTGAGATTCGTTTGAATCTCACCCTTTTTCAAATAAATAAATATTCCAGTAGAAACTATGGCTCCAAGGGCAAAACAGCGAATACGAGTAGTTGAGGTGTGCGGATCCTGAGATAGGAGCCGTTCGGTTATATTAGTTTAATTTTGATATTTTGGGAAAATTGTATATATTATCAAACTTTGAAGGGAAACCTATGATGTAATCAAGTACCTTGCATCAATATATCAGTATATTTACGCTATTCCTATATTGCTCACCGAACTGTGCAAAGGCTACTCTGGTTAATATCAATGATAAGTGGTATGTAAGACGAGGTCTTACAAAAACTAAATTCTCATGCTTAAATTCAGACCATGTACAAATTGCAAAGAAGAAATGAAAGTCAAGGCTCCAAAGGCTTAACAAAGGATTGATTTGAAGGCTTGTGTTTAGGATAGCATGGTGCAGAATAGAATGCCTCAATCATATTCATGACTTTTATACAAATATGTGGCCTCGACCAAGAAACAAAACAAGTTCTAGAGGAAATTGAATCTAGTGAAGTATGCTCACTAAATTTAAATGATAATAAGGCTCAATCCCTTCCATCCAGGTTTGTGCATTCTAAGCTAACTCACACAAAGCTAAGCAAACAACTATTTTCAATGCACAAGAACACTCTACTTATGACACTAATTTTCAGATAACAGACCACACAGCCAGCATCAATAAGGTAATAAACTTGCTTCATTCATTTTATCAATGACAGATTCGGTTCTGCATAATATTAAGCTCAGAACAGCAAAGGCAAGTGCAGGAGAATTTATGAATCAGGCATCATTTCTAGCAAAAACAGAATTTGACGTGACTATCATATCATAGCAACATGTACTGAGTTACTGTCCATAATCATCAATATCAACACTCATCTAAAAACCAAAGAGCAGTCATGTTCAGGGACAAGATTGCAATTTAGTTCCAAGATTCAAATCCCAGATCTGACACTTCACACTAACAATGTGTAGTTCCAGTTAAAAAAAAAAAAAAATTCCAGCAGAGACGTTAACGTGACAACTTGTCCAATCACCTAAGGAATTAATCATACTCAACTCCCCCACACTTAAACATTGCATAGACCTCATTGCAATCATAGACTAATGTTCCAACAATGCAAGTATAATCCGTAGCATAAGGCAAGGAGAGATGCCAACATGGCCTAGGGAGTAAATGCAATTATCTACCTTTTCTACTAAATTGCCCCCCAACCCAAACCTTTGCTAAACAATCCAGTTCATTTGGTGATTAATCAATCCATCCAACTAATGTAAAGTGAGGAAAGGGACAACCGTGCACGAAATCTTCTCAAGCACTAGAAGCAAAAATTCTCGTCTCAAATCAGAATCATGAATTTCTGGATTGTAGCTCCTTTTTCATCATGCAGTCTTGGTGGTGATTAGGGCTGAATTGGAAGAGTTTGCAAAATGTACGAGGTATATTGTATCTTTGGGGTTCCTGTAAATCAATCTCCTTCAAAAAGAAAACAAAAATTAGAGGAATGAGTACAATAATGAACCAGTAAACAAATATCAAGAACAACAGGGATGTCCAGCTGACATGACAAACGATCTAGCAATTTAGGGTAGTCAATGCAGGGCACCATATATGTTCTGAAATAACCTTTTACTTTTATCACAAGTGTATGAGTAACCATAAACTATTTTTTGGAGCAAAAGTAACTATACATTTTTAAAATTGGGGCAAAAAACTGTTAAACCAAACTAACTTCCATTTATTATAATGGGGAAAATTAATCTTTTGGCCTTAGAGTTTTGACTCACTTATAATTCAATTCCTGCACTTTTAACCCGCTTGCAACTCAATCCCTAATGTTTATGAGTCATCCTATGTTTACAAAAAAAAAGGAGCTAAAATATTGTTAAAAATATCTTAAGTGGATTTTACATAAGTTTAAAAAAAAACGTCCACGTCCCCACCAACTCACACCTCCCTTGGTCTCTGTTTTCCTTAAACCTCGTAGGGCATCCGTGGCACCCATAACAGAGGTCCTTCTAAAGCACTAGTGGGCAGCGGACGACTCAGATTGGAGAACAGGTTGAAGCCACAACATATATGGCACACAATCTCTTCTTTTAATAACAAATGGAACTATAGATCCTTTACATGATGCTTATAATTTTGAAGGCCCTTTAAAATAAGAAAGTCAATCTCACCTTATTCTTGAAGGAGCTTCAAAAGAATATGATATTGATGCCGTGGATGCCCAACAAGGTGTCAAGAAAATAGAGTGAAAGGGGGAAGCAAATTGGTGGGGACGAGGATGCTATTTTTTTTTTTATTTATGAAAAATTCACTTAAGTAATTTTTAACAGTATTTTAACATTTTTTTGCAATATAGGATGACTCAGAAACATCAGGGACTAAGTTGCAAGCAGGTCAAAAGTGCAAAAACTGAGTTATAAGTGGGTCAAAACTTTAAGAGCAAAAAAACAAAGATTAATTTTTCCTATTGTAATAGATGGAAGTTAGTTGAGTTTAATGGTTTTACCCTAATTTTGAAAGTTTTATAGTTACTTTTGCTCCAAAAAATAGTTTATGGTTACTTTTGCAATTTTGATAAAAGTTGAAGGTTATTTTAGTACCTTAACCCATAGAAAAATATCTCTCATTTATGTTAATAGATTTAAATTAGGAAATTGCTTGTGGGAAAAATATTAAAAAAAAGGAAAAAAAAACAATCTCTCATTGATAGTGATGGGTCAAGTTCAAAAATTTTATTAATAGAAAATACAAAGAATTAAAAAATGAAAATAAAAAAGGTGGATTTATGAGAAAAACCCTACCTTGAGACTATAAATAGGGGAGCAAGGGTTGAACTAAGATACACACAAAAATTTCGGAAAAAAAGAATTAAAAAACGAAAATAAAAAAGGTGGATTATGAGAAAAACCCTACCTTGAGACTATAAATAGGGGAGCAAGGGTTGAAGTAAGATACACACAAAAATTTTGGAAAAAAAGAAAGGCATGGTAGAGGGCTAATTTTATTTCTCATTTCATTTCTCAAACATAATTCTGATGATGGGGATGGGTAGCTCACATAAAAGGCCGTCTAGTCTTTGCTTTGTTGAAATAAGATCTTGATATTCTTACCCAAGCCAATGGACATATCTAGTTAGCTAGAGATGGAGGCAAACCCATTTGAGTGCTGGGCAAATCCTTACACATAAGGCTTGTGACAGTTTCATTTATTGTCCATTTGCTTGCCTTATATTCGCTGCACTGTGGCTGACTTTGCACACACTCCATTTCTTTTGTTTCTGATGGTGTTTGGCATTTCGCGTGAATACTATAAATGACTTATTCTTCCCCACTTTGCTTTTTATGATTCTACTCGTCTTTGTGCTTACCTTCCATTAGCCCAACGTGCTCACATGTACGTGAATCACCATGAGTTTTATTTTTAACTAGTTCAGAACCCGAGCTTTATACTATTATAGTAAATAGTACATTTGTCGTTAATATTTGCAAATGTCATATCTAAATATAGAAACAGTTTCGGACAACTTTTTAATAGTTAATTGAAATTATACAATCAGTAACATGTGACATTAGGTGGTTAAATATATTTTAATTGTATTTAATTATATGGTTACTATACTATATGTCCCCAAAATTTTCCCCTAAGATAGGTTTTTGTATCTACACTTTGCAAGCAAAGGTTTTGTTGCCTCTAATTTCATTATATTTAAAGCACTGGTTCCTATAGCTATGAAGAAGCAAGACCATTTAAACCCTGAAGGGTACAAAACCCCATGTTTAAAAGTTTAGGCTCCAAAAGGAAAGTGATGAGCAAACTCAAAGTACAACAAAAAAATTGCATCTACCAGTCAATAAACATGCTATTTGTGACAATAAATTAAGACTAAAGCATACAATTATGATGTGTGTCTCGCAACATACATCTCAATTATGATGACTGATGTACCTAATTTACGACATTGAAAAACACTTTGTTGTAAACAACATTTGTTGTCCTATTTGTTACTTTGTTAGCATTGTCTAAAAGTAACATCTTGAGGCCATCTTTATGTCTCACTCTTGAAACAGCAATGTACAATTGGTCATTCGTTAAAACAGGTCTTGGAAGGTATAACCCAACTGACATCAAACTTTGCCCCTAGCTTTTGTTTATTGTCATTGCAAAGGATGGCATAATAGGGAACTGGCAATGACACAATGTGAATAGCAATGATAAGTCAGATGGTGATAAAGTTATTCTAGGGATTAAGACTCTAAGTCCAACATTGTCACCTATCTTGATCTTTTCCTGAATGACATGCCTCTCAAGGTGAGTTAGAATCAACCTTTTACCATTACACAGTCCGATTGACTTATCAAGATTACGCATTAGCATAATGAGACAACCAACCTTAAGTCTCAACTAATGATTAGGAACCCTGACATTGAGATCATATTTAAAAATTCTATGAAATACATGGCAGCAATGGAATCCCACAACACATCCTACCTAGACACACTGTCAGCACTTAAATATATCTTTTCATCACCAGGTAGCCTATCAATCATATAATTGTTAACCTCTTCAACCACCATCAAACTCGGGGCCAAAATTGCACTATCCTTGAAATAGTCACCATCACCCAAATAATCTAGTAGGTTAGGATAAGTAGAATGTACAATACATTCTAATGGAGATGAAATAAGGTGTAGCAGAAATTCATCTGGTATTGTAACAAAATCTGTAGTACCATCAATTATTGGAACTATTCCATCACTTATTGCAACAATCCAGTATGCAAACTCCTTTATATCCATATTATTTTCCGCTATATCTGAATGCATTAACCTTATGTTCTTTGTAAGTTTAAAGACTTTACAGTGATGCCAAAGGTATGATGCATTGATTGCTGCCAGGACAATGTCATATCTACAACCTCTAGGAATGACTGGTAATATCTATATAAAATCTCCACAAAGTACAACGACTTTACCACCAAATGGCATTTCAGATGCATCCGGATGGACACGGTTGCATATATCCTTCAGTGTTCAATCTATTGCTTCAAAGCAGAACATATTTGCCATTGGCGCCTCATCCCATATTATAAGAGATGTATTGATGAGTAACTCTGCTAGATGCTAACCCTGTTTGATATTGCATACAGAATCTTCATTGATATTTAGTGGAATAGCAAATGAGAGTGTGCCATTTTACTTCAAGGTAATAAAAAAGCCACAATACCGTTAGACGCCACTGTCAGCACAATTTTTCCATCGCCTCTCAATGATGCTGATAGTTGTCAGACCCCTTCTTTATTCAACATTTATCAGAGTGTTTGCACGTAGTTCAGTGCTCATACAGAAATAGCATGTATATAGTGATCTAACGTACTTGATTACATTATAGGAATTCACACAGGTTTTGTACATAATACTTACAAATCCTAAAAATAATAATAAAATCTACAGATAACCAAAGTCCTTGCTTGAATTGGACCGAAAACTTCAATTGCCAGTGTTTACATCTTTGCCCCTTGAGCCACTTTCTTCGATTGGATAAATTATACATTTATTGAAAGGGTGAGATTCCTATGAATCTTAGTAATAACGTGTTATCAATCATATAAAATGTGATAAAATAAACATGCAATGCACCATATAAGTAACAAAATTATAACACTGTAGATTTGTCTGTTTGCTGGCATTCAAGTACAAATGACTGTTTGTGGCCCTACTGGCCTTGTTGTGTGTACTGTTTAGGATCATATGACTATATGACCCCTACTTGTTGTACTGTTCCAGCATAGATGATTGTTTGCTCGGACTTGTCTCACTGCCGTAGTTGGGTCCCATTGGACCTGATGGTACTTGTGCTTTTCCCACTGGGTGGTACTTGTGCTTTCCTACTGGGTGACTAGGTTGTGTTTCTACAACTCGTGTTATTGAACATAGCAATATAAAGCTTATAAACAATCACATAGTATATGAAAGATAGAGTTTTTACTTGAAATCCCTTTCCCTGCTTGTACTATCTATCCAATACCTTTGATTTGACACAAGCTACTGACAAGTTCTAAAATTCAAAATTTATAATAAATGAGTTATTACTCATTCATGTTCCCATTCTAAACTCATATAGTTGGTTATCTTTACCCTTAGAGTTCAAGATAATTACCTTTTGCCATTACTTTTTTAATTTCGTACATTGACTAAAAGCTGTCAGAATTTTTATCAAACTTTGAAAATTCATTTATTTTTGTACAGATGTCCAATTGCAGTGATTCCAAAGGCTAGGCGACCCTTATTAAGTTTATTTTTGAAGAAAAATATTTCCCTAAGCCAATTGGACGCACATCAAACAAGAATTACTAGTTATTGGACACTATCCAGAAACATGCTAGTTTTCTTATGACAAACTTCAAAAATACATAACTCCTAGTGTACAGCTCCAAATGAACTATATGACCTATCAATTTTAAGCTTGATAAGTCTACTTTCATTTTGGAAATTATCATAGGCATTGGACACCATTCAATTACTCAAAATACAATGCAAATATCTGCCACAAAGGGAAACTCTAACTGGATAGCAACATTATAACTTTACAAATTGTGTTCCAACGACCCAGAATTTGTAACTAGGGCCTATTCCCACATAGTTTCTCTATTCAAACCAGATTTTAGGGTTTGGTGCAATAAATTACTAATTCACATTTCAACTACTAGACTTGGCTCATATGCTTTCAAAACAACAAATAATCACATGTATATGATTAAAGCTTAATGAACCCCAACAAATCCTAACTTATCAAAATTAGGGTAGCATCAACCATGTAACATCCCAGTTTTTATCACCGATATTACCTTTATGTAATGAGATATTTAGTTGAATAAAAAAGGTGAATTATGGTGCATATAAAGTGACAAAAAAAGTAACTAGTAGTCACACACAATTTGCAAAGCTACAATGTGCTACATGTAACCCCCTTCAAGAATCAGGCCGGGATTAGCGTTTAAGCACATTTAAATATCGAATAAGAAATCCGGGACAATTAAAAAATTTTTAAAACACCTGTACAAATGGATCTTCATTCATTTCATTCATTAAAACAAATGGCCTGTTTGGTCTGTTACATATACAATATCAGAGTAAGCACAATTCCCGACGTTCACCTGGGATAATAACATTAATCCAAAGGTTTATACAGGGCATCATTGCCCATCTCAGTATCCATACTGGGGATTACACAAAACTATACCACTATAATTCTATTCAATATGTATACATTTATCCAAAATGATAACCAGTTCAATATAAAACCAAAATATATAGCTAAGACTACCGCTGGCAGTCCTAATCGTCCTTTGCCACTTGCTTGCTTTTCGATCCACTTGCCCTGTCTAAAAATGTTATTTGGAAATAATGAGATTCTAGAGAATCCCAGTAGCAACAGTTTATTTATATGATGCATATATATAAAGCAAGTCACATATATCACAATGCAGCAATCAATATTCGAGACTGGGCTTTCGCCACGTTCCCTTCACTAGATACAAGGTCGGGCTTCCGCCACGTCCCCTTCACTTTATCTGTATTCGAGTCGTGGCTTTCGCCATGTCCCCTTCACTTTTACTGTAATCGAGTCCGGGATTTTGCCACGTCCCCTTCACTTTTACTGTAATCGAGTCCGGGCTTTCGCCACGTCCTCTTCACTTTCACTGTATTCAATGACTAATGCAAACAAGCATTGCAATACGCATGATATAGGATAAAGTGTTACTACCTTTGTCTTTCCCTCCTTGAGCAGGCACAGGCCTTCTATGCTCCGGGCAAATATCAAATCCTAAAGTCATAATTAAGGACGAAGCATTATTCTCTATTCCAATACTCAATTGACTCTTCAATACTTAAATTTGGTTATCAATAATGACCCTTAAGAAGCCACAAATGCCTCTAATAAAACCCCTAAAAGGTTGGGAAACAATAGGTTGAAGATCTTCTTTCAAAAACTTAAAGTGCTGGAACACAGGGGTTGGCCGCGGCCAGAAAGCTTTGGGCCGCGGCCAGCCACTCATGGGCCGCGGCCAAGAAATTTCCTGATTCTTGGCTAAACTTCGAAAAATCATATCTAATTGTAGAAAAATCAAAATAGAGTGATTCCAAATCAAAATGAAAGGTATTTAAGTACTCTTTCAAGGAAAAATATGGCTCATAACTTCAAATCATCACAAAAATACAGAATCACCCAAAACTCAACACTACTCCAGAACAGAGTTCTGTTTCCATCCCTAAACTTTGGACAACCATATCTCCCAGAATGCTAAACGAAATGACACAAAATATATGTCCATTTTGAAGCTTGGGATGTGAAATTTAAGACTGGAAAGTTTCAAAATTTTTTGAAATCATTTGGTCATTCAAAATGTCCACACAAATAAACTGCCCAGACAGAGTTCACAATGACAGCATTTTCCAACTTTTCTACCAAAGTGTCCAATGACTCCAAAATCATTAACCAAACATATTCCCATACAATTTTCCATAAGGAACACAATGGTAACCTCAAAATGACCAAATTCAAAATCTAACCACATGCCCTGTTTTGACCAATACACCAAAACCAACACAGTTCCCAAACTTTACTTTTAATGATTCAAACCAATCCATTTGTCCAAAAGACATCACAATATACCATTTCCATGATCACAACATGCCAAACTCACTAAGACCCTAATTTTCGAAAATAGGGCAGAAAATTCCAGAAAAATCAATGCTCAACCAACAACCACAATATATATATCAAAAGGCAGTTAACACTCACCTCTTTCACTTTGCCAAAGAGATTTCTTGATTCTTCAACTTTCACAATCTCTTGAGGTCACAAACTAACACCAATGAACACATTACAACCATCAAAATGAAGCTCTTCATTCAAGGATCAATATTAGAGAAGGAAGTTTGAGCATTTGGAGACATTTCCCTTACCTTTTTGAAGCTTTTCTTCCTTCCCTTTGGCCTTCAATGGCTGACGAAAATGAGGAGAGAAGAGAGAGAGATGAGAGATGTAGTGTGGAGGAAGAAGGAGGAAATGATCATTCTTTGCCCTCCCATCCCCATGTCAGCCGAAAGAAAGAGGGAAGAGGAGAGAGAAAAACATTTAAAATTCCATTTGACTTTTCTATGTCCTCTCCCATTCTAAAAGCTTGCCACTTGCCACTTATCATTGGCTCTCCCACACTTAGTCACTAATTAACCTCTCTAATCCTTCCATTAGCCATTTAATCACACTTCTCACTTTTCTTTTAGTTAGTAATTAATTTCCCCATTAATCACCAACTTAGAGCCAATAATTTCATCCTTTAAATTTTCCATCAATTATGACATGTAAATTAATATTGTCACCAATATACATTAATTTCACTTTAATCCGATAATTATCATCAATAATTATCATTAGGCCTTAATCAAAAATTTGAGGCGTTACACTACAAGTGTGATTTCTTGTGAGGCAGTGATATTGTCTTGTGGTTTTGGATGAACAAATGATGTCCAATAAATGTGAAATTTTTCAGAATGAAAGTAGACATTCAAATCTTCAATTCAATTGGTAATATGAGTTATTTAGACTTGTACACTAAGAGTTATATATTTTTGAAGTTAGCTCAGTAAAACTGACAGGATTCTATGACAGTGTCTAATAAATGATAATTCTAGGAATGATGTGCGACCAGTTGGCTAAGGAACATATTTTTTCTTAAAACTAAACTTAATAAAGGTCAAATAGCCTTTGGAACCACATCAATTGGACATCTATACATAAAGATATGAATTTTCAAAGTTTGATGAAAATTCTAGCAATTTTCAACCAATGTGCGAAAATGGCAAAAATGTATGGGAAAAATAGTCATTTAGCTAAATAAAAATTGGAAGCCCATATTTTACCTTATTATTGTGTGTGTGAACGTCCAAAAAGGTGAGGTATAGAGGAAATTGAAGTTTGAGAAATATATGACAAGAGTTGAAATAAATTGTAGCCAAGTAAAGTTCAAGTTGAAAAGTCAAAAATTGTAGGCTAAAGTTGTATCATTAGAAGAGGCAATTAGAGTAACATGCTTGGTTATTTTAAGAGCCCATTTATGTCACTTTTTGGGCAAGGAATGAAGGGAATAAATGATTAAAATCAATAGCCAAGTTGAAGGAATGAGATCAAGCAAAAAGTAAAGTTTGACAAGTCAAAAGTTAGTTTGTAATAAAGGGCTCATGCATAGTCAATTAAGAGGTAAAGGGAGCTCAATTAAGAGACTTATTTGGTCTCTTTGTTCAGCCACTTTTCAAGCCACTTTTGGAGAAAAGGAAGAGGAATAACTACGTTGAATTAATAAGGGATAAGGCATATGGAAAGAACGAAGAGACATGTATTAAAATTCCAATTGAATAATAATAACTTGAGGAGGTGGAGTTGGATATTTTTAAGGCTTATTATCTCTTTCTCTTGGTCATATTTCGTCCAAACATAAGCAAATAGAGAGAGAGAAGAGCTTGAGACAATTGAAGAATAAGACGAGAGTTAGGGTTTCAAGAGACCAAAAATCCAAGGTAAGAGCTTGAAAATCAAGTGTTTATGCCTTCTAATCTACCTAGAACTTCTTCTAACCTCTTCTTATTCTTGAAAATCACGTTAGCAAGCAAAATCAAGAGAGAAGAGAGAGAGGGCAGTGGCATCCTAGAGAATAAAAGTTGAGAAATCAAGAGGTAATCTCCAAAACTTTGATCCTCTTGCCTTATGAGTTGTTGTTGTGGTTGTTGATGTTATGAATGGCTTGATTTGGTTGATTTTGTAAAACATGGGAGATGAAACCCTAAGATGAAGTGCTACCAAAATTTCCTCAAATCATGTTTAAGTGTTTAAGTAGTTAATCTTGTGATTATAAGTGAAAAGAAAGTGGTTAATCAAGAGAAATCAAGAAAGCACAACTTCTCTCCTAAGGGTTGTAATTTCGGTCAGAGGCAGAACTAGGGGAAGGAGTTGAATTTTGTAGTTTTGATGATTCCATTGGATTTATAAGGAAAAATTGTGTAGGAATATATGTGTTCGTGATTTTTGGATGATTGTATGTGAATTTGGAAATTTTAAAAGATCAAAAGGAAGTGCAATTTGATTTGTTTTTACTGGAGGTAGTATTGTTGTGAAATGAATTTCATTAGTCTAACCTAGTCCAAATATTATGAAACTTTATTGGATTAAAGAAGAGATGTAGAGCTTTAATTTGATAGGTAGAACATAATTTTTGGACAAGTATATTAAAAGATATGGATTTTCAAAGTTGAGCCCTGTTTCTGGATGGAAATCTGGAACAAAGGAAGTTTAACGAAATTCTGGGAACAATGTGTTTGTAATAGGCAGACTTGGATATTTTTCTATAAAAGTACACTTAAATAGATTTACATAGAATTTGGAACCAGTCAATTTGAAATTTTCTAGAATTAATTATGATTTTCCAAAGTCGACTGAAAATCTTCTAGTTTTCTGGAAAACTATGTGTAGAATTGTACTATGCAGAAACTGCTGTAACTGCATAAGATAACCAAAAAAATGTATTTATAAAAGTATATGAATGAGTAATAACTCATTTATTATAAATTTGGAATTTTAGGGCCGAACTAGTAGCCTGAGCCTAGACCGAGTTTAGGACCCGTTTTGCGTATAAAAAGGGATTTAAGGTAGTAATTCTATCTTTCATACATTATGTGAATATTGATATGCTTTGTTTATGCTATGTTATGTGATATGTATGATGAACACTATTTTGCCGAATAGGGCAATTGTGCGAGGAGGCACATTTACCTAGTTATGAGCAAGAACCCAACCGAGGTGTTTACGGATAGTGGGGAAGTAGCCCCTACTCATGTGCACATGCCATGTTGTTTGCATTATTATTACGTTGCATTACATGGTATATAGCATATGTATTTATTGCATTTCATATGACTAGTTGTATGTTACTACTGAGATTCGTTTGAATCTTACCCCTTTCTCCAAATTTAAAAATATTCCAACAGAAGATAATGGCTCAAAGGGCAAAAACGTCAACACCAGTGACTGAGGGAACTAGTGCAGTTCAAGCTTGGATCATTGGTTATCATCAATTTAGCTAAGTTTTGAGAAAGTTGTATATATTTTTCAAACCCTATGGGATATTCTGTAATGTAATGCAAGCACTTAATATCAGTATTTTTATGCTATTTCTGTTTGCCCATTGAATTGTTGTGTATTTACTCTGGCAAATATCAAAATGTTGAGGGGTTTGACAAACCAACCCCAACAACTCAATCAACCAAAACAACATATACATCAAAGTGATGTTCTTGCTCACCTCTAGCTCCTTCTTGAGCTCTTTTCTTGATTCTCTACCTTTTGCTCTTGCCAGATGGCTCAAAACACCTCTTCTTGAAATTCTAAAACCATAGAAATGAAGCTTTCATCAAGGGGAATAATGTTTATGAGGAGTATTTGAGCCATAGAAGTGATTTACAAGGTCAAAATCTAAGAAGAAACTCTTACCTTGAAGTTGTCTTATTTTCTCTTTCCTTTTTCTTTTTCTACTTCTTTTCTCCATTTCTTTCTTGCCTTGGACAAATATGAGAGTGTGAGAGGGAGTAAATATGTTTTAATATTCATTTCTTGCCTTCTTGCAATTTACTTGGACAAAAATAAGCAAGAGAAAGAAGAGAAATAATGTGTGGCGACAATTCCTTCTCTTGCATAAGCTTATGGTTAATTAACCAAGTGTGGTTAATTCCATTTGATGAAGCTTTCTCTTTCCTTTCTCTTCTCCTTTTGCTTGGACGAAATCAACATCCAAAATGGGAGAGGACATGTTGACCATTTTGCTTGCTTTATCCTGCCATTGGTCAATAATTTTCCAAGTTGCAATTATTGACTTTTCTTTCTTTCTTTTCCTCTTTGACTTCTTGAATGGATGCAAGATGGTTTCAAATTGGATTCTCTCTCTCCCCTTTCTTTTAGTCGAAATGTCCCATTCAAAAGGAGGAAGTATGTTGGCTAATTCTCTCTTCTTGCTTTCTTGATGTCTTAGCCATAATTGTTGACTTTTCAAATGGAAAAGTGATGAAGTGTATTATTAAATTCTCTTTCCTTCTTCCTCTTCATCTTGGACGTTTTTGAGGCCTTCTAAATTGAAGAAAATAAGAGCTTCTTGCTTTAATGGTCAAATGACCATTTTGCCCTTACATTTCTTCAATTTTTGAATTTAATTATGTCTTCTTCCTTTTCTTTGTGTTTGGCCAAAATTTACATGTTTCTTAGGCCCAAAAATTGTGCTATTCCATTCTTCATTTGGGTTACAAGAATAGGCTTTTAAGAAGACAAAATTGAAATTTGTGTCTTATTTTGGCCCAAATTTCGTGTGGCCACTTCTAGCAATATTTTGCTATTCTTCTAAGTATGCCAAAATTCACCATGTATTCCTTTTAATGTCAAAAAAGTGTAAGGAATTTTGGTGAATAAAATTTGGGATATTACAAGAGTGCTTTCCACAAGTATGTCTTTTCGGTTCCACCATGGCCATAGACAAAGTACAAACCTCCGTCTGAGATGTTGACAGCTGATCTAACTGCATTAAATCTCTTTTTGTTCTACGGTCAAGTTAGCAACCAAATATGAAACTTCCATCCTTAGATCATGTAAGTCAAAATTTAACGCATCATACATGTATCTATTTGACTGGCCATGATAAAAGGGTGAAGATGGAAATGACATTGACTCATACTTGTTAAGACATCTGCCATTCATGTTTTGAATGTAACATCCCATTTTCAGTCACCAATATTCCTTGTATGTAATTAATACATTTAATGGAATAAAATGGTGAATTGTGATGTACATGAAATGAAAGAAACACTCCAATCAGTGGTAACACACAACTTAGCTAAGCTAGGACACAAAGGAGCAACTAAAGTTCACTTAAAGGCCTAACATTGTAACCTAAATTGGAGCATGAAAAGACACAAATATTGGCCCAATTAAAATGTCAAAAATTAGGCCAAACCAAGGGAAAATGAACAACAGATGATTTATTACAATAAATCATACAATGTAATGGCGAAATGATAATTTGTCAACAAAACAAGAAGCAAATTATTTATCCCTTTTCCCTTAATAATTTTGGCCAAATGAGGGAAAATGGTTATTTGGTAATAACTATCATAATTGGGAGCATTTGTTACCAGGTGAAATTAAGTGGAAAAAAGTCAAAAGTAAATATGACACCAATTAATTCCTTGGAAGAGGGAATTATTGGAAATTCAAGAAGCAATATTTTTCTTCCTTTTCTCCCTTAATTTTGGTGAAGCAAGGGAATAAAAGGGAAATCTATTTACTTGGTTGATATTTAATTTAAGAAGGGGGGAAAAAGGAGAGCCAAGTAAATTGCACATGTTATTTATCATTAAACAATAAAAAACTAAAAGCAAAAGAGATATTTCAAGAGCTCTTAATTCCCTTTTTCTCTTCCATATTCAGTCATCAACATCAATAAAGATAGAGAGAAGAGTGTTTAAGAGCTTCACGAACACAAGAGGTCTTAGGGTTTCAAGAAGCCAAAAATCCAAGGTAAGAGCTTGAAATCAAAGTATTCCTGCCTTTTAATCTACCTAGAACTTCTTCTAACCTACCTAGAACTTCTTCTAACCTCTTCTTCTTCTTGAAAAGCATGGTTACCAAGCTAAATCAAGAGAGAAGAGAGAGAGGATAGTGGAATTTAAGAGAGATAAAGTGATCAACCAAGAAGTAATGTTACAAACTTTAATCCTCTTGTGTTATATGATGTTGTGGTTGTTGTTGTTGAATTTGGCTTGGTTTTGCTTGGTTTTGTGAAAATGGATTATGAAAACCTAAGGGGAAATGCTGCCAAAATTTCCATGAATAATGTTTATTTAGTGTTTAAGTAGTTAATCTTGTGACTATAAGTGAAAAGGAAGTGGTTAATTAAGAGAAATCAACAAAACACAATTGCCCTCACAAGAACCTAAGTTTTGGCCAGATGCATAACTTAAGGGTAAAGCTGGAATTTCAAAATTTTGATGGTTTCATTGGATTTATAAGGGAAAATTGTGAAGGAATCCATGTGTTCATGATTTTTTAATGTTGGTATGGAAATCTGAAAAGTTTTGAAATTAAACAGAAATGCTGTTTGATTTGCTTCAGGCAATGTTATTGTGCAATGAAAATCGTTGGCCAAACTTGGTCAAAAAATTATGAAATTTGATAAGATTAAAGTAGAGATCGAGATATTTAATTTGATAGGTAGATCATGATTTTTGGACAAGTATATTAAAAGGTATGGATTTTTGAAGTTGAGCCCTGTTTCTGGAATGTAATATGGGAACAGGGGTGTTTGGCGAATTTCTGGTAAACTTTTGATGACTATGGTTAGACTTAAGTGTTTTTATACAAAAGTAAATTTAAAAATCTTCACATAGGCTTTAGAATCAGTCAAATTGGAGTTTCCTAGAATTAAGTATGAATTTTCAAAGTTGACTGAAAATTTGCCAGTTTCTGGAAACAGTGAAAATGCACTGTGCAGAATTGTACTATGCAGAAACGGTTATAATTGCATTAGATAACTAGCCAAATTTGATTTAGAGGTAGTAATAGTATAAGTAATAACCAGTTACTTGTAACTCTAATTTTTATAGGAACTGGAAATAGCCCAAGCTGGGACCAAAGTTTAGGACCGACTGAGGAATTGAAAAATGAGTCAGGTAGTAGCACTTTCTTTCATATACTATGTAATTGTCTGTATGCTTTATGTATGCCATCTCTTGCAATATGACAGTGTTAGCCTAGCTATGATTAGGTTCCAGCGATTGTGCAAGTGAATAAACCAGGACCCGAGTTAAGCCGGGGTTGCAAACAATCGTCTAGCCTTGGATAGTATGCTCAAAACACAAGTTAGCATCTTACATAACATGGTGGATTGCATATTTATTATTGCATTCTATATGTTTGAAATGTCTGTTACTATTGAGATTCCCTCGAATCTCACCTTTTTTCAAACTAAAAACCTTACAGTTGAGGCTATTGGCTGGAAGGGCAAGGCAGTGACTACCGGTTAATAAAGTCCCGATGCATACTAAAGCTGCTATAGTTATCTATTCTTGTAATTTTATTTCTTTTGAATACTTGTACATTTGTATATATTTTTCAAACTCTATAAAGAATTCCTGTATTGTAAACAAGTAATTAATGTCAGTATGTTTCTGCTATTTCTGTATGCCTTAGAAACTATACGCTTAATACTCTATGAATATCGAAAAGTTAAGGGGTTTGGCATTTCTGGTATCAGAGCTTAAAGCGGTTCTGGCATTTTTAGAATAGTATACTGATATGGTCTTGTTTGCATGGTGACAGAAAACATGTGTAGACGACATCGAGAGTGTGAGAGATCACCCCCATCGATGAACCAGCGTTCCCCAGAGCAGCGGATCTCGAAGGGGCAACATCACATCTAGTACTGGACGGCAGGCAGTAGTAGTGTGTTGGTGACACCTCAGAAATAGGTATAAGTGAGAACACTATATGGCCTAGAGCTAAGGCCAGCATCACGAGTCGGGTCATTGATGGAAAAGTTGGGGTATCCACTCAGACCCGAGCATAGTTGACAGCTCCTGGGTAGAGATGGTACACGTGCCCTTTGACCTGCAGCCAGATGAGGAGCTTTAGGAGTATGTGTGAGGCAGGTATAGACGAGCAGTGCGAGCACACGATACCCTAGTGCATCACTACCTAGCCTACCTAGATGCAGTGGACACCCTGTATTGGAAGCAAGTGCTATTGGAGATAGATCTGCCAGATGAGTCCTGGATCTTTACTACCATTGACTTCTTCCTGGACACAGACTTTTAGAACCGAAAGAAGAATGACATAGTCGAACTAGGGCCAAACGACCACTTTGGGGAGTTCATGGAGCATAACACAGACTTTGTACGAAGGCACATGTACTTAGAGTGATGTGGGGTCCAGGCATTATATTTGGGTGACTTGAGGTAGCCGATATGTCTTTTGAGGTGAGGGCAGTCATAGGGAACCAGTGGACGGAAGCAGATAAAGTCGATCTCTGTGTTTTGATCAGGTACATAGAAAGTTAAGTGTGCTTAACTCAGGGCAATCATGGGATGGGTGACCCCCTGAGAAGCTATATGTATAGTTAAGACATAGTGTATAAAAGGAACATTGACTCATTGTACAATAGTTTTAGGACATATGATGCATAGTACAACTTTCGAATTGCTGTAAATACATGTTATGTGATATGTATGACATACTTGTGTAACCAAATTTTTGTGAAATGACAAAAATGCCCTTTCAACTATATAAAATTTATTTCTTCTCTATTTTCATATATAGATGACACAAATAAAAAGAGGTGGTATAGGCTGAGGTGGAGGCCGAAATATAGGTAGAGTTAGGAGTTGACATGGAAACAATAATGAAGAACCGAGCACTAAACTTGACCCGATGCAGCAATTGTTGGGTATGATGATGGGGTAATTGAATATGTTGAATGAATTATGAAATGACTTGAGGGAGGTGCAACAGAAACAAAATACAGATACGAAAGCACATAATAACCCTGGTGGATAGGGCGATGGTCATACATAGCCTCCAAAACCTAAGCCAGAGGTTCCTAAGGGCCCTATTATTGAAGTTGAAAGTATATAGACCTGGGTGACGAGACTTAACCAGCACCAGCCAACTGGACTAGTTGTCCTATCTTGAGAAGATTTTTAGGTTTTAGAGTGCCTAGATGATATAAAAGCATGATTGGCAATCTACAACTGGAAGGAGATACTGATAGGTGGTGGGGAAGCACCGAGTCAATTCTGCAAGCTTGAAATATTCCCGTGACATGGGAAGTATTTCAGGAAAAATTTAATGACAAGTATTTTCCACGATCTGTGAGACTGGCCAAGGAGACAGAATTTCTGACTATACAGTAAGGTGAGAAGGAGAGTTTTGACAAATATCTGCCTTGATATATTTGGCTATCCTGATACTCCTCATATATGAAGTATTGTGATGATGAAGAATGGAGTTTGGATTTGATGATATAAGGTTTAAAGCCAGAGCTGAAGGAGAAATGAGTTGCTAGACATTATAAAGAGTTTAACAAGGTGGTCGAAAAGTGTCAGATCACAGAGCATAATCTGTTATATCTGCATGCCCACAGAAATGCTAGTAACAAGAACACATTCGATGGTGGGAACTCTTCTCAGAAGTGAAGATATCAGGGTGGTTCTTCCAGTAGGAACAATAAGATGCCATACCAGCCTGACAGCCATGGTAATCAAAGACCCTCTGGAAACTGAATGTTTAAATACTGTGGGAATCGTTATCATTATGGCTAGACATGTAGTCAAGCAAGGTAGGCGCTAGTGGTAGTAGGGCAGATTGTCTGCCATAACTACCATAAACTGGGACATATTGCTAGGGATTGTCGACAACGACAAGAGCCCGGAGAGCCTAGATAGTAAGTGCAGGGTAGAATATTTGCTTTAATACAGGAAGAAGCCTGAAAATAACCTGAGCTGATCCGAGGTACAATTTCTCTCAATTGTAATATGGTACAAGCATTATTTGATTTAGGACCTAGTCATTCATTCATTGCATACAACTGCGTAAATGGCCAGGCCTGAGTGTGTATTGATTACTATATGATCTGACACTCTCTGCACCTGCGGGTAATGGGTTCGTCACAACCAAGGCTTACTTAAATTGCATTGTAAACACAAATGGATACGAGTTTACAGTAGATCTAATTTGCTCATCGATAAGTAGATTGGAAGTGATTCTCGGGATTGACTGGATAACTACAAACAATGTATGACTGTATTGTTAAAGCAAAAGGGTCATTTACTCTAATCCACCATCAAAGGCTAGTACATAAATCAACCTAAACTTTCTCTCCGCAGCTAAGGTCAAGAAAGGCTTACATAAAGGTTGTCAGGGATACATCATGTTTTTCTCCATGCATTCAGAGGCTAGAACAGCATTGGAGAGTATCTCGTAGTAAATGAATTTCCTGACGTGTTTCCGGAGGATATCAGTGGATTACCCCTGGACAAGGAAATGGAGTTTGCAATTGGGACTAGGCCTAGAGCAGGACCGATATGCAAAGCCCCATGCAGAATGGTGCCTAGTAAGATGACAGAGTTGAAGAGGCAAATTAAGGACTGCTAGAGAAAGGTTTATCAGACCGAGCGTCTCGCTGTAGAGACTTCCAGTGCTCTTCGTTAAAAAGAAAGATAGAAGCTTATGACTCTGTATTGATTATAGGAAGTTAAACAAGGTGATTGTCAAAAACAAGTATCCACTTCCTAGAATCGATGATTTGATCGATCAACTATCGAGTTCCTGTGTGTTCTCGAAAAATGATATGAGATTTGGGTATCACCAACTCAGGGTAAAGGCAGATGATGTGCCAAATACTACTTTCAAAACAAGATATGACCATTACAAGTTTTTAGTAATGTCATTTAGGCTGACTAATACACTTGCAGTATTCATGGACTACATGAATCAAATTTTCAGTCCATACTACAACCAATTCATGGTAGACTTTATCGATGATATTCTAGTGTACTCTTAGAGCAAAGCAGAGCATTAACACCATCTGAGGACTATACTAAACACATTAAGGGACAAGTAAATCTATGCCAATCTGAGCAAATGTGAGTTTTGGCTTTCAAAAGTTAAATTTCTAGGCCATGTAGTCTCACAACAGGGGGTCTCGATAGATCCAAATAAGGTGGAAGTAGTACTGAATTGGAAGAGGTCAGAAACTATTTTTGAGATATGCTATTTTTTGGGTCTTGCTGGGTATTATCAATGGTTTATACAGAATTTCTCTAGAATAGCTTTGCCATTGACAAAGTTAACACAGAAAACTCAACATTTTGTGTGGGACAGTAGTTGATATAGGAGATTTGTAGAGCTAAAATAGAAATTAACAACAGCACCAGTGTTGACAATCCCAGATCCATAGTTAACCTTTGTGGTTTACAAAGATTCCATTGAGCATGGATTGGGATGTATTTTGATGCAGCAAGGTCGAGTATTGGCGTATGCATCCCGTTGCTAAAGCCTTATAAACAAAGATATCACACACACGATTTTGAGGTAGTAAATATTGTGTTTGCACTGAAAATCTGGAGACACTATCTCTATGGGGTGGCAGTAGAGCTGTACTACGACCACAAAAGTTTGAAATATCTATACGATCAGAAAGAGCTCAACATATAACAATGCAAGTGGATGGAGGTTCTTAAAGATTATAACCTATAGATCAAATATAGTCTAGGCAAGGCTAATGTGGTGGCAGATACATTGAGCCACAAAGGCTGATTGGGAACTTCAAAGATCTCAGCTTGTCAAATCTGATTATGATCAATAGTAGCAACATCAGTCAGGGAGAGAATGACTTGAGAGCAGATATAGAAGAAGCTTATATGCAAGATAGACATGACTAGTATATCAGAGATATGAGCGCAAGGGGAGAGACAAGGGGACATGACTTGTCACCAAGTAGGATAGTCAGGTACTGAAAGTGAATATATGTTCCACCGTGAATGGAGTTGAAGTGGCAAATCCTGAAAGAGTCACACAAGAGTAAATATACTCTGTACTTAAGAGCAGCCAAGATGTACCATAATCTAAAGTCCACATATTGGTGGCCAGGCATGAAGAGAGATGCGACAAGGTTCATTGCTCGATGCCTTACTTGCTAGAAAGTGAAAGCCGAGCATCAATGACTATCAGGGCTTCAACAAAACCTTCTAATTCCAGAGTGGAAATGGGAGAGTGTCACCATGGATTTCATGACAGGATTACCCAAGGTCTGAAATCATGATGTAATTTGGGTAATAGTGGATTGATTCACAAAGACAGCCTATTTTCTCCCAATAAGTATTCATACTCTCCTGATAAACTCGTAGAAATCTACATCAAAGAGATTGTGCATCTGCATGGTAAGCCAAAGAACATCATATCTGACAGAGATCCTTGATTCACTTCCAAGTTTTAGAAGGTGATACAAGAGGCTTTGGGTATCAAGCTCTGATTCAGTACGGCCTATCATCCTCAAACAGAAGGGCAAACAGAAATAACAATCCAGATACTAGAGGATATTCTTAGGCCATGTGTGATAGATTTCAAAGGCAGTTGGGATCAATTCCTCCCCTTGGCGAAATTCGTATACAACAACAATTACCATTTGAGCAATCAAAGGGCTCCCTATGAAACATTGTATAGAAGGAAGTGTTAGTTGCCCTTATGCTGGATAGAGCTGTTTGAGACCCAGATGTATGGGTTGGATATAGTCGATCAAACCACGGAACAGATAAAGCTGATCAAGCAGCGACTGTTGGCTGGTTAGAGTAGGCAGAAGAGCTAAGTTGATAAGAGGCAAAAACCTCTCAAGTTTGAAGTTGAGGATCACATATTCATAAAGGTTTCGCCTATTACAGGCATTGGCAGGGCATTAAAGGTGAAAAAGTTGGGTCCTAGGTACATTGGTCCTTTTAAGATCTTGTTAAAGATTGGGCTAGTAGCGTACCAAATAGCTTTACCCCTAAGTTTGAGTAGGCTGCATGATGTCTTCTATATGTCACAGTTGAAGAAATATCAACCTGACCCAGAGCATATGATCGAATATGAAGAAGTAAACGTGTGAGATGATTTGACCTATGAATTCACACCTGACCGAATCATTGATCGGCAAGAGAAACAACTGAGACATAAGAGTATCCCGTTCATAAAAATTGTATGGAAGGGGTTATCCCTTAGAGAAGCTACCTAGGAAGTTGAGGAAGACATGCAGAAGCGTTTTCCGAACTTCATTAGTCAATACGTGTAACAAAATTTTAGGGACGAAATTTATTTAGGGGGGAGAGCAGTAATATCCCATTTTCAGTCAACAATATTCCTTGTATGTAATTAATGCATTTAAGGGAATAAAATGGTGAATTGCGATATACATGAAATGACAGAAACACTCCAATCAGTGGTTACACACAACTTAGCTAAGCTAGAACACAAAGGAGCAACTAATGTCCACTTAAAGGCCTAACATTGTAACCTAAATTGAAGCATGAAAGGACACAAATATTGGCCCAATTAACATGTCAAAAATTTTGTGAAACCAAGGGAAAAAGAGCAAGAGATGATTTATTACAATAAATCATACAATGTAATGACAAAATGGTAATTTTCCAACAAAACAAGAAGCAAATTATTTATCTCTTTTTTCCTTAATAATTTTGGCCAAATGAGGGAAAATAAAAGAGAAAATGGTTATTTGGTAATAAATATCACAACTGGGAGCATTTGTTACCAAGTGAAATTAAGTAGAAAAAAGTCAAAAGTAAATATGACATTAATTAATTCCTTGGAAGAGGGGATTATTGGAAATTCAAGAAGCAATATTTTTCTCTTAATTTTTGTAAAGCAAGGGAATAAAAAGGAAATCTATTTACTTGGTTGATATTTAATTTAAGAAGGGAAAAAAAGGAGAGCCAAGTAAATTGCACATGTTATATATCATTAAACAATAATAAACTAAAAGCAAAAGAGATATTTCAAGAGCTCTTAATTCCCTTTTTCTCTTCCATATTCGGTCATCAACATCAAAATAGAGAGAGAAGAGTGTTCAAGAGCTTCAAGAACACAAGAGGTCTTAGTGTTTCAAGAGGCCAAAAATCCAAGGTAAGAGTTTGAAATCAAAGTGTTATTGCTTTCTAACCTACCTAGAACTTCTTCAACCTATTCTTCTTCTTAAAAATCATGGACATCAAGATAAATCAAGAGACAAGAGAGAGAAGACAGTGGCGTTCAAGAGAGAGAAAGTGAGCAACCAAGAGGTAATCTTACAAACTTTGATCCTCTTGTTTTATATGATGTCATTGTGGTTGTTGTTGTTGAGTTTGGCTTGGTTTTATTTGGTTTTGTGAAAATTGATGATGAAACCCAAAGGGGAAATGCTGTCAAAATTTCCTTGAATCATGTTTGTTTAGTGTTTAAGTAGTTAATCTTGTGATTATAAGTGAAAAGGAAGTGGTTAATCAAGAGAAATCAAGAAAACACATCTTCCCTCCGAAGAACCTAAGTTTCAGCCAGATGTATAACATAAGGGTAGAGTTGGAATTTCAAAATTCTGATGGTTCCTTTGAATTTATAAGGGAAAATTGTGTAGGAATACATGTGTTTATGATTTTTTTGTTAGTACAAGCGTTTCACTCAAGAGGGGGGTGAATTAGGTAATACTAGAAATTTCTTTGGGAATATAAAAATTGACTAGAAATTTAAAGCAGTTAAGAGCTAGGAGAAATATCACCGAAGTGTACACCGAGAGTTATACTGGTTCGACCATAACCACTTTGACCTACATCCAGTCCTCAGAGCTTCTCTTAGAGTTTCACTATATCATCCAAGATTCAGTGGGTTCTTGGCACCTCAGTACACAGCAAGTTCCTTCACTGGACACTCGCTCCCCCTTACACGTTGTAATCAAATTCCCAACTCAAGGTTCCACAACCTTAAGTTGTCTCAATAACAAATATTGAGTTTGTAATGAAAAACTTTCTCACAGAGCAAATATATAATCACTGAAGTACAAGGAGTGAATATAAGAAAACAGAGCACAAAGAATATATTGTTTGATGCAAGTTTGTGTTCTCAGTAGTTGTCTGTTCTATTCTTTGAATGGTCCATATATATAGATGAATTGTGATGTCTATTGGAAGCATTTCAAACATGTCCGTTAGAGTCATGCAGCTTCGTTTGACCATTCTCCAAATTTGAAAACTAGCCATTTGTGGTGGCTAGGCGTTTCAGACGTTACGGACGATATGTTTGACTTCCTCTTAATGCATGATCTCTTCATTGTTTTTTCTACAAGTATACTCAGGAAACTAATACAATGAAATGTTAATCATATAGATAACAAATCAATGAATGTTGGATTAAAATCATGCTTTGTGTAGTACATTACTTGAGTGGCTACTTGAGTGATCATGCTTCATTACTCGAGTAGTCCATCGAGTAACTTCATAAAAAATAAGCTAGAGAGTAAGTCAATGTTGTCTGACCAGATTACTCGAGTAAACCATCAAGTAACTCATTTTATAAAACTTGACGACTTGCTTACTCGAGTGATCCCTCGAGTAAGTGTTCCTTTTCTTTTGATTACTCAAGTGGTTCTTCGAGTAATGCTTCAAATAACTTTAGAGATTACTTGAGTGATCCCTCGAGTAATGGCATTAAAATCTGGGCTGAGAGCAAATTCTATTAGACTTACCTGATTACTCGAGTAATCCCTCAAGTAATGTTGCTTTTTTATATGTGGTTACTCGAGTAATGTCTGTCATTTCTTGGCCGAGAGCTACTGGATGATTTTTGCTCAGGTTACTCGAGTAATCCCTCGATGAAGCTTTTCAAATAACTTTGTAGATTACTCAAGTAATCCAATGAAATTTTTGACAGAGAGCTTCTAGAACAATTTGTCAAACATTACTCGAGTGAACCTTCGAGTAATGCAGGTCATTACCCGAGGGATCCCTCGAGTAATCCTTCAAGAAATCTCACATTGCTCTTTTTCTGGTACTCTGTCTTTCATTTCTTCTTCATTACTTGAGTACCTACTCGATTAATGCTTTTGGCCTGCAACCAAGATCTTAATTACTTTGTTCAAACCTTTGATTTAAAACGTTTCAAATCTTTGTTATCATATAAACATATAGGATCTAACATTCTCCCCCTTTTTGATGAGGACAAAACTTGGTGATTTTGAACAAAGTTTTTGAAAACTTTTCATATGCAATCGTTTGTTCAATTTAGAGTCACTACTACAAAATATTGCTTTTACGACCCTAAAGGACGTCCCTTTTTCAAAAAGGGACGTAAAAAATAAAGGCGGTGGCATTTTTATAATTCTGAGTGAGATTTGAATAGTTTTAGACGTCCCCAATTCAAAAAGGGACGTCTAAAGTCACTTTAGACGTCCCCAATTTAATTGGGGACATCTAAAGTTAAATATTTTTTTTAAAATCAGGAATGCCTTTTAGTCACTTTAGACGTCCCCAATTAAATTGGGGACGTCTAAAGTAAAAAAAAATTTTTAATCAGGGACGCCACTTTTGGCGTCCCGAATGTTATCAGGGACGCCTAAAGTGGCGTCCTTGATATAATATCAGGGACGCCACTTTAGGCGTCCCTGATTATCAAAAAAGAAAAAAAAAACTTTAGACGTCCCCAATTAAATTGGGGACGTCTAAAGTGTGACTTTAGACGTCCCTTTTCGAATTGGGGACGTCTAAAGTTAAAAAAAAATTAACTAAACAACTTTAGGCGTCCCTAAATTAAATTGGGGACGCCAAAAACAATTCAAATCTGTACTGACAGTCTTTATTTGTCAGTTTTATAGATCCACACTCTTTTTTCTCATCAACGCAACCATTACCACCACACATTTAACTTTTACTTCTTCTTCTTTATATGCTGTTTTTAAACTTGTTTCTTCTTTTCTCTCTCTTTTTTTTCACCAGATCTGTAATGCTTACCACCACGCATTTAACTGTTGCTTCTTCTTCTTTATATACTATTTTTAAACTTGCTTCTTCTTTGCTTTCTCTCTTTTTCACCAGATCTGTTATGTTTCTTACTAGTTTATCTTCTTTCTCTTTTTTCTTTGGCTTTCCCTTCTATTTTATCTTCTAACTTGTGTTGTTATGGTTTGTAGATCGAGACTCCAAAACCTGCTTCATGGCCACGTTCCCACTGAGAAAATCAGGTACATCTCTCCCTATTGCTCTTCTCTATTCATTATTACGAGAAAATGAATTTTAATAATAGAAGGAGATAAGTTTTTCGCAACTGATTCATCTTATTGATATCATCTTCTGTTTATGAGATTTCAGCTCTAGAGTTATTATTGTGTAGATTTTGGATTTGGAGTTCAGATACTAGATCTGTAATTTTATTGACGATGATATGTAATTTCTGATTTTAAATACTGTTTAGTTTAGATCTGTAATATAAATAAATTTTTTTAAAAAAAAAGCACTTTAGATGTCCCCATTTTAAACTGGGGACATCTAAAGTGGGTTTAGAAGTCCCTAGTTTAAAATGGGGACGTCTAAAGTCCAGACTTTAGACGTCCTTTAATTTACAGACGTTATTGCCATTTTTTACTACGTCTCTCACATAGACGTCCCCTTGTTTTCAGACGTTAAAAGGCTTAAATAAGGGACGTTAAAAACGTTTTTTGCAGTAGTGACTTAATACACTTTTGAAATAACTTGGTAAAGATCTTTTTGAATTCAAATGAAATGGTCTTGAGAATTTTAGCTTTTGAATCCTTTGTGAACCCATATTTTTGAAAGTATGTTCTAAATCTTCATTCGTTCACCTTTCATACATAATCAAAAACTTATTAGTCCACAATGTAAGATAATTTCAATTGAAATTGCAGAAAAGAGTTCATAATATCAAACTTAAAACTAATAAAGCTAATGAAGCATAAAGCTCCCTTAAACCTTATACACCCATACCCCTTTACAAAAAAATCACATCACATAATCATTTCACAAAATCACCCAAGTTCTTCTGCCCCTTTTTGTCTTCATCACAAGGGTAGGATTAATCAAGAGAAGAGGGAATAGATGGCTTGACGATAGAGATGGGAATGACAGGAAGAGTTGCGTAGCCAGAGCCAAGTGAGTCATATGAACTTGAAGAATCTGAAGAAGAGCTAAAAGGTTCAAGGTCAGGAAGTACAAAAGGAGGAACCACAATAAGATCCTTTGAAGGACTTTGTGGGGCTTGAACTTGAGAAGAAATCTCCACTTCCATTGTTCTTCCAGGTGATTGATGATCACTAGAGGAGACAACAACTTCCTCAGTGCTGATTGGGGATGCAATGGGTGTTGGCATAGGCTGAGTTGCCTGGATAGGATCATCGACTGTGATGTCTATGTGCTCAAAGATAGATGATGGGTCAGGAATAAAGAATAAAAGACTGCTTGGAGGAGGGATGGATGAGGGTCTAGGCTCGGAAGGTCTAGGTTGAGAAGGTCCAGGTTGAGAAGCTGGTACTAGCTCAGTAGTAGTAGGCACAGATGGACCAGAAGAACTAGATGCCATAGCATCAAGTCTGGCATGGAGTGATCTCAGAAGTTCACCCTGAGCCCGTTGTTCTTCTAACATTTCTTCATGCCTCTTATCCATTCTCTCTACAAGTTCTCCCATCTTCACATTCATATGGGTTACCAACTCAGTATTTGTATTGGCAATGTCGATATGGACACCCTTGAGAATATTCTCCATAAAATTTTTCAATGTGGCACCAAAGAAGGAAGGAGAAGATGTGGATACTGGAGCAGAAGACTGTGTCTCATCCAAACGGCTTGTTGCAGTCTCAATCTTCTTCTTCTTCTTGGGACTTGTCTTAAGTGGGTTATTCAGGGGTAGTATAATATGCAGCTTATCAATTTGGTTTCTTCCCACTGGAACCAGCCTCTCAATTGGCTTACCCTTCTCCAAATACCAGATTTTGTTCTTTTTGAGAAACAAGGATATAAGCTGAGGGTAAGGCATTGGAGTGGTGAATTTTCCTTTAAATCTATATCTTTTGATTTCAGCAAAGATATATTCTCCCAAGTCCTTTTTCTCCTTTAGAAGTAGTGAGGCAAATTTCCTGTAATCCCTCTCTATGAAATGTGTGTAATTATGCTCTTTGTTCACTATGGCTCTAGAATTGATATACCATAGGACTTTATGAAGATCACACATATCACTAGGATTGAAACTGAGGGGTCCTACTATCTCACCAAGCCTTAGGATAGAAAATAGCTGGTTTGAATCAAGATTAGGATAATTATCCTCAGGTGGGTCTTCTATTCCTAACCAAGTGTTGATTTTGAAGGGTGAGATTAGGATTTCTTACCCTCTAACTTTAGAGAACATTTCTTCATCTAGAGAGTTTCTAAGTGGATCATTGACAGGTTCTAAATTATAATAGAAAGAAATGTCTCACTATTTTGGAACAAAAAGGAAGTTTCACAGAAAGCCAAGGCATATAGGATTCCAGATATGAATTGAGGTTGTATTTCAATACCTCTTGAAGAATATTGAGGTCAATGAAGTTAATCTTGCATACTTTTCTCCTTGAAAAGTGATTTTTGAATTTTTGTGAATCCTCAATCTTCCTCACATTGAATCTGGTTTGAGGGAATGTAATTTCTTCTTCCTTGACTTCTGGTTCCCTTGAGGATTGTCCCCCTTTTATGCCTTTTGATTGAAAAGCCTCCTCAAGAATGTTTGCCATTGCTTTGGCAATGTTTTTATCAAACTTAACCTTTTTCGATGGCTTCTCAGAGAAAGTTGGTATGTCAGAGGAATCAGAAGGAGGTGGAGATGGTGCCTTAGTCTTCTTGCCTCTACCAGGAGGAACATATTGAGCTTTTGAGGCAATTGGTTCCTTGACCACTACCCCCTTTACCTTAGGTTTGGTCTGTGGCTTGGATTTAGCTTTTGATTGTGGAGTGAGCTTCTATCTTTTTGCTGGAGGAGATAGAGTAAAATCATTCGATTGCTGAGGATTAGAAGACTCAGAAGGAGTTTCGGGAGTAGTGGTTTTGGTTCTGACCATTTTGAATGGAAGATCAAGATTTCCAGAAAAGTTCTCTCGCGACTGTCGAGGATTAGGGCAGAGATTTTTGAGAGATTTGAAGTAGTTTTTCTCAAGAAATTTTGATGGATATTGTCAAAAATGGAGTGAGGAAGAGTTTGTGAGAGGTTACTTAGAGAATTACTCAAAGTAATTTGGTGAAAATGACGTGACGCGCAGTGATATAAGCCAGATGCCCGACATTACTCGAGGGCTCCCTTGAGTGATCATGGGCATTACTCAAGGGCTCCCTCGAGTAAAGTTCTCTAAAAATTTTAAACTAAAGCAATTTAAATGCATACCTGTCATAAGTAATATTGTAATTACTTATGTATATTCCCTCGATCATTTGATGGCATTTTAACACTGATTTGAATGGATATTGAATTGATTTTTGATTTCCACTCATGATTACTTGAGGCCTTACTCGAGTAACTTTGATGATTTACTCGAGGCCTCCCTCGAGTAATCTGTCTCTTTATTTCCTGTCTGTTCATTTCCAACCGTTAAGCCATTTCTTTTTGTATTCCTTTTGAATTAATGCTCTACTGCTACATTTTTCATGTCATTACTCGAGTAGTTACTCGAGTGATCCTTCTAATTACTTCAAGGTATTATTGGGGTAATGAAGTTTACTGGAAGTTGCCCCTCCAGTAATATTGTCCTCTGTTAACCTCTGCTTTTCATACCCTAAAACAGAATATCAAGATCCTGCAAAACAAATTGCTAGAAACTCCAATGCTTAAGTTTGTAATCATCAAAACATTAATAAATAACATCATCTAACATTTTGTAAACACTAAATAATTTACAATTCATTGGGATTTACCATTCCCAATTCTCTTATACTATATAAGAATTGATCTTTTGCAAGAGGTTTTGTGAAGATATCAGCTAGTTGAAGATGAGTTAGAATGAATGTCACTTTGATGTCTTTCTTTTGGATATAATCTCTGATGAAGTGATGTCTAACATCAATATGCTTGGTTCAAAAATGTTGAACTGGATTCTTTGCCAAGGTTATCGTGCTAGTATTGTCACAATATATTGGTATCTCCTTCAAATAAATACCAAGATCCTTAGTTGTTGCTTCAACCATAACACTTGTGCACAACAACTTGATGCTGCAACATACTCAGCTTCCGTTGACGAAAGAGACACTGTATTTTATTTCTTGCTAAACCACGACACAAGTGATCCTCCAAGAAACTGGCTTTGTCTACTAGTACTCTTTCTGTCTGCCTTGTATCCTCCATGATCAGAGTCTGAGTATGCAACTAGATATTTACTTCTTCCTTTAGGATACCAGAGACCTAATTCTGCCGTGTCAGCAAGATATCAAAAGATATGTTTGACAGTTTCACCATATGACTCCTTTGGTGTTGATTGATATCTTACACACTTACCAACACTAAATTGGATGTTAGGTCTACTTGTAGTAAGATAGAGTAATGATCTAATCATTCCTCTATATCTTGTGATCTTGTAATCTTTTCCCTTAACATCAACATCAAGCAATGTAGTTAAGCTCATAGGCGTGTCCATTCCATTTGCTTAATCCATTCCATACTTCTTCAATAACTCTTTCAAATACTTCATTTGAGATATGAAAATTCCATTCTTTCTTTGTTTGATTTGCAAACCGAGATAGAAGTTCAATTCTCCCATCATTGACATCTCAAACTCCCCCTGCATTATCTCAGAAAATTCCTTACATAAGGTTTCGTTAGTAGCATCGAAAACTATATCATCAACATATATTTGTACAATTAAAATATCATATCATTTTCATTTTGTAAAAAGTGTTGTATCAAATTTTCCTCGTTTAAAACCTTGATCAATGAGAAATTTACTGAGTCTTTCATATTATTCTCTAGGAGCTTATTTTAAACTGTATAAAGCTTTTCTCAATTTAAAAACATGATAAGGTTTGGTTACATCTTCAAAGCCTAGAGGTTGATCTACATACACTTGTTTTATAATGTAGCCATTTAAGAAAGCACTCTTTACATCCATTTGATTGAGTTGGAATCCTTTGATGCATGAAAAGGCTCAGAGTACTCGTATAGCTTCCAATCTAGCTACTGGAGCATACGTTTTCTCATAATCAATTCTTTCTTCTTGATTATAGCCTTTGGCCACCAATCTTTCATTGTTTCTGACAATGATTGCGGATTCATCAAGCTTGTTCTTAAATACCTATTTAGTACCAATGATCGGATGATTCTTAGGTTAGGGTACCAAATCCCAAACTTGATTTCTTTCAAATTGGTTTAATTCTTCTTGCATTGCTATTACCCAATCATTGTCTGATAGGGCTTCTTCAATGTTAGAAGGTTGAATCTTAGAAATAAAGGCAGAAAAACTAACTTCATTGAAAATTTTATTTCTAGTTTTGAGTCCTTCATTCACATCTCCTATGACTTGCTCTAGGGGATGACTTTTATTGTATTTCTAGACTATAGGGTGTCCTAGTGACTGATCTTCTTCCTTGGTTTGGTCAACTTCTGGGATAGAAGATTTAGAATTAGGTTGACTATTTTCTTGATTTAAAACATCTTCCTGCTCATCGCCAATAATTTTGTCAGAGGATTCAAATTCATCGAATACAACATGAATTGATTCATCAACAGCTCATGTTCATTTATTGAAAACTCTGTATGCTTTGCTCCGGTTAAAACAACCTAGGAAAATTCCTTCATCTATTTTAGAATCAAATTTTCCTAAGTTATCTTTACCATTATTATGAATGAAACACTTACAACCGAAGATGTGCAGATGAGTAAGGTTTGGCTTCCTTCCTTTGTATAGTTCATATTGTGTCTTTCCAAGTTTTGTTCTGATGTAAGCTCTATTTGAAATGTAGCATGTTGTACTCATTGCATTAGCCCAGAAAACTTGAAACACGTTCTTTTCATTTAGCATTGCTCTAGCCATTTTAGTGAGTACTCTATTCTTTCATTCCACGACTCCATTTTGTTAAGGTGTCCTTGGAGCGGAGAAATTATGATCAATGCCATTTGTATCACAAAATTCTTCAAAGGCTTGATTTTCAAATTCTCCACCGTGGTCTGTCCTGATACCTATAATGGACATACCATTCTCATTTTGCACTTTCTTGGCAAAAACAATAAATTCTGCAAAGGTTTCATCCTTTGATGATAGAAAAATAGTCCATGTAAATCTGGAGAAATCATCAATAATAACCAATGAATATAAGTTGCTACCAAGGCTTTTAACTCTTAATGGTCCAACTAAATCCATGTGTAATAATTGAAGTGGTCTATTGGTTATGATCTCATTTTTCAATTTGAAAGATGATTTAGTTTGTATACCCTTCTGACACGTGTCACAAATCAAATCGTTTTTAAAATTTACTTTGGGTAATCCAATCACTAAATCCATTTTAAGTAACTTGCCTAGTTGGTGCATATTGACATGAGCTAGTCTCTTATGCCATAGCCAACTTTCATCAGTGTTACTTAGAAAACAGTTTTCAGAAATATTTCTACTTATATCAAGAGTATAGCAATTACCTTCCCTTTTTGCTCTGAGCTTTGCTTTGAGATTCTTCTTATCTAATTGTAAATCTTTCTTGTTTACAATTAGATATTCCTCTGAGTCAAATATTACCCCAGTTGTCTTTATTTGCACTTTGACTCACGCTCGGCAAGTTGTGACATAATCCTTCAACGTAATATATGTCTTGGACTTGTATGCCTTTATCGTTTTTGATTTCACCAATTCCTACTATCTTTCTGGATTAATTTCCTCCAAACTTTACCTTTCCACCTTCTTTAGGTTGTATCGTGGTAAAATTTTTGAAATCACCAGTCATATGTCTTGAGCATCCACTGTCTATGTACCACTTGTTGTTTTTGGATTCTTTAAGACATATATACAATCAAATACGATTAAATCTTAGGTACCCACATCTTTTTGGGTCCTTTTGGGTTAGTACAGGATATTTTCTAAACATATGAACCTTTAGGTACCCATTTGTAAGTTCATATCTTTCCTTTCTTTTTATGTCTACATGATGAAGTATAATGACCCTTTCTATTACAGTAATTGAATATGCGAAAGGATTTGATGTATATACAGAATGCTGAAAATAACTCAAGTATGTCTTGCCTCATACTTTCTTTCTTCCTTTCCTTCTATCCGATACCAAATCGGTCATTTATAAATCGTTGGGGTTTTAAAATCACATTTAACATCTTACTTCCTTTGGTGAATTTTTCAAAAGTTTTCGTGAGATCAATTTTTTTCTTTTTCAAAGAGGAACAGTTTTCATAATCCTTTTCTAAATTCTTTTTAAGTTCTAATTCAAGAACTGTATTTTTCTTTTTAAAACAAACTAGTTCTTTAACTACTTTGATGAATTCATAATGTAAAGTATTATATTTGGAAAGTAATTCATCATAGGTAGGATCAGAATCAATTGCCTCTTCTTCTTCTGACTCTTCTTGAGCGACTAAATAGATATTGGCTACTTCCTCATCATCGCTATCTTCATCAAATGAACTATCTCCCCATATGACAGATACAAAGGCTTTCTTCTTGTTGTAGAACTTGGCTTTTCTCTTTTCTTTATTCTTCTGAGCCAGTTCTTGACATTCTGATTTGAAATGTCCTGGCTTTCCACATTCATAACAGATGATGTGGTCTTTTTTGCTTGTTCCTACTTTTTGAAAGTTTTTGAATCCTTGGCCTTTCTTGTAAAACTTTCTGAATTGTTTTATCATTAGGCCCATTTCGTCATCGTCAAACTCATCATTTTCATCTTGATCTTCTTCTTTTGCTTTTAGTGCTAGGCCTCTCTTCTTCTTTTCACCAATATCTTCTAGCTCTCATTTGAACTTTAATTTACTTTCATATTCAAATAGACTTCCGAATAAAGAAGAAACCGATCGCATTGATTCACCTTTTGCTTCCTCAATAGCGGTGACTTTGGCTTCCCAGTCTTTAGAATGGATATTTAGAATCTTTTGTACTTGGGTATGTTGATCATAGACTTTCCCAAGTGCTGTAAGTTGATTAACAAGATGAGTATATCTAAGTTCAAATTCAGCTATTGACTCACCTAATTTCATTCAAAGTAAATCAAATTCAGTAACCAGAGTATTGATCCAGTTTTCTTTTATCCCCGAGGTTCCTTCGTGAGCTATTTCCAGGGCTTCCCACATTTCTTTAGTTGTTGGAAGTGTGCAGATCCTGAAGTACTCATTTTGACTCAAGGTACTTTGAATCATTAAAATTGCCTTGCTATTGAGTGTGATGAGTTTCTTGTCATTCTCATCATATTCTACTGGTGTCTTAGGAATCTTCTGTGAATCTACAACTATTTTAGGCTTGTAGTTCTACTCTCAATCACGTCCCATAGTCCTTATTCTATAGCCATTATGAATACTTTAAACTTGGCTTTCTAGAAAGAGACGTGTTCGCCATTAAAACCTGGTGGTCTAGTAATAGAAGCTCCATCGGGAAGAATTCCTTCACCTATTTTTACCATTGGATCCTTCTTAGGTTGTTATACCTGATCAAGAAGACCTACGCTCTGATACCAAATGTTAGTGCAAGCACTTCAATAACAAATATTGAGTTTGTAATGAAAAACTCTCTCACAGAGTAAATATATAATCAATGAAGTATAAGGAGTGAATATAAGAAAACAGAGCACAAAGAATATATTGATCGATGTAAGTTTGTGTTCTCAGTAGTTGTGTGTTCTGTTCTTTGAATGCTCCTTATATATAGATGAGTTGTGATGTCCGTTGGAAGCATTTCAAACATGTCCGTTAGAGTCGTGCAGCTTCGTTTGACCATTTTTAAATTTGAAAACTAGCCGTTTGCGGTAGGTAGGTGTTTCGGACATTACGGACGATATGTTTGACTTCTCTCTTAATACATGATCTCTTCATTATTTTTTTTGCAAGTATACTCTGGAAACTAATATAATGAAATGTTAATCATATAGATAACAAATCAATGAATGTTGGATTAAAATCATGCTTTGTGTAGTACATTACTCGAGTGGCTACTCAAGTGATCATGCTTCATTACTCGAGTAGTCTCTTGAGTAACTTCATAAAAAATAAGCCAGAGAGTAAGTCAATATTGTCTGACAGATTACTCGAGTAAACCATCAAGTAACTCATTTTATAAAACTTGACAGACTTGCTTACTCGAGTGATCCCTCGAGTAAGTGTTCCTTTTCTTCTGATTACTCGAGTGGTCCGTCGAGTAACGATTCAAATAACTTTAAAGATACTTGAGTGATCCCTCGAGTAATGGCATTAAAATCTTGGCCGAGAGCAAACTCTATTAGACTTACCTGATTATTTGAGTAATCCCTCGAGTAATGTTACTGAGTAATTACTCGAGTAATGTCTGTCATTTCTTGGCCGAGAGCTACTAGATGATTTTTGCTCAGGTTACTCGAGTAATCCCTGAGTGAGATTTTCAAATAACTTTGTAGATTACTCGAGAAACCCTTTGAGTAATCCATTGAAATTTTTGGCAGAGGGTATAAACATATCATTTGACTATGGACACGAGTTAAGTCGGGGTTGCAAACAGTCATTTGGCCTTGGACAGTGTTTGCACAACATGAGTTAACATCTTACATAATATGGTGCATTGCATATTTATTATTGCATTCTATGTAATATCCCGAATTTTGGTCCTAAGACTTTGAGGATAAGCCTATATCAAGCAGACTACTAAGCCCAGTTTACAAAGAGTCCCAAGAATGTCGAGAGATAGAAAGACTCTAGGGGGCTATGTGATTCGGTCCTATCGAGCAGAGGGACCAGTATGCGTAGGTAGTAGGATCAAAGTATCGGTGTAGATATGCACAAGAAACATATACGGTACCATTGGGTTGGTAGAAAGACACCAACCAGATATGTCATGAGGTATGTGACTGATTGAGTGAATGAAATATGTTGGTATTGAAAAGAGGCAAGCTTCACCCAAGAGGGGGGTGAATTGGGTGATGTTATAAATTTTTCGTTTGAGGTGGTGAAATGTAAATATAGTGACTAGAGTAGAGTAGAGAAGATTTGAACACAGAGAGTTATACTGGTTCGGCCTAACAACAATGCCTACGTCCAGTCCTCAGAGATCAAGACCTACTGAGCTTCTCACAATATCTCCAAGATTCAATGGGCTCTCAGAACGCCACAAGACAACAATCATCCTTGAATGGACTACGAACAGAAATATTCTCTCAACAAGAAACTTCTCTCCCCCTTACGACAAGTCTTATGTGCAGAGAAACAACCTATGACTCTTCTCACTTGCTTATGTATACAAGACTTATGAGCAGCAACGTTTTCTTCCGCTTACACCACTGTAAGTCTTATGAACAACAACGTTCTCTCCTGCTTGTATCTTATAAGGCTTATGAGTGAAAGACACTACAAGGAATTCTCTCAACTGCTTCTCTCGTAAGGAATAACTATCCTCTCAAGGTCCCAATACCTTGAGATCACATAAACATAGAATTTTGAGTTTGTATGTGGACTCTCTTAAAGAGTAAATGAATAAACACTGAAGATCAAAGTGTATACAGAGAAAACAGATGAATAGCAGAGAATTGGTATGAACTTGTGAATTCTTGTGCTCAGTTATATATGTTTCTCCGTGAGTCTCTGTATATATATAGTTGCTCCAGTTTTTGCCCGTTTGGAAATTCTTCATTTGAGGAGCGGGACATTTGAAACTAATGGCAGACACGTGCATGTTTGAATAACCTGAGTGCGGTAGGTGCCAGCGTGTTCATAATCATCTTGTCTGCCGTTGTATCACTTTTCTCATGTGGTTCAATTCAAAACGTTCATATTCCTGTATCATCCTTTTAAAACATCCAAAACAATGTTAAACAAAGGTAAAAAGAAATGATGATATGAATTAATAACAATAAACCACATTCGTAATGAACGTTGTGATACTTAGCACTTTCTGTGGTTAACAGGGCATCACTTCGAGCATGAAAAGCTCACCTCGAGTGATCTCCTATTTTCTTCTGTTATCGGGTTGTGCTTGCATGGAAAAACAGAGAGACAAAATCTTCACTCGCGGGTGAAGAAGGGTCTCACTCGAGCACAAAACTCTGCTCGAGTGATCTTTGCACTTTACCTTGGGAATGTCTTCTCGGGTCATCACTCGCATACCATTTTGACAAGAGTGAGGATTTGCACTCGCGAGTGAAATGGACCCTCACTCGAGCACACTTACCTCTGCTCGAGTGAGAAGCATATTCTGAAGGAATATGCTCTCTAAACTATCACTCGCATCAGTTTATCAGAGGGATAGAATTTTCACTCGCAAGTGATATGGGCCCTCACTCGAGCACACTTACCTCTGCTCGAGTGAGAAGCATATTCCCAAGGAATATGCTCTCTTGAACAAGCACTCGCAACTGATCAGGGGAAGGATGGAAATATTACTCGCAAGCATGGACGTGTCACTCCGAGCATGAATGGTGTGCTCGAGCACACTTGTAATTTTCTGAACTTCAAGACTCTCGGCCAAGTACTCACAGTGTCTTGCTCGAGTGAATATAGGAAGCATGCCTTTGCTTGCTCTCGGCCAAGCACTCGCATGCCCTCACTCGCATGTGTGCTCGAGTGAGAATGACTTCTCTGCTCGAGTGCATACCTTGTGCTTCGAGTGATCTAGTAAGTACAAAGGGAGAATGCTTCTCGGGTACTCACTTCCTGGCTTTCTCTCACACCTGCTCGAGTACAGAAGTGATTTGTGCTCGAGTGCAGATTTCATGCTCGAGCACTCAAGTGCAAATTTACAGCAGATATCAGCAAACTTCAAATATGCATTTGGTAACTTGAAATCTTTTCTTAGCCTTCTAAAAAACATGTTTTACACATAATTGAATTATTGTTATCATCAAAACTTGGGATCTAACATTCTCCCCCTTTTTGATGATGACAAAACTCTTTGTGATGAAGATTTAAAAGAAATTGAATGAAATTGAAAAGTTTTGAAATTTCTTCAAAGTTTCCAAAATGCATATCAAGTTTAAGTTCCAAATTCAAGTTTTCCTGCAATGTTTCCTTTGGACGCTTAACAGCCAAGATAAGTATAGTATGAGGTATATAACTTAACAAAAATTTAATAACTTGAAACATTGAAAATTTGATAATTAAAACTTGAACCATGTCATTACTTTTAAAGAAAACAGAAACAAACTTGAACAATACAAGATAACTTTAAAAAAGCAAAATGACAATGTCATACATCTCAAATCCTACCCAATACAGAAAAACTACCCAAACACCACCCATATACACCCTACAGAAGCTCAGACATCACACATCATCCTTTTCCCCCGTTTTGTCAACATCAGAAGGGGGTTCTGGAGGTGGAACAAAAGATATCATGGCAGAGAGAGGGTCAATGGGCTGATCAGAGGGAGATGGTGCTTGAGGTACAGATGATGAGGGAGGAAGTGAAGGTGACCGATCAAATGTGACATCAACATTGGACTCAGGATCAGTGAAGAGCACATGAGTTTGTGGTACTGAAGGAGAAGTGGTTTCAGGAGGTACCCCAGAAGATGAAGAGGGAAAATGTGAATGTAGAAAGGTCTCCATGTTGGTGATCCTCTGTGACATCTCATCCTGAGTTTTGAACATCAGTTCAAAATTCAGATTGGCCTTGTCTACCAGATTGATGACTTGTGCTTGTCTCCACAAGCTTCTCATATTCAGTCACTAACTCCTTCTTCAAACTTGATACAGCTTGATTAATTACCTCAGACAAATGGTTGGACAGAGAGGCATTGAGAAATGAAGGAGGAGGAATAGGACCTTGTGCAGATGATTGTGCCTCATCTCCTCTGGATGGAGTGGCTTCCCTCTTTGATGTGGCTTTGGTCCGACTCACCGGAAGATTGATACCCATGTGAGTTAACTGAGTCTTTCCAAACCTTGAGATGAGCACCCTTTCTTTTCCTTCCAAATACCAGATTTTATTTTTCATCAAGATGAAGGAAACAAGTTGAGGGTAAGGTATGGTTGTGGATCTTGTTGAAGAAAAATTTAAACCTTCTCATCTCACTAAAAATGATCTCCCCTACATTCCTTTGTTGCCCAGCAACCAATGAAGCCAATAGATAATAATCCTTTTGTGCAAAGTGGGTAAAGATTTTGGATTTATTGATTATGCTCCGGGAGTAAATGTAATGAAGGATTCTGTGATTATCAGGCATATCAATAGGCTTGAAAGTGAGGGGGCCAATTGGGTCTTTTGGTCTCAAGATTTTAAAGGTTTCATTGGCAGAAAAAGAGGATGGATCAATAGGAGGTGCAACATAACCAAGTAAATCATTAATGATTTTGGCAGAAATCATAATGAATTTTCCTCTAATGATTGTAGATACAGCTTCTTCAATCAGATCACCAGATCTAGACATAATATTATGAACTTTCATATTGCTGTAAAATGTTTTCACAACAGTGGGGGAATATGGCATATGAATATTTAGCCAGGGAGCATAGTACTGAAGGTAAGGATACAAGTCCAAATGACAATTCTTTTTCAGATAATCCAAATCAACATATACTACTGGGCAGAAATGTCTATGTTTGAATTCATCATCATATACCTTCTGTGGTAAAGCCTTAAGCTCTGTCACATTGAATCCCTCAGGAGGACTAGTGAGTTGGTCATCCACTGGTGCTTGAGATGCAGAAGGTGCTCCTGAAGCAGAAGCACTTGGGTGCTTAACTTGGTGTGAACTTGAAACACCGGCTTGAGATGTAATCTTCCCAACAATCTTGTCCAATTTGGATTTTTCTATTGCTTCCCTGAGTTGTTTACTGAAAGTATCCCCAGAAGAAGAGGATGAATGGGGTTGCTCTGAATCCTTCTTCTTTCCCTTCCCTTGTACCTCTTTGGATTGAGACCGGGTGAGTATGGGTTCCTTGAAGACCACACCCTTTGGTTTCTTTTGAGGAGGTTGGTCTTTCTTGGAAACTTGAGGCTTTGGGTGAGGTTTCTTAGCGGGAGTTCTCTTTTTGGTCTTAGGCTTAGGAGGAGGTGAAGGTGAGGGAGAGTTTTTGGGAGATGGAGGAGTAAGTTCAGGGGTTCCAGATTTACTGGCAGCAGAGTGAGTAGGAGAAGGGGAATGAGACTTTTGAGGAATAGAGGGTAACTTTGTTCTTGCCATTAGAAAAGTGGAAGAGAAACAAGAACTCTTGTTTTTGAAAGAGAGAAAAATATAAGAGAGATTAGGGCACAAGTGAAGAATGCAGAAGACAAAAATCACCTCTTATAGAAGATTGAAAGGTTGAAACGACGATTTGAAGCAGAAGGACGTGATTGAATGATGAGAAAACGGTTGAAGATGAAGAGTTGTGTCTTTCGAGTGAGAGAGCACTTCGAGTGAGAGGAGGAAGTGTGACGTTCTGAGCTCCTAGTAACTGATATAAGTGACAGTGCTCGAGCATGAACCCTAGTGCTCGAGTGATATTCATACTGTGCTCGAGTGATGCTCTGGAAAAATAAAGAAACAAGTAGAACGTACCTGGATTGTTGATTCCCTGACATATTTTGCATCTTTGTACTCAAATCCTCCAAGATCATTTGAGTAACCATGATTTGGATAGTTTTTGCACAGAAATTCTTCTACCTCACTCGAGCAGGCATTTCTCACCTCAAGCATGTTCATACCATGCTCGAGTGAGAATTCCTCACTCGCGAGTGAGCTCAATTCTCACTGAAGTTTATAATATATAACCTTGGTGTTCTTAACTCCTCTGTTAACCTCTGTTCTAACTATAAGAGAACAGAGCATCAAGAATAGTGCTGTGCTCGAGCAGAGCTTCTTGTGCTCGAGTGACACAGCTTCTCACTCGAGCAGTACCTTCAGTGCTTCGAGTGAGACTCCTGCAACAACAAATTTTGGCCACTCCGATGCCAAAGTCAGTATAGTTATCATCAAAATAAACATTTAATTAAATTTTTTAACAAGAAAACTTACAACTCATTGGGATTAACCATTCCCAATTCTCTTCGAATATAGAGAAATTGTTCTTTTGCAATTGGTTTTGTGAAAATATCTGCAAGTTGAAGATGAGTTGGTATGAATTCCACTTTGACATCTTTCTTTTGAACATGATCTCGAATGAAATGATGTCGAATGTCTATATGCTTGGTTCTTGAATGTTGTACCAGATTCTTTGCCAAGCTTATCGTGCTAGTATTATCACAATAGATTGGGATTTCTTTTAAATAAATTCCCAAATCTTGAAGTTGTTGTTTTAACCATAACACTTGAGAACAACAACTTGCCACAGCTATATATTCAGCTTCAGTCGAAGATAATGAAACTGTGTTCTGCTTTTTGCTGAACCATGACACTAGAGAACCTCTGAGAAATTGACATTGTCCACTGGTACTCTTTCTGTCAGTTTTATATCCACCGTGATCTGAATCTAAATATGCCATTAAGTATTCGTTCCCTCTCTTTGGATACCAAAGTCCAAGCTCTGAAGTATCTCCTAGATATTTGAAAATTCTTTTTACTGTCTCTGCATGAGATGCTTTAGGATTGGATTGATACCTTGCACACATTCCTACACTGAACTGAATATCTGGCCTGCTTGCTGTAAGATGGAGTAATGAACCAATCATTCCTCTATACTTTGTGATGTTGAAGCTAGGTCCCTTTACATCAGCATCCAGCAATGTTGTGGAACTCATTGGAGTATAGCTCCGTTAGCATTATCTAGACCATATTTCTTCAGCAATTCTTTTAAATACTTTGTCTGAGATATAAATATGCCGTTCTTCTTTTGTTTGATCTGAAGTTCAAGAAAGAAGTTCAATTCTCCCATCATGGACATTTCAAATTCTCCCTGCATAATCTTAGAGAAATCTTGACACATAGATTCGTTAGTAGCACCAAAAATAATATCATCAACATAGATTTGAACTATTAGAATATCATTTTTGTTATGTTTGATGAATAGAGTTGTATCAACTTTACCTCTGACAAAACCTTGATCAAGAAGAAATTTGCTTAGTCTCTCATACCAAGCTCTGGGAGCTTGTTTCAAACCATATAATGCTTTCTTAAGTTTGAAGACATAATCAGGTTTTGTTTGATCTTCAAAACCAGGAGGCTGTTCGACATAAACTTCCTCCATAATATATCCATTTAGAAAAGCACTTTTTACATCCATTTGATAAAGTTTAAAACTTTTGATGCAAGCAAAAGCTAAGAGTACTCGTATTGCTTCCAATCTTGCCACTGGAGCATATGTTTCCTCATAATCAATACCTTCTTCTTGATTATAGCCTTTGGCAACCAATCTTGCTTTATTTCTCACAATGATTGCTGATTCATCAAGTTTGTTTTTGAAAACCCATTTGGTCCCTATAACCGTATGATCTTTAGGTCGAGGAACCAAATCCCAAACTTGATTTCTTTGAAATTGATTTAATTCTTCTTGCATAGCAATCACCCAATCATTGTCAGATAAAGCTTCTTCTATATTAGAAGGTTCAATCTCAGAAATAAAAGCAGAAAATGTTACCTCATTGAGGATTCTATTTCTGGTTTTGACACCTTCATGAATATCTCCTATAACTTGATCAATTGGATGATCCTTCATATGTCTCCATGCTTTAGGTTGATCATGATCATCAACATCTTCCAAATTTTGAAGATCATTTATTTCAAAATCATCTTGCTTTGAAATAGGTTTGTTTTTCTTGATTGAATCCATTTCTTCTTCATCATTAAGTTTTGTCTGAGATTCAATTTCATCAAACACAACATGGATAGATTCTTCAATAGTACATGTTCTTTTATTGAAAACTCTATAAGCTTTACTTCTATTAGAATATCCTAGAAAAATACCTTCATCGGACTTTGAATCAAATTTACCTAAATTTTCCTTACCATTGTTGTGAATGAAACACTTACACCCGAAGATATGAAGATGAGCAATATTTGGCTTTCTTCCTTTGTAGAGTTCATATGGTGTCTTTCCAAGAGATTTACGAATATATGCTCTGTTTGAAATATAGCATGCAGTACTCATTGCATCTGCCCAGAACACTTGTGACATTTCTTTTTCATTAAGTAAAGCTCTTGCCATTTCTGTAAGCACTCTGTTCTTCCTTTCCACTACTCCATTTTGTTGAGGTGTTCTAGGAGCTGAGAAGTTGTGATCTATCCCCTCGTTGTTGCAGTAATCTTCAAACAATTGATTATCAAATTCTCCTCCATGATCTGTTCTAATAGAGACAATAGAAATACCTTTCTCATTCTGAACCTTTTTGGCAAACATAATAAATTCAGCAAAAGTTTCATCTTTTGAGGCAATGAATATAGTCCAAGCAAATCTTGTAAAATCATCTACAATAACTAACGTATATAAATTTCCTCCAAAACTTTTTACTCTTGCAGGTCCTACCAAATCCATATGAAGTAATTGTAAAGGTTTTGAAGTAGAAATTTCATATTTTGTTTTAAAAGATGATTTAGTTTGTTTGCCTTTTTGACATGCTTCACAAATCATGTTGTCTTTGAATTTGAGTTTGGGAAGCCCAACAACTAAATCTTTTCTGATCAATTTGTCAAGTTGATTCATATTGACATGAGCCAAACGCTTATGCCATAACCAACTTTCCTCTGATCGACTAAGAAAACAGTTTTCAGAAGAATTTGAATTTAAATCAATTGTATAACAATTACCGTCCCTTTGAGCTCGGATTTTTGCCTTGATAGTTTCCTTGTTCAGAAGTAGATCTTTCTTACTTACTATCAAGCATTCTTTTGAATCGAAAATCACCCAGTTATCTTTGTCAGTGCTTTGGCTTACGCTTAAGAGATTGTGGCATAATCCTTCAACATAATATACTCCATTGATTTGAAAGCCATCTGTTCTTCCCACTTCACCAATTCCAGCAATACTTCCGGATTGATTTCCTCCAAAAGTCACCTTTCCTCCTTCTCTAGGTTCAAACATGGTGAACTTATTTTTGTCACCAGTTATGTGTCTCGAACATCCACTATCAATATACCATTTGTTCGCTCGAGATGCTTTGAGACATACCTAGAATAAGATGATCAAGTTTTAGGTACCCACACTTTCTTGGGTCCTTTGTAGTTAGTATTTGGAAAATGTGTCCCTTTCGGAACCCATTTATATGTTCCAACAACCTTTCCCTTTTTGAAATAACACGATGAAGTATAATGTCCTTTCCTATTACAAAAATTGCATGACACAAATGGATTTGATGTATGCACAGAATTCCTAAAATATTTAAGATAGTCTCTACTACTCTTCTTATTCTTATCATGCACAGCATTATATCCAATTCCAGATTTATCAAAGGAAACTTTCTGAGAACTTAAGATAACCTTGAGAGTTTCACTTCCTTTAGTAAATTTTTCAACAATCTTTGTTAAGTCTTCTATTTTCTTATCTTTCTCCTTACACATTTCATGTGATGATATGACATTACTTTCTAATTCTTTTACTTTCTTCTTATAACTAACCATTTCTTTAGCAACTTTAATGAACTCTGTATGCAATGCATTATATTCAGATAACAATTCATTATAAGAGGGTTCAGAGTCACTTACCTCAGAGTCTGATTCTTCTTCCTTAGCTACCAAGCATAAATTGGCTACTTCGTCGTTGTCGTTTTCTTCGTCTGACGAACTATCACCCCAAATAGATGATATATATGCTTTCTTTTTCTGCTTCTTTTTGTCTTTGTTCCTGAAGCATTCAGATTTGATGTGTCCTGGTTTTCCACATTCATAGCATACTATTTGGTGTTCTTTGTTTTCTTTCTTGCTTGGTCCTCCTTGATAATTCTTGAAATTCCTTTGTCCTCTTCTGTAGAATTTCTTGAATTTTCTCACGATCATTCCCATTTCATCATCACTAGGAACATCTTCATTCCCGGAAGTTTCTTCTTCTTCTTTAATAGCTTTAAATGCAACTCCCTTTTTCTTTCTATCATCGACTTCTTCAAGTTCCTTTTTGAATCTCAACTTACCTTCATATTCGGAAAGACTACCAAAGAGAGCAGCTACGGATCTCATAGACTCTCCTTTGGCTTCTTCGATAGCTGTCACCTTTGCTTCCCATTCTTTCGTAAGAATATTAAGAATCTTTCTTACCTGGGAATTTTGATCAAACGACTTTCCAAGAGCAGATAGTTGATTAACAAGATGAGTATACCTTAGTTCAAATTCTGATATACTCTCTCCAGATTTCATATGAAATAAATCATACTCTGTTATTAACGTATTGATCCTATTTTCTTTGATTCCAGATGTACCTTCGTGAGCAATTTCAAGAGCATCCCATATATCTTTGGCAGTAGGTAGAGTACATATACGAAAATATTCTTTTTGACTAAGAGCACTCTGTATCATTAAAATGGCTTTGCTATTTAATGTTACTAACCTCTTGTCATTTTCGTCAAACTCATCTGGACTCTTTTTAACTGCTCTATCTTCTATTTTCTTCACTAGAACATAGTCACCATCTTGTATAACATTCCATAATCCGTATTCGTTGGCCATCACAAACACTCTGAATTTGGCTTTCCAGAACGAAAAATGATCTCCAGCAAAACCAGGAGGTCTAGTGATTGAAGCACCGTCTGGAAGGATATTTTCACCCATTGTTGCCATTTGTCGGATCCTTCTCAAGCTGTTAGGCTCTTCGGAGAAGAAGAGGCTCTGATACCAAATGAAAAGAGGCAAGCTTCACCCAAGAGGGGGGTGAATTGGGTGATGTTATAAATTTTTTGTTTGAGGTGGTGAAATATAAATATAGTGACTAGAGTAGAGTAGAGAAGATTTGAACACAGAGAGTTATACTGGTTCGGCCTAACAACAATGCCTACGTCCAGTCCTCAGAGATCAAGACCTACTGAGCTTCTCACAATATCTCCAAGATTCAATGGGCTCTCAGAACGCCACAAGACAACAATCGTCCTTGAATGGACTACGAACAGAAATATTCTCTCAACAAGAAACTTCTCTCCCCCTTACGACAAGTCTTATGTGCAGAGAAACAACCTATGACTCTTCTCACTTGCTTATGTATACAAGACTTATGAGCAGCAACGTTTTCTTCCGCTTACACCACTGTAAGTCTTATGAACAACAACGTTCTCTCCTGCTTGTATCTTATAAGGCTTATGAGTGAAAGACACTACAAGGAATTCTCTCAACTGCTTCTCTCGTAAGGAATAACTATCCTCTTAAGGTCCCAATACCTTGAGATCACATAAACATAGAATTTTGAGTTTGTATGTGGACTCTCTTAAAGAGTAAATGAATAAACACTGAAGATCAAAGTGTATACAGAGAAAACAGATGAATAGCAGAGAATTGGTATGAACTTGTGAATTCTTGTGCTCAGTTATATATGTTTCTCCGTGAGTCTCTGTATATATATAGTTGCTCCAGTTTTTGCCCGTTTGGAAATTCTTCATTTGAGGAGCGGGACATTTGAAACTAATGGCAGACACGTGCATGTTTGAATAACCTGAGTGCGGTAGGTGCCAGCGTGTTCATAATCATCTTGTCTGCCGTTGTATCACTTTTCTCATGTGGTTCTATTCAAAATGTTCATATTCCTGTATCATCCTTTTAAAACATCCAAAACAATGTTAAACAAAGGTAAAAAGAAATGATGATATGAATTAATAACAATAAACCACATTCGTAATGAACGTTGTGATACTTAGCACTTTCTGTGGTTAACAGGGCATCACTTCGAGCATGAAAAGCTCACCTCGAGTGATCTCCTATTTTCTTCTGTTATCGGGTTGTGCTTGCATGGAAAAACAGAGAGACAAAATCTTCACTCGCGGGTGAAGAAGGGTCTCACTCGAGCACAAAACTCTGCTCGAGTGATCTTTGCACTTTACCTTGGGAATGTCTTCTCGGGTCATCACTCGCATACCATTTTGACAAGAGTGAGGATTTGCACTCACGGGTGAAATGGACCCTCACTCGAGCACACTTACCTCTGCTCGAGTGAGAAGCATATTCTGAAGGAATATGCTCTCTAAACCATCACTCGCATCAGTTTATCAGAGGGATAGAATTTTTACTCGCAAGTGATATGGGCCCTCACTCGAGCACACTTACCTCTGCTCGAGTGAGAAGCATATTCCCAAGGAATATGCTCTCTTGAACAAGCACTCGCAACTGATCAGGAGAAGGATGGAAATATTACTCGCAAGCATGGACGTGTCACTCCGAGCATGAATGGTGTGCTCGAGCACACTTGTAATTTTCTGAACTTCAAGACTCTTGGCCAAGTACTCGCAGTGTCTTGCTCGAGTGAATATAGGAAGCATGCCTTTGCTTGCTCTCGGCCAAGCACTCGCATGCCCTCACTCGCATGTGTGCTCGAGTGAGAATGACTTCTCTGCTCGAGTGCATACCTTGTGCTTCGAGTGATCCAGTAAGTACAAAGGGAGAATGCTTCTCGGGTACTCACTTCATGGCTTTCTCTCACACCTGCTCGAGTACAGAAGTGATTTGTGCTCGAGTGCAGATTTCATGCTCGAGCACTCAAGTGCAAATTTACAGCAGATATCAGCAAACTTCAAATATGCATTTGGTAACTTGAAATCTTTTCTTAGCCTTCTAAAAAACATGTTTTACACATAATTAAATTATTGTTATCATCAAAACTTGGGATCTAACAGGTATAGGTGTGCACATGACATTTTTAGGGCAGACATGTGTACCCTTCATTTTTGGGAATAGATATCAATGTGTGGCACCATGTGGGGTCTACACACATATACTCTAACCTGACATCATTTGGCAGGCCTCGGTATACATGAAAAAATCCTGAGTAAGTCCCGAGTGTAACCCAAGTAAGCACCGATAAAGTAGCTTTAATAAAGTATGAATGATGACACAACTTTTGTGTTTGATGAATAAAGTAGCTTTAATAGAGTAAGCAATGATGACACAATTTTGTGTTTCCCAATCCGGTCTGGTCGTATACTTGACTTTCTGAACACTAAACCCGGAAGCCCAGGGAAATTGTCAAGCCTTTCCTCTCCCCTGACACAAAAAGGATGGTCAAGAGAGATAGCGAAAGAGAAAGTAAGATGCTTTATTGACACATGTTATCTTGTGCTTTAATCCTTTGACACTTGGCACACAAGGAGGCTATCAAAATACAAGATTGAATCCCAACCCTCCATTCTTCTTTAAAATGTCAGCCAAAGGAAAAAAATAGAGAGAAAATAGAAAGAAGAGAGAAGGTGTGTGAATAGTGATTTTCCCGACATTCCGGAGCTGATTTCACCTCCGATTCGGCATTTCCAGCTCCCGGAGTCTATTGTAATGTTGTTCCTCTTAATGAGAACAACATTTATACAATTTTGGAATCTTGATCAGAGGTGTTTGGTGCCATCTAGCTGGCCAGAGTGCTGTCGGAATATCGAATCGGTTGTAGAAACACGAAGAAGCTAAGAAGCCTAAGCTTCATTTTGAACCGATTGGCTTGAGGTTTTAATGAGTTTTCTTGGACCTTTAGGCTAAAATATGTTTCATCAAAGCTAGGTTTTTGAGGTATAATGATGTTTTAATTATGAATATATGATGATATATGGTATTTGATGATAATATAAGATTAGTTTAAGTGCTGCCAGATTTAAGTTCTGTGAGGCAATCTGATTGTGACATGTTTTTGACTATGCAAATGATATTCAATGGCTATGAAACTTTCCAAATTGAAATTATAAAATCATAAGCTTTAATTTGATAGGTCATTTGTGCCATTTGGATTAAAATATTAGGATATATGAATTTTTGAAGTTGGATCTGTAAAACTAGCAAAAATCTGTGCCAGTATGACTTTATTGGTGATTTTAGATCTTTGTATGCGGAACTGGCTGGAGAAAATATTTTTCCCATAAAATAGACTTAATAAGGGCCACATAGGACTTTGAACCACTCTAATTAGAGTTTTCCAGACAAAGTTATGATTTTTGAAAGTTAAAGGAAAAATTGCTAACTTTTTGGAATAGTGCGAAAATGAAAAAGTAATGGCATTTAGTAATAATATTAACTTCTAAGGGTTAAATTTAATTACTTGGAGTTAGTGTGGCCCCATTAAATACCTATTGGGCCTAATATGTTAACTTTAACGTTAACTAACCTAAGTGTTATGAGCTATTAAAATTGGGACAAGTATATGCCTAAATATAAGAGACATGTCTTAAAGGCCTGTGTAGCCATTTAGACATTCATTTATCATGGCTCTAATGTATGGTTATCTATTTAGGGCCATGAGATGACAAGGAAGAAAAAATGGAAGAATTTCCAAACAACTTCAATGGTTGAAAGAAAAGGGACAAAAGGGGACTCGAAGACAAAAGGTAGTAAACTTACTTACATGTATGTATGTGATGTTTATGTTGTGCATTGTTTGTTGTATGGCTCATGTATGAATGAATGAAGCTCTGTTTCTATTATACTATGGCCATATATATGTTGCACGAAACATTGAGCATGCATAATATCATTATGTGAACATGAGCCTATGTAAGGCAAGCATATCATGTACTAGCATTCATCCTGCATGAATTGTTTGTATTTGTTTTATTGAGATTCCCCCAAATATCACCCTCCCCACCAACCATATAGGTATTGGAATACAACAGAGAAGAATACTTGAAAAAGAATGGGAAAAAATGAAGTCATAGAATTGAAGTATTCAAATGTATTTTATTTTTATTGTTTGTAAAGTATTTATACTTGATGAATATGTATGAATAAGAAAGTATGAAAACACGTATTAGAATTGAATGGTAATCGGGATCACCGAAAATAAAGGTAAGAGCAGAGAAATAGAACTAACTTTGATATATGATTATGGTAAGAATAATGGCTAATGAGTCATGAAGAAGTAATCTTTGTACGTAATAAAAGGGTATGTATGACGGGTGTTACATTTGGTGGTATCAGAGCAAGCAGTTCTAGGTAATAGGATAGTCTACTGATAAGGTCTTGATTATATAGAAAAAGGAAATATGCACAGAATAGGGCACTAGAGAAGCAAATTCCCCACTACTGTAAACTATTCTCGAAGAATCAATTCAGCCAAAAATGAGTAATAATCCCTTAAGCAATTATAGAATAACGCTTTTGTATACATAATAAAGGGGTAGAAATATAAGGTATTACATTTTGGTGCTATAAGAGCAATGATTCTGGCATATGAGCAGTATGCTTTGCTGCTGTGAATAGGTATAGTGATATCTTATTAGTGATCCCATAACTAGAATCGAATATGAGTGATGGACTAACCTAGAGAAATAGAATTTTCCCCAACCTCTAACTGGGCAGACTGGTTTAGCAGATAGGGTAGAGCTATATATAGAGAATGAAATGGATCAGTAGTGATGTATACCCAGTAGAGAAGGGTATGAGCTTTAGAGAATCGGATATTGAGTTGGCCTATGACCCAGATTCCAATGGAATTTTGTGGTTAAGCGTGCTCGGGATAGAGTAATTTCAGAATGGGTAACCCCTTAGGAAGTACCATAGAAATTTGAAATATCTTAATTAAATGCTTTAGTGCCTTAAGATATGAAATATGGTGATCTTTAGGGATGCCATAAGAATGTTAGAATGAATACGATGAAGGTTGAGTATAGGCTTGAATCAGATCTAAGCTGAAATAATGTTTAGGTCGAGATATGATTCTGGTTGCACTATCTTGTGAACCTTGTAAGTAATGCTGAACTGTCAGCAATGCTTTGGGAATATTTGAGGATATTACCTGAATGTTAAGAGAATAGAATAGAAGGAATGAATCATGATTATCTTAGCAAGCTTTTGGGTATGGCTGAGGTTCCAGAATTAGGTTGATGAACCTAGATGTTGGATAAACATCCAAAGGGTTACTACCAACTGAATTGTAACTTAAGAATCAAATGATAGTTAAATTGATTCTTTAGGCATTAGAATTGACCTAAATGAATTGAGGTACTAGAATATGGTACAGATAGGAATGAGGTTCTTGAAGGTTGCTAGGTGCTAATCTAGCATAGGGGAAAGATCTTGATTATAGAATTTTCCCTTAGAAAGAATGAGTGAGGAAATAGTTCCCTGATGAAGTGGTAGAAAGAAGAAATCTGCCTGCCATTCCACTAACTTGAGGCTATATCAGGAGTCGGTTGGTGGATGGCAGAAAATGTATTGAAAGGTATAAGTAGAATATTCCCGGCTAGGAAAATCGAATTTGCAATATTGCCTGGAGCGGGACCCGAACTACTACGGTTAATTAAAGGCCCTAGATGGACTGCCGTCCACTACTGGTTTGTATGTCACTATTCGTGGCCTATGTACAGGTACTTTACTTACATGTCTACAGAGTTGCCAGTACAGGACTAGCTCTACTGAGGTACAGATTAAGTACAATTTCCAAAAGATAGATAACCAACAGAAATTTAAATTTCAAGTCGTTCGCTTTACTCGCCCGTGATTACCTTCTTGCCTAAGGAACTGCCTGCCCGAGCTGTAAAAATTTATTATCTAGAAAGGGGTGATATTCAAAAGAATTCTAGTAGTAACAGGTATTGCTCATATAAAATGCATATATGTAACATGCCATGTTAGGTCTTTCCAAACTTTCTCCTCGATTGACGTGCTTTGGGCGTACCGGGAAAATGTCGAATCCTATAAATTATAATTTATAGACGAGTTATTACTTATCTAATTCTTTGATTACTTAAGACTCTTAGTTGGTTATCATTTGGGTTAGTGTTTAGGCCCAATTAAGTAGTTAATGTGGTTACACTTGGCCCAAGTACTAATCTTCACCCTTAAAGTTCAAACTTGCTACTTTTGGCCCAAAGCCCATTAAATTCTCATGGACTAAAAGCTGGCAGAATTTTTCACTTAACTTTGAAAAATCATAACTAATTCTACAGAACTCTAATTGGATTGGTTGAATCTCAATGTGATCCTTATTAAGTCCTCTTTAAGGGGAAAATAGTTAGCACTACCAGTTACATGCACATATTTCTAGAATTCAAAATTATTCCCTTTTGCCACAAAAGTCTTCACAGAATTAATGCCCAATTTCAATAAATCATAACTTTTAGTGTACTTATCCAAATGAGATGGATCTAGTGGCCAATTAAAGTTTATTAGGTCTACTTTATTCCTGGAAAAATTTGTGGCCATTGGATTTCATTTGGCTAGACACAATCACGTCAAAATCAGTCTTCCACAGAATAACTTCCAGATTCAATGCCCAATTTTCAAAAATCATAATTAATTCTAGAAAACTCCAAATTGACTGATTATAAGTTCATTGTAAACCTCCTTATATTTACTTTCAAATAAAAATATCATTTTCTAGATATCTCAGCAACACAGTTTCCAGGAATTCGTCAAACCTTAACTGTTCCCCAATTGGTTCCAGAAACAGAGTCCAACTTTTAAAAATCATAACTTTAAATCCACTAGTCCAAAAATTACATTCTACCTATCAAAATGAACCTCAAGATGTCTACTTTCATTTTGGAAAGTTTCATAGCATTTAGACTAGGTTTGACAGATTAAAAACACACAACAACCAGACTGTCTCCAGCAAAATGAAATCTGGCAGTAGTACTACTTAACTTCAATCTTTGGGTTTTCAACCCAAACCTTTTAAAATCATGTTCACAACTTATTCCCAAACAATTTTGTGTGTAGAATCCATTTCTAAGTTCAAAAATACCAAAATCATATTCTTTCTCCAAGTCTGGTTTTGGCTGAAAATCAGGGGTTCATTAAAACTTAACAAAATCTCAAAATATTCGGCTCAAATTAGAGCTTATACATAACTCTACTTGATTCCATAATCAGTTCTTGATTTTGGCAGCACCTCCACTACATAGATAGCACCAAACACCTCTAATCAAGAATCTAAAACCATAGAAATGTTGCTCTCATTGATAGGAACAACATTACAGAAGACTCCTGGAGCTGGAAATGCCAAATCGGGGGTGAAATTGGCTCCGGAACTCTGGGATTCTTGCTATTTATCCACCTCTATCTTCTTCCAATTTCTCTTGCTTTTTTTCTCACTTTTTCTCTCTTTTAGTTCTGACCAAAATCTCATAAAAAAAGGAATGGAGGGTTATGATTTCATCTTGCCCTTGATTGCATCTTAGCTTGGCATGTGTCCAAAGATTAGAGCTTAAGATGCCAAATGTCAATAAAGCATGTTCTCTTCTTTTTCTCCCTCTTAGGGTCATCCTTTCATGTGTCACGGGAAAGTGAGGCTTGACAATTCCTCTGGACTCCCATGTTTGGTATTCGGGAAGTCAAGTATGAGACCGGACTGGAGACCGGCTAATTTCCCTGACTCAGGTGCTATGTGGTGCCTTATAAGTGTGCCAACACAAAAGGTACTTGGTACTTTGTCATGATGAGAGGACACTTGTCACTCTCTTGTAAAGCCAACCAAAAAGTAGTGTCATCATTAGCTATCATGACTTACTTAATTAAAGCTACTTTAATAAAGTTACTTTATTGGTGCTTACTCGGGTTTTACTCAGGATTCACTATGGATTACTTCACATATATCAAGGCCCGCAAGATGATGCAAGGTTGGAATATGTGTGTGGGCCCCATATGGCGCCACGTACCAGTGTCTTCTTTAAAAGACACAGGGTATGTAACACCCCAAATTTTATTCACCAACATACATTGTAATTATTTGAAATATTCAACAAAATGGAATGGTTAATATTCACGATCTTGGAATTTAAGAAGTTAGTAGATATCCATTTTCATGAGAATTGGGCTAGAACAAATTATGAAATAAATTTTTGGGTATTTCAAAAAGCCCAATGTTAAATCCCAAAATGGAGGAATAGTAAAGCATAATATTTGGCCCAATTTAATGTTAATTTTGTCCATGGATGAGGAACAAGAAACAGCCCCAAAAATTAAATCCAAAAATGAAATGACAAAATCGTAAATTTTTCAATAAAGCACAAGATTAATTATTTTCCAATTAATTGAAGTTAATTTCAATTAATTAATGAAAATAAAGGATGGATATATATTTGGAACATTTTTTGTCAAATAAATCAAGGTTTGAAAATTCAAAGTGATCTTGTGCATAAATTAATCAAGGAGATTGTGGAAAATGTTGGAATAAATATTATTTCCCTATTCTTTGTGAATTTCGCCTATTAATAGAAAATAGGAAGGGAAATAATTATTCGGATTTTGAAAGTGCCAAGTGTCATTATCTTAGGGCAAAGGATTAAATAATAATCTATTAAAGTTTGTGCACATGTGTAATTACTATAAAATAATAATAAATTGTGCATGTAGTTGCGCCAATAGAAGAAACCCAAACTGATGCATGAAGGACCCCTCTTTGGCGTCTTTTTGGGCCAACCAAAGGGAAGGGGAATTAGTTCAAAGGTAATGGGAGACTATGACACTAATTGGAAGAAGATAAAGTCAAGGACAAGGCCATGTCATAAATTCTATTTTTGGTAATAAAGTTAATTAAGGAAAAGGTGAGATATTTTCTAAAATACTTCCTTCATCTTTTTGCTCCCTCATTTCCATCCCAACACCAGAGAGAGAGAAGAGCTTGGGAGTTTTAGAGAGAAGGAGGAGAAAATCTAAAGGTAACTTTGTGATTTTAAGTGTTTAGCTCGTCTAACTTGCGAAATAGCTCTTCTATCATCTTGATCTTCATGGAAATCATGATGTAGCAAGCAAAATATGAAGAGAGAGAGAGAGGGTGGTCAGCCTAGAGTGAGAAACACCAAGAATCAAGAGGTGACTTCAAAAATTTCAAATCCTTGGTGTATTAATGTTGTTGTTGTAATTCTTGGCTTGGTTTGTGGTTGATTTTGTAAATTTAGAAAGTGTAAACTGAGCTGACTGTTGAGTCGAGCCGTTGACACGAAATTCAAGGAACCTGATTTTTGTTATAAAAAGGGACACAAGGTAGTAACTCTATATCTTATACACTATGTAAACGTTGATATGTTGTATGTTGCTATATTCTATTATATGAGCACGTGCCTGGGGCACATTACCTAGCTGTGATCGGGGACTTAGCTGAGGTATATGGACAAGTAGCAGATCCAAACAGTCATTTGGCCCTGAGTATTGTGTACACACACGATATAGTATGAGTTTTTCATTTAACATTAGATGGTGCATTGTATATTTAATTTTCGCATTGTGTATGATTGGTTGCATGTTACTACCAAGATTCTTTGAATCTCACCCTTCTCAAATAAATAAATATTCGAGCAAAAGCTAGTGGCTCTAAAGGCAAAACAGTTAATACAGGCGGTTGAGGCGTGCGGATCTCGAGATAGGAGCTGTTTGGTTATATTAGTTTAATTTTAATATTTTGGACAATTTATATATATTCTATCAAACCCTGCGGGAAGACTCCTGTATGTAAACAAGTACTTTTTATCAGTATATTTATACTATTTATATATGCCTGTGGAACTATGCCTTTAACACTATGCGTATATCGATATGTTAAAGGGTTTGACATTTTTGGTATCAGAGCTAAAAGTAGTTCTGGAATTTTCAGAATAGTATATTGATACAGTCTTGTTTGCATGGTGAGAGGAAATCATGAACAGTAGAAGCGATAGTAAGCAGAGTGAGGGATCGCTTCATCAGTGAACCAGAGTCCACTGGAATAGTAGATCCCAGAGGGATAGTGGTACATCAAGTACTATACATCAAGAGGTCTCAGGATGCGGACGATAGCCCATAAGAGGGTCCTAGAGCTACCAGTATATGGTCCTGAATCGAGACCAGCGTCGTCAGCGGGTCACTGCTGGGTGAAACAGGGCATCCACTGATGGATGATTTGGATGAGGACCCTAGCAAGACTGATGTCTTCAGGGCAGAGACAGTGTATGTAAAGTATGACCTACAACCAGACCTGGAGTTGTGGGATTACATCTGGGGTAGATATTACTGAGCGTTATGAGCTCATACCACACCCATTAGCCAGTATCTATCATTCCTGAGTGGTGTGGAGTTTTTGTACCTGATCTAGGATCAGCTAGAGGTTGATTTGGCCAACGAGTTTGGGGTCTACACTACTATGGACTTCTTTCCACATTCAGCTTACTGGAACCAAAAGAAGATTAATATCATCGAGAAGGGCCCGAATAGGAACTTCTGGGAGTTTCTGGAGCATATTAGTGACCTGGTATGGAGGTACATGTTCATCGGGTGATGTGGGACCTAGTCAGTATATTTTGGGTGACCGGAGGTAGCCAAAACATATTTTGAGGTAAGGGTAGTCATATAGAGCCGGCGGACGGAATCTGATAGAGTTGGTGTCAGTGTTTTGGATGGGTACATAGAAAGTTAAACGTACTCAACCCAGGGCAATCCTAGGATGGGTGACCCCTTGGGAAGCTACATGTAAATTATAACATATAATGTAAAAAGAACAATCATATAATGTATAGTAATTAGTAGGTTGTGTTATGTTTCTAGCTTTCTTTTACTACTGTAAAAATCTAATGTATGTTATATTTAACCTATTTGTGTACCTGAATTATTATAAATGACAAAAATGCCCTTACATCTATATGAAATTTATCTCTTCTCTATTTTCATATACAGTGAATTATAGAGATGGTATGCAGTAGACCACAGGGTAGAGACCGAGTTAGTGGTAGAGTTGGAGGTCGACATGGAAATAATGATGACAAAGTGAGTGATAAACCTAACCCGATCCAATAACAGATTTTAGGTATATTGACCTAACAACAAGCTGTCATGAATGAGATCCGGAAAGAGCTGTGAGAGGTGTAGTAGAGGCAAGATTGCCTGGAGGAACTGGTGAGGGGTGACATTGATGATACTCTATTTGAGGGACCTCAACTAGAGGATATTTTACCTAAACCTAAGGCAGACACACAGACCTGGGTAGGGAGGTTTACCAAGCAGCAGCCTCTTATCTTCCGGGGGAAGTTTGATCCATAGTTAGCCAAGGATTGGCTATCATGCTTGGAAAAGATCTTCAACATTCTGCTATACCCAGATGAAATCAAAGTTCTGCTAGTAATTTATAAACTGGAGGGTGATGCACATCGATGGTAGAAGAATACAAAATTGATTCTGAGGGGGAGGAATAGTCCAGTGACCTGGAAATTATTTTAAGAGAAGTTTAATGAGAAATACTTTCCCTCTTCTGTCAAGCATGAAAAAGAGAAAGAATTCCTCAGCATCCAATAGCAAGACTATGAGAGCTTTGATGATTACCTAGCTCGATATATTCGAATGTCTCAGTATTCTGAATATCTTAAATATCAGGATGATGAGGGATGGAGTGCGGATATGATAATAGAAAGACTGAGGCCAGAGTTAAAAGAAAAACTGGTTTCAAGGCGTTACATAGAGTTCAATCAGGCAGTTGAAGAATGTCATACTGTTGAGAAGAACTGGTTGAGCTTGCATTCTGTTAAAAACAACCAAAGCAAGGGTTATCTGGTAGCTGCAATCCATCTCAGAAATGTAAAGATTAAGGTAGACCATCCAAGGGTGATAATAAAAGACCGAACCAGATTAGAGGCTGCGGAGGCTAGAATATTTTGGAGAACAAAACCTGCTGGTATTGTCGTAAACCGTTTCACCCTGGAAAAACTTGCAATAGTGCTCCAATTAGATCAGATCCAGCCAGACAGTCTATCTATTATATATGCGGTAAACCAGGGCATATTTCTAAAGATTGCCCACAGAAACGTCAGCCAGAGGAGACAAGGCCTAGAGTTCCAGGCAGGGTCTATACTATAACACAGGAGGAAGCTCAAAAGTCTCTGAAATTGATACAAGGTATGGTTTCCCTCAATGGCAACTTAGTGCATGTTATGTATGATTTGGGCGCTAGCCATTCATTCATTGCTTATGAATGTGTGAGATGGCTAGACCTGAGAGCACACAAATTCCCATATGATCTGGTTGTATCTATGTCCACGGGTGTTAGAATCATCACCACCGATATTTGTTTAAACTGTGTGGTAAATGCTGAAGAGCATGAATCGACCATGGATCTGATTTGTCTACTACTGCAAGGGTTATAAGTAATACTTGGAATTGACTGGTTGACTACGAATAGTATATTACTAGACTATAAAGGGAAGAGGGTTATATACCCCAGTCCATAATCTCCAGTATGTACAGAAATCAACCTTAATTTTCTTTTGGCTGCTGAAGTTGAGAGATGTTTGTAAAACGATTGCCAGGGGTGCATGGTGTTCTTTCCATGAAGTCAGAGGCTGGAGTAGCCTTAGAAAGTATCCTTGTAGTGAACGAGTTTCCAGATGTATTTCCGAAAGATATCGGTGAATTACCTCTGGATTGGGAATTGGAGTTTACGATTGATTTTAGGCATGGAGCAGGTCCAATATCTAAAGCCCCATACAGAATAGCTCCAAGTAAAATGGTGGAATTTAAGAAGCAGATTGAGGAGCTGCTAGAGAAAGGGTTTATTCGACCTAGTGTCTTACAATAGGGAGCTCTAGTACTCTTTTTCAAGAAATATAGAATCCTCATACTCTATATATATTACAGGGAGTTGAATAAGGTAACGGCTAAGATCAAATAGCCACTCCCTATAATTGACCATTTGCTTGATCAATTATCTGGTTCCTGCGTATTCTCAAAAATTGATTTGCGATCGGGATACCATCAACTCAGGGTAAAAGCAAAGGATGTATCAAAAACTACTTTCAGGACCATATATAGCCATTACGAGTTTCTTGTGCTGCCATTTGGGCTGACCAATGCACCTGCCATGTTTAAAGACTACATGAATAGAATATTTCATCCCTATCTAGACCAGTTCGTAGTAGTCTTCATTCATGATATTCTGGTATACTCATAGAGTAAAGCCGCAAACAAGCAACATCTGAGAATGATATTGAATATATTGAGGGATAAGTAACTCTATGCCAAGCTGAGCAAGTATGAATTCTAGCTTTCAGAGGTTAAGTTTCTAGGCCACTTAGTCTCACAGCAAGGGGTCTCGGTTGATCCTAGCAAAGTGGAAGCAGTACTGAACTGGAAAAGGCTAGAGACTATCTTTGAAATACGCAGTTTTTTGGGTCTTACTAGGTATTATAGAAGATTTATATAGAACTTCTCTAGAATAGCTTTTCCTTTGATAAAGTTGATGCAAAAGACTCAACATTTTATGTGGGATGATAGTTTTGAAAAGAGCTTCATGGATTTAAAGCAGAGGTTAACTATAGCACTAGTGCTAACGATCCTAGATCCCCAGTTTACTTATATTATTTACACAGATGCCAGTGGGCATGGATTAGGATGTGTGTTGATGCAACAGGGCCAAGCAGTAGTGTATACATCTCGTCAGCTGAAACCTCATGAATTGAATTATCCCACTCATGATCTTAAGTTGGCGCCTATTGTATTTTCTTTGAAAATCTGGAGACATTATCTCTATGGTGCGGCCGTAAAGCTGTACTACAACCACAAGAGCTTGAAATATCTATATGATTAGAAAGAGCTTAATATGAGACAGCATAGATAGATAGAGTTACTGAAAGATTATAATCTGGAGATAAAATATCATCCAAGTAAGGCTAATGTCATTGCTGACGCATTGAGCCGTAAATCTGCGCAAGTGGCAGCCATGATGATTCACGAGTAGAAACTGATCAAGGATTTTAGAGATTTCAATCTATCTAGTCAAATTTTAATAGGCAATAGTAACGTTAGTCAGGTGTATAATGACCTAAGAGCAGCAATTGAAGAAGCACAGCTATAGGATAGACGAGCACTGTCTATTAAAGATATGATTGCTAATGGAGAAACTCAAGAATATGACTTGTCACCAAGCGGACTAGTCAGATATCATAAGCAGATATATGTTCCACTGCAGATAGTGCTAAAACGAAAAATCCTTGAGGAAGCATATAAGAGTAAATACACTCTGCATCCAGGGACTACCAAAATGTACCATGACTTGAAGTCCCTGTATTGGTGGCCAGGAATGAAGAGAGATGTAACTAGATTTGTCACTCGTTGTCTCACTTGCTAGAAAGTGAAAGTTGAACATCAGCAACCATCAGGGCTTTTGCAAAATCTTGAGATTCCTAAATGGAAGTGGGAGAGCATTACCATAGATTTCATAACAGGGTTGCCCAAAGTCAGAAACCATGATGCTATATGGGTAATACTATTTGTATTCATTATTCTCCTAATAAACTGACGGAGATTTACATTAAGGAGATTGTGAGATTACATAGTACTCCAAAGAATATCATCTCAGATTGTGATCCTCGATTTACTTCCAAGTTTTGGAAGGCAGTACACAAGGCTTTAGGTACTAAGAGCTTTAGGTACTAAGCTGAGATTCAGCACGGCATATCATCCTTAAACAGATGAGCAGACAGAATGAACAATACAGACGCTTGAGGATATACTGAGGGTGTGTACATTAGATTTCAAAGGTAGTTGGGACAAATTCCTTTCATTTGCAGAATTTTCCTATAATAACAGTTATCATTTGAGTATTCAAATGGCTCTATATGAGGCACTGTACAGAAGGAAATGCCAGTCGCCCTTGTGTTAGATGGAATTGTCTGAGAGACGATTACTTGGACCAGACATAGTTGATTAGACAATCGAACAGATCAAGTTGATGAAGCATAGGTTATTGATTGTGCAAAGATGACAATAGAGTTTGCTAATAAGAGGTGGAAACCTCTGGAATTTAAAGTCGGTGATCACGTATTCATGAAAGTTTCGCCATTCATAGGTGTTAGCAGAGCACTGAAAGTGAAGAAGCTATAACCGAGGTACATTGGTCCATTTGAGATCTTGGTGAAGATTGGGCCAGTAGCGTACCACATGGCTTTGCCACCGAACCAGAGCAAGTTGCATGACGTCTTTCATGTTTCCTAATTGAAGAAGTACCAACCCTATCCAGAGCATGTGATTGAATATAAAGATGTGAAAATATGGGATGATTTGACGTATGAGGTCACACCGGACCAAGTCATCAATCGACAGGAGAAATAGCTCAGAAACAAGAGCATCCCATTCATCAAAGTTGTGTGGAAGGGGTTATCTCCTAGGAAAGCAACATGGGAAATGGAAGAAGATATGAGAAAGTGTTACTTAGAGTTGATGGCTATGCATATATAGCAAATTTCGGGGACGAAATTTATTTAGGAGGGGGAGAACTGTAACACCCCAAATTTTATTCACCAATTCGCATTGTAATTATTTGAAATATTCAACAAAATGGAATGATTGATATTCATGAACTTGGACTTTAAGAAGCTAGTAAATTTCCATTTTTATGAGAATTGGGCTAGAACAAATTATGAAATAAATTTTTGGGTATTTCTAAAAGCTCAATGTTAAAGCCCAAAATGGAGGAATAGTAAAGCATAATATTTGGCCCAATATTAATGTTAATTTTGGCCATGGATGAGGAAAAAGAAATAGCTCCAAAAAATAAATCCAAAAATGTAATGACAAAATCGTAAATTTTCCAATAAAGCACAAGAGTAATTGTTTTCCAATTAATTGAAGTTAATTTCAATTAATTAAGGAAAATAAAGGATGAATATATATTTGGAACTTTTTTTGTCAAATAAATCAAGGTTTGAAAAGTCAAAGTGAACTTGTGCATAAATTAATCAAGGAGATTGTGGAAAATGTTGGAATAAATATTATTTCTCTATTCTTTGTGAATTTCGCCTATTAATAGAAAATAGGAAGGGAAATAATTATTTAGATTATTAAAGTGCCAAGTGTCATTATCTTAGGGCAAAGGATTAAATAATAATCTATTAAAGTTTGTGCACATGTGTAATTACTATAAAATAATAATAAATTGTGCATGTAGTTGAGCCAATTGGAGAAACCAAATTGATGCATGAAGGACCCCTCTTTGGTGTCTTTTTAGGCCAACCAAAGGGAAGATGAATTAGTTCAATGGTAATGGGAGACATGACACTAATTGGAAGAAGATAAAGTCAAGGACAAGGCCATGTCATAAATTCTATTTTTGGTAATAAAGTTAATTAAGGAAAAGGTGAGATCTTTTCTAAAATACTTCCTTCATCTTTTTGCTCCCTCATTTCCGTCCCAACACCAGAGAGAGAGAGAGAGAAGAGAGCTTGGGAGTTTTAGAGAGAATGAGGGAAAATCTAAAGGTAACTTTGTGATTTTAAGTGTTATAGCTCCTCTAACTTGTGAAATAGCTCTTCTAACCTCTTGATCATCATGGAAATAATGGTGTAGCAAAAGAAATCTTAAGGAAGAGTGAGAGACAGAGAGGGTGGTCGGCCTAGAGAATAAAACACCAAGAATCAAGAGGTGACTTCAAAAATCTCAATCCTTGGTGTATTGATGTTGTTGTTGTGGTTCTTGTCTTGGTTTGTGGTTAATTTTGTAAATTTGGAAATTATAAGCCCTAAGGGGTTATGCTGCCCAAATTTCCTCAAATCTTGTTTAGTATATGTTTAGATGGTTTAACAAGGAGTTAGGAGTGAAAAGGAGTAAGCTTTAAGTGTTAAAACACAAAATTTCATTTTTCCCGTTTTCCTGACATGTTTCAACCAGGGCTAGTATTGGGGGTAAGGGTTGGAATTTCATCAATTTGATGACATGGAGTTTAGGAGGGAAAATTGTGTAGAGTTGATGTTGACCACTTTGTGGGAAACACCCTAGAAAGTGAAATTACAAAAATACCCCTAAAACACTAAATAGGGGTTGTCAAGGGTAAAACTATCATTTGTCAGTGATTTCTAGAAAACCAAGGTCAAAAATGGATTCTACAAGAAAAACTGTGTAGAAATAGCCTTGGTCAAAATTTCTGAAAAAGTAGGGTCGGACTAGGGAAAAAGGGACCTAGATCGGGTCCCTGGGGGCATTTTGGTAATTTTCAACTTTAGGCTAACATAACCAACAAAAAAACTTTTGAAGAGTCTAGATGGGTACATGAATGGGTATTAAGCTAATTCTTGTACATTTGGATTTTTAGGACCAACTGTTGAGCCGAGCTGTTGACACAAAATTCAAGGAGCTTGTTTTCTGTTATAAAAAGGGACACAAGGTAGTAACTCTATCTCTCATACACTATGTGAACATTGATATGTTGTATGTTGCTATATTCCGTGATATGAACACATGCGTAAGGCACATTACCTAGCTATGGTTAGGGACTCAGCTGAGGTACATGGCCAAGTAGGGCATCCAAATAGTCATTTAGCCCTGAGCATTGTGTACACACACGATATAGTATGAATTTTTCATTTTACATTATATGGTACATTGTATATTTAATTTTCGCATTTTGTATGATTTGTTGCATGTTACTAGTGAGATTCTTTGAATCTCACCCTTTTTCAAATAAATAAATATTCTAGCAGAAGCTAGTAGCACCAAAGGCAAAATAGTGAATACAGGCAGTTGAGGTGTGCGGATCCCGAGATAGGAGATGTTTGCTACCAAAATTTCTCTCTCTATTTGCTACCAAAACTTATGTGCAATGGGTTGGGAAGGGAAGGATATGACTTTAAAAACATATCTCATAATTTTCCCATAATTTAATTAATTTTTGAATTTATTGGAAATTTTGGCAGATTCTCTGCCCAAACTTTGAAAAATCATAACTAAATTTGTATACATCGTATTGGACTAATTCCAAAGGCTATAGAACCCTTATTGAGTCTAGTTTCAAGAAACAATATAGCCCTCTAACAATTGGAAGTACAAAATCCCCATAATTAGATCCTTTGGATGCTGCTCTAGAAAAGCAACAGTTTTTCTGTGCTAATTCAAAAATTCATAACTTTTTGTATATAGCTTTAAATGATTCATATATAACCTATCAAATTAAATCTTAGGATGTATATTTTCACCCTTTAAAACTTTTTAATTTTTTATCATCATTTGGTCATCCAAAACCACATGACAAGCTCACTACCTCACAGGCGATTTCACTGGAACAAATCCTCATTCCTAGGACTCTTACTAAAATGGAGTTTAGTAATCCACTTGATTCAGGCTTATTCACAAGTCTCTAATCCCAAAATTCAGGATATCATAATTTCTATATATTCTATCAAACCCTACGGGGAGACTCATGTATGTAAATAAGTACTTTTTATCAGTATATTTGTTATATTTCTGTATACCTGTAGAACTATGCCTTTAACACTTTACACATATCGAAACGTTAAGGGGTTTGATAGGGTACACATGTCTACTCTGAAAATGCCATGTGCACACCTATATTGGCATATTTCACTCGACTAATCAGTACCATACCTCATGACTAGCTAGGTGGCATCTTTCAACCAACAAGATGGCACTGTATGTGTCTTGTGCCCATCTGCACTGACACTTAATCATACTGCCTATAAATACCGAGACCTCTACCCGGTAGGGCCAAATCACATAGTCCCTGAGAGTCTTTCTATCTCCTACCATTCTTGGGACTCTACCCGAATTGGGCTTAGTTATCTGCCTAATATAGGCATATCCTCAAGTCTCTAGGCTTAAAATCCGGGATATTATAATTCTCCTACCGTTCAATCAATTTCATCTTCGAAATTTGCTACTGGTTTGATTCTTAATAATACTTCAAAAGGACCACTGTAGTGAGGGTTTCATTTGTTCCTTTCTACATTCTATCGATACCTCAAATTCTAGAGGACACCCCAAATTCTAGAGGATACGTTAAATTCTAGAGGTTTTCTCATTCTGTTGTATTCCTATAGACCTTATTTGTCTATCCTGCGTCTGAGCTTCTTCAAGTGAAGCTTACAGATTATTTTCCCTTTGGCTAGCACTGTAGCTAGCAAGTATTATCTGACTTAAGCAAGTTTAGATTTCTAAACCCTTTTATCAGCTTCTGTTCCCGTATCATCAAGACCGTCAATTGCACCACTTTTCAATTTAAAGCATCAGCAATGATAGTCGCATCATTGCTTTTTCATCATCTATGCTGTTTCATATTCTGCTTTTCTGATTTTCAAATATTCAAAATTCTTCTGGTCGTAGTACATTTTCGCAACCACACCATATAAAATAGTGCTTTTACATTGTTAAAGAAAATATGATCACTTCCATCTCTAATTCATGAGTGGGGTAATTTGTCTAGTGAGGTTTCAACAGTTGAGAGGCACACAACACCATTTCGTCCTGCTTCACCAGGACGTTTCCCAATCCTTTCTTTCTTTTTTCACTTAAACCATACTGGTCGCTTTACTGCATTCTAGGATTGGAAATATTCAATACTAGTGCAAGTTTCAACCTCTCTTATAGCTCTATAAAATCCTCTCATAAACATCATCCCACTTAAGAAATTCTTTCTTTCAAGTGAGCTTTTATCAAAGGCAAGCGATTCAAGAAAATTTCTAAATTCATCTGGTAAGACCCAGCAAATTGAGTATTTCTACAACAATTTCTAGCCTCTTCTAGTTCTATACTGCTTCCACTATTCTGGGTTCCTCTGAGCATCCCTTCTTTTGAGACAACATAGTTCAAAAATAACCACTATAAACTAGTTAAAAATTATGTTCAAAAATTCAATTCTTGAAAAATTATGTTCACAATTCAGTTCATATAAATACCACAGGTGCATTTGCCAGTGCAAAGTTTGATTTTCAAGAATACACAGGAATCAGACAACTAATCTACAAGGTCATCATTTTGGAAGAGTCGATATTTGTCTCAACGGTCGCCTCATTAAGCTCTTTATAGGCAATACATAGTTTCAAGCTCCTATCTTTCTGTTTAATCTATTTCTTTCAAGTGCAAGCTCATAAAGCACGCATCATTAATTATATATCCAATAAGCATTCAGCAGTTCCACATTCATATCATTTAGCATTCACATTCACGGGACCCACTAGTCCATTACCATAGCATTAGGGAATAATTCACTTGACACGATAGTCCACTCCCTCAATACCCAGTTTAACAATACACAGGACAAGCTAGTCCCTTCCCATGGCACTAGGTATCTACAATTTCATTAGGCCCACTGGCCCATTCCCATAGTACTTGGTTTTTGGCTTTATAGCCTTAGGCTTATGCCCTTCACATTCTGAATGCCTCCGCCAACCTAAGGACATAATGTCCAATAGGTCTTAACACTTCTGGACGCATAGTCCAATATCCACATTGAATGCTTATCAGGATTTTCGTTCCCACGGTACCCAGTCTCATAGTTATACTCCATATCACATTTACCAAATTCATTCAAATTTTATCGAGGTACAACCCGTTTACATTCTCTTGGGATACAACTGATTCTCATTCTTTCAAAATTCCTAATGGAGTTTTGTTAGCCACTAATATCTCTTCTATTACCTGTCTCAATCATGAGACCATATATCGTGGCTTTTCTCACTCTCTTTAGTACTATGTTCCATCAGAGAACACACTCTCATTTATTCTTTCTATGGGAATATTTGTAATCACAATCTTTCCCTATACTGGATTAGTAACGAGCAACCTCTAGAAACATCAATTCATTCAAATCATTCTAGTACCTCAATTCATTCAATTTAATTCAATTACCAGGGAATCAATTCAACTATAGTTTGATTCTTAGATTACAATTCACTGGGGTATATGGTCAGGTATCTATGATATTATTTTGCCTTGAATTCAATTTTTCTTACAAAGGCTTCTAGATTCTAGCATATTCTTTAAATCATTCTCGTAATACCTCGAATCAACTTGAGTCATTGTTCAGATTACTAAAACATCTTTCTAAGTAAAGAAGTAATAAATAACATTCTTTCATTCTTTTATTGCTTCTTAAACTTAAGGTCATGCTCAGTCATCAATTGAGCATCCTTAACTATATTCTATGCCTCAAAAAATTCTAAGCCATTTTAGTGTTCTTAAGAACCTAAGGCTCAAAATAGATTCTTGGATCACATTCCAATTCTTAACTTCATACTGCATCTATAACCTCAATGTTAATTGAGTCCTCATTCATACCTAATATGCATGATAAAAAAATCATACCTGATAGAATTAGAGCTATGAATCATGATGATTTTTTTATCATTCATACCTAATATGCATGATAAAAAAATCATCATGATTCATAGCTCTAATTCTATCCTTTACAATATTGAAATGTTAACCTCTAGCTTCACTGAAGATTCAACCTTAATCTTGAGGTTCAAATTCTCATTCTATATGCCTTTAAATATAGCTTATCTAACTAAGATTATCTATAGTTATAGAGAAATCTTAAGACAATCACTATTCCTCAAGTCTCCATAACCCTACCAACTTAACTTCCCAGGGGGGTCACCCATTCCGAGATTATTCTAGCCTAAGCACGCTTAACCACGGAATTCTAAGGGAATTTGGGTCATATTCTAATTTGGCATTAGATGCACCGGAGCTAATGCCCTTTTCAACTGGTATACACTATCGATGCTCTGTTTCTTCCTCTATATATGGCTCTGCATCTTCTTTCACAGGCTTGTTAATGGTCATGGGTAGCCTACTCCTCTGCCTTTTCTTTCTAGATCCTATACAGGACACAACTACTTAAAGGCCGGTATATCTAATAAGCAGATAACTTTATCCTAGAGACAATAACTTATGCTTTGATACCAACAAATATAACACCTTCATTTTCAAAGCATTTGGACGCTTAAATGCAATAATACCTTTAAAAATGGAGACCATTAATCTGTTGTAAACAGTGTGGGTCCCAACTTCAAAGAAGAGCGCAGACCTACACTTGAGTAGGTTTTCAAAAATATTTTCAAAAACGTTATCAAATTGGTCTCATATTAATTTATGATTCATTTATAAGCCATCTGTTTTAGTTTCATTTCTTCATATCAGAGTTTTATTGATACGTTCTTTGCTAGGATCTGAATTACTACTGTTAATTAACTGCCCTAGATGGACAACCATCTGCTACTAGTTCGTATGTCACTATTCGTTGCCTATATACAGGCACTTTGCTTACAAGTCTATAGAGTTGCTAGTACAAGACTGGCTCTACTTAGGTATAGATTAAGTACAATTTCCAAAAAATAGATAACCAACAGAAATGTAAATTCCAATTCCTTCGCTTCACTCGCCGATAATTACCTTCTTGCCTGATCAACTGCTTGCTCGAGCTGTAAAAATTTATTATTTGGAAAGGGGTGAGATTCAAAAGAATCCCAGTAGTAATAGGCATCGCTCATATAAAATGCATACATGTAACAAGCGATGCCAACCAAAGTTTCAATACAAGCAGCATATTCAACATTCAGAGATAAATTCACGATATGTGGAAAGCATAAAGTTACCAGTTCACGATATGCAGCAAGCATGAAGTTCAGGAACTCAAGGACAACTGTCCCTTGATATAGCACTAGGAAATCTATTGGGCCTGAGCCCTTCTTATCTGAATGCTTTAAATTCACGATTGTACAAACATGCATAAAATATATCACATAGTATGTGAGGGATAAGTTATTGCCTGACGGTCTTTCCGAACTTTCACCTCGATTGACGTGCTTTGGGCGTACAGGCAAATGTTGAATCCTATAAATTATAATTTATGGGCGAGTTATTACTTATCCAATTCTTTGATTACTTAAGACACTTAGTTGGTTATCATTTGGATTAGTGCTTAAGCCCAATTACGCGGTTAATATGGTTACACTAGGCCCAAGTACTAATCTTCACCCTTAAAGTTCACACTTATGCCTTTTGGCCCAAAGCCCATTAAATTCGCATGGACTAAAAGCTGGCATAATTTTTCACTTAACTTTGAAAAATCATAACTAATTCTACACAACTCTAATTGGGTTGGTTCAAAGCTCAATTAGATCCTTATTAAGTTCACTTTAAGGAAAAAATAGTTAGCACTACCAATTACATGCACACATTTCTAGAATTCATAATTATTCCTTTCTGCCACAAAAGTCTTCATAGAATTAATGCCCAATTTCAATAAATCATAACCTTTATGCCCTGTTTGGTATGCTAGAATTGGAGGTATGGATTTGGAAATGGAATTAAATTCCATATACTTAACATGTTTGGTACACTTTTGGAGACATAGAATTAATTTCCATGTGGAAGTCAATTCCATCAAAACTGATGGATTTGAATTCCATCACATAACCCATGGAATTCCTAAAAATTCCATGGAATTCCCCTGATGCCCCTCGATCATCTTTCATCTCAAACTGATCTCCATCCAATCATCACCGACCACCGACCATCGACCATCAACTCAACCTGACGGTGACCTCCAGGAATAGGTGACGGCGATGGTGACCTCTGGCAACTTGTGATGTCGACCTCCAACAATTAACAGCAGAGCCCTAACGTCAACCTCCAACAATTTCCACGATGACAACTCTGGTGAAGACAAAGATCTCCAGTGACTTGGACGAGATCCACATGAGAGAAGACGAAGCGATCTCCACGACGACGACTCCTACTTTGTCATCATAACCGGCAGCAAGATCGACCTACAAGATTGACGGATCTTCAATTTCTGGTCCGATGTGTCTTCGTCTTCGATGGATCTGCAATTTCGGTGGGTTTGGTCAATTTTTTTTTGGACAAGGTGAAGATAATTAAAAGGGAATTTAAGTCTTTTTATATAAAAATTAGGTCTCATTTCCATGACATACCAAACATACTTATAAAACTCATCTCCATCTCCATATCCATTTCCATTTCCATATCCATATCCATCAAAATCAATTATGTGTACCAAATGGGCCCTTAGTGTACTGATTCAAATGAGATGGTTCCAGTAACAAATTAAAGCCTATTGGATTTCATTTGGCTAGACACAATCACGTCAAAATCAATCTGCCACATAACAACTTCTAGATTTAATGCCCAATTTCAAAAATCATAATTAATTCTAGAAAACTCCAAATTGATTGGTTTCAAGTTCATTGTAAACCTATTTATGTTTGCTTGCAAATAAAAATATCATTTTCCAAAAATTTCAGCAACACAATTTCCAGGAATTCGTCAAACCTTAACTGTTCCAGAATTGGTTCTAGAAATAGAGTCCAAATTTAAAAAATCAGAAGTTTAAATCCACTAGTCCAAAAATTACATTCTACCTATCAAAATGAAGCTCAACATGTCTACTTTCATTCTAGAAAGTTTCATAGTATTTGAACTAGGTTTGGCTGATCAAAAACACGCCATAACTAGACTCCTCCAGAAAACAAAATCTGGCAGCAATACTACTTAACTTCAATCTTTAGATTTTCAATCCAACCCTTCTAAAATCATTTTCACAACCTATTTCCACACAATTTCATATGTAGAATCCATTTTTAACCTCAAAAATACCAAAATCATATTCTTTCTCCAAGTTCAGGTTCTGGTCAAAAATCGGGGGTTCATTAAAACTTAACAAAATCTTAGAATATTCGGCTCAAATAAGAGCTTATATGTACCTTTACTTGATTCCATAACTAGTTCTTGATTTTGGTAGCACATCCACCATAGAGATAGCACTAAACACCTCTGATCAAGAATCTGAAACCATAGAAATTTTGCTCTCACTGAGAGGAACAACATTAAAGAAGACTCTGGGAGCTAGAAAAGCCGAATAGGGGGTGAAATCGGCTTCAAAACTCTGGGATTTTTTTCTATTCATCCACCTTCTCTCTTCTTCCAATTTCTCTTGATTTTTTCTCACTTTTTCTCTCTCTTTTAGTGCTAAATGAAATCTCATAAAAAGAGGAATAGAGGGTTGTGATTTCATCTTGCCCTTGATTGTATCTTAGCTTGCCTGTGTCCAAAGATTAGAGCTCAAGATGCCAAGTGTCAATAAAGCATTTTCTCTTCTCTTTCTCTCTCTTAGGTGGCATCCTTTCATATGTCAGGGGAAGGAGAGGCCTGACAATTTCCCTGTATTCTTGGGTTTGGTATTCGGGAAGTCAAGTATGCGACTGGATCGGAGACCGGTGGATTTTCCTGACTCAGGTGACGTTTAGCGTCTCATGAGTGTGCCAACACAAAAGGCACTTGCTATTTTGTCATGATGAGTGGACACTTGTTACTCTTTTGTAAAGATAACCAAAAAGTAGTGTCATCATTAGCTATCATTACTTACTTTGTTAAAGCTACTTTAATAAAGTTACTTTATCAGTACTTACTTAGGATTCACTATAGATTGCTTCACGTATGTCGAGGCCTACAAGATAATGCTAGGTTGGAGTATGTGTGTGGGCCCCACATGGCGCCACGTACCATGTCTTCTTTAAAAACATGGGGTACATATGTCTACTCTGAAAATGCCATGTGCACACCTATACTAGCATATTTTGCTCGACTAATCAGTCCCAAACCTCATGACATAGCTGGGTGGCATCTTTCGACCAACCAGATGGCACCGTATATGTGTCCTGTGCTATCTACACTGAAACTTAACATACTGCTGACAAATACCGAGCCCTCTTCCTGGTAAGGCCAAATCACATAGTCCCTGAGAGTTTTTCTATCTCCCATCATTCTTGGGACTCTTCATGAATTGGGCTTAGTCATCTTCCTAATATAGGCACATCCTCAAGTCTGTAGGCCCAAAATTTGGGATATTACACCAGGCAATCAACCTGATGAGCATTCAGTATATGGCAACAGTATAGAATAAGGGCTGGTTTAGTAGAATTTCTACATGATCATGCGCTTTCACCCCAACATGGCCTTGCTTTACGGTAGAGGTTGCACCAACTAAAATTTGCCCTAGGCCGAGAGGTGGTATGTAAATCAGTGTCTGAGAATGAGAATTTCCTAGCATTGTGGTAAAGGACAATTGTCCTTGAATTTACCCAACTTTATGCTACTTGTATATCTGGTATTGCTACTTGTTTGCATATTCAAATTGAACACTTTATGCTATCTGCATATCTGGTATTGGTGCTTATACACATATCGTGAATTGTGAATACCCAGCGCTAGGAGTAGGGACTAATTGTTGGAAATTGTACCCTAGGGGCCAATCATTGTACTTTGAAAATTATTAATTTAATGAATTTTCTCCATTATGTTATCATATTATTCGCATGTTCACTATGATGATTGTATCCTTGGATAAATCATAAAGATTGTCCTACATGTCCCTGGTCAGTCATCTATGCGAGAGTAGATATAAAATAAGACCAATATGACTTTGATAAGATATAGAGATACGAATCAAAGTCTTAGGCACTTGTAAGAGTACAAGGTGCTGGACTGACCCCTTATGAGAAAGCTGCATGGATCAAGTCATAAGTTTATCTCATGTATAACCATGTCACAATGCCTTTCGACCTAAAGTTATCATGGATTCCTATATGAGAGTTGCTAAGCTTTGAACTAGTCAAAAGTCACCTTTAACCAGGTGATGCTAAAGGCTACGATCGAGCTTGGTGGTTTTTCATGTAGAGGAATATGAATGGTTAAGATGGAATTTGTCCCTCACATTAGTAGAGAGATATTATTGGGCCCCTCGATGAGTGAGTCTGAGGAATGTATGGCCATACTACGTAGAAAGGAGTCTCCATTTCTAGTGTCAGACTACTCAGGAATCGGGAAAGTAATGGTTAGGAATAGGAGGATGACATCATCTATGGCTCATCCTTAACTGAAATATCGTGTGACAGAAGGAACGTGACATGGTTGTATGACAGGTTGCATTGTGTTAACGATCTTCATATGAATTGGGTAGTAGTAATGTCTTACTAGAGTCCACTTATGACTTATGGGTTAGTACAATTATTGGCCCACTGCTAACTTCATATGAGCCTATAGGGTCGTACACAATAATGGCCCAACACAAGACAATGTTTAATCTAGGGTGGACAAATTTTATATTTATATGTATATATGTATTTTCGATATACATATTTATGTATATATATATGATAATATTATTATATTGTGTTAGTTTTAAATTTAGTTTTGTTAGATATATTAAATTTTATAACTAGCATGATAGAGATATAATATATCAGATTTAATGTATAATGATAAATTAAATCTGTTTGCTCTTTATTCAGATTAAATAAATAGGATAAATTAAAATTGTTGGACAGATTTAATTAAACTGAATTTATTTAATTAGCTCATCAAGATAATTAAGGGTTAATTAATTTTGAATTTAATCAAGATTAATTTTGAAATTCCAATATAGCCCTCATGGGTTATAAAAATGATGGAGCAGAAAAAACTAATGGACAGATGAGAGTTTAGAGCCGCAAGGAAACCCTATGAGACATTGGAGTAACATTTATGTGGATACCAGTAAAGGGAATTGATTGACGTGTTGGCTGCTAAAGATAGAAAAACTCAGAACGAAAAGAAAGGTATAATTCTTTCTAAATCGGTTTAAACGCCTTTGATAGATCTCTATTAGGATTGGTAAAAATTTTAAATTCTTCTATTGTGCCTACTAATCCTAACACCAGTATGTCCTATGAATGCTAAACTTGACCGGTTAGGTCTTGTGAATAAATGTGAATGCTTGAGAATGGATGGTTTGTTTTTTGTGCTTTGTGAAGATTACATAAGGGCATGAATGCTTGAGTAGCAAGGGTTGGAGCCTAGAATGTATACAGAATGAATGACCTTCTAGAACAGTTGCTTGGTTCTTGAGTATCTGTGAAAATTGAATTTTGAACTGACCAATGCACCTGTTATTTTCTTGAATTGTATGAACTAAATTGTGAACAGAATTGTTTCAAGAATTGAATTTTTGAATAGAATTTTTGACCAGTTTGTAGTAGTCATTTTTCAACTTTGTTGTCTCAAAAAGAAGAGATCCTAAGAAGAACCCAAAACAGTTGAAGCACTATAGAACTAGAAGAGGCTAAAAACTGTTGTAGAAATACTCAGTTTTTGGGGTCTTGCCAGATGAATTCAAAATTTTTCTTGGATCGCTTTGCCACTCACTTAAAAGAAAGAATTGCAGAAAGAATTTCTTAAGTGGGATGATGTCTATGACAGGATTTCAGATGGCTAGAGGAGAGGTTGAAACTCGCACCAATATTGAATATTCCCGATCCTAGAATGTGACTAGTGTGTGGTCTACAATGAATGAATAAGGCAACTTGTGTGGTCTGCAGAGAATTCTGACTTGTATTGTTTGTAGTGAAGCGACCAGTATGTTCTGCAATAGAATGAGAAAGAAAGGATTAGGATATGTCCTAGTAAAGTAGGGAAAAATGGTGGCGTGTACCTCTCAACAGTTGAAACCTCACTAGATGAATTACCCTACTTGTGAATTGAGCTGGCAGTGATTATTTACTTTGAAAATATAACAGCACTATTTTGTGTGGTTCGGTTGCGAAAATGTCCTGCGACCATAAGAATTTCAAATATTTGAAAATCAAAATAGTAAAAATGAGACATCATAGATGAATGACAGAGTAGAGACGTGACTATTGTCGCTGATGCTTTGAATTAAGAAGCGGTGCAGCTGATGGTCATGATGATATGAAAATAAAACTGATAGAATGGCATAGAAATCTGAACTTGTAAAGTCAGATAGTTCTTGCTAGCTATAGTGCTAGACAAGAGAAAAGAAGTCTAAGAACTTGAATTGAAGAAGCTCAGACGCAGGATAGATGGGCAAGGTCTATTAGAATATAATAGAAATAGAAATAGAATTGAATGAGAAAACCTCTAAAATTTGAGGTATTGGGAATTTGGAGTGTCCTCTGGAATTTGAGATGATCTATAGAATTTGAGTGTCGATAGACCTCTAGAATTTAAGGTGTCAGAAAGGAGTAGAAGTAAAGAAATGAAACCCTTACTACAATAATCCTTTTGAAGTATTATTAAGAATCGGACTAGTAGCAAATTTGAGGACAAAATTTATTGAACACGGGGAGAATATAATATCGCAAATTTTGGGCCTAGGACTTTGAGGATAAGACTATACCAGGCAGACTACTACGCCCAGTTCGAGAAGAGTCTCAAGAATGTCGAGAGATAGAAAGACTCTAGGGGACTGTGTGATCTGGTCCTCCTGGCAGAGGGCCTAGTATGCGTTGGCAGTAGGATCAAAATGTCGGTGCCTGCCTATGGTAGAAAGATGCCACCCAGATATGTCATGAGGTATGGGACTGATTGATTGAGCAAATATGTTGGAATGGTGTCCACATGGCATTTTTAGGGCAGACATGTGTATCCTACGTTTTTGGGAATAAACATCGGTGTATGGCGCCATATGGGGCCTACACATATATACTCTGACCTGACATCATTTAGTAGGCCTCGGTATATGTGAAGAAATCCTGAGTAAGTCCTGAGTGAAACCCAAGTAAGCACTGATAAAGTAGCTTTAATAAAGTAAGCAATGATGACACAACTTTTGAGTTGGATGAATACGAGAGTGAAAAGTGTCCTCTCATCATGACAAAGTACCAAGTGCCTTTTTTTTTTGGCCATATAAGAGAGTGACAAGTATCCCTATGATGAGGGTTACTTTTTGCCTTTTGTGGTGGCACCTAGAAAAGGTGACACCTAGCCCCTAAGTCCGGGGAATCCGCTGATCTTCGGTCTGGTCACGTACTTGACTTTCAAAACACCGAACCTAGGAGTCCAGGGAAATTGTCAGGCATTTCATTTACCCTGACACAAAAAGGACGGTCAAGAAAGAGAGAAAGAGAAGGCAAGATGCTTTATTGACACATGTCATCTTGTGATTTAATCCTTTGACACTTGGCACACAAGGAGGCTATCAAAATGCAAGATTGAATTCCAACACTCCATTCTTCTTTAAGATGTTAGCCAAGGAAACAAATAGAGAAAAACGTGGAGAAAAATAGAGAGAAAATAGAAAGAAGAGAGAACGTGTGTGAATAGTGGTTTTTCCGGAGTTCCGGAGCCGATTTCACCTCCGATTCGGTATTTCCAGCTCCCAGAGTCTTATGTAATGTTGTTCCTCTAAGTAAGAGCAATATTTCTATAGTTTTGGATTATTGATTAGAGGTGTTTGATGCCATCTAGCAGGCCAAAGTGCCGTCAGAATATTGAACCAGTTGAAGAAACACGAAGAGGTAAGCCTAAGCTTTGTTTTGAACCGATTGGCTTGACATTTTAATGAGTTTTCTTGGACCTTTGGGCTACCCTATGTTTCATCCATGCTAGGTTTTTGAGGTCTAATGATGTTTAATCATGAATATATGATGATATATGGTGTTTGCTAATAATATAAGATTAGTTTAAGTGCTGTCAGATTTGAGTTCTGTGAGGCAGTCTGATTGTGACACGCTTTTTACTAAGAAAGTGATATCCAATGACTATGAAACTTTCTAGATTTAAAGTAGACATCTTATGCTTTAATTTGATAGGTCATTTCTGCCATTTGGATTAATATATTAGGAGATATGAATTTTTGAAGTTGAATCTGTAAAACTGGTGAAAATCTATTACCGTATATGTTTATTGGTCATTCTTGATTTTTTTACGTGGAATTGGCTGGAGAAAATATTTTTCCCATAAAATAGACTTAATAAGGGCCACATATGGCTTTGAACCACCCTAATTGGAGTTTTCTAGACAAAGTTATAACTTTTGAAAGTTAAGGGAAAAATCTGCCAACTTTATGGAATAGTGCAAAAATGAAAATCTAATGGCATTTGGTAATAATATTAACTTCCACAGGTTAAAGTTAATCACTTGGAGTTAGTGTGGGCCCATTAAATACCCATTGGACCTAATGTGTTAACTTTAAAGTTAACTAACCAAAGTGTTTTGAGTTATTAAAATTGGGACAAGTATAGGCCCAAATATAAGAGACAAGTCCTAAAGGCCTATGTAGCCACATTGGACATTCATTTATCATGTCTCTAATGTATGGTTATGTATCTAGGGCCATGAGATGACAAGGAAGAAAAAATGGAAGAATTTCCAAACAACTTCAATGGATGGAAGAAAAGGTACAAAAGGGGACTAGAAGACAAAAAGTAATATACTTACTTACATGTATGTATGTGATGTTTATGCTATGTATTGAATTGTTCTATTGCTTTGCTTGACTATGTGAAGCATGTATGAATGAATGAAGCTCTTTTTCTGTTTATACTATGGCCATAGATATGTTGCACAAAACATTGAGCATGCAAAATATCATTTTGTGAACATGAGCCTATGTAAGGCAAGCATATCATGCACTAGCATTCATCCTCATGTATTGTCTGTATGTTTGCTACTGAGATTCCCTTGAATCTCACCCTCACACACTAACCATATAGGTACAAGAATACAACAGACAAGAATACTTGAAGAAGAATAAAAAAGAAAGAAGTCGAATAATTGAAGTCTTCAAGTGTATTTATTTTTACTATTTGTAAAGTATTTACACTTGACGAATATATACGAATAAGAAAGTATGAAAATGCATATTAGAATTGAACGGTAATCGGGATCACCAAAACTAAAAGTTAGAGTGGAGAAATAGAACTAACTCTGATATATGAACATGGTAAGAATAATGGCTAATGAGTCGTGAAGAAGTAATTAACCCCTAAGTAATTAAAGAGTAACGCTTCCGTGTACGTAATAAAAGGGTATGTATGACGGGTGTTATGTTCTATATGTTTGAAATATGTGATACTATTGATATTCCCTTGAATCTCACCCTTTTTCAAACTGAAAAACCTTACAGCTGAGGCTGACGGCTCAAAGGGCAAGGCAGTAGCCACCTGTGAATAGAGTCCCGGTTCATATCAAAGCTACGGAAGTTATCTATGCTTGTACTTTTGTTTCTTTTAATTACTTGTACATTTGTTTATATATTTCAAATTCAATGGGGAATTCCTGTATTGTAAACAAGTCTTAATGTCAGTATATTTCCGCTATTTCTGTATGCCTTACGAAACTATGCACTTAATACTCTACAAATATCAAAATATTAAGGGGTTTGACACAGAAGACGATCAATCTCTATCAAAATAGCATTTTCAAGTCCTTTTTTCGTTAGAGTAAAACCTGAACAGTGACAATAAGGTGAGTGCAAACAAACTAATAGGATAAGGAACCAGGATGAATATGACGTAGTTTTGAATAGTCAAATGAGCAATAACACTACACTAATTCTCATAAATAAAAGATCCTGAGTGTATATTATACTAAATACATGTCTCTTGCTCATGTCTATATTGTACATCACCTGCCATTAACTTCCATGACTGTTGCCATACAATCTTTATTCTACAAAAAAAATTGTAAAAGAATAAAGTGAAAAAGAGACGACATATGTACTCAGCATTTTCCTACTCCCCAGCCTCTTTGAATGAATCAATATACTCTTTATGCATCCCAAAAATTATTATATTCCACATTGTCTACTGTCCTGATTTCATTGTAAGACTTAAGTCCTCTCACTGTTGTCAGTAACAACTACAAGTAAAATGACTCCCCTATTCCTAGTGGAACATAGTATAATCGTCTGATTGAAAATCTATTCTTTCTTAGTGTCCACTTTTGCAGATGTTTCTTGAATGCAAATTTGGTTGGAAACTATGTAGGTCAACACTTTTGCTTCATCAAATTCGTCATTTGCGGCCATCCAAGCAAGAAACATGGACTCTTGCATAGTTGGCCACTTGACTACTTCTTCTATATCATCATCATCTTCATAAATAACATTTTACTAATCTGGGAAATGAAATGCAAGATGTTCAACAGATGGATATCTGTAGTTTATGTCATGGCCAAGTATCTGCCAAATAGCTTCACATTATTATAAGTAATAAATGTCATAATACATTTTAATTTCATCAAGCACCATGCCCGGTCCGAATAACTCAGAATATGTATAAAAGGCTATTGTTGCACGATCATGACCATAACTAACGTATTTTAATAAATACTTGATGGACTATCCTTGTTTACATATCTCAATATTGATGTGCGCCTGGTACTTTAAGAGAAGGTATGGGTTATATAGTATAATACTTATATTATCTAAAGGAATACCACTCTTCAGAACTTCCCTTCCATCATCACGTCTTCTATATCAAACATACCCATCTTCATGAATGAAAGTTTCTACTGTATAATTTTTTTTGAAAAATATTTAGAACACTTCCCATCTTTCATACATGGCGAGTTCTTGTTGGCTATTCCACATAGCCTATGCATCATAAAGTTACTTACTGCTTCAAACAATACTGAAATATTCTCCTTATCAAGCCACTCCGCGCTTATAACATTATCTATTTCTTCAGGCATGGACAGCTTGTTTGTATTGCCAAGAAAAACATAATATGAGCATGTGGTAGGCCACGCTTATGGAATTCAATGGTATATATCGCTGCACAAAAAGTTTCAAAAGCATTAAAAAAAATAAGATTTCATTATATGGAGTAATTAGGTCGGTGATATTAATTACTAGATTCTTTTTTGAATCATGTACACTGTAAAATAATTGTTTCTTAAATGCATCGATAGTCCATACTTACATGCTTTTACTAGACCAAACAGATGACATTTTGTTGGAAATTGTGCCCTAGGGGCCAATCATTATGAATTTTCTTCATTATGTTATCATATTATTCGCATGTTCACTGTGATGACTATATCCTTGGATAAATCATAAAGATTGCCCTAAATATCCCTAGTTGGTTATCTATGCAGGAGTAAAGATGAAATAAGACCAGTATAAGTTTGATAAGATATGGAGATACGAATCAAAGTCTCAGGCACTTGTAAGAGTACAAGGTACTGGACTGACCAACTATGAGAAATCTGCAAGGATCAAGTCATAAGATTATCTCATGTATAACCATGCCCCAATGCCCTTCGACCAGAGGTAATCATGAATTCCTACATTAGAGTTGCTAAGGTTTGAACTAGTCAAAAGTCACATTTGACTGGGTGATGATAAAGGCTACAATCGGGCTTAGTGGTTTTTCATGCAAATGAATATGAATGGTCAAGATGCAATTTATCCCTCAGATTAGTAGAGAGATATTACTAGGCCTTTTGATGAGTGAGTCTGAGAAATGTATGGCCATACTATGATGGAAAAGAGTTTTCATTTCTATTGTCAGACTACTCAGGAATCGGGAAAGTAATGGTCAGAAACAGGAGGATGACATTATCCATGCCTCATCCATGACTGAAATATAGTGAAACAAAAGGGGCGTGACATGGTTGTATGACAGGTTGCATCGTGCTAACGATCCTCATATGAGTTAGGTAGTCGTAATGTCTTGCTAGAGGCTACTTGTGACTTGTGGGTTAGTACAGTTGTTGACCCACTACCAACTTCGTATGGGCCGATAAGGTCACAAACAAGAATGGCCCAACACGAGACAATGTTTAATATAGGGTGGACTAATTTTATATTTATATATATAATATAAAATTTGTGAAAATAAAATTAATAATATTATATATATTTATTTTTGAAATATATTTATATATATAATATGATAATATTAGTTTTAAATTTAGTTTTATTAAGATAAATTAAATTTAATAACTAACATGATAGAGATATAGTATCTCAGATTTAATTTATGAAGATAAATTAAATATGTTGGCTCTTTATTCAGATTAAATAAATAGGTTAAATTAAAACTGTTAGACAGATTTAATTAAACCGAATTTATTTTATTAGCTCATCAAGATAATTATGGGTTAAATAATTTTAAAATTAATCAATATTAATTTTGAAATTCCAATATAGCTCTCATAGGTTATAAAAATGATGGAGTAGAAAAACTCATGTATGAATGAGAGTTTAGAGCCGCAAGGAAACCCTAGGAGACATTGGAGGCTCTAGCATGCGTTTCGTATTAGAGTAGCATTCGTGCGGATACCGGTAGAGGGAGTTGATTGCATGTTGGCTCCTGAAGATCAAAAACTCAGAATGAAAAGAAAGGTACGATTCTTTTCAACTCAGTTTAAATTCCTTTGATAGATCCTCGATTGGGATTGGTGAAATTTTTAAAATTATTCTGCTGTGCCTACCAGTCCCAACACTTTTTTCAAATCCTTTATCAAGCAATCAAGCTTCATCTTAAAAACTTTACCTATAAGCTTTGGATGATTTTCAACACTAGAACTAGAAGATGACATAGCCCTAGTAATCTCAGGCCACTTTGGATTACACATGAATGTTATAAACAAATTTGGATATCCAGCCTATCCGCATAAGACAATTGCATCTTGGTAGTTACGCATAATATACTGGGGCCCCTCGGTGAAGGAAGACAGCAATATGATACACTTACCCCTAGCTGCAGCTTCCATCTCACCAACAAATATTGCATCAGTGAGAACCTTGTTCATCTTTGCCCGAAGGAGTTTTTGATTGTATTGCAAGTACTACAATTTGTATGCCTCCATCATCATGTATGCAACAACAACAAACTGCTAGAAAAATTTTCCAGACCTTAGTATAGCAGAAAATTCATTGTCACATTCATGAACAATGTAAGCAAAGTATTCTCTCATTAATACATATTTAACCCAACTCGTTGAGGCCTCCTTACCACGGACACGTGGCATATTTTCATTGCAATCACCATCACCAAATGGGAACAATAGAGGATATTGCATTACTAGAAAGTCTGGATGTGTTTCCTTAATTCTCTCCAATAAACCTGACTTGTATTTAATAATGATATCTCATCCCTCATCCGTACTACCATTATCTCCAACAATTAAAGCAGCAACTTCATTGGGTGCTGAAGGCATAATGTACTTATTTGGATATGTGCCTCTCTTATAGATTAATTGTATTCCAAAGGATTGACCCTCATAGGACATGACAAAATCACGTGCCATTCAGAATATCTTAACCATTCAGTTATCTCTGTCTAACATATGTTGAAGACCCCTTACGGTATCTTGATTCAGATGATGTTGTCAATGATTTGTATGAGAACTACAAATCAAATCGGTATCAAAACGTATCAGAATTGGAACATTGTATAAGAAAATAATGCCATAAATGTGATAGACAACAATGCATCTACAGAAAAAAAAAACACTTATTTTACTACAGACATTCTGTGAGAAATTTCATGGTCAATATCATAGATGTATAATTGAGCATATCTTGGTGTCTTACCATCAACAAGAATCATACTGCCTATCATATGCATATTCTGCCTAGACATCCTATAAACAAAAAGTCCATGGCCTGTATTTATTTTAGGATCAATCTGACCTCCTATGGATGTAAATGCAAACATAGAATTATATATGTTCTGATTGAATTCTACACAATGTGGGCTTCCACTCGTCAGAAGATCTTTTAGATATTGTGCAGGCTGCCTGATTTCAGGTAGTTTATCTTCCCTTGAAGGCAGCACATTCCAAACTTGGGTGAACAATTTGGATTCTCTTTATGTAGCCTTTCATTGAACCAAAACTTTGCTCTACGGTAAGCACATACATAATCACGATCACCCAAGGCTTCATACTCAAGCAAATCTTCAAATTCCATTAAAGTTACATGAGTTAGAGATTTGCAAAGAAAACAAATATTAACAAAATTCAAAAAATTATTTTATATTTACATTGATGTACTAAAATTGTGGCTCATAATTTCAATTTCTAATGTAAATCCCTCAATTATTTAAATTTATTGAAGTATGATATATTAGTGCCCTTCATACAATTCTCACCTTTTTTTTTCAAATTTTATAAATTTGCAATATTTAAAAAATGAAAGTTTAAATGCCATCCAACAAAATAATCACTATCCCAACGAACAACTTTTCAAACAGCATATTTATGAATTAAACCTAAAGCCACTGCAACAGCTACATTTATCAAAAGTCTTATAAAGGTATAACTTCCTCAGGCTGAAATTAGACTATGGAAACAATACACGCATAAATGAATGACGGCAACATCACAAGTATGTTGTACATCAGTTATAAACTTTATTAAGAATAAAGACATGCCACTATTACATCATGCAATAACATATAGAACGTAGGATTGATGTTCTGTTAATGTAATAAATTATGTTTGATTTAATTTTCATTCGAGTTACTGTGATTGAAATTATTAATGCTAATCCCATTACCGTTATAACTATTAATGACTTATATTAAATATTAATGGATACATTATCTATTAATTGTACAATATATGTGTTTATAGGTAAGTCATCTGATTTTATTAAGTCGGCATTTTCCTTTTATATGTTCCAGAAACAAAACTGTAAAAACTAATTAGACTCTAATAGCCTGAAAAAAATGAGATGATGTCAAAGTTTTGGACTAATTTATGTAAGATTTAGTGGGTATTAATTTATACCATTTAACTTATATCTATAATAAAATACATTGACTACCCATTTGTTTTACTAAATTACACAAACATCTCTTCTATTTTAAAAGCGTATATAAACCTCCCTTAAAATTAAAATGCATGTTGCATAGACCTCCCTTATATATTTGAGATTCAATTTCTATCAATCCAACTGTTAGTTGGTCGTTAAGTTTGACTATTAAACATTTTCTTCCATCAAAATACCCCTTTTTCCAACAAATGAATAAACATTTATATTTGCCTAAAAATAACTTTTTATACAAACAAAAAATAATTGTCATACATATATGTTCAAAATTTCCAATATATTAAAATTTTTATTAATTTTAAAATTTGTATCATATTTATTGAAACTTTTTTGTTTAGTATTCTTTTCAATGACTAAAAACATATTTCTTTCTTTCTTTTTCTACCATGACACCATGAAAAAAAAAACATATTTAAAAGGCATATGATATTCACCATGTGTTATTAATAATGTAAATTTGAGATATTATATAACTTATATTAATTTTCAATTTAAATTTGTTAAAATCATTTTGTGCACAAACATTTATAAACACATTTATTTACATATCAATCTATTAAAAGAATTAATCATATTTTTAATTAAGTTTTCGATGTTTGTATTAATTAAGTTAATTAAGTATTTATCTCAATATGGAAAAACTTTAATTGATGCAAAAGTAAAAAATAAATTAAGAAAGAGCTTTATTTAAACAATTTCAGCAAAAAATAGGGAATTAGTAATGATGAAGGGTGAATTAGTAAAAAAGATTAAATTTAATATAAATTTTAATTACATGATAAAAAATCTTAATGGAGTTAACAAGTTGGACTTAAGTGTATGTTTTCAAAATATATGAGAGATCCGTGTAATTAAGGCAAAACGTAAGAGAAGTTAGAGTAATTTAGTCTTAAATTTATAATTTTTTTCATAGCAAATGTTATAACATGTACCAATGAGAATAAAGTTTTGGCTTTAAACCAATGCAAGAGGGGCTTTATACTCACAGTTTTTAAGGATAGATGGTATTTTACAATGTACTTAAGCTAATGTAGATGTTAAATGAAATTTTGCACACTCAATTGTAATGTTGCTTATGTATATATGCATAAATATACCTCAAAGTATATACCTGATATTCTAGGTGTATTAGACACCGAAATTGAACCAACTTCATTAACACTACCTCGTCGAAAGGCAGACGCATCACCTATGACATTAAGCAAAACCGAACTCACATAAAGCACTATCAGAAGATAGCAAAATAATTGGCCCTCATTCACAACTCATTATATGCAACCTATTAACAGTGTGTTTGGGGGCAGCGTTTGGGCCCCCCAAACGCTAAATTGGCCATAAAATCTCAATTGGCAATTGGGGAAAAAAAGTGAGTGTTTGGTATCCCAATTGCCAATTGAGCTTAAGATTGAAAAAATAGCTTTTGGTATAAGCTCAAATTTGGAGCTTTTACTGATTTAGCTTTTGGGGAGAGTGAGAATGGTTAAAATATTTTTTCAGTTGTGTCCAGTGTACTATCATACTTATTGCAATTTTACCCTTAATTTACTTTTTTTGCTACAAAAATTAATTTCAACTATTATTTGGTGCTTTTAACCCTTAAAATATTTTTCCAACTGTACTCAATGTGTTATCAGACTGATTGCAATTTTATCTTTAATGTACTTTTTCAGTTCCAAAAATTATTTTAAACTATTTTTTGGTGTTTTTAACCCTTTAAAATATTTTTCCACCCATTCTCTCTTACTATTATCACAAAAGTCACTTATGTTTAAGTCAATCCAAACAAGTTTTATTTTTACAAAAGTCATTTTTCCCATCGCTGTTCCAAACATAAATCACATTACACAATCGAGCTTTTACCAAAACTAAAATTACCAAATGCTAAATTAAGAAACTCTATTTTCCCCATCGCTCTTCCAAACACACCCTAAACAAATTCACCTCTTAATGAATAATATTATTATGAAAATAAAGGACTACCACTCCATTTACAAGCCTAGTGCCAAAAAAATTATAACCATTTCAATTGACACTTCAGGAATAAACCCAAATAGGAAAAATGAGAGATATACATAAAAACACTATTATGAGGGTCAAATCGGCTAGCTCATTGAAACTAATGTTTGTTGAGTGCAATCATTGATAGCTATTGATGAAAGAACTACCGGCATTATTTTAAAGCAACATAAACTATGTAATTGACCCAGAGACTATATTTTATTGCATACTCAAAAATCATAAAAAATACATATAAAGGGCATGAAACAAACCCATCAAATCATTCATTCATATTTATTTGTGCATGCTAACAAAGTGGTCAGTTTCCTTCTCAATAATAAGTAGTGGTACAATTCCACACTTAAGTAATGAGTAGAATCCCATATAGCTAATATATCACAAACATAAGCCTTGTGGACCAGATCCTGTATCTAAAATGGTGACAGAACTTATGAGCAAGAAATTTGTATCGCCAAAAATTCAACAATATGTACCTTAAAGCAGTAGTTTTGATCTTCATTGTTGTCTAATGAAAGAGCAAGATTTTCAAGAACCATACAAACACTACAAAAAAAACGTGATTTACTAGCGGTTAAAAATGGTTATTAGTAGCGGTTCTAAAAACCGCTACTAAATCGTATGTTGCAAGCGGTTATTTATAGCGGTTCAATCCCACCACTACAACATTGCCATATGCAGTAAGCTTTTTCTGGGATATTTGTAGAGGTTATATAACCGCTACAAATATCAAAAAGGAAATTTTCAAGGCAGGAAAAGAAATATGAATTTTTTTTGCTCATTTGTCGCGGTTTAAGAACCGCTACTAATATCAATTTCCTATAATTAGTAGCGGTTATAGAACCACTACTAATTTCATCAAAATTCAAAATTTGCGCCAAAAAATTAACTTCTGTTGGAAAAGGCGCGTTAATTAGTAGAGGCTTAATAACCACTACAAAAATTAAGAAAATTTATAAAAAAAACAATTATTTGTTTCAGTTTTTTTGATATTAAATTAAATAGTTTATCTTTTTAGTAGTTTAGCTAATTTAATTAGCTTATTATTCAATAGTTTAGCTCATTTATAAATTAAAAGGAATAATTTAATTTAGTTGGATAAGTATAAAGATTGTATTGATAATATTATTAAGGATACGTAGGTAATAAGGAACTATTATGTTGTCTACTACAATATAATTGTGTATGAAAAATAGATGAAAATGAGATAAAGCTCTGAAATATCTGGGAAAAAAATGGTGAGAATAAATTTTATGCGAAGGAAAGAAGTATTGAAATAAAAAATTAAAAAACTTGTTACCATATTTGATCGTATTGTTAAGCTCCTCAACTCATACAAAAAACTTTGTAAATGAGAGAAAATGAAAGAAGGGTAAGGTGAAAAGAAATGAGCGAGTGTTTGAAATGAGTTGTGGTAGGGGTATTTATAGGGATCCGCGTAGCATTTCTAGCGGTTAATGTATCCATTTTGTAAGGGTTTTTAATTAGTAGCGGTTACTTTTATTTTTGTAACGGTTAAAAAACCGCTACAAATATTATTTTATTTTATTTTTAAATATTTTTTTCCAGTTTTTTTTAAAGACAAAAACATAATTTGAATTTTATCACTCATCCTCGCTATCCCTACAGAAATTATGTAGAAAAATTATTGTTAGTGATGTATTATTAAATTTAAAAAATTTAATTTAAATAATGTGGACTTAAAAAAACGCACCGCAGTAGAGCTAAATTGTCATCGCCTTTAGGGAAGTAGTTTTCAAAATCGACTGGCTGAAATGGCTCACTCTCGTAGGCGATGTTATCGCCTTCACCTATGTCGTAAAGGTCTTGTGGCTTTAAATGAACGACCATGTGCCAATCCCTGTGCCTCTCATCCTCGACATAATAAACCTGATGTGCCTCTGAAGCAAGAATATACGGCTTATCATCTTGAGAAATTGACTGATGTGATCCCTAAGTCGTCAGTTGTCAGTCCCCGAGAAGTAGTGGTATTTGCCCACAAACACTTGAACAGCGTCACGGTGAAACGGCCTTGATAATTAAGTTCGACCACATCAAGAAGCTTTCGAGGATGTTTATGTACGGATCCTGAGTTGACGCTTAGCATGACTTCTGAATTCCCTGCAATTAATAATGGAAAGGCGATAGTGAAATGAAAGTGAAAAATGTTACAAAAGATATAGAATAACATGTGAGTGTACAATTCTTACTGTATGAAAGGTTCAACTTGAGTGCAATTAATCAAGACATGTCTATGTGTTTGAACTTCTCAGTTGCTCCAACTGGTTTACCAACACGAGGGATAAATTCTCCTGATGTTGGCACAGGTTCAGGACAATCATCAACACGAGGTGGGTGGTTGAAGCCATCTTAAGGTCATCAAAGTCCCTTGAACAAAAATACAGCACCTTATCCCTTATATAGCCTTCAGCTATAGAACCTTCTGGCCACGCCTTATTCCTTACGTAAGATTTTAATTTCCCAAGGAACCTACGAAGTAAAGAAGATAAAATTGATACTAAATGCTGGAAAGGATGACTAGCAAACATAAGAACTAACAATGAAATACATATTTAAAATTAGTACCTCTCAATCGGATACATCCATCGATATTGTACTGGGCCAGCGAGCTTTGTTTCATGAACGAGGTGGACTATAAGGTGAACCATCACAATAAAAAAGGATGGAGGAAAGATCATCTCCAAATGACAAAGCGTAAGAATGATTTTGGACTGCAGCTGATCGAGCTCCTCAACGATCAAAACCTTAGAACACAACTTCCGAAAGAAAGAACAAAGTTCCACCAAAATGATGGAAACATCGGGAGGAAGTGCATTCTTTATAGCCAGAGGGAGTAATTGTTGCATAAGAACATGTGAGTCATGACTCTTCAGGCCAGGAACCTTTCGATCCTGCAAGTCAACACATCAAGAAATGTTGCTTGAATACCCATCAGGAACTTTTAATTTCTTCAACGTTGCGAGGAAGACTTCCTTGTTCAGTTTTATGAGGGTAAACTTTGCCGGCTGAAATTTGTCATGCTCATCTGACCAAGAGTCTTCACGAACTCCCATGGCGCGTAAATCTTTCCTCGTTTGAAGGTGATCTTTTGTCTTGCCGGGTTCGTTAAGCAGCGTATATAGCACATTATCGCAAACAATCTTTTCAATGTGCATGACATCAAGACTGTGGCGAAGTAAATTACATCTCCAATATGGAAGAGTGAATAAACTACTTATCTTCTTCCACTGCTGAGGCGCCGAAGTCCTGCGCATCTTTTGGCGAGTCTGTGCTGAATTGTCGCTTTTTCCAAACTCGAAGTCAACATGCTCAACCTGCTATAGGATATCTATACCAAACAAAGTCTGAGGTGGTCCTCTTTTTTCTGGTTTCCCATTGAAGCGATTCCATTGCAATCTGAACTTATGCCTTCCATCGAGAAACCTCCAATGCCCAATAAAGCACTACTTTTGGCTGTGGGGAAGGTGTAACCCCCTTCCGTAATTATATCCGAAATATGTGATTAAAGTGAAATAGAGACCAATAACAATTAAATAACATTTACAAACCCATCTACCAGACGGGGTTTTCACAAATACGTTTCGAAATCTAATTAACCTGGTCTCATATTCAATTTCGAATATAATCATATCACGCGGAATATCACATTTATACAAATATCAGAGTGTACAACAATATCATCCCGGCAACTCCTGGGTTCATACCTTTACATAGAATTCATAGGGCACATCCACCCTTTACAATTCTTCGAATGGGGATTACACAGTTCTCCTCAAATACAAATACAAATACCCAAATGCTCATTCCAGATACATAATCAAATATTCTCATTCAACATATAACCAAATATACATTCCACAATATATACAACTCATATCCAAATACAAATACAAATCATCTCAATTATGATAACCAACTATCAAAAGATTACAACCCAAACGAGTCCCGTCACCCTTGACTGCTTGCTCCATCCTCGATCCACCTACCCTGTCTAAAATGTTGGTAGGGGAGGGTGAGATTCGAGAGAATCTCAGTAGGAAACAGATACCTATATGCATGTATGATATGTGTTTAATGCATGACATGCTTGCAATACATAACTCATGTTCACACAATGACATATCTGCGTGCTCAATATTTCAACAACATACTCATGGCCATAGCATAACTAGAAACAGAGCTATAATCATGCATACATGTTTCACATAATCCAGCAAAGCAATACATGCATCAATACACAAACACAAAATATCAAAGCATGCAAGAGAGGTAAGTTCCCTACACTCTTTCCACATAAGCTCCAGCTCTGGCTGCCCACGATCAAAGCGAATATCCAACCCTATAACCAAATCAAGGACATAGGGTCAATCTAAATTCCAAATCCTTACTTCCATATTACTTAAGGTTGGTTATCATTCACACCCTTTAGGTGGCTATAATAAGCTCAACGAAAGCCTAAAGGATTGGGACGTACTAGGTTGGAAATCACTTTTCAAAATCACCAAGTACTAAAAATGGGGGTTGGCTGCAGCCAAGAACCCTCTGGCTACAGCCAAAACACGCACAGAAGGTTTTTGGCTGCAGCCAAGAATTTCTGGCTGCGGCCAAAACGTGCACAGAAACTTTTGCGCTGCAGTCAGGATTTTCTGCTGCAGCCAAGGCAACTTAGGAAATTCATAACTAATTCTAAACAAATTGAAATGAGGTGATTCCAAAGCCAAATGAAAAATATTTAAGTCCTATTCATAGGAAAAATATGATCCATTACTGGAAATCACCACAAAAATACTGAATTCCCCAAAATCCACTACTGCTCCAGAATCAAACCCAGTTTCGACCTCAAACTTTGGGCAAACATAAATCCCAGTTCCAAAAACGAAATGAAACAATTTATATGTCCATTTTGAAGCTTGGGATGTGAAATTCAAGACTGAAAAGTTTCAGAATTTTCTGATATTATTTGCCCATTCAAAACGGCAACACAAGAAGACTGTCCAGAACAGAGTTTCAAAAGACAGAATTCCAGTTTTTGCAATTTGGCTTCCAATGGTTCCATTTTCATACCAAACATCATTTCCACACAAATTTTCACAAGGAAACCATTGGAAATACTAAAACAACCAAATTCATATTATATTGACATGTTTTACCAACAATCACAACATGTCATCACAAATCACAACACAAACACCACATTGCCATTCTTTTCATTCCAAGTTCTCAAACCAATTCCAATGACACCAAAACACACTATAGCATCAATTTAACCACAATTCACCATTTTCATCACAAAACACATGACAATTCATGCATTTCACAATTCTACCAAAACAGGGCAAAATTCACAATTCACAAAACTCATCCACAAATCACAAAACTTAGATCAAAAGGCTTCAAATACTCACCTCTTCCTCTTTCCCAAACCAATTCTTTGATTCTCCATCTTTCCACTTTTGCTCAAGCTCTCAAACACCTCCAATCAAGAATCTAAAACCATAGAGATGAAGCTCTCATCACTATGAACAACTTTATAGAAGGAGATTAGAACATTAGAGGCCAACAAACAAGCTAAATCTCACCTTGATTCTTTCTCTTTCTTTCTCCACTTTGGGCGTTCATGGAAGCTAAGGAGAGAGATGAAGAAGATGAAGAGGGTCAGATTTTTGGCCCTCATTTGACCATTTGGACGTCCAAATAAGGGAGGAGAGGAGAGAGGGAAGAGTTGACAAATTGACCAAAATCCAAGGGTCCAAATTGTGCCAAGTGTCAAGATCTTGTCACACCTTCATGAGCTCACCAAGGCACACATACATGGGATTCCACCCCTTGATATCTTGCACAAATCAATCCTAACCATTGATCTTGAAGTTACCAATGAGTTTCCTCTTCGGTAACTGACCAATTGGTCGGTAAATTTACCGTTTTGCCCCTGATTACGACAATTCCTCTTGAATCACCACCAAACACACCATATCATTCATTTTCTTCCACAATGCGCCCTCCCCTCTATTTTAAGTCAATTTAGATGTTAATCCATAATTGAACTTAAATACATGGTTTCGGCGTTGCTCACAACACATACGAATCACATCGGGTGCCAAATCACACCATAATCTCCAAAAGGGTTTATTCATCACTTACCACATCCACTTTTGGAGTCATTAACCCTTAATCACAATTTGGGATCTTGCTAAATTGGGGCTTAGCAGTCCACTTATCTCAGGCTTATTCTCTAGCCTCAAGTCTCAAAATTCGGGGTATTATAGAAGGCGCACTGCGTCAGAGTCAAAATTGCAAGTTGGAGATGCCAACCCATTATGCACATTCCAACCAAATAATGTGCCAAGGCCAGGAAAGTCACTAATCGTCCACATCAAGGCTGCACGCAAGTTGAACAAAGTCTTCCCACAAGCGTCGTACGTCTCTATACCGACATTCCAAAGGTCAAGCAATTCCACAATAAGCGGTTGGAGATACACATCGATGTCATTGCCTGGTGCCTTTTTGCTTGGAATGATCATAGACATAATGAAGGAGCTTTGTTTCATACACATCCAAGGGGTAAGTTGTAGGGAACTAAGACTACTAGCTAAATACTGTAACTTGCGCTAAGATTCCTGAAAGGATTGAAACCGTCGGTCGCCAACGCAAGCCGAACATTTCTGGGGTCAGTAGTAAAATCTAGAAATTCGCTGTCAAACATTTTCTAAGCATCTACATCCCGAGGATGTCTTAATTTACCGTCTTCATTCTTATCAACGGTATGCCACCTCATGTGCTCCGCAGTTTTAGACGACATAAATAATCTTTGTAGGTGAGGTTTCAAAGGGAAATACCTGAGAATCTTTGCAGGTTTCTTCTTCTTCTTTTTCCCCTTCTGAATTGTCTTATACCTTGATGTGTGGCATCTCTTACAAGTCTCCCTGCTGGAATCGTCTCCCCAATACAACATACAATCGTTGGGGCATGCATCAATCTTTTGATAGTTCAACCCCAACCTGTTGATAATCTTCTTGGCCTCGTAGAATGTTGTGGGAATCTCAGCATCAGGGAACGCATTTTGTAATAATTCGAGCAACATCAACATTCCCTTATCTGTGATTCCACACAAGCACTTGATATGATACAATTTGATCAAGAAAGATAATTTAGAATATTTTCGACAACCTTGATATAAAGGACAATCTGCTTCATCCATCAAGCTGAAAAAATCCCGAGCTGCTTCATTCCTCATGAACACCGGCTTAGAACCGTGCACTTCTTCGTTGAAGTTGTCGCCTTAAAATCCAAATGCATCACGCATAGCATTATTCACAGGATCATCTACATCTAGTGCCGGCCTTCTCACCATGAACTGCCCAAAATGTATAGTCCTCCGGGAAAGGCTTCAAAAGCAAATGTTCCTTAACAACATTTCGTGCATGCCACTTCTTGAACTTGCATCTCCGACAGGACAGACGATCTTGCCGTTACAGCTGGCGTGAGTGAATGCGAACTCCAAGAAATTGTTTAATCCATACAAATATTCCAGAGAATTGCGTGGCAACCTGATCCATGACTTATCCATAGCTACTAGTGAGAGAGAAGAAAGATAGTGAAGAAGATGAGTGAAAAGAGAATGACAAGTGCTTGGAATCTTATATTCTGAATTTCCAACGTTTAATATTTTGTAGCGGTTAAAAACCGCTATAGTAACCGCTACTAATTTTCAAGCCGTTGGAAATTAAATTGAAGAATTAGTTTTAAACTTGTAGCGGTTATAAATAAAACCGCTACTAATATACATTTGTAGCAGTTATATATAAGTAACCACTACAAATTTGCAAAAATTGGGGGGAAATTCAAAATTAAAAAGTTGAGTATTTGTAGCGGTTATTTATATAACCGCTACAAATAGTCAACAATTCAATTTTGAATTTTTCCGCACACATGTCTTTGCATTTGTAGCAGTTTTTGCATTAACCGCTACAAATATAGAACTATATTTCAAAAAATATATATATATATATATATGTATATATATATTTGTAACGGTTATATTATTAAACCGCTACAAATATAATAAAATTATATTTGTAGCGGTTCTTGTATTAACCGCTACTAATATAAATATTTGTAGCGGTTTTTCATATTAACCGCTACAAATATAATTTTATTATATTTGTAGCGGTTTTATAATATAACCGCTACATATATATATATTTAATTTTTTTTAGAAATATAAATAATACTGTTACAATTAATTCATAAATTCAACAACGTAGTTTAAAAATATAAATATAACTATTGTAAACGCAATAAGAATCTAAGTTCTGAAATAAAAAATTATATATATTTATTTACAAATGTTTCAACAAGAAAAAATAAATATGTCCTAAGGTGCTGTTGGATCGGGGCGCTGGGCAAAGTTAACCACACCATCATCATCAATAGGAGGAGGAGGAGGAGGAGTCTGGACGATGTATCAAAGGACAGGGGGAACCTGTGGATACTGCTCGTCCGGGAACAGACGACTCCATGACCGCTCGAGCATGTTGTTCGTGATATCATGCCACTGCGTCTGCTGAGCGTAGATGAGATCGGCCTGCTGCTGTTGAGCCACTACAGCCTGTGTTCGCTCCAAATCTGATGGCAACTGCTCAATAGACTCGTCCCTCGGACGTCTGACCCCTCTAGAGCTGCCAGCCTCAGAGGTGGCGCTCCTTCCGTAGACCATGCTAGGTCTGGAGCCTATCCCCATCCCCCGCATGCGTCCGAGGTGTTCAGCCTGACCCAGACCCGCCTTCAAAGGAGCGTCGGGTCCACTGACCCCTGTGACTCCTCGGCCTAGGTCTCTCACAGCTCAGCCTGCTACTGTTGCATCCGCTCCTACCATTTTATGAAACAACTACTTATTAGAATTTTTAATTATTAAGTTGGTTTTATAAAAATTATAATAATGAAATTACTTACAATGGCCGCTTTTGCCTGCTGAGAGGTCGGAGTCCCATCACGGTGTCTATGTGTGATAGCGTACAACTCCCCATAGTCTGTCTGACGGTTATCCTGCTGTGCCTTCCTCTCCTAAAACAATTACAAAATTCAATTAGTATTATGAAATAACCAGTTAAAAGTAAGTGATATTATGAAAAGTTACCAGCTCGCTGTAAGTGACAGCAAATGTCTTCAATCCTACTGCGTGGTGGATCGTCTGCTGCCCACAACACCTAGTGTTCCTCTGAGAAAGCGCCTGAAAAAAAACAATAGTAAATGTATTAAAACAATATAAAACATTTAAAATTAATAAATTTCAAATTAGAATTAATTAAATTTAAATTATAACTTAATAATTAACAATTACAAAATTATATATAAATAATCTAATAAATACATTACCTGCCCCTCAGCGCTTCTCCTGAACTGGACGAAACTCGCCCAGTCGTTCGGCAGGACGCCATCCGGGACGCTCTCGATCAGCTGCTCCAGAGGCATCATCCCATCCTTATCCACACTGTGGAAGAGATGGTTCCTCCTGTTTTTCCAGCCGTCACCCATCTTCACTAGGGTGTACCTCTTCCGGTTGGCCTTGACGGCAAATCGCAGTTGCAAAAAAATTATTTAAATATCAATAATTACAAAAATCCTATTAAAAAATATTAATTAAATATAATTAATTACAAAAAATATTAATTAAATACTATTAATTACCTACACCACCTCTTCCCAAGCCAGGTCTTTCGGCCCCTTCGGAACGTGCCTCTACGTTCAGGAAGCGGTTGAACAGGTGACCCCCATTGTCGATCGGCTGGTCCGTGCCCTCATTCCACGGCACTACAACTCGTAGTGTCCAATCCATGCTGTTCAGACCGGCCACGTCCAGCCTCCTCGTGGACACGTTCCCCTGCTCATCTGCACAATTTACCGCACGTTAGATAAATTGTAATTCAAATTTAACATTTTGAATTTAAATAAATAATTTATTAAATAAAAAAATTTATTTACCTTAGACCTGCACCTCAAACCCAGTAGACCGCGAAGACGACCCTTGTGGGTTGTTCTGCTCCTGCGCCTCCTCCTCATCGAGGAATTGCTCCATCTCTCTGATCCCAATCGGGATGTCGAAGTCCTCGTTCGCGTCATAGTCCTCAACGCTGATATCTGCCACCCCCAAATCAGGCACCTCTGGTGCGGTCGTCTCCTGTGGGATCGTCTGCAGTGCCTGTGGTAGGGCCGACTCCTATGGGGGGATGGGCTGAAATGCCGCGGTCGCCCTCCCTCCGTGTTGCCCCCTCCCTCTGCCCCCTGCTCTACTGCTGCCACCCCACAAAATTGGTCTGGGGACCTCGGGCTCCTTCCCCCTATCCTGTCTTGAAGCCATATCAACTATAAAAATTCAAAAAAGAAACATTTTAGTCACATTATTATGCAAAAATATAATAAAAATAAAAATACAAACAAAATACGTATTGTTTCCATACCTCAAGTACAAATAGTGAGAAATACTGCAGCAAAAACTCTTCCACAGATGTCTGAACGATCAAATCTAAAAGAAAACACTCAGAGAAACTTCAAGAAATAAAATGGCCAAACGGAAGAGTGAAGGGGGGTGGCGGCCTTATATATGGGAGGAATTTGTAGCGGTTCTTCAAATAACCGCTACATCAACCGCTACAAATAAGCTAGGGCAACAAAATTTTGTAGCAGTTCTATAATAACTGCTACAAAGTACAAAAACGTTTGAAGTTCTATAGCGGTTATGGTACAAAACCGCTACAAATTTGGAGACCTCTGAACTTCTGTAGCGGTTATAACTTTATAACCGTTACAAATAGGCGACCTTTCACATTTTGTAGCGGTTTAATTGGTTAAATCGCTACAAATAACCGCTACACTATTGGCCCTTTTGGTCGCGCCAAGTAGTAGCAACTTTGTAGTGGTTATTATTTAGTAACCGCTACAATTTTACCGCTATAAGCTTTGGTGGGAATTGCGCGCCATCTTTGTAGCGGTTTTTTATACTTAACCGCTACAAAAAAATGTTGCTAATCTGTCACGCCACTTGGCGCGTAGCTTGCTGCTACAAATTTGTAGCGGTTTAGGTTTTAACCGCTATAAAAGTTAATATTTGTAGCAGTTAATTGTAACTACTACAATGTCACCACTACAAAATACCATTTTTTTTGTAGTGAAATGAAGTGCATGCTTTTCTACGTAAAACATGAATTAGTTGATTGAACATATAAAATTATAATAAAAGAACTTTAATTTATGTAATCAACTACATAAAATGGTGAATACAGTTTGATCGTAATGAGACCCTTGGAACAAACATCACCTCTGGTCCAGCATTTTCCAATTGTTTGTATTCCCCTTCTATTGCTGTCCTAACAATAGAATCAAGGGAAATATCCAAAAATAAAATATCTCTCAAACAAGCTTGTTGCTTATCTAGTAGTGGATGAAGTTCTTGCCGAACTTCTACCAAACCGTATTGCAAAAGCATGGGAAAAGCATTATAACAAAAGTAAGGACATACATGCAAATAAAAATGGCTATTGACAGTATTTTAGATTGTATAAACCTTAAGAAGCAGTTATATATCCTTAACACAATCGATGCAAATTTAGGCTGCCATCAATAAATGACATGCTGAATTAGTTTTTTTTTGTTTCATTTTTTAAAAAAGGAAGGTGGAAATAACCAAGCTTAAAAAATCCAACCATCCTTATTTTCTTCAAATTACCCAATCCAACATTTCACAAATATGAATTAGCATCTGCAGAAAACCAACTGTTTTATGTAAATACCATGGAAATACTTTGTGTCCAAGTCCGTCCAAGCCATACCCAAGACTTGATTTAGCATTCTGATTACTTTACCATCAATTTTATTAATTAAATAGAATAAAGAAAATGTGAGTTATATTCCAGCTACAAACTTAACTAAGGCTTTCTTTTAAACAGAATAAAGAGCATGGAGCACAGACATGCCTTCAAAGAATTCCTTCCTCACATTATCATCCCCCATTATGTCAAGGACAATCATTAGATATAGTTCTCATAATAGCGCTATAGAATTAGAAAGAAGTAATCAGATGGAATAGAATAGCATACCATGAAAAATTTCAATTCAAAACAATGCAGTTAATCATATAAACCAACCCATTATAAATTTCAATGACAATTAGAAAAATATACACATGGGAAGAGATAATACCCTACAAGTAAGATGAGAGAAGAGAAAGTGGCTTAGTCATAGTAGGGATGTAACTCCGATTCTCTCGATTCCTTCTGCTACAGCCCCGGGAGCAAGGAGTTCCTCTTTAGTCTGACAAAAGGAAAAATTATAAACTAATATTTACTTAGCAAAGGAAAACAAAAACACAACCAAGCACAAAACATTGACATTTGTGCGTGGCAAAATAAGGACAATACCTGGCCAGCCTGTGAAAACATATCCATTACATTTGCTATGGCCAAAAAAAGGAATTGCTTATATCCATTACATTTGTCTCAAATAAGTAAATTCAGAGAAAATTACAATTTAAATATCTTATCAATTATAAAATATAAAAAGAAATCTCAGCAACATTTTACCTATAATGTAAGCTCCCTAGTAGGGTATATGAAAACAACGCCAATTGTCCAGTTCAATTTCGTGGAGTGAATTGAGCATGGTACAAAAGCTCCACAGCTGGTATTAGAAAAGCAAGAGCTTTCTTAGAAAACGTCCTTGCAGCAGCAATAACATATTTCCCAGTCAAGATCAGTGGGATTGTTGAGCCTTATGTAGTACCCTTATCTTATTTTTACCATTTTTCAGAGTATTTGCGGAAAACGAAATGCAGTTCAGTGGGCAACACATAATAGCATAAATATACTGATAATAGGCGCATGATTATAGAAACTCCCCATAGGGGTTCATACATACCAATTACAAATGATGTAGTCACACAGGCTACTAGGGTATCTAAACCCGTTACAATGAAACGAAGACATCTTCTCATCTCGTTCCACCACTGCATTCCTCCGGTATGGTTCTCTTCTCTACTTTCAGTACACCTCCTGTTTTCACCTGTCCAAATTATTGGTAGAGGAGGGTGAGATTTGAGAGAATCTCAATAGGAAATAGATACCATAATGCATACATGATAGATGCTATGTGTATGACATGTTAGCTTTAAGATGTATACCCCACAATGACATTTCTGCATGCTCAATATTTCGTGCAACATAAATATGGCCATAGTATAAATTGAAACAGAGCTTTATTTATTCAAATATGCTCTATATGTAACCCCCTGCCTTAAATAGCGTAATTATAATTCGATATTATGTAATTAAATTGGTTTAGAGACCGTCGAATAGTTCAAAACTCATTTAGAACTCCCTGTGAAGTAGGGACTTTATAAAATTTTCAAAACTTCTTTCCTATTCCGGTCTCAAGTTCAATTATCGAATATAATCACCTGTGCAGTTAATTCACATTCATTCATATCAGAATATCTAATAGCAATCCCGGCAACCCCCGGGTTCCATTCATACACAAAAAGGGTTTACAACCTCCATATAGGGGACTACACAACTACGTTCAACTATTCTTTACAACCAACATAATATACAGACACCCTGTCCAACAGGTTTAACCAACATAACCAAAATAAATGTCCCTACAGGATTCTAACCGCTCCGGGTCGTACGCTTCTCCTTAGAGCCACTCGCCCTGTCTGAAAGGTTAGTTAAAGGAAAGAATGAGATTCAAGAGAATCCCAGTAGTAACAAAACATTTATACCACACATAAGCACACAGCATGTAAGCAAATCATCATACAGCAGCAGCACCACAAATCACACTCCACCCTCATCCCCTTTCTCCGCCGGGAAGGCACACCGCCTAACCCGAACCGTTGTTAGCTACTCAGGGACTATTGGCGTGGCAGTGCATACATATAGCCTTATAGCCCATACAGCTATTCGGCTTTCACAAATGGCCCGTCGGCCTCCACAAAAAGCCTTTCGGCTCACATAATCACATATATCACACCTCATCCTCATCCCCTTTCTCCGCCGGGAAGGCACACCGCCCTAACCCGAACCGTTGTTAGCTACTCAGGGACTATTGGAATGACAGTGCTAACACAAATCCACAGATGTCGCAGCATACGAATTCATTACAAATCAACGATATAACACACATACAATGCATCATATATGGTACAAAAGAAAAGTCACTACCTCGTTCCTTTCTGACGTTCGCTGGCGTAGTTGGCTCACGAGGGCGGCAAATATCGAATCCTACAATTCCAAATGCACTATTCAGACACTTCCATAGTGTTACTTAGGGTTATATGAGTCTATAATGAAAATTTACAAAAATACCCCCGGGGACCCGGCCTGGGCCCGCCATACCCGGACCGGCTGTACTTTTCTTGAAATTTTGACATGGGCTATCCTGACATATTTTCGCCCAAGGAATCCATTTCCGGACTCGGAATTATCAAATTCAATGTTAAATTACGAAATTGCCCTTGGCAGCCCTACTTTTAGGGTTTTAGGGGTGTTTCCGTAATTATGCTTTCTCGGCCTTTTTTGAAAAAGTGCCCAACTGTAACCCCACCTAATTTTCGCCCCTGAACTCAATGGAACCATCAAATCATTGAAAATCCAACTCTAAGACCCATTTCTAGGGCTGGCCGAAATTTATGAGTTCTCCAGGGAAAATCGGGGTTTTACGATTTCGGCTCCGTAAACGCGTCCCTTTCTACTCCTAACCACTTTATTAACCATTACATTAGGTTACAACTAACATTAAGACCCAATTTGGGCAGCATAACCCCTAGGCCACATCATTTCCAAACTTTAAAACCAATGGCAATCCGGCGAAATTTCACCGATTAAATTGCCCACAGCAGCCAGAATAAGCAATATACGAAAGTTTGGAAGTTACCTCAAGCTCCCACAAGATTTTCCCAAATATTGCTGAAAACCCTAAGTGCTCAACAACAGATTTTGAGCTTCCAAACCTTAAAGAACAAAGAGGAGTAGCTTAGGATCGGAGTTACACGCGTTAGAAGCTAAATCGTCGGAGAAATCGGCTTACCTTGTGATTTTTCTTCTCCTTTCTCTCTCTACAAACCTCAACGTTCTCACTCCTCATTCAGCTGCTGTGTGCGACAGAAATGAGCTGAGGAAGATGATAACATATGTAATTCCATGCTGACATCATCTTTTAATGAGATGATGTCATAATTCCCATTTTCGGATTTTCTGGCAGATTTTCTGCCCAAACTTTGAAAACTCATAACTAATTCTAGAAAAATTGAAATGAGGTGATTCCAAAGCCAAATGAAAGGTATTTAAGTCCTCTTTATAGGAAAAATATGGACCATTACTAAAAATCACCACACAATTCCAGAATTACATAAAACTCATCACTGCCCCAAAACAGAGTTCAGTTTCCATCCCAAACTTTGGACAGTTATATCTCCTAGTTCACAAAACAAAATGGAACAAATTATATGTCCATTTTGAAGCTTGAGATGTGAACTATAAGACTGGAAAATTTCAGAATTTTTAGATACCATTTGATCATTAAAAACGTTCACACAACCGGACTGCCCAGAATAGAATTTCACTGGACAGAATTTTAGATTTTGCATCTTTGCTTCCATTGGTTCCATTTTCATACCAAACATCATTCCCACATAAATTTTCACAAGGAAGCCATTGGAATCATTAAAATATCCAAATTCCCATCACACCTTCTCCAAAAGTGTTTATTCAACAATAATTATATCCACTTTTAAAGTCATTAGCCCTTAATCACTTTTTGGGATATTACATTTCTCCCCCCGAAAATTAAATTTTGTCCTCGAAATTGCTACACAACTTGAGCCATAAACTCCGGATATCGTCTTCGCATATCTTCCTCCGCTTCCCAAGTTGCCTCTCTTTGCGTCATTCCCTTCCAGATCACCTTCACATATGGAATGCTCCTGTGTCTGAGCCGTCGCTCTTCTCGGTCAATGACTTGCTCTGGCTCCACTGCATATGTGAAATTGTCTTGAAGCTCAACATCCTCATACTCAATGATGTGAGACGGATCCGGTTGGTACTTCTTCAGTTGGGAAACGTGGAACACGTCATGAAGTTTGCTCAAGCTCGGAGGTAGAGCTACTCGGTAGGCAACAGGGCCAATCCTATCAAGGATTTCAAAAGGACCTATGTACCTAGGGCTTAGCTTCTTTCTCTTGATCGCTCGCCCAACGCCCGTAACTGGTGATACTCTCAGAAAAATATGATCTCCAACCTCAAACTCTAGAGGCCGTCTTCTCTTGTCAGCGTAGCTTTTCTGTCGACTCTGCGCTGCAAGCAACCTCTTACGAATAATCCGAATCTGTGCAGAGGTTTGATCAACCAAATCTGGCCCATAAAGCTTTCTTTCGGATAACTCATTCCAGCATATTGGTGATTGACACCGTCTTCCATACAATGCTTCATACGGAGCCATTTGGATGCTCGCATGATAGCTATTGTTGTAGGCGAACTCAGCAAGTGGAAGGAAATGATCCCAACTTCCTTTAAAGTCGAGAACACATGCCCGCAACATGTCTTCCAACGTCTGGATTGTTCTCTCAGATTGTCCATCCGTTTGAGGATGATAAGCCGTACTGAATCTCAGTTGAGTACCTAAAGCTTTATGCAATGCTTTCCAGAATCTTGAAGTAAATCGTGGATCTCGGTCGGAAATGATGTTCTTTGGTATACCATGGAGTTTCACAATTTCTCGAATATAAATCTCTGCTAGCTTATCCGGAGAGTAACCAGCATCGATTGGTATGAAGTGGGCTGACTTTGTTAATCGGTCCACAATTACCCAGATCGCATCAAAATTCCTGATCCTGGGCAATCCCACAACCAGATCCATGGTCACACTTTCCCATTTCCATTCCGGAATCTCAGGACTCTGAAGTAAACCAGGCGGTCTCTGGTGCTCGATTTTCACTTTCTGACAAGTGAGACACCTTGCAACATATTTGGTCACGTCACTCTTCAAACCCGGCCACCAATACACCGATTTCAGATTCTGATACATCTTGGTCATACCAGGATGAAGAGTATATCGGCTCTTGTGTGCCTCATCCAGAATCTTCTGCCTCAACTCTGCCTTAAGTGGAACGCAGACTCTTTTCTGGTAGCAAACTAATCCACGAGGCGATACGTCATATCCTGGAACTTCTCCCCGCTCAATTCGAGTCAGATTGCGCTGTATCCAGTCATCTTGCCTCTGAGCTTCTTCAATCTCAGTTCTCAGATCACTTTCCTCTTGAGAAACAGTGTAATTGGCACAAATGATCTGGTTTGTCAAATTCAAATCACGAAAGTCTTCAATCAGTTTCTTCTCTTGTATCATCATAGCGGCAACGAGCACAGTCTTTCGACTCAGAGCATCAGCGACTACATTTGCCTTACCCGGATGATATTTTATTTCCAGGTCGTAGTCCTTAAGCAATTCCATCCAGCGGCGCTGTCTCATATTCAGTTCTTTTTTATCATACAAGTATTTGAGACTCTTGTAGTCGCAGTACAGTTCCACAGTCACACCATACAGGTAATGACGCCAAATCTTCAAAGCAAACACAATGGCCGCAAGCTCCAGATCATGAGTGGGATAGTTCAATTCATGAGGTCTGAGCTGTCGAGAGGCGTAGGCCACCACACGTCCCTGCTGCATAAGGACACACCCTAATCCCTGCCCACTGGCATCAGAATACACAACATATGTCAAACTGGGATCGGGCAAAATCAACACAGGTGCCGTAGTCAACCTCTCCTTCAGGTCCACAAAACAGTTTTCACATTTCTCATCCCACACAAACGGCTGATCCTTTCTCGTGAGCTTGGTCATCGGCAACGCAATACGGGAGAAATTTTGGATAAATCTCCGATAATAACCAGCAAGACCCAGAAAACTGCGTATGTCCGCCACAGATTCTGGCCTCTTCCAGTCCAGTACTGGTTCCACCTTACTAGGATCCACAGAGACCCCTTCTTGCGAGATAACATGGCCTAAGAATTTCACTTCTGAGAGCCAAAACTCACACTTGCTCAATTTAGCATATAATTGTTTCTCACGCAATATATTCAATACAACTCCCAAATGATGCTCATGGTCTTCCATACTCTTGGAGTATATCAGAATGTCATCGATAAACACAACAACAAACTGATCCAGGTATTGTCGAAAGATACGGTTCATGTAATCCATGAATACCGCAGGCGCATTGGTTAGCCCAAATGGCATCACCAAGAACTCATAATGACCGTACCGGGTCCGAAAAGCAGTCTTCGGAACATCCTCTGCTTTCACTCGCAGCTGATGATACCCTGACCTTAGATCAATCTTTGAAAACACACACGAACCAGAGAGTTGATCTAATAGGTCATCGATTCGGGGAAGAGGGTATTTGTTCTTAATAGTAACCTTATTCAATTCTCTGTAATCAATACACAATCGAAGACTCCCATCTTTCTTCTTTACAAACAACACTGGAGCTCCCCAAGGCGACACACTGGGTCTAATGAACCCTTTCTCAAGCAAGTCTTCTATTTGTTTCTTTAACTCCGCCATTTCGTTTGGGGCCATGCGGTATGGGGCCTTAGATATAGAACCAGCTCCAGGAATAATGTCAATTGGAAATTGAACTTCCCTCTCAGGAGGCAATCCATTTAGATCATCCGGAAATACCTCAGGGAATTCATTTACCACGGGTATATCACTCAAAGTTTCACCAGTTTCCCTTTGCACTGAAAAAAACACTACATACCCCTGGCAACCCTTTTTAAGATACTTTTCAGCTTTAGCTGTAGAAAGAAAATTCATACCGGCATTCACAGCTTCAACCCTATGAGAAACAGGATATACTATCCTCTTGTTTCCACAATCAAGCAAAACATTATTTGCCGTTAACCAATCAAAACCCAAAATGACTTCCAATTGGTAAAGCGGCAAACATATCAAATCTACAACAGATTGGTGCCCTTCCACAGTTACGACACAATTCAAGTAAGCTTCTGTGGTTAAAGCCTTAACACCCATCGGGGTTGACACTACCAAATCAAATGGTAATTTATGTATATGCAATCCCAGGCGCTTCACGCAATCATAAGCAATGAAGGAGTGACTTGCACCTGAGTCGAACAATGCTTGCAACAGATGGCCATTAATAGAGATTTTACCTTGTATCAACTCAGGAGATTTACGAGCTTCCTCGTGGGTCATAGCGAACACTCGGCCCTGTGTCCTCGGTTTCTGCTCGACTCGTGGTCATTGACAATCTCGGGAAAAATGTCCTGGCTGCTTACAGTTAAAACAGACCAATTCTCCCTGGCAATTTTGGCCATAATGCGTTTTGTTGCAGCGAGGGCATTTCCACTCAGTCACAGCCCTCTGAGGCTCACGGTCTCTGGGCTGATAGGGCTTCTTATCACCGCCCTTGTATGAAGAGGATCCTTGGCCTTTCCGCTTCTGGGAAGCATTACCCTTACTGGGTTCACTGCGATGGCCAGTAGCTCTGGTAGGATTCAACTCCCTCAGATTATTCTCCGTAATTCAACATTGCTCCACAGCCTTGTTGAACTTAGTGAATTGGTTCGTAACCAATCGTTTTCTCAATTCTCGCCTCAGACCGCGGATGAGCATATCAGAACTCCATTCTTCATCATCTTTAAACCGGAGGTAAGAGGAGTACCGAGCCAACCGGACAAAACGGGACAAATAGTCGTCAAAGCTCTCTGTATCCCCTTGTTTGATGTTGAGAAATTCTGTCTCCTTCTCGAGCCGCATTGATTTGGGAAAGTATTTCTCGTTGAACTCTTGTTGAAACAGTTCCCAAGTCAATGGTGTTTCATTGCTCTTTAATGTCAGGGCGATATTCCGCCACCAACGATCCGCATCCCCCTCGAGTTTATACACTGCCAACCGTGGCTTCACCTCCTCTGGGCAACACAGAACCTCAAATATCTTCTCCAGTCTGTACAACCAATCTTCGGCTGCCTGAGGGTCAAACCTTCCTCTGAACGCCGGAGGCATATGCTTGCAGAATCGGGTGACCCAATACTGAAGGTCTTTTTCCTCCCTGGGTGGCATCCCATATGATTCCTGATTCAAGGTAGCACGAGGTGGGGATTCCAGAGGTCGTGCTGATCCTTCTGCAGTGTCCTCATGTCGAGTCTCTTCTTGAGTCTCCTCCGGAGTGGATTGAACCGGACCTTCCTGGTTCTTCGCCTTCTCAGCTCTAAGCTCTTCCCTCAGTTCAGTGATCATATCTCTCTGATCCCGAATTAGACCCATCAGCTCTTGCATTGCATCCGGTGGGTTTTCATTAACAACCTCCACCTCAGGGTCTACACGCGGAATATTGGGGCGTCCTCTAGTTTTCTTCATTCTACAAACAACTTGCCCCATTAATTCAGTAGAAATAGTATGCACAATAATCATAAAACCCATATATGTCCACATCAATAAACATACATGTGCATACACAACAATCGTTCACAGATAATCTTCTATCCCTAAAACCAACTAAGGGAGCTATCCTAGCAACCTCTACCCTTGCCAGGAACTACAGCTCTGATACCAAAATGTAACCCCCTGCCTTAAATAGCGTAATTATAATTCAATATTACGTAATTAAATTGGTTTAGAGACCGTCGAATAGTTCAAAACTCATTTAGAACTCCCTGTGAAGTAGGGACTTTATAAAATTTTCAAAACTTCTTTCCTATTCCGGTCTCAAGTTCAATTATCGAATATAATCACCTGTGCAGTTAATTCACATTCATTCATATCAGAATATCTAATAGCAATCCCGGCAACCCCCGGGTTCCATTCATACACAAAAAGGGTTTACAACCTCCATATAGGGGACTACACAACTACGTTCAACTATTCTTTACAACCAACATAATATACAGACACCCTGTCCAACAGGTTTAACCAACATAACCAAAATAAATGTCCCTACAGGATTCTAACCGCTCCGGGTCGTACGCTTCTCCTTAGAGCCACTCGCCCTGTCTGAAAGGTTAGTTAAAGGAAAGAATGAGATTCAAGAGAATCCCAGTAGTAACAAAACATTTATACCACACATAAGCACACAGCATGTAAGCAAATCATCATACAGCAGCAGCACCACAAATCACACTCCACCCTCATCCCCTTTCTCCGCCGGGAAGGCACACCGCCTAACCCGAACCGTTGTTAGCTACTCAGGGACTATTGGCGTGGCAGTGCATACATATAGCCTTATAGCCCATACAGCTATTCGGCTTTCACAAATGGCCCGTCGGCCTCCACAAAAAGCCTTTCGGCTCACATAATCACATATATCACACCTCATCCTCATCCCCTTTCTCCGCCGGGAAGGCACACCGCCCTAACCCGAACCGTTGTTAGCTACTCAGGGACTATTGGAATGACAGTGCTAACACAAATCCACAGATGTCGCAGCATACGAATTCATTACAAATCAACGATATAACACACATACAATGCATCATATATGGTACAAAAGAAAAGTCACTACCTCGTTCCTTTCTGACGTTCGCTGGCGTAGTTGGCTCACGAGGGCGGCAAATATCGAATCCTACAATTCCAAATGCACTATTCAGACACTTCCATAGTGTTACTTAGGGTTATATGAGTCTATAATGAAAATTTACAAAAATACCCCCGGGGACCCGGCCTGGGCCCGCCATACCCGGACCGGCTGTACTTTTCTTGAAATTTTGACATGGGCTATCCTGACATATTTTCGCCCAAGGAATCCATTTCCGGACTCGGAATTATCAAATTCAATGTTAAATTACGAAATTGCCCTTGGCAGCCCTACTTTTAGGGTTTTAGGGGTGTTTCCGTAATTATGCTTTCTCGGCCTTTTTTGAAAAAGTGCCCAACTGTAACCCCACCTAATTTTCGCCCCTGAACTCAATGGAACCATCAAATCATTGAAAATCCAACTCTAAGACCCATTTCTAGGGCTGGCCGAAATTTATGAGTTCTCCAGGGAAAATCGGGGTTTTACGATTTCGGCTCCGTAAACGCGTCCCTTTCTACTCCTAACCACTTTATTAACCATTACATTAGGTTACAACTAACATTAAGACCCAATTTGGGCAGCATAACCCCTAGGCCACATCATTTCCAAACTTTAAAACCAATGGCAATCCGGCGAAATTTCACCGATTAAATTGCCCACAGCAGCCAGAATAAGCAATATACGAAAGTTTGGAAGTTACCTCAAGCTCCCACAAGATTTTCCCAAATATTGCTGAAAACCCTAAGTGCTCAACAACAGATTTTGAGCTTCCAAACCTTAAAGAACAAAGAGGAGTAGCTTAGGATCGGAGTTACACGCGTTAGAAGCTAAATCGTCGGAGAAATCGGCTTACCTTGTGATTTTTCTTCTCCTTTCTCTCTCTACAAACCTCAACGTTCTCACTCCTCATTCAGCTGCTGTGTGCGACAGAAATGAGCTGAGGAAGATGATAACATATGTAATTCCATGCTGACATCATCTTTTAATGAGATGATGTCATAATTCCCATTTTCGGATTTTCTGGCAGATTTTCTGCCCGAACTTTGAAAACTCATAACTAATTCTAGAAAAATTGAAATGAGGTGATTCCAAAGCCAAATGAAAGGTATTTAAGTCCTCTTTATAGGAAAAATATGGACCATTACTAAAAATCACCACACAATTCCAGAATTACATAAAACTCATCACTGCCCCAAAACAGAGTTCAGTTTCCATCCCAAACTTTGGACAGTTATATCTCCTAGTTCACAAAACAAAATGGAACAAATTATATGTCCATTTTGAAGCTTGAGATGTGAACTATAAGACTGGAAAATTTCAGAATTTTTAGATACCATTTGATCATTAAAAACGTTCACACAACCGGACTGCCCAGAATAGAATTTCACTGGACAGAATTTTAGATTTTGCATCTTTGCTTCCATTGGTTCCATTTTCATACCAAACATCATTCCCACATAAATTTTCACAAGGAAGCCATTGGAATCATTAAAATATCCAAATTCCCATCACACCTTCTCCAAAAGTGTTTATTCAACAATAATTATATCCACTTTTAAAGTCATTAGCCCTTAATCACTTTTTGGGATATTACACTATACAATCAAGTAAAGCAATCACATACATCACTATAGACGTAGAGATATCAAATAAATGCAAATAAAGTAAGTCCCCTACCTCTAGTCTCTGAGTCCTTCTCTTATACCTTAAATAGACTCCTTGAACTTTGTACCGCAGCTTGGGCTATCAATCTGGTCCTAAAATTTCAAATGTACAATTTAGGAACTTCCATAGTATTTCTGGTGGTCATATGAGTCTATATTGAAAAATTACCAAAATGCCCCTGGGGACCGCCCTACCGTACCTGGTCCAACCGTACTTTTCCCGAAATTTTGACCTAGGCTATTCTGACATATTTTCGCCCCAAGGAATCCATTTCCTAACTCCAAATTATCAAATTCATTTTCAAAAGACCAGAATGCCCTTGGCAGCCCCTAACTTGAGGTTTCAGGGGCATTTTTGTAATTATTCTTTTTCAGGCTTTTCTGAAAAAGTGATCAACTATAACCCACCTAATTTTCCCTCCTGAACTCAATGGAATCATCAAAATATAAAAAATCCAGCCCAAACTTCCTGAATTAGACCTGGCCAAAACCCAAGATTCTTTGGGAAAATTTGGGGGTTTTTAATTCTAACGCCTCAGATTTGCTCCTTTCTACTCCTAACCACTTTATTAATTATTTAATTATGTTAAAACCACCATTTAGACTCAATTTTGGCAGTATAACACTTAGGACACACCCTTTCCCAAATTTCACAATCAGAGCAAATCCAACATAAGTTCACCGATTAAATTATCCACAACAGCTAAAACAATCAATAATTGAAGTTTAGGAAGTCACCTTTGCTTCCTTTAGGCTTTTCCCTCTTTGGCTAAAACCCTAGCTCCTCCCAACAGAGAAATTTGATTCTCAAATACCTTAAATCATGTAGAAGAGAAGCTTAAGAGAAGGATCATACATGTTAGGTACAAATTCACCGAGGAAATCAACCTATCTTGTGACTTTACTTCTCCTTCTCTCTAAAAAATATGAAGCACTCTCTTTCTCTCTTGAGCTCTCACTTGGCATTAGGTTTGGTTTGAAAGAGGGAAGATGAAGCTTTTATAAAATATCTTACTTTATTGTTCAATTTACTTAATTTACAAAATCCACAAATTTTGACTTTTGGGTCATAACCCTTATGTACATGAAAATGGGTTGTAAAACCCAATTAAAATCCAACTAATCTTCCCTCTTCTGGGCCAGCCACATTCACGTCTAGGGGCCCAAATTTGCACCAAAATGGGCTGATCACAAATTATCTCATAATTACAAAGTTACCATCACAAATTTTCCATTTCCGGATTTGTTGGTAGATTTTATGACCGAAATTTGAAAATTCATAACTTTATTTGTAGACATTGGATTGGAGTGATTCTAAAGGCTATAAAACCTTATTGAGTCTAGTTTCAAGAAAAAATATAGCCTTTTGCAATTGGAAGCACAAAATTCCCAGAATTAAATTCTTTGGATGCTGTTTCAAGAAATCCACAGTTTTTCTGGGCTAACTTCAAAAATTCATAACTTTTTGTATACAACTCCAAAAATTACCCATGCCCTATCAAATTAAAGCTTAGGATATCTACTTTCATCCTGTAAAATTTCATAATTTTTGGTCATGACATGGTCATCCAAAACCACATGACAAACTCACTGTCTCGCAGGAAATTTCACTGGAAGCATAATCACATCCTCCAAAATCATCATTCCATTTCATTAAATGCTACAAATGCTTACAAGGCATATTGGGGAATAAAATTTGGGGTGTTACACCTTGAATCTTCATAGCCATGTGGGATCAATATGAATGCCTGCAAAATACTCTTGCTACTTAATTTGTAAATGCTTTCACAAGACCCTTTCATTAGTTAACATAATTTGTGAAGATGAAAACCTTGACTCTCTCTTCGTATAGAAAAGAAAATGTTTTCTCTGTCCTTTGCTAGGCCTAGTAAATAATTATAATTCAGAATTTCATTTTAACGCAGGAGGATTGAATTGAGAGTTTCAATCTGAGGTCTTTGTGAAATGTATTTTAATGAAGAATGTGGGTAAGGGAAAGAGAATGAAGAAGATGAAGAAGGAGAATGAGTACTAGAGGTAGCGACACTGATGAAGAAGAAGAATCTGAGGAGTGACGCCGATAGATGATGGGTTGGTCCTGCCGAAGAGACTTGCCTGCTTTGCTTTATGCAAGTCTGCGAGAAAGAAGTGAAGGGAGCAGAAAATGCAATCAATCAGAAAACGCATAGAGAGAAATAGAAAACACAACCAATTAGCCCACATAAGCGTAATTTGTGGAACAACACCAAGAGTGGGCTGAAACGCAGCCCACTCATAGTACAACCATATATAGACCCAGTCAGTTATATAAGAAGTTAGTTATTGGCTTACCATTATTAAAATTTGAAAACAACAATAAAATTAATTAATTAAGGGTGAATTAGCGTCCTTGATGATGTGGCACGCTGTATGATGGGCTTTAAACTTAGAATAAACCTAGCCACTAAACACACGATCAGAAGGTAGACCTGCACAATGAACATGTCAGTTTGGTAACTAACAGTGAGCTGCACAGAAGAATATCCAATGGCGAGGGAATATTTTTTGGGGAGGATATAGGGTGAATTGTTGACTTGGCAACCTAGGAGGCTGGCTTTAAACCTTACTATTATATATATATATATATATATGTTCTTTGGTTTCTTGACATAATGAATCAGGTGATAGGTTGATCCGAATAATGTGCTTTAGTTGGTGATAAAAGATAATATTGGTAACTATGAGCCTAAATAATGTTTCCTCTTTGCTCCATATTTTTGTTTCGTTTTGTTTCCATACTTTGCTCATCGTGTAGCCTACAAGTACACAAAGATCAAGATGTATGCGCCTATTTCACATTGTATCATTGAATTATATATCCTCTATATTATATCGTGGATCATTTTTCTGGATAATATGATGAGCATTTTTTTTATCTTTATGGGTTGGATGATTGAGTGAAAGTTCCTTATTTTTCTTATGGCCAAACTTTTATAACAATTTTTTTTTAAAAAAATCCTCTTTTAGAAAAAATATACAAATCTGATTTCAAAATATTTTTATGCCATGTGAGGTTTTTTTGAATCTTTGGAGGCATAAAAATGATTATTCTTCCATGTGAAATTATTGGAACCTTTGTAGGAAGTTTAGTCCAAAATATTTTTCAGATAAGAAAATAAAGAAATCATTTTTCTTAAAATAAAAATTACATTCCAATAGAAAATCATTATCTTCAAATAAATTAACATTTTTCCTAAAGCACAACAACCAAGTGACATGCATTTCTACCCTCGAACTATATGGATTTTGATCCCTCTAAAAGGTATGTATATCATAGGCCCCCTTCCTAAGTTAAGTCCAATTTTGTAAATAAATATTTTTTACTTTGTTGTCATTTTTGTAAATAATCATTCTTTTCTCTTAGTTTTCATTGTACTTCTTTTTGTAAAGGATACTACAGATTAGAGCATATATAACACTTAATAAATAACGATTATATGAATAAACTTTAGATGTGTTGAGGTGGAGGTTACAGAAGAACATATAATGTTAAAACATAACAGTTAAATATGCGCACCATCATATATTGAGAGGCGGAATTTGCAAACACACAAAAATAACAGTTGTAGTTAATAATTGTCATTTATTTAGTGACGTATAATGATTCTTATGAAATAGCCGTCATGTAACACTTACAAATGATTCGTGGTAAAAAAATACATAACCGTTATAATAATTAACTGTAAATTATGATTATAAATTTAAGATATTATTAGATATTATATCCAATAATATCTCAGATTTATACTTCTATGATAAATACAATATGTTAAAATATAATTATATAACCATATCTAATAATATCTCATATTTATACTTTTAAGGTAAATATAATATGTTAATATATTAGTCCAATATAAAATATCTATTAATATCTTAAGAAGGCGGGAAAGCCGGGATTTTGAAAAAATTTTATTTGATAATACTTGACAGTTCTTCATAAAGAAACGCCATGCATTCTTTAAGAATACTTAATAATTATCAATGAAAACTTTCATATATAAGAAGGCAAGATTCTGAAAAATGTCATATATAAGGAGGTAGGATTATATAAAAAATTAATTTGATAATATATTATGGTTTTTTACAAAAAAATTGTTAAATATTATTTAATAAAAAAAGGTGGGATTCTAAAAGAAATATTTTGACAATATATTAATGTTCTTTATAAAGAACCATTAAATATATTTTAAATATAAAAATTTTTTTTGACAATACATTACGGTTCTTCACAAAGAACCTGAAGAACCGTTAAATATTATTTCATCTAAAAAGGTGGGATTCTAAAAAAAAATTATTTGGCGCAACTCTTTCAATTCCTTCTTAAACACTTATTTTCAGCTTCTCTAGTGGGACTCATACGCTTCTTTCCATGAGTTTTGCTCTGCCGCTGTGGGTTCGGTGCTCCACCACTAACATGGATCTTTACTCTGCAGCTACTTCCTCTAGTAATTCTTCCTCGGGTAAGCTTTCATTTTTTCTAATTAACATTCTTAGTTTCATTTTATTTTTTTTATATAACAATAGCTCACTAGTTGAGGCTCAAGGTCGCCAGAATTTTAGGAAGAGAAGTCGCAGACTAAAAGCAATATCTAATTTCTGATGATGGCTGTTGGTTTGAAGATTAAAATAGAGAATAAATACTAGAGAAAAGCATAGAGCACAAAAAAACCATAAGGTAAAATAATGAATTTTTTATCTTGTTTTATTGGAGTGAAAATAATTATGATTACACAAGATTATATAGAATAAAATCAATATAATTTTTTCTCCTAATTCTTAGCAGCTTGTTGAATCAGAATCTACTTGAATGTTCATCATTTCACGTTCATAAACTTTAGCATGTATGTTGAAATCAGATTTGAGATTTGCTCAAATTTTAATATTTGCCAATTTTTACTATATGTATTCTGATTTTCATATTTTTATTATCCTTTTGCAGTTATTGGAACTCTAAAGTACTGATATGTAATCAACAATCTACAACAAAGATGTTGGAAAATATTGTAGAATATTTTTAATAGATTTTCTTTTAGAATTCAAAAAATCATAAGATTATGTTTTAGAGTGTTTAAGGGCCTGTTTGGTTTGACGGGAGGGGAAGGAGGTGGTGGAATGGAGGAGAATAGGAGGTAATGTTACTTTGGTTAGGATAAAGGGGAGGGAAGGGAATGACTTTTTAATGGTACTTTGTTTTATTCAAAAGAGGTGCGGTGGGGTGGGGTGGGGAGGTATTAACTAATTTATCATTATATCCTTATATGGTTATATGTGAGTTCATAACTTTTATATTTCTTTGCTATACAAATTAATTTATATCTTAATTTTAATTACATAATTTATTAAATCCACTCTCCCTAACATAATTAAGTGGATTAATATTTGATTAATAGTGAAATAATAATTATTTATTAATAGTCAAATATTTGCCTATTATGCCTTGAAACATTTAAGAAGTATATTTAACAAATATCAAGTAGGTTTGTGTGGCCTGGAGCAAGTGGATCTCATTGATGCTTCTTTTTTGTCTTATAGCAGCACAGCATAGTTAGTCTTGTAGTCCCTTCTCCTTTCCTCCGCGAACATCGCGGCATATGTGTGGCGGATTGACGATGACCTCGACAGCTCTGGTCACTTAGACTATAGCTAGTTGATCTCACTGGTGTCCCTCCCTCATTTTCCTTTTGTCTCTTCTGCCGTCGTCCTTGGTTGCTTCATTTGAAACTGGGACTCTGAGCAATTTACGTAAGCAACCATATTCAATTTAAAGATTTAATCTCATTAAAAAACTGTGAACAATTTCTTCAATATACTTTGTCTTTGCGATTTTAAGTTCCATTAACATTTTTTTTCAAATCTTAATTGCGTTTTTTTAAATGAATTGCTTTCGCTCCAAGCCCCTCCCTAAAATTGGGAGGAAATAGGTTCATGTCTGGTCTCCATTTTTATTTTTCACTAAGGGCATTGATGGGGGTAAGTTAGGCGAGATTTTTGGCTTCCCTCCAAAACACCCTAATTTAGAGGGAACCAAAATAAGGAGAGGGAAGGGGAGAGAGGGCCAGATTTTGGCTTCTCTCCCCACTAAAATTTCAAACCAAACAAAGGGAGGAGTTCATTTTCCCTTCCCCTCCCCTTCAACTAAACAGGCCTTAAGTGATAAATTTCTTTTAAATTGTATGATGTTTACCTACAATGTATTGATTTTTTTTGTAATATATTGAAATTTTTTTTGGATAATGTATTGAATTTTGAGTACTATAAATAATTTTTTTATTTAATATTATTATTGTGTTATTATCAATCATTATATTGTCTTTTATATAATAAATATTAACAATAAAACTAAATAAAAACAAATAATAAAAATATCTATATATAATAAAAAAAATAAAACCAATACATTATAGTTATTAACAAATAACCATTATATATGCCCTCAACATATTACGGTTCAGAACCGTTATGTATCTTGCACTAACTATATATAGCGCCCGCATATATGATGGTTTAGAACTGTAATTTATAGCTGATAATAATTGTCATATATCAGTGATTTTGTAGTAGTGAAATATTCTCTCTTTTTTTGGTGAAAAAATATTCTCTTTTTATTAGTAAACAAGCATTACTAATGAAGGTCACGTTCACGATTACTAGTCAACAACTGTTACTTATGGCAATTTACAAGGACATGTTTGGCCGTATAACTCTTTCTATTCCAAAGGACATATTCTAGTGGATCACTCGCAAAACCCTTTCCATTCTACTTCTATTTAATTAACAAGAAATGCTCTTTAATACTAAAGGAAGCATTTTACAGTAAGATAATTTATGAAACCCTTTCTATTTAAACGTTTGAAAACTGAGCTCCAATGCAAAATTGAGGTTTACATGAGGGAGCAAGGATGCATGGACCAATGCTTGAAGGAATTGATCTCTCTCGTTCGCTCTCTAAATGAGAAGGTGGACAAATTATTGAAAAAGGATGAACATGAGGATGCAGCAGATCATTCACTCTAATACTTTTTATTTTTTTTTGTTTATTAAAATTCTCATTCACTTTTTTATTTTTTGTTTGTAATATGTAGTTGAATAATCAACTTCAAAAATTATTTTAACAAAAGTCAAATACATAATGGTTATTAAGTAAAACCAGTCACTTTTCAGAATACCATGTCAAATACCGAATGGTTATTAAGAAAGAATCGTCACCATTTACAAAATCTAATGATTGTGATGTAAAACCATGAACTTTTGTTTAAAGATTCTTTGCGGTTGTAAATTAAGAACTGTAAGAAAAGGCTACCTTTCATAAGGGTTTTAAACTTATAACTGTGAGTAAGTTTTGTCAAGTCTTTTAAAACACTTGTTATCTCACACCTCTTCACATTCCCAAGTTATTACACTTACACACTTATCTTTGGTCAAACATTACCCACCGTTCTCGGAACCCTACAACTCAGGTTGAATTTTCTGGTTGTCGATTGTTGCTTTTAGGTGAACCACATCTTCCACTGCTTTCTTTGAACTTCAGTCCAATAGCTGCGCTAGTTGCTTTGATTGCCCTAACTCACTTTTTCATTTTGGAGACCTAGCTAGGTCACATTCCTTTGCGTGCTCTATTCTCCTTATTTTTAGGTATGATTTATCTTTTGCATTTCGTAATCTGCATTCTGCATTCACATTCTCATTTTTTTCACTTTGTATTGCCTAGCTAAGTTTTAACCTTAGTCATGCATCATGTTTTTTTTGGGAGAACCCATTGCTCTATTCCCTATGGCAGACTGAATGAGTTTTGTTTTCTAGTTAAAATGACCAGTTCTAGTTCCTCTGGCATTGATAATGCCCCTAGTACTAATATTGACCCTAGTCAAACCATAAACTTGACCCAAGAATAGTTGTTAGAAGAAGTGTGAGATATTGTAAGGAAGCCGCTGCACCTTAAATTTTGTGAACGAAGGAAGTCATCAAGGAGAAAATATGTGTGATATGGAACGGTGATGGACAAGCTCTTGAGCTGTCACATTTTGTTTGCTACATCTTCTTAATGGCAAGGACCAACGTTAATATCACGTTGGGCAACTGGCGTAAGGAATAGAGAGAGTACACAGACTGAGGCAATATAGAACCTACAAGCTATCTCTTCAAATTCAAGTGATGACTTTTCAACTTCAAATAAGGCTTTACATATCCCAATTAGACTAATTATAAGAGCACAAGCTAAAAGATTTAAGGAAGCAATGATTGGGCTAGTTCAAGAGATTATTGTAGAGCAAATGGAAATTGGATCAATAAAGCTGAATAAAAATACTGATCATGTCCTTATTTCAATATGGGCTTTAAAATGAAGCTGCTGGTCAAGTTTTGGGCTTGGAGACTTCAAATTATAGAGCTTGGACATAGTTCTACACATGGGGAGACTCATTTTGGGCTTTAAATACTTATTATATTTTATTTAATTTATTTGTATTAAAATTGTTAAATAGTTGGCATATTTGACTTTTGGGTTCCCTAATTCATTGTATTAAGTTTTAGTTGTTATTTTCTTGAATTTCTGGTTTCAGATTGCTTGTGTTGTGGTGTTTGTAGTAAATTTGTTATTTTCTATAAATTTCTGTAAGAAAAAAAAGAAATACAAAAACAGAGTATAAAAAAATGAAAAAGGGAAAAAATATTGAAAAGAAGGAAAATAGCAAGTGTTGTGTTGGAAATATTTTGAGCAATATATATCAGCATACCCAAAATTATCTAACAATCTTTGTGTCAATTGAACTCTAGATTTCGTTGGAACTCCTTTTCCAATACTCACTTTGATATTCCAAATTTCTGAGTCTTGTGTTGATTCTGCAAGTTGTGATTGTATTGATTAAATTGCTTAGTTCTTTAAAGAGCCTAAAGAGGAATCTAAGATTGGAAAAAGGCAAGCGTGACATACATCACTTTAAAAGCCAAATTTATGTGAAACACGTGATTGGAGTGGTGAGGTCCCTTGTTCTCTATTTCTATCTTTTCAAGTATCAATATGCATGATGAAAAAGAACTTCAAATAGATCTCTAATTGTTGTTAAAAGGACTCCAAAAGCTTAACCTTGAAAATGACTAATGGATGTCTAGTCACAACTCCAACTCAAAAAGAGAATTACAAAGAAAGTTGCAGGAGTTGAAGCAAGGCTCCATGACTGTTGAGGAATATTTTCAAGAGATGGAGCTAGCTATGATTGGAGTTGGAGTGAAGGAAACTTCAAAAGCCACTATGGATCATTTTTTAAATAGGCTTAGTGCTTAATTAGCTTGTTTTGTAAAGACCCTAAGCTTATTGGACATTGATATTTTGGTTCCATTAGTTGCTGAGTATGAGCAAAATATCAAGCAATAAAGATGTTCAAAAAGTATCTCCAATGCAAATGAGATTGAAAGCGTGATTGTTATTGTCCCTAATGATGAGTCAGAGCCAACCAAGGAGGAAGAAGAGCTCAATGTTGAAAATGTTGTTGACAAATGTGTAGAAGAATACCTCCTTATTCCAAGTACCATTCTTTAGTTGAAGAAAATCCCTTCAATAATGAAAAGGAAAGTGAAAATCTAAGTAAGAGTGATTTTTCTAATATAGTTCTCGAGAGAAAAATTGAGTTTTAAAAAGAAAAAGAGATCAAGAGTATAGAGTGTTTTAAAAATAAGGAGAGTAAAAATGAGAGTGAAAAAGAGAAAAAGAATGAGAGCTTAGGAAAAGAAATTCAGAAAAATGAAAAGAGTTGTGAGAAAAGTGAGGTTGAAAGATTGCAAGAATACTTCTTTGGTCACTAATGATAATTCTTTTCCTTGTCATTCTTGTGTGTCGCAAGTATTCTTGGACTTCTTTCCCAAGAAGCCACTCGATAGATTCTTGTCCTCAGAAGCATTGAACTTTTATCTTCTTTGAGTGGCATTGAAAAACATTGGAAAAGTGTGACTTTTGCATGAATAAAACTATTTTTCTTGGTTATGTGTAATTGCTTGGTCAAGGTAAGATTAACAGAAGATATGCAAGCTGGCTGAAATTTATTGAGACATTTCCTTATGTCATCAAATACAAGAAGGGTAAAGACAATATGGTTGTTGATGCATTGTCCAAAAGGTTTAATCCTCTTTTATTTCTGAATATTACATTGCTTGGATTTGAATATTTCAAGAAATTGTATGTAAGTGATATTGGTTTTTCTGAATTGTTTCTTGCTTATGAAATTGAGCATTATGCATCCAAAGCCAACAAACGAAGAAGTTGTGTTCTTTTTGAACTTAGAGATTGGATGCATATGAGAAAAGAAAATTTTCTAGCTCAAAGAAAGTCTAAATTAACTCCAAGAGGATATGATCCATTTCTAGTTTTTTGAAAGAATTAATGAAAATGTGCACAAGATTGATTTGCTTGGAAAGTGTAATGTGTAACGCCCCAAATTTTTGATTAAGGCATAATGATAATTATTGAGGATAATTATCGGATTAAAGTGAAATTAATATATATTGGTGACAATATTAATTTATATGTCATAATTGATGGAAAATTTAAAGGATGAAATTATTGGCTATAAGTTGGTGATTAATGGGGAAATTAATTACTAACTAAAAGAAAAGTGAGAAGTGTGATTAAATGGCTAATGGAAGGATTAGAGAGGTTAATTAGTGACTAAGTGTGGGAGAGCCAATGATAAGTGGACAAGTGGCAAGCTTTTAGGATGGGAGAGGACATAGAAAAGTCAAATGGAATTTTAAATGTTTTCTCTCTCCTCTTCCCTCTTTCTTTTGGCTGACATGGGGATGGGAGGGCAAAGAATGATCATTTCCTCCTTCTTCCTCCACACTCCATCTCTCATCTCTCTCTCTTCTCTCCTCATTTTCGTCAGCCATTGAAGGCCAAAGGGAAGGAAGAAAAGCTTCAAAAAGGTAAGGGAAATGTCTCCAAATGCTCAAACTTCCTTCTCTAATATTGATCCTTGAATGAAGAGCTTCATTTTGATGGTTGTAATGTGTTCATTGGTGTTAGTTTGTGACCTCAAGAGATTGTGAAAGTTGAAGAATCAAGAAATCTCTTTGGCAAAGTGAAAGAGGTGAGTGTTAACTGCCTTTTGATATATATATTGTGGTTGTTGGTTGAGCATTGATTTTTCTGGAATTTTCTGCCCTATTTTCGAAAATTAGGGTCTTAGTGAGCTTGGCATGTTGTGATCATGGAAATGGTATATTGTGATGTCTTTTGGACAAATGGATTGGTTTGAATCATTAAAAGTAAAGTTTGGGAACTTTGTGTTGGTTTTGGTGTATTGGCCAAAAAAGGGCATGTGGTTAGATTGTGAATTTGGTTATTTTGAGGTTACCATTGTGTTCCTTGTGGAAAATTGTATGGGAATATGTTTGGTTAATGATTTTGGAGTCATTGGACATTTTGGTAGAAAAGTTGGAAAATGCTGTCAATGTGAACTCTGTCTGGGCAGTTTATTTGTTGGGACGTTTTGAATGAACAAATGATTTCAGAAAATTGTGAAAATTTCCAGTCTTAAATTTCACATCCCAAACTTCAAAATGGACATATATTTTGTGTCATTTCGTTTAGTATTCTGGGAGATTTGGTTGTCCAAAGTTTGGGGATGGAAACAGAACTCTATTCTGGAGTAGTGTTGATTTTCTGGTGATTCTGTATTTTGGTGATGATTTGAAGTTATGAGCCATATTTGTCCTTGAAAGAGGACTTAAATACCTTTCATTTGGCTTTGGAATCACTCCATTTTGATTTTTCTACAATTAGATATAATTTTTTGAAGTTCAGCCAAGAATCAGGAAATTTCTTGGCCGCGGCCCAAAGCTTTCTGGCCTGATTTTGGCCGCGGCCCATGGGTGGCTGGCCGTGGCCAGTGGCCTTTTGACCATATTTTGGCCGCGGCCCAAAGAAAGGCTGGCCGCAGCCAACCCCTATGTTCCAACACTTTGAGTTTTTGAAAAAAGATCTTCAACCTATTGTTTCCCAACCTTTTAGGGGTTTTATTAGAGGCATTTGTGGCTTCTTAAGGGTCATTATTGATAACCAAATTTAAGTGTTGAAAAGTCAATTGAGTATTGGAATAAAGAATAATGCTTCGTCCTTAATGATGACTTTAGGATTTGATATTTGCCCGGAGCATAGAAGGCCTGTGCCTGCTCAAGGAAGGAAAGACAAAGGTAGTAACACTTTATCCTATATCATGTGTATTGCAATGCTTGTTTGCATTAGTCATTGAATACAGTGAAAGTGAAGAGGACGTGGCGAAAGCCCGGACTCGATTAGAGTGAAAGTGAAGGGGACGTGGCGAAAGCCTAGACTCGATTACAGTAAAAGTGAAGGGGACGTGGCGAAAGCCCGGACTCGAATACAGATAAAGTGATTGGGATGTGGCGGAAGCCCGACCTCGTATATAGTGAAGGGAACATGGCGAAAGCCCGGTCTCGAATATTGATTGCTGAATTGTGATATATGTGACTTGCTTTGTATATATGCATCATATAAATAAACTGTTGCTACTGGGATTCTCTATAATCTCATTCTTTTCAAATAACATTTTTAGACAGGGCAAGTGGATCGAAAAGCAAGCAAGTGGCAAAGGATGATTAGGACTGCCAGCGGTAGTCTTAGCTATATATTTTGGTTTTATATTGAACTAGTTATCATTTTGGATAAATGTATACATATTGAATAGAATTGTAGTGGTATAGTTTTGTGTAATCCCCGGTATGGATACTGAGATGGCAATGATGCCCTGTATAAACCTTTGGATTAATGTTATTATCCTGTTTGAACGTCGGGAATTGTGCTTACTCTGATATTGTATATGTAACAGACCAAACAGGCCATTTGTTTTAATGAATGAAATGAATAGAGATCCATTTGTACAGGTGTTTTAAAAAGTTTTTAATTGTCCCGGATTTCTTATTCGGTAATTAAATGTGCTTAAACGCTAATCCCGGCCTGATTCTTGAAAGGGGTTACATAATGTTAGTGCTACCTTTAATGTGGCTAATTTATATCCTTTTGATGTAGGTGAAGATTTGAATACGAATCCTTTTAAGGAGAGAGGGAATTATGCAATACAGAATCTATAAGTTGTCTTTTCAAATTCAAGTGATGACTCTTCAACTTCAAATGAGACTTTATATATTCCAGCTAGACTAATTTTAACAGCACAAGCTAAAAGATTTAAGGAAAAAGCATGGACTGGGTTAGTTCAAGAGCCTTTTACAAAGCAAATGGTATTTGGATTTGATCACATCCTTAATTTTGTTTGAGCTAAAAAATGGAGGTGTTGATCATAATTTGGGCTTAAAGACTTCAAAATAAAGAGGTTGGACCTAGTTCTACACATAGGGAGACTCATTTAAGCCTAACTAATCACATTTTGGGCTTTAAATGTTGATTATATTTTAATAATTATATTTGTGCACAAATTAATATTTATGTTTCAGATTTGAATTTTTAGTTCGATTAGTGAAAAAATGCTTTTTAGACTTGGTAAAAATCACTTTTTAGACTGATTCTAGAATGGGTCTAAATAAGGCCGGTCCAAAAAATCTGACAATTTTTAGACCAGTTGGGCATCAGGTCTAAAAAAGAACTTTTTAGACCAGTTTTTTATATCAGGTCTAAAAACTCTAACCTTTTAGATTTGTCTAAAAAGTCATACTTTATAGACCGGTCAATTACATATTAGGTCTAAAAATGAGCTTTTAAGACCTCATATTCTTAACATAAGGTTTCAAAAGTATAACTTTTTTAGACCGCATATGTGACACAAACAATCTAAATGTTTCTTTTTTTTTTTGAAAAAAAAAAATCCACACTACTATTTTCTCTAATCCACCATCCAGCACTACAAAAGAAACCTGTCAAACCCCTTATTTATTTTAAACATTCATAAGAGTATTTACGCGCAGTTCAGTAGACACAAAGAAATAGCATAAACATACTGATAATAAGTACTTGATTTCATTACAAGAGTTCTCACAAGATTGTGCATACAAATAGAAATAATGTAGCCACATAAGGCTACTAGGGTGCCTAAACCAGTTGCAACGAAACGCAAACATCTTCCCGTCTTCGTTTCACCACTACATTCCTCTCATGTAGTGCTCTTCTCTGTTCCCAACACACCTCCTGTTTTCACCTGTCTAAATGGTTGGTTGGGCAGGGTGAGATTCGGGGGAATCTTAGTAGTAAACCATTACCATAATGCATGCAAGATATATTCTAAGTGCATAACATGTTAGCCTTAACTAGATGCATACCCTATAATGACATTTCTGCACGCTCAATGCTTCACATACTATACTCATGGTGTAATATCCCAAAAAGTGATTAAGGGTTAATGACTTGAAAAGTGGATGTGATGAGAATTTGATTGTTTTAGTGAGTCCAATGGCTTCCTTATGAAAATTTGTGTGGGGAGAATGTTTGTTGTGAAATTAGAACCAATTGGGAACAATTGTGCAAAACTTGGAAATGATGTCCATTGAATCTCTATACAGGGCAGTTGGTTTGTATGGACGTTTTGAATAGGAAAATGTTGTCTAAAAATTCTGAAACTCTCCAGTCTGACATTTCACATGAAAACTTCAAAATGGACATATAATTTGTGTCATTTCGATTTGTGAACTAAGAGTTATGATTTTCCAAAGTTTGGGATTGAAACTGAAATATGGTTTGGAGCAGTATGGACTTTTATGCTATTTTTGTGGTTATGAACTGCATTCATCCATATTTTTCCAATAAAGAGGACTTAAATAGATTTCCATTGGCTTTGGAATCACTCCAATTCTATTTTTCTAGAATTAGTTATGATTTTTCAAAGTTTGAGCAGAAAATCCGAAAATTGAATAAAAATGTGATGGCAATCTTGTAAATATGAGATAAATGGAGAAAATTTAATTGGGCTAATTGAAGGACTCTTAGGCGTCCTTATGGGCTAACTAGAAGAAGGAAAAATTAGTTTCATTTTATTTAGGCTTCATGACACATGTCACCCTCACACTTCATGTTCACATATGTAAGATTGAGTTGATATTTTCTCTTCCCTTTACTCACATATTTCGGCCAGCAACAAAGGGAAAGAGAGGAGAGAATTTATTTGACATGTTCTTTCCCTTTAAGTCAACAAAATCGGCTAAGCATACGAGAAGGAGAGAGAGGAGGGTAGCTAACATATTTCCTAATCTTTTTGTACTCAAAAGTCGGTCAACAGTAAGGAAAGGAGAGAGGGAATTGAATTAAGATATACTCCTCACCTTTTGGCTCAATAAGGACGATTAGGACAAGGAAAGATGGATCAATTGGGTCAAAGATTCAACATACCTTTACATTGGGACACATGGGCCACTTTTTACCTATACACACATGTAATTAAATAAGCCTCAATACTCATTCACTCTCTAAAATCGGTTAAGAGGCTAAGGAAGAGAGAACACATGTTTAAGTGGCATTCCTTCTCATCAAGACTGCCAAAGAAAAAAAAAAGAGAGTAAGAGAAAGGGACGAAAGTAGGAAGAGCAAAGAAGCAAGAAGAGAAGGTATATGTTTTTGAGCCATTTTCTCTATCAAGACTCTATTTCTAGCTCTTAAGGCTTTCATCAAAATTGTTCCTCTCATTAAGAGCTTCATTTCTATGGATTTAGTTTCTTGAAAGGAGGATTTTTGTGCCATCTAAGTGGTGTTGAAGTGGGAGGATTCAAGAAAGGGCTATAGCCAAGCAAAGAGGTAAGCACAAGCTTTGTTTTGACCCAAATGTCTTGAAATTTGGTTGAATTTTTGAGGTAATATTATGCTGCCCTGCTTTTTCTGAATAGTAACCTTAGGGTTTTAGTAATATTAAGGGCATGAACATGAAGTTAAAAGAGGTGAAATCAAGAGGTGATCTCATAAATTTAATCCTCTTGTGCTATATGATGATGTAGTGGTGATGGTTGTTGAATTTGGGTTGGTGTTGCATGATTTTGTGAAAATGGTTGATGAAACCCTAAGGGGAAATGCTGCCAAAATTTCCTCTAATCATGTTCATTTAGTGTTTAAATGGTTAATCAAGTGATTAGGAGTAGAAAGGAACAAGGATATGCAGTTGAAAATCAAAAATTTACATTTTCCCTTTTCCTTTTAACAGTTTCTGCCAAGTGAAGAAATAGGGGTAGGAGCTGGATTTTCAATGATTTGATGGTTCCATTGAGTTCAGGAGGGAAAATTAGGTGGGGTTACAGTTGGTCACTTTTTCGGAAAAGCCCAAAAAAAAAAACATAATTACGAAAACGCGCCTGAAACCTTGAAATAAGGGCTGTCAAGGGTACTTTTGTAATTTGACAATGAATTTGATAATTCCGAGTTCAGAAATGGATTCCTTGGGTGAAAATATGCAAGACTAGCCCATGTCAAAATTTCAGGAAAAGTACAGTCGGATCGGGTACGGCAGGGCCGGGTCCTTGGTGGTATTTTGGTAAATTTTCATAATAGGCTCATATAACCCCCAAAAACGCTATGGAAGTGTCTAAATGGTATATTTGGAATTGTAGGACCAAGTGGAGAGTCGATTTGTGACACATTTTACGAGTCACACGTTTCGAGATAAAAAAGGGTTAAGGTAGGGAACTTACCTCTCTTGTATGTATTTGATATTTGTGCTGGTGTATTGATGCATCTTATTGCTTTGCTTGATTATGTGAAACATATATGAATGATTGAAGCTCTATTTTTGTTTATACTGTGGCCATAGTTTTGTTGCATGAAACATTGAGCACACGGATATGTCATTGTGTTAGCATGAGTTTATGTAATGCAAGCATGTCATGTATTAAGCACTTATCTTGCATGCATATTGGTACTGTTTTCCTACTAAGGTTCTCTCAATTCTCACCCTCCCCTACCAACAATTTAGACAGGAGGAGATAGAAGACACGCTGAGAACAAAGAAAAGAACCGTATGAGGGGATTGCGTTGGTGGAACGAAGATGGGAAGATGTCTCTGTTTCACTCAGACGAGTTTAGACGCCCTGGTAGCCATGTGTGGCTACATTGATGGTAATTATTATGTACGAACCCCTAGGGGGAATTTCTATAATCATGCACATATTATCAGTATATTTATGCTATTCCTGTATTGCCCACCGAACCGCATATCATTTTTCGTGAATACTCTGAAAAAGGTGAAATTAAGATAAGGGTGTGACATTTTGGTATCAGAGCTTCAAGCGGTTCTGGAAGAGCCTAAGAGGTTTGGGAAGTGGGGCGGTTCCGGCAACAGGATGGTATACTGATATGGTATTGATTATACCATGCTAAGAAATATGCATAGACGAGAGGTACCAAAGGAGGGTATCTTCCTGATTTGTAAATTAGCCCTGAGAAATGATGAGTACCGAGGGGTAGCTAGATGTGCAATACTAGACGAGAATGGTCTAAGGATATTGCAGAACTTGAGGAAGTGGGTACGGCCAAGGTCAATGTGCGGCCCACACCCAATATTTTGTTGATCAGAGATTGCCAGCACGTCTTTTGAGACGAGGGTAGTCACGGGGTACCCGTGGACGGAAGCAGTAGAAGCCGGTATCTACGTTTGGGCATGGGTACGCGAAAGTTAAGCGTACTCAGCCTAAGGAAATCCTAGGATGGGCAACCCCCTGGGAAGTGAGTTTATAGGGTCATGGAGACTTGAGACGTAGTGATTGTCTTAAGGTTTCTCTATGGCTAATGATCATTTATGTTAGATGATTTAAAGGGTGCTTAAATGCATGGAGATAATGATGATGTAAGTATTGATTTTAAATCGAAACATTTTTGTTAGAGTGAATACTGCCCAGAAAGATCCATTTGATGGGGTTATGAAAATTTGAGGCATAGTAAATGTGTTGCGAGTCAAACAAATGTATATATGATGAGTGGTGATCATACCGTATACTGATCTTAGAGGATCTAATCTGATGATACTAAAGGTTGATGATAGGTCTGAATTAGATCTAAGCTAAAATAGTGCTTAGGTCGAAATGCAAATTGGTTGCACTATGGTCTTGATGCATGATAGAAGTTTGAACCTTGTGAACTTTGTGCATAGTGTTGAACCTTCAGTAATGGGTGGAGGATATTACCAAAATACCGTGAAGGTTAGAATAGACACCATTAATCTTGATTCTTAGCAAGCCTATTGGGTATATTTGAGGAAAATAGTTCTCGATTTATGTGATGTTGAGGTTCTAGGTGTCATGATGAACCTAGATGTTGGGTGGGAAACCTTAGGCGGTATGATATTATATGCAAGTGATGTCATACTGGATTTGTGTGTCTAAAGGCCTTAAGACCTAGGGGACTAGGGGGTCTTAGGCTGGCAGAGATATTTGAACTTGTGTTGGAGTTAATGATGCTTTGTGGAATTGAGGAAAGTGATTTCCCGGTTCAACTAATGTTGAGGTTTTAAGAGTTGAATTGTGATCCAAGGATTAAACTCAATAGTTGAGCTAATTCTTAGGAATCTGACTTGACCTGGATGATCTGAGGTACTTGAAAGGAGTACTAGAATGAATCGAAATGTGTGTAAGGTATCCTGAGGTTGCTAGTTGTTAATCTAGCACAGGGAAAGAGTTATCTACGAAGAATTCTGATCGAAGGGGCTGACCAGTCAATTGACTGAGTCAAGTATCGAGTATAGTACCGTAGTGTAGAGCCACCGTAACGACGAACCCTAGTGTGCAGCCACCTTGACGACAAACCGTAGAGTGCAACTACCGTGACGTTGAATCGTAGAGTAGAGCTATGGGAGTATGGGCTCTCAGTGATGTGTTGGTTATAGTTTCTGAAAGTAGAACTTCGGGGCTATGTTATTGTGTAAGAAGGGGGTCTTGGTAGATCCCAGTTTGATTTTGTGTTGTGTGGTGAGTCCATCTCCGAACCCTGGCCTTGGAGCGTTTGCCAAGTACTGGGCCTGGACCGTGCCTTCGGGGCGATGTGAGTGGGCTGTGCGAGTAATGGGCTGTGCCACAGGGATGTGACATATATTGTAATGTGAATGGGTTGTGATTGAGGTATGATTTGTGTAGCAGAGTTATGGTGCCGAAGGTGAAGCTATTAAAGGCATCAGTGTTGAAGATATACCCAGTCCCAGCTTGATGTGATTGTGTATTGAGTCCTTCACATGTGGCCCATCTGAGGTTCCGGTAGGAGGACCGTTCCACTGGGGTATTAGTTTATGGGGGATTGACTATCCGGCTATTTGTGTGTCTTTCACTTGAGGCCGCATGGGGGTTCCTATGGCGGAGGATTGTCCCACTGGGGCGGTAGTTTACGAGGGATTGACTATTTGTAATTCTAGAGGCTATTTGTGTGTCTTTCACCTGTGGCAGCATGGGGGATTCCCATGGCGGAGGATCGTCCCGTTGGGGTGATAGTTTACGGGGGATTGACTATTTGTGAGCCAGATTGGCTATTTGTGTGTCTTTCACCTGCGGCTGTATGGGGGGTTCCCATGGCCGAGGACTATCCCGTTGGGATGGTAGTTTACGGGGGATTGACTATATGAAAGCCGGAAAGGCTATGTGAATAAGCTGGGATTGGGGTATAGTTGGTAGCAGAGCAGAGCTAGTTCAGCTGATGCAAATTCGACTACATGATCGGGGGTTATCACTTGTGAGAGCACTACCCCAGTATGGGTAGCATGGCTAGCCACCAGGCTAGTTGCACCGGTATTGACCCCAGGCCGAAAGGTAGTGCGTAAAATTAGAATCTGCGATGTGTGTTGCTGTGGAAGCTATGTGATTATAGCGAAATCTATCGTTATTGTGAATACAGCGGAAGAGGTCGTGATATAGTGCGAGCTATCGTTATACAACGGAAGATGTCGTTATTGTGATTATAGTGGAAGCTGTCGTATTGTCTATACAGCCGTGAATGCTTTTGTTTGTGGCGAAAGCCACGCATCATTTTGGTTACAGCCATGAAAGCTGTCATTTTGTGACTTGCGAGTCACGTATCAATGTGGGAGTTGTTGGGGATACTGTGCTACTGCCCAAAAGTCCCGATTACCACTAGCAGAGTCACTGGTGGGTGTACGGGTGAGGATGATGTTAGGATCAACAGGCATAGCGGAAGAATTTTAAAAATTTTACCGATCCTAATCAAGCATATATCAACTGCGTTTAAATCTGGTTAGAAAGAACTCGTACCTTTTTCAACTTACGGATTTCACGATCTCTAGGAGCCAACACGTTAGGTCTGCTCCCTCTACCGGTATCCACACGAATGCTCTCCAACCGAGACTGCGTGCTAGGACCTCCAATGTTTTTAGGGTTTCCCTTGCGGCTCTGAATTCTCATGCGCGTATCAGTATATCTGCTCTATCAAATTTATAACCTATGATGGCTATATTCAAATTTCAAAATTAATCATCATTAATTTCGAAATTAATCAACAATTAATTATCTTGATGAGCTAATTAAATAAATTCAGTTTAAATTAAATCTGTCCAACAGTTTTAATTTAACCTTTTTATTTAATCCAAATAAAGAGCCATTAGATTTAATTTATCTTCATAAATTAAATCTGAGATACTATATCTCTATCATGTTAGTTATTAAATTTAAAACTAACACAATATAATAATATCATATAATATATATACATATATATATAATATATAAGATATGTATTTCAAAAATATATATCTATATAATATTATTAACGAATTTTATATTATATATATATAAATATAAAATTCGTCCACCCTAAATTAAACATTATCTCGTGTTGGGCCATTCTTGTGTGCGACCCTGTAGGCTCATATGAAGTTGGCAGTGGGCCAATAACTATATTAACCCAAAAGTCGCAAGCGGCCTCTAGCAAGACATTACGACTACCCAAATCATATGAGGATCGTTATGACGATGCAACCTGTCATACAACCATGTCACGTCCCTTTTGTCACACGATATATCGATCAAGGATAAGGCATGGATAATGTCATCCTCTTGTTCCTGACCATTACTTTCTCGATTCCTGAGTAGCCTGACAATAGAAATGGAAACTCCTTTCCATTGTAGTATGGTCATACATTTCTCAGACTCACTCATCGAGGAGTCCAGTAATATCTCTCTACTAATGTGAGGGACAAGTTCCATTTTGATCATTCATATTCCTCTCCATGAAATACCACCAAGCCCGATCATAGCCTTTATCATCACTCGGTCAAAAGTGACTTTTGACTAGTTCAAAGCTTAGCAACTCTCATGTAGGAATCCATGATGACCTCAAGTCTAAGGGCATTGTGACATGGTTATACATGAGAAAAACTTATGACTTGATCCATGTAGCTTTCTTATAGTGGGTCAGTCCAGCACCTTATACTCTTACAAGTGCCTAAGACTTTGATTCGTATCTCCATATCTTATCAAAGTCATACTGGTCTTGTTTCATCTCTGCTCTAGCATAGATGACCGACCAGGGACATTTTAGGACAATCTTAATGAATTATCCAAGGATACAGTTAACATGCAAATTATATGATCACAATTCCCTAACATAACGCTCATGCTTTGCTTGTGCAAGTGGCTTAGTAAGAGGTTCAATAACATTATCTTCTCCTGCTACTTTGCATATCTTTATATCACCTCTATCATTAATTTCTCTAATAAGATGAAATCGCCTGAGTATATGCTTGGTCCTTTGATGTGACCTAGGCTCCTTGGCCTGTGCAATAGCACCGCTATTGTCACAGAACAAATCTATTGGATTTGAGATGGTAGACACCACCACTAGTTCAGTAATGAACTTTTTTTTATCCAAACGGCTTCTTTAGCTGCATCCGATGCTGCTATATACTCAGCTTCTGTTGTAGAATCTGCTACAGTGCTCTGGTTGGAGCTCTTCCAGCTTAGTGCTCCACCATTCAGGAGGAATACGTATCAATCCACCATAGACCAAAAATAGGTCCTTAGTCCTTCTTAAGTATTTTAGGATATTCTTGACCGCAGTCCAGTGACCCTCACCAAGATCTTGTTGATATCTGCTAGTCATACTTAAGGCAAACGAGACATCCGGTCGAGTACATAACATGGCATACATGATGGATCCAATGGCCGAGGCATATGGAACCTTACTCATGCGGTCTCGCTGATCTGGTGTACTAGGACACAGATCCTTGCTAAGATGGATGCCATGAGACATGGGCATGTAACCCCTCTTTGAATCCTGCATACTAAACCTATGTAGTATCTTGTCTATGTATGTGCTCTGACTTAGGCCTATTAGTCTTTTGGATCTATCCCTATAGATCCTAATCCCTAGGATGTAGGTGGCTTCACCTAAGTCTTTCATTGAAAAGGACTTTCCTAACCAAGACTTGACACTCTGCAAGGTAGGAATGTCGTTCCCAATGAGTAGGATGTCATCTACATAAAGCACTAGAAATACCACTATGCTCCCACTAACCTTCTTGTAAACACAAGGTTCATCGATGTTTTGAATGAATCCAAACTCTTTGACTACTTCATCAAAATGATGATTCCAGCTCCGAGATGCTTGCTTCAATCCATAAATGGATCTTTGACGCTTGTAAATTTTACCAGAGTCCTCTGGACGCACAAAACCTTCAGGTTGTGTCATGCACACATCCTCAAGAAACTTTCCATTAAGGAAGGTTTTTTTGACATCCATCTGCCATATTTCATAGTCATAATATGCTGCAATGGCAAGAAGGATTCTGATTGATTTGGCCATTACAGTTGGGCAAAAGGTTTCATCATAATCTACACTATGAGTTTGAGTGAATCCTTTTGCAACCAGTCGTGCCTTGAAGACATTTACTTTGCCATCCATGTCAGTTTTCTCCTTGAAAACCCATTTGCACCTGATGGTTTTTACACCTTCAGGTGGATCGACTAAGGTCCATACCTGATTGTCGTACATGGATTGCATTTCAGACTTCATGGCATTTAGCCATTTCTCAGAGTTTGGTCCCACTATGGCTTCTCGATAGGTGGTTGGCTTATTCTACTAAATGAGCAACACATCATGGCCTTCAGTAATCAGAAATCCATATCTCTGAGGCTGATGCCGTGTCCTATCGGATCTTCGTGGACCTTGTGTTACTTGAGGAAGCTCAACAACTTGTTGTGAGTCTTCTCTAATTTTCATCTGTGGTTCTGTATTATCTTGTGACTCTCAAATTTCTTCGAGATGTACCTTGCTCCTACTGGTTGTTTTAGAGACAAACTCTCTTTCTAGAAACTTACCATTTCGAATAACAAACACTTTGTTATCGGTGGGATTATAGATATAGTATCCTTTCGTTTCTTTAGGATACCCCACGAAAAGGCACTTTGATGATCTGGGCGCTAATTTATTATAGGCTTGTTGCTTAACATAGACCTCACATCCCCAGATCTTAAGAAAAAATAAACTTGGCTTCTTTCCAGTCCATATCTTATATGGTGTCTTTCCAATTGCCTTAGATGGAACACAATTTAGTGTGAAAGCAGCTGTCTCTAGTGCATGTCCCCAAAGGATGGTGGAAGATCTGTTTGACTCATCATAGATTGAACCATATCTAATAGTGTTCGATTCCTCCATTCAGAAATGCCATTCCATTGTGGTGTTCCTGGAGGAGTTAATTGTGAGATTATCCCATAACTCCTAAAATGGTCAATGAACTCTTGGCTTAAATATTCACCACCTCGATCAGATCGAAGTGTTTTAATTGTTTTGCCAAGTTGGTTTTGTACTTCATTTTGGATTTTTTTGAACATTTCAAAAGATTCATATTTATGTTTTATTAGATAGATATAGCCATATCTACTAAAGTCATCTATAAATGTAATGAAGTAGGCATAACCTCCTCTGGCAGCTGTATTTAATGGTCAACATACATCTGTATGTATGAGGCCCAATAATTCAGTGGCCCTCTCACTATGCCCAGTAAAAGGTGCCTTTGTCATCTTTCCTAATAAGCAAGATTTGCATGTATCATATGATTCAAAATCAAATGAGTTAAGAAATCCATCTTGATGGAGTTTGGAAATGCGTTTCTCATTTATATGGCCGGGACGAAAATGCCAAAGGTAGGTCGGATTCAAATCGTTTGATTTTATCTTTTTAGTAGTTACGTTATAGATATTCCCATTATTAGGATGTTCCAAATTTAATATATAATGACTAACATGCAAATCACCATCAACATAGAAAATGTCATTACGATAAATAGAACATTTACCATTCCTAGTAATAGAAGTATAACCTTCCTTATCCAAATAAGAAAGAGAGACAATGTTACTACTCAAAGCAGGAACATAATAGCAATTATTCAAAACTAACAAAAGCCCATTAGGCAGAACTAATTCATAAGTGCCTACGGCTAAAGCAACAACTCTTGCTCTGTTTCCAACTCGTAGGTCCACCTCACTCTTCTTCAGCTTTCTACTGTCCTTTAGACCCTGCATATTTGTACAAATGTGAGAACCACATGCAGTATCTAATACCCATGTAGAGGAAGTAGAAAAATGAATGTCTATAACATAAATACCTGAAGCGATAGCCCCGCTATCCTTCTTGTTCTTTTTCAGATCTTCCAGGTAGAGTTTGCAATTCCTCTTCTAATGATCGGGTTCATTGCATAAGTAGCAGACTCCTTCCTTTGGAGGCTTTGCCTTCTTGGGTGCAGGCTTGGTTTCGGGCTTGTCTGACTCTTTGGTCTGACCACCTGAGCCATTACCCTTCCATTTGCCCTTCCCTTTCTTTTTCATACCCTTTCCTTTCTTTTTTATACCCTTTCCTTTCTGAACCATCAAAACTGTACTAGGCTTTTTCTTAATACTTTGCTCAGCAGTTTTGAGCATCCCATGCAACCCAGAAATTGATTTCTCCATGTTGTTCATGTTGTAGTTCATGATAAACTGGTCATAACTCTCCGGGAGTGAGTTCAGGATCAAATCCGTAGCTAACTCCTGGCTCATGGGAAATCCAAGCCTCTCAAGGTGATCAATATAGCCTTTCATCTTTAACACATGAGTACTAAATGATGCACCTTCAGCCATCTTGCAGGAATGTAAGGCCTTTATGGTCTCATACCTTTCTTGCCTTGCCTGTTGCTGGAACTTTTCCTTGAGATGGACAATCATCTCATGAGCCTCCATAAGTTCCAGATCTCTTTGGAGCTCTGGAACCATAGTGGCAAGCATCAGGCAACCTACATCCACAGAGTCATCCTTATGCTTGGTGTAAGCATATCTCTGAGCTCTTGGAGTATTGGCTACAGGCTCCTCAGGAATGGGTTGATTTAGGACATAAGCCTTTCTTTCCTGCTTGAGAACAATTCTCAAGTTCCTGAACTAGTCAAGAAAGTTTGTCCCATTGAGTTTGTCCTTCTCAAGGACTGATCGCAAGATAGCATAGTAGTATTACTGGTCGACATGATTTTACAATTAAAATATGCAAAGTTAGTTAGTAATCTCCCACTAAATTAACAACCCTCAAAATAATAATTAGTGGGTTAAGATCCATATTTGGCTAAAACTTAAGTCCACTTTGGCAAGACACTTAAATTCAAGTTATTTAGGTAGGTATTTACCAATTACATCACATATAACTCTTAGATGTTTATGGGATTTAATCATCATATAATCCGGCATGTTTAATCCCATCTAATGTCTTGAGATTCAAAACCATTTTGTTAATCTCAATTAAGTCAAAAAAATAATGAATATTATGAGCAGCACCATTACTCATGCTTGTCTCATCAAGATAACTCAAGTGCATCCACTTTAGTGGTTTCCGTAATTAAGCCATCTAGGTTTTGATAGGTATTCATTAATTGACGGCATTAAGACTTAAGATTTAATTAGAGGGCTCAATTAATTAGTCTTGTTTATATGAATGCAATCGTGGTCGTATCTCATACAGATAAATACATATAAATGTAAAAGTATTCATGCAATGATCATATCAAAAGCATAATTTAAACGTGACACAACATGGCTTACCTAACCTAAAATCCTCCCAAGCCAATGAGAGGACTTCTCTAAATAAGAAAAGAAATACATTGAGAGAAACCTCGTTTAAACATTCGAGGGGAGTGAGATGAGAAGAGAATGTACATCGAGAGTATTTAGAGAAAGGCACGGCACGCAGGCCGTATTTAAATATTACAACCCTTTGTAAAATTCTAAAGCCATATTGTTCACCATACCCAAACAAGTATAAATAATAAACCACAACAAGAATTCATACAATATGAAAAGCATTAAATGTCGTGATCAGATTATATTGCGCTACGCAGAGGTAGCCACGGCGGTCCCGCTAGTTTCGGCCTAGTTTCAAAAAACAACAATGGCCCAGAAGGCTTCTGATCCAGATTGACTTCCCCATAGTTCGGATCCCTATTACCCGAATAGATATATGAACTTAGACCCGATTGGATTGCCGCCAACTATGATCTTAGGTACCCTACCCAATTTCATGCAAGCCTATTCAGAACAGAAATCGTATGCCAGTGGCAGAATTGAAAACAAAACATAACGAATGTAATCGAAACAATTTCATCAGATCGCATAAACATACAGCTCTATCCGAAAACGCACAATAACATTGAACATATTCCGTTTCTTATCAACGGCATTTAAATTGGGTTAGAAAGAACTCGTACCTTTTTCAACTTAGGGTTTTCATGATCTCTAGGAGCCAACACGTTAGGTCCGCTCCCTCTACCGGTATCCACACGAATGCTCTCCAACTGAGACTACGTGCTAACGCCTCCAATGTTTTTAGGGTTTCCCTTGCGGCTCTGAATTCTCATATGCGTATCAATATATCTACTCTATCAAGTTTATAACCTATGATGGCTATATTCAAATTTCAAAATTAATCATCATTAATTTTGAAATTAATCAACAATTAATTATCTTGATGAGCTAATTAAATAAATTCAGTTTAAATTAAATCTGTCCAACAGTTTTAATTTAACCTATTTATTTAATCCAAATAAAGAGCCATTAGATTAAATTTATCTTCATAAATTAAATCTGAGATACTATATCTCTATCATGTTAGTTATTAAATTTAATATATCTTAATAAATTAAATTTAAAACTAACACAATATAATAATATCATATAAAATATATATATACATATACATATATATATATATAATATATAAGATATGTATATCGAAAATATATATCTATATAATATTATTAACGAATTTTATATTATATATATATATAAAATTCGTCCACCCTAAATTAAACATTATCTCGTGTTGGGCTATTCTTGTGTGCGACCCTGTAGGCCCATATGAAGTTGGCAGTGGGCCAATAACTATATTAACCCAAAAGTCGCAAGCGGCCTTGAGCAAGATATTACGACTACCTAAATCATATGAGGATCGTTATGATGATGCAACCTGTCATACAACCATGTAGTATGGTCATACATTTCTCAAACTCACTCATCGAGGGGCCCAGTAATATCTCTCTACTAATGTGAGGGACAAATTCCATCTTGATTATTCATATTCCTCTGCATGAAAAACCACCAAGCCCGATTATAGCCTTTATCATCACTCGGTCAAAAGTGACTTTTGACTAGTTCAAAGCTTAGCAACTCTCATGTAGGAATCCATGATGACCTCAGGTCTAAGGGCATTGTGACGTGGTTATACATGAGAAAAACTTATGACTTGATCCATGTAGCTTTCTCATAGTGGGTCGGTCCAGTACCTTGTACTCTTACAAGTGCCTAAGACTTTGATTCCTATCTCCATATCTTATCAAAGTCATACTGGTCTTGTTTCATCTCTGCTCCCGCATAGATGACCGACCAGGGACATTTTAGGACAATCTTCATGAATTATCCAAGGATACAGTTATCATAGTTAACATGCAAATAATATGATAACAGAATGGAGAAATTTCATTAAAATAATAATGTTCAAAGTACAATGATTGGCTCTTAGGGCATAATTTCCAACAGGTGACGCCGTGAAATTTGATACGGCGATATGATATTGTTGTTGATTCTTCCCCAAAGTCTAGATTACCACTAGCGAAGTCACTGGTGGGGGTACGGGTGATGGTAACACCGTAAAAGTTGATACGATGAGGTAATATTGTTGTTAATGGCCAACAGGTGTACGGGTCAGGGTAATGCTGTGAAAGTGGATACAACGAAATACAAAGTACTTGTAAATACAGCGGAGACTGTCATTTTATGTAGTGAACCTATGGTGTTTTGGAATTACTCCCGAAAGGGGTAACTAGATTGAGCAGGGTGGTGGCCTTGCCTCCCAACTGCTAAGGTCTTATAAAATGCGCTAGCCTACTCATGATCTTGGGCTTGCAGTGATTATGTTATTTGATAATGGTGTTTTATGGCAATTGTATGTGGAGGCGATTGCATTTGTTTGGCAATTGTGTGGTGTGTGTGATCGTGCAACAGTCGTGTACTGCGCTAATTGCGGTTTCATGGCAACTGTGTTGCATCCGTATTTATGTCAAAGATATGGCACTATTACCTGCATGGGGAAGCAGAATTGTACAGTGTCTGCGAGAACCCTGAGTGTTGTGTGGTTACAAAGAAACCGAGCACGACACATTAGGTTGTTTGAGATTCTTGCGAGAATCACATATGTGGAGTACTATTTGTGTGTGGGTGGTCTATAAGAGACCGTCCCAAAAAGAAATAATTTGTGAAATGTAAGCCGTCATAAAGAGGCATCCGTAGTTTATGACTTAAGTGGTGTGACAAATTTCGAGGATGAAGTTTATTGAACGGGGGGAGAAATGGAATATCCCAAAAAGTGATTAAGGGTTAATGTCTTCAAAAGTGGATGTGATGAGAATTTGGTTGTTTTAGTGAGTCCAATAGTTTCCTTGTGAAAATTTGTGTGGGGAGAGTGTTTGTTGTGAAATTGGAACCATTGGGAACAATTGTGCAAAAATTAGAAATTCTGTCTATTGAATCTCTGTACAGGGCATTCGATTTGTATGGACGTTTTGAATGGGAAAATGGTGTCTAAAAATTCTGACACGCTCCAATCTTAAAGGTCACATGCTAGGCTTCAAATGGACATATAATTTGTGTCATTTCGATTTGTGAGCTAAGAGTTATGATTTTCCAAAGTTTGGGATTGAAACTGGAATCTGTTTTGGAGCAGTATGGACTTTTGTGCAATTCTATATTTTTGTGGTTATGAACTGCATTGATCCATATTTTTCCAGTAAAGAGGACTTAAATATCTTTCCATTGGCTTTGGGATCACTCCAATTCTAGCTTTCTAGAATTAGTTATGGTTTTTCAAAGTTTGAGCAGAAAATCTGCCAGAAAATTCGAAAATTGAATAAAATGTGATAGCAATCTTGTAAATATGAGATGAATGGAGAAAATCTAATTGGGCTAATTGAAGGACTCTTAGGCATCCTTATGGGCTAACTAGAAGAGGGAAAAATTAGTTTCATTTTAGTTAGGCTTCATGACACATGTCACCCTCACACTTCATGTTCACATATGTAAGATTGAGTTGATATTTTCTCTTCCCTTTACTCACATATTTCGGCCAACAACAAAAAGAAAGAGAGGAGAGAGTTTATTTGACATGTTCTTTCCCTTTAAGTCAACAAAATCGGCTAAGCATAAGAGAAGGAGAGAGAGAGAGGAGGGTAGCTAACATATTTCCTAATCTTTTTGTACTCAAAAGTCGGTCAACAATAAGGAAAGGAGAGAGGGAATTGAACTAAGATACACTCCTCACCTTTTGTCTCAATAAGGACGATTAGGACAAGGAAAGAAGGAGCAATTGGGTCAAATATTGAACATACCTTTACATTGGGACACATGGGCCAGTTTTTACCCATATACTCATACACACATGTAATTAAATAAGCCTCAATACTCATTCACTCTCCAAAGTCGGTTAAGAGGCTAAGGAAGAGAGAACACATGTTTAAGTGGCATTCCTTCTCACTCCCATTCATTTCAAATGTGCCAAAGAAAAAAAGAGAGAGAAAGAGAAAGGGACGAAAGTAGGAAGAGCAAAGAAGCAAGAAGAGAAGGTATATGTTTTTGAGATATTTTCTCTATCAAGACTCCATTTCTAGCTCTTAAGGCTTTCATCAAAATTGTTCCTCTCATTAAGAGCTTCATTTCTATGGATTTAGTTTATTGAAAGGAGGATTTTTGTGCCATATAAGTGGTGTTGAAGTGGGAGGATTCAAGAAAGGGCTATAGCCAAGCAAAAAGGTAAGCACAAGCTTTGTTTTGACCCAAGTGTCTTGAAATTTGGTTGAATTTTTGAGGTAATATTATGCTGCCCTGTTTTTGCTGAATAGTAACCTTAGGGTTTTAGTAATATTAAGGGCATGAACATGAAGTTAAAAGAGGTAAAATCAAGAGGTGATCTCATAAATTTAATCCTCTTGTGCTATATGGTGATGTTGTGGTAGTCGTTGTTGAATTTGGGTTGGTATTGCTTGATTTTGTGAAAATGGATGATGAAACCCTAAGGGGAGATGCTACCAAAATTTCCTCTAATCATGTTCATTTAGTTTTTAAATGGTTAATCAAGTGATTAGAAGTAGAAAGGAACAAGGATTTGGAGTTGAAAATCAAGAATTTGCATTTTCCCTTTCCCTTTTACAAGTTTCGGCCAAGTGAAGAAATAGGGGTAAGAGCTGGATTTTCAATGATTTGATGGTTCCATTGAGTTCAGGAGGGAAAATTAGGTGGGGTTACAATTGGTCACTTTTTCGGAAAAGCCCAAAAAAAACATAATTATGAAAACACGCCTGAAACCTTGAATAAGGGCTGTCAAAGGTATTTTTGTAATTTGAAAATGAATTTGATAATTCTGAGGTCGAAAATGGATTCCTTGGGTGCAAATTTGTAAGAATAGCCCTTGTCGAAATTTCGGAAAAAGTACAGTTGGACCGGCTACGGCGAGGCCGGGCCGGGTCCCCGGGGGCATTTTGGTAAATTTTCATAATAGGCTCATATAATCCAAAGAAATGCTATAGAAGTGTCTAAATGGTACAATTGGAATTGTAGGACCGAGTAGAGAGTCGATCTGGGACACGTTTTATGAGGCACACGTTTCGAGACGGAAAAGGGTTAAGGTAGGAAACTTACCTCTCCTGCATGTATTTGATATTTGTGCTGGTGTATTGATGCATGTTATTGCTTTTCTTGATTATGTGAAACATATATGAATGATTGAAGCTCAGTTTCTGTTTATACTCTGGCCATAGTTTTGTTGCATGAAACATTGAGCACGCGGATATGTCATTGTGTTAGCATGAGTTTATGTAATGCAAGCATGTCATGCATTAAGCACTTATCTTGCATGTATATTGGTACTATTTTCCTATTGAGATTCTCTCAAACCTCACCCTCCCCTACCAACAATTTAGACAGGAGGAGATAGAAGATACGCTGAGAACAGAGAAAATAACCGTACGAGGGGATTGCGGTGGTGAAACAAAGACGGGAAGATGTCTCTGTTTCACTCAAATGGGTTTAGACGCCCTGGTAGCCCTGTGCGGCTACATTGATGGTAATTATTATATACGAACCTCTAGGGGGAATTACGGTAATCATGCACATATTATCAGTATATTTATGCTATTCCTGTGTTGCCTACCGAACCGCATATCATTTTCCACGAATACTCTGATAAAGGTGAAATTAAGATAATGGTGTGACACATGGCCATAACATAAACAGAAACAGAGTTTCATCATTCAAATATGCTTTACATAATCAAGTAAAGCAATCACATACATCACTATACAAGCATAAATATCAAATACATGCAAGTAGGGTAAGTTCACTATCTCTTGTCCTTTAGTCCTCCTCTTGTACCTTTTCTCCAGCCATTGTAGTTGCTTCTTACTTGTCACCTCATGACCCTAGACATATCACCATATGACTTGTTAGAGTCATGAAAGTGAGCTATGTCTTTAATTCCCATATTTCCCTTTAAATGTTACAATCTAATTTGTTAGTTGGACCCTTAACTTTGAAAAAATCATAATTTATTCTCTAGGACTCCAAATGAGGTGGTTCAAAGTCCTAGGTAAAGTTCTTTAAGTCTACGTTAAGGGAAAAATATTAACCACAGCCAATTATAGGGGTTAAATTCCCAAATCCTTGACTAACCTCACTAGTTCAAAATTTGTCCCAGTTTTATGCCTCAACTTCCACAATTCATAACTTTATTTATAGACATCCAAATCATGCATTCTACCCATCATTTTAAAACTTAGGATGTCAACTATTTTTCTGGAAAGTTTCATGATTTTTGAACAAGGTTTGATCATCCAAAACCTCGTGTGGCATGATTATGTGGTATACCGATCTTAGAGGATCCGTTCTGATGATACTAAAAGTTGGGGATAGGCCTGAATTTGATCTAAGCTGAAATCATACTTAGGTCAGAATGTGAATTTGTTGCATTATGGTTTTGTTCCATGATGTAAGCTTGAACCTTATGGATAATGTTGAACCTTCGTTAATGTTTTGATGATATTACCCAAATACCAAGAAGGTTAGAATAGGCGCTATTGATCATGAATCTTAACAAATCTATTAGGTATAATTAAGGAAAATGATTTCCAATGTATGCGATGTTAAGGTTTACATGCCGGATATTGTAGTGGACCTACGTGTCTAGAGGCCCTAAAACCTAGTGGACTAGTATGTCCTTAGGTAGTGAATTTATTCAGAATCGTATCGGGATAGTGATAATCCGTGAAATTAAGGAAAGAGATTTCTTGGCTTAGCATATGTTGAGGCTCTAAGAGTTGAATTGTGATTCAAAAATCAAACTGAATTAGTGAACTGATTTCTTAGGAATTTGAATTGACCTGGATAGTCTGAGGTGCTATAACATGGTACTAGAATGCATTGAAATGGGAGTGAGGTTTCTTGAGGTTGCTAGTTGCTAGTCTAGCATAGGGAAAGACTCGATCATAAAATGTTCCCATAGAAAGAATGATGGAGAGTATATCTTTGATAGAATAAAGAATAGTTGGGAATCGTGTTTTGACAGCCTGGTAGGCTGACAAATTCTTAGGAATTTGTTTTGGAGGATATAAATGGGCTACCCTAGAAAGGGTAGTAGAATTGGTAAGTAAACCTAGATTCCCATATGAATATATTGTACCTACACCCACAAGTGTTAGGGTTGCACAGTCATTGTATGTATACGTGATATAATGACTGTCGAGGGATATGAATCGACAATGGACATGATTGTCCACAGATGCATCACTGTATGGCTTAGTAGTAATCTACGAAATTGGTTGATTGATGTAAAATGCACCTGCTATGTTTATGGACCAAATGAATCAAATTTTTTGTCCGCACATGGTCCAATTTTTTGCATTCTCTATTGATAATATATTGGTGAACGATGTTGAACACAGTAAGGGGAAAAGCAACTCTATGCCAACACATGTAAATGTGAGTTATGGCCTTTAGAGGTAATATTTCTGGGCCATGTAATCTTTCAACAAGTATCCTGATGGACCTTAGTAAAGTGAAGCAGTATCGAACTGGGAAGGCTCGAAACTATGGTTGTGATACGTAGTGTTCTGAGTCTTGTTCATTGGGCCTATACCAAAATTCCTCATAGATCAACATTATGCATGGGATGATGATTGTGAGATAAGCTTCAGAGAGCTTATGACGAAAATTTATTAAAGTACCAACACTGATAATTCCAGATCCACAGTGAACCTTTGTTGTTTTCACTGATGCCAGATGGCATGGATTGGGAAAGGAATTGAATCCCATATGCGAGTAGGCATGGATTGAGATGGGAATTGATGCGAGCCAGGTGAAGGCATATGCATCTCGTCAGCTGAAGTTTCGGGAATTGAACTATCCCATCCATAATCTTGAGTTGATGGTAAAATGTTTGTATGAACGGAAAGAATGAAATGTGACACAATATAAGTGGATAGAGTTGTTGAAAGATTAAGACCTGGAATGTAACTATCATCCAGGGTAGGAAAATGTTGTCATTGATGCATTGAGTCATAAAACAGTGTAGGTGGTAGACATGATGATTCATGAGCAAAAAGCTAATCGAGGATTTCAGGGATCTTAGTCTGTATAAGTAGATGTTGATCAGTAGTAATGATGTCAGTGAGACATACGCAGTAATGTTACCCCGGTATTTATGGTTATAAATGTGTAGAGAATTTCGTGGATGAAATTTATTTAAGTAGGGGAGAAATATAACATTCTACCTTTTATTCACCAATATACATTGTAAATATGTGGAAATATCCAATAAAAGGGAAGGGTGAATTTTGGAGGATGTGATTTTGTTGCCAGTGAGAATTCCCGGTGAGGCAGTGAGGTTGTCATATAGTTTTGGATGATCAAATGATGAAAACAAATTATTAAATTTTACAAGATGAAAGTAGACATCATAAGCTTTCATTTGATAGGTCATGAGTAATTTTTTGAGTTGTATGTAAAACATTATTAATTTTTGAACATAGCCCAGGAAAACTGCCTATTCTCTGGAACAACATCCAAAGAAATTAATTCTGGGAATTTTGTGCTTTCAAATGGAAAAAGCCTATATTTTTCCTTGCAAATAGACTCAATAAGAGTTCCATAGCCTTTAGAATCACTCTGATACGATGTTTACAAATTTAGTTTTGATTTTTCAAATTTTGGGCAAAAAATCTTCCAGAAAATCCGAAAATGAAAAGAAAATGTAATGGCAAACTTGTAATTTTGCCAAATAAGCACCAAATTAATTATTTTCCAATTAATTGAATTTAATTTTAATTAATTAAGGAAAATAAAAGGAAGAAATATATTTGGAGTATTTTGGTCAAATAAATATGAATTTATGGAAAATCGGAGCAAAAGTGCAAATTTGACCGAAATTGTGACTTAAGGTGTACATGTAACTTGAACAAGTTGTGAAGCCAAATTGGACCAAAGAGAAGGACTATTGGGATGCCATCTCATGTAGCAAGAGAGGGGAGAAGTAGTTTCATATCAATTGGGCTTTGGGACATTAAATTACATGTACATAAAAGTTGGAATTTGGTATTTTTGGAAATTGCTAAATATGACATAAGCAAGTAATATCATGACATAAGCATAATGTCTTAAAGCATATTTCCTCATCTTCTTCAGCCATTTCCATCGCCCTTTACAGCAAAAATAAAGAGAGAGAGTTTAGAGAGAGAAAGAGGAAGAAAACTCACGAGGTAGGTCGATTTCTTCAGTGAATTCGTTCCTAACGTGTATAACTCTTCTCCTAAGCACCTCTTCTATGTAATTTAAGGTTTTGGAAGATCAAATTTCCTTGTTGTAAAGAGCTAGGGTTTCGGCCTAAAGAGGATCCAGAGGAAGCGAAAGGTAACTTTCAAACCTTCAAATATTGATTGTTCTGGCTGCTGTGAGTAGTTTAATCGGTGAAATTTTGCCGGATTGTCTTTGATTTTGAATTTGGGAAATGTGTTACTGGAAATTTTATGATGCCAAAATTGGGATTAAATGGTAGTTATAATGTAATTAAATAGTTAATAAAGTGATTAAGAGTAAAAAGGATCACGTTTGCGGAGTCGGAATCAAAAAACCCCAATTTTCCCCGGAGTCCTGTAAGTTTTGGCCAGAGCTAGATGGAGGTGTTAGAGTTGGATTTGTGATGTTTTGATTATTCCATCGAGTTCAGGAGGGAAAATTAGGTGGGGTTACAATTGATCACTTTTTCAGAAAAAGCCCAAAAAGGCATAATTACGAAAACGCCCCTGAAACCCAGAAAGCGGCTACCAAGGGCATATCTGCCTTTTGGTAGTGAATTTGATAATTCCGAGTCTAGAAATAGATTCCTTGGGCTAAAATATGTTATAATAACCCTAGTCAAAATTTCAGGAAAAGCATTTTCGGACCAGGCACGGCGGGCCTGGGCCGGGTTCCTGGGGGTATTTTGGTATATTTTCACAATAGTCTAACATAACCACTATAAACACTGTCGAAGTGTCTAAAATGGTGCATGAGTTGGTTTTAACCTAATTCTTGTACATTTGATATGTTAGAACCGAGTTGGGAGCCTGAGCTTGGCACGTTTTACGAGGCACTCAAAATAGGGTGAAAGAGACTTGAGGTAGGGACATTATCCTTCATACATCATGCCATAGTTCATATGATTATGTGGGTTAGTATAGTCATTAGCCCAATGCCAACTTCATATGGGCCTACAGGGTTGCACACAAAAATAGCCTAACAAGAGCTATAATGTCCAGATTCATTGAATCAAAGATATGTCCAGATTTAATGAATGTAATGGTTAATTTAGGTGGACGAATATATATTTATTTATTTATTTAAAAATAAAATTAATAATATTATATATACATATATGTATTTTTGAAATACATACATACATATATAAGTATGTAAGTATGTATGTATATGATAATATTATTATATTGTGTTAGTTTTAAATTTAGTTTTATCTGATATATTAAATTTAATAACTAACATAATAAAGATATAATATCTCGGATTTAATTTATAAAGATAAATTAAATCTATTTCCATTGGCTCTTTATTTAGATCAAATAAATAGATTAAATTAAAACTGTTAGACAGATTTAATAAAACCATATTTATTTAATTTGTTTATCAAAAGACAATTAAGTGTTAATTAATATGATGTGGAATTTGAAATTAATTAAGATTAATTTTAAAAATCCAATATCCATCATAAAATAGAAAGCCTTGACTAGTTATTTAAAAAGGGTGAGCTAGGGTTTCTACGAGTGATGAAAAAGCCAAGATAGAAAGTCGTAAGAAAAAAAAAAACTCTATAGAGAGATGTTGGTGGCACTAGCACATGTTCATGCCGGATTCCTATTCGTGTGGATATCGGTAGAGGGAGCTAATCAGAGTTATTAGCTCCTTGGGATCGAAAAGAAAGACTGAACACATAGGAAAGGTACGCTTCTCTACTACTCGATTTAAACGTTGTTGACAGATCTGTAGTAGGGATTTGAAAACTTTTGAATTTTAATTTTTCACTGTATCTACCAATCCCAACATTGGCATTAGAGCCATGTCAATTGTGCGTTTAAGTTAAGTTTGAGGTTTCGTCTCGATTATAAGTTGTATGTGATATACTGCTTTGGATTCAATTAATAATAATTAATCGAGAAGGATAAGAGACCAAAGAAAACCTGGCCTGGATTTGGTACTCTTGTGTTATGGGGTTGTTAGATTCAAAATCTCATGGGCAGCATGTTGAGTAGAAACATGTGGGGATCTTTTACATAAAATGTTAATGATAAATAAATTAAAAAGATTCATAACTATTCTTGGAGACATGTGATGCCTTTACTAGTAGTGTCAAAAAGCTTGAAAATCAAGCAAAATATAATGAAGCTAGTATTATAGAAGCCAATCATACTAAATTAGCATATCTCTGCCTTTCTAGTAATGATAGGATCATTCTCATTAAAAGTTGGGATCACTCTTAATTTCAATAAGGAATTAGCAGGACCGCCGTGGCCAACTATTTGTAGCATGACATAATCATAACATTTATTGCTTTTCATATTGTATGAATTGTTATTTCTTGTGGTTTTAATTTCTAAAATTGTTTGGGTATGGTGAACAATATGGCTCTAGTTTTAAATTGGTTGTAAATTTTTTTTTTAAAATACAACCTGTGTGCCATGCCTTCCTCTACGTAGTCTGGATGTACATTCCCTTCTCATCTCACTCTCCTCGTATGTTTAAACGAGATTTCTCAATGTATTTTTCTTTTCTTACTAGAGAGATCCTCTCATTGGCTTGAGAGGATTTAGGTTAGGTGAGCCATATTGTGTCACATTTAAATTATGTTTCTTTTTATTAGATCATTACATGCATACTTTACATATACATGTATATTTATATGAGATACAACTGCGATATATGTATTCATATAAACAAAATAATTAATTAAACCCTTCAAATGAAATCTTAACTCATAATGCCATCAATTAAGGAATACCTATCAAAACCTAGATCACTCAATTGTAGGTTTCACCAAAGTGGATACATTTGAGTTATATTGGAGAGACAATCGTGAGTAATGGTGATACTCACAAAGATTCATGATTGTTTTAACTTAATTGAGATTAACAAAACAGTTTTGGATATCAAGGCATTAGATGGGATTAAACATGCCAGATCATATGATGATCGAATCCCATAAAGATCCAAGAGTTACGTGTGATGTAATTGGTAAAGAGGTTACCTAAATAAATAACTTGATTTAATAGTCCTGCTAAAGCGGACTTAAATTTAAACGAAATATGGATCTTAGCTCACTAATTATTACATTGAGGGTTGTTCATTTAAAGGGAGATTAAAAACCTACTTTGCATATTTTATTGTAGAATTATGTTGACTAGTAATACTACTATACTATCATTGCGATCAGTCTTTAAGAAGGACAAACTCAATAGGACAAACTTTCTTGACTGGTTTAGGAATTTGAGAATTGTTCTCAAACAGGAAAGAAAATCATATGTCCTAAATCAACCCATTCCTGAGGAGCCTGCAGCCAATGCTTCATGTAAGATGCTTACATGAAGCATAAGGAAATGAGACCATAAAGGTCTTACATTCATGTAAGATGGCTGAAGGTGTATCAGTTAGTGCTTACATGTTACAGATAAAAGGCTACATTGATCACCTTGAAAGGCTTGGATTTCCCATAAGCCAGGAGTTAGCAATAAATTTGATCTTGAACTCACTCCCGGAAAGTTATGACCAGTTTATTATGAACTATAACATGAACAACATAGAGAAATCAATTTTTGACTTGCATGGGATGCTTAAACTGCTGAGCAGAACATTAAGAAAAAGCCCAACATTATTTTGATACTTCCAAAAGGAAAGGGTATGAAAAGGAAGCGCAAGGGGAAGGGGAAGGGGAAGGGAAACGGTAAAGGCTAAGGTGGTAAGACCAAAGAGTCAAACAAGCCCAAAACCAAGCCTACCCCCAAGAAGGCAAAGCCTCCAAAGGAAGGAGTATGCTTCTTCTAAAATGAACCCGGTCATTGGAAGAGGAATTCCAAACTCTACCTCAAAGATCTAAAAAAGAACAAGAAGGATAGCGGCCTATCTCTTCAGGTATCTATGTTATAGATATTCATCTTTCTACTTCCTCTACATAGGTATTAGATATTACATATGGTTCTCACATTTGTTCAAATGTACAGGGTCTTAGGGTGTGTTTGGTTTTAGGAGGGGGAGGGTGGGGTGGAAAATTACAATTTTGGGTGGGAGAAACCCAAAATTTACCTACTTATTCTTTTAAATTTTGGGTTCCCGCCCAAAATTTAAATACCTTCAACCCAAAAAGGTAATTTAACCCCCTCTCCTTCCCTCCCCTCCCTCCCCTCCCCTCAAACCAAACACACCCTTAAGGATAGTAGAAAGCTAAAGAAGGGCAAATTGAACCTACGAGTTGGAAACAGAGCAAGAGTTACTGCTTTAGCTATAGGCACTTATGAATTAGTTCTGCCCAGTGGGCTTTTGTTAGTTTTGAACAATTTCCATTATGGTCCTGCTTTGAGTAGTACCATTGTTTCTCTTTCTTATTTGGATAAGGAAGGTTATACTTCCATTACTGGGAATGGTAAATGTTGTATTTATTGTAACAATGTTTTCTATGCTAATGGTGATTTGCGTGTTGGTCATGATATATTAATTTTGAAACATCGTAATAGTGAAAATATCTATAACGTAACTACCAAAAGGATCAAGTCAAATGATTTGAATCCAACCTACCTATGGCATTGTCGTCTAGGCTATATAAATGAGAAACACATTTCTAAACTCCATCAAGATGGATTTCTTAACTCATTTGATTTTGAATCATATGATACATGTGAATCTTGCTTATTAGGAAAGATGACAAAGGCACCTTTTACCAGGTATAGTGAGAGGGGCACTAATTTTTTGGGCCTCATACATACAGATGTATGTGGACTACTGAATACAGCTGCTAGAGGAGGTTATATATGCTTCATTACATTTATAGATGACTTTAGTAGATATGGATACATCTATCTAATGAAACATAAATATGAATCTTTTGAAATGTTGAAAATATTCCAAAATGAAGTACAAAACCAACTTGGCAAAATGATTAAAGTACTTCAATCTGATCGAGGAGGTGAATATTTGAGCCAAGAGTTCATTGACGTTCTTAGGAGTTGTGGGATAATCTCACAATTAACTCCTCTAGGAACACCACAATGGAATCGTGTTCCTAATTAGAGGAATCAAGCACTATTATATATGGTTCGATCTTTGATGAGTCAAACAAATCTTCCATTGTTCTTTTAGGGCCATGCCATAGAGACAGCTGTGTTCACACTAAATCGTGTTCCGTCTATGGTAATTGAAAAGACACCATATGAGATATAGACAAGAAAGAAAACTAGCTTATCTTTTCTCAAAATTTGGGGATATGAGGTATATGTTAAGCAAAAAGCCTAAGATAAATTAGCGCTCAAATCCTCAAAGTTCCTTTTCGAGGGGTATCCTAAGGAAATGAAGGGATACTATGTCTACAATCTCAATGATAACAAAGTGTTTGTTATTCAAAATAGTATGTTTCTAGAAAGAGTGATTATCTCTAAAAGAACCAGTAGGAGCAAGATACATCTCGAAGAAGTTGAGAATCATAAGATAGCACAAAACCACGGATGGAAAACAGAGAAGACTCACAACAAGTTGTTGAACCTCCTCAAGTAACATAAGGCCCATGCAAATCTGATAAGACATGACATCAGCCTCAAAGATATGGATTTCTATTATTGAAAGCCGTGATGTGTTGCTCTTTGAGGAAAATGATCCAACCACCTTTGAGGAGCCATAGTGGGACCAAATTATGAGAAATGGCTAAATGTCATGAAGTCTGAAATACAATCCTTGTATGACAATCAGGTATGGACTTTAGTTGATCTACCTGAAGGTGTAAAAACCATCGGGTGCAAATGGGTTTCAAGGAGAAAACAGACATGGATGGCAATGTAAATGTCTTCAAAGCACGACTGGTTGCAAAGGATTCACTCAAACTCATGGTATAGACAATGATGAACCTTTTTCCCCGTTGTAATGGCCAAATCATTCAGAATCCTTCTTGCCATTGTAGCTTATTATGACTATGAAATATGGCAGATAGACATCAAAAGTATGACTAGTAGATACCAACAAGATCCTGGTGATGGTCACTGGACTGCTGTCAAGAATATCCTAAAGTACTTAAGAAGGACTAAGGACTTATTTTTGGTCTATGGTGGATTGGATGATGAGCTCTGTGTAACCGGTTACACAGATGCAAGTTTCCAAACTGACCAAGATGACCTTAAATCACAATCTGGATACGTATTCCACCTGAATGGTGGTGCAGTAAGCTGGAAGAGCTCCAAGCAGAGCACTGTAGCAGATTCTACAATAGAAGCTGAGTATATAGCAGCATCAGATACAGCTAAGGAAGCCATTTGGATCAGAAAGTTCATTACTGAACTAAGGGTGGTGCCTACCATCTCAAATCCAATAGATTTATTCTGTGACAATAGCGGTGCTATTGCACAGGCCGAGGAGCCTAGGTCACATCAAAGGACCATGCATATACTCAAGTGATTTCATCTTATTAGAGAAATCAATGATAGAGGTGATATAAAGATATGCAAAGTAGCAGGAGAAGATAAAGTTGCTGATCCTATTACCAAGCTGCTTGCACAGGTAAAGCATGAGAGTTATGTTAGGACAATATGAATTAGGCAAATTAATAACTGTACCTAGTGCAAGTAGGAGGATGTTGGAAATTGTGCCCTGGAGGTCAATCATTTTACTTTGAATATTATTAATTTAATGAATTTTCTCCATTATGTTATCATATTATTTGCATGTTCACTGTGATGACTGTATCCTTGGATAAATCGTAAAGATTGTCCTAAATGTCCCTGGTCGGTCATCTATACTGGAGAAGAGATTAAATAAGATCAGTATGACTTTGATAAGATATAGAGATACGAATCAAAGTCTTAGGCAGTTGTAAGAGTACAAGGTGCTGGATCGACCCGCTATAAGAAAGTTGCATGGATCAAGTCATAAGCTTATCTCATGTATAACCAGATCACAATGCCCTTCGACCTGAGGCCATTACGGATTCCTACATGAAAATTGCTAAGCTTTGAACTAGTCAAAAGTTACCTTTGACTAGATGATGATAAAGGCTACGATCGGGCTTGATGGTTTTTCAAGTAGAGGAATATGAATGGTCAAGATGGAATTTGTCCCTTACATTAGTAGAGAGATATTACTGGGCCCCTTGATGAGTAAGTTTGAGAAATGTATGGCCATACTATAATAGAAAGGAGTTTCCATTTCTATTGTTAGACTACTCTAGAATCGGGAAAGTAATGGTCAAGAACAGGAGAATGACATCATCTATGCCTCATGCTTTACCGAAATATCATGTGACAAAAGGGACGTGACATGGTTGTATGACAGGTTGCGTCATGTTAACGATCCTTATATGAATTGGGTAGTCGTAATGTCTTGCTAAAGGCCGCTTACGACTTGTGGGTTAGCACAGTTATTGGACCACTACAAACTTCATATGGGCCTACAGGGTTGCACACAAGAATGGCCCAACGCGAGACAATATTTAATCTAGGGTGGATGAATTTTATATTTATATATATAATATAATATTCGTGAAAAGAAAATTAATAATATTATACATATGTATTTTCAAAATACATATATATATATATATATATTGATAATATTATTATATTGTGTTAATTTTAAATTTAATTTTATTAGATAAATTAAATTTAATAACTAACATGATAGAGATATAATGTTTTGGATTTAATTTATAAGGAAAAGTTAAATCTATTGGCTCTTTATTCGGATTAAATAAATAGTTTAAATTAAAACTGTATGAAAAATGTAATTAAACTGAATTTATTTAATTAGCTCCTCAAGATAATTAAGAGTTAATTAATTTTGATTAATTTTGAAATTCGAATATAGCTCTCATGGGTTATAAAATTGATAGGGCAGAAAAACTTATTAACGGATGAGAATTCAGAGCCGCGAGAAAACCCTAGCAGACGTTAGAGGCGCTAGCACGCAGTCCATGTTGGAGTAACATTCGTGTGGATACCAATAGAGGGAGCCGATCAGAGGTGTTGGTTCCTAGAGATCAAAAACCCTAAATTCGAAAAGGTACGATTCTTCCTAACTCTGTTTAAACGCTATTGATAGATCCTCAATTAGGATTGGCGAAAATTTTAAAATTATTCCACTGTACCTGCCAATTCCAACATATTAAACACCAGGTTGAGGGCATGAAGGAAGATTTGAAGCAATCTTGAGCAAGGTTTCTGGGAGATGAATTCATTCGGAGGGCGCCAGATGGAAGGGACACTTACTTTTTGGTGTTTTACATTCAAAAGTGGGTACATCATTAACTCTACTTAAATTAGGTTTTATTTATTTTGTAATTATCTTGATGGTGTGATCTATTTTGTACTTAGAGGACACTGGATGCTTATAATGGTAAATCCATTACACAAAAAGATTTGGTACTATGACTCTCTTAGCAGGGTTCCAGACAAGAGACCATACATATAGGAGACATTCAACTAGTAAGTTATCCATTCATCATCTCTTTTAAATGTGCCTTCCAATTGCTGAATCCAAAGTTATATTTATTATTCACCAATCACTATAATATTAAATTGAAGCACACATATAGTTTATATATATGACTGACTAATAAATTTTTCTTCTAATTTTTTTATAGTGCCCAAAGCAACTGGACAGAAAGCAACGATTGTGGATATTGTGTGATGTAGTTTATGAAGGACATAATCACACACGGTCCTGAAAATATTGATCCAAATAAGGTATATTATATGCTTAATTCGTTCATATATACATTCGATCAACTATTTATTATAATATCTAACTTCCATATATTATTTCCTTTTGCACACAGTATTTTAATGCCTCCTATACAAGGTTTAGTGAATCACAAATGGAAGAAGTGATTGAAGAGTTGGCCATATCTTTGCAACATCAATGGGAAAGGGAAACCTTTGAATGACTATAGATTTATAGATCATGATTTTTATGTTTTAAATTTTTAGTTTTAATAATAGTTTATATTTGTACATGAATGACTATAAATATATTCTAATTTGTTGTACTGTTCTGTATATGAATGAATGTAAACATATATTTTGATTCATTCTATATAAATGTAATGTAGGGGAATATTGAAAGCAAACCCGTCCATTTTTAAAAAAATTAGCTTCAATACATCATGATTGTTACATAACAACCATTATTTACGTCAACTATAACGATTGTTTAAATAAAGCAGTTAGTATTACTATAATGGTTGTTAAAGCAGAACCATTATGTATTATACAAGTATTACTACCTCCAGTCCTAAATATAGGATAATGTTTGTAGTGCAATTTGCACTACAAACTTTGTCCTATATTTAGGACCGGAGGGAGTACTATATATTATGATGGTTGTTTACGTGTGCCTTTTAATTATTCTCACAGCAATGCGCAAATCATGGCCTCACCAAGTTTCAATACATAATGGGTTTCATATTAGAATCGTTATAATAGGTCCAGAATAAATAACAGTTCGGAACAGTAATTTATCTTGGCCGAGCATATATGACAGTTCAGAATCATAATTTATAGTTGATAATAACCGTCATATATCGACTATTCTACAGTAGTGTCAACTTTTCCAAAACAATTAATATCTTACAAGAAAGTGATCTACTCTAACATACAGATGGAGTAAGATCATGTTTGCATTCTAAAATGTAAATAACTTGAGCAGTAATTGTAATCTTTGTTCTGCACATTAGGTGGGAGCTTGTAGTGTTGTTTATGGGAAGATGGGATTTAATATTGATGGTTTTAAAGGATGGCCGAAAGCAGCCACAAGTTTGGGACTTCTTATCTTCCTTCTTCTAATATTCTCATATATCAACTTTCCAAATTTTTTTGACCTTTTAATCATTAGATTTTATATAAAATTAGTGACATATTCATATTTGATAAGCATAAAATGGTGCTTTTTTAATTTTTTAATGTTTTTAAAAACAAATTAAATTGTGCAATTTTAGAGTATTTTTATTTAAAAAAGTCATAAAACAATTTAAAACTATATCATTCCATGCCAATAAAATATCAAAATATCACTTACTTTATATATAGTATTTAGCAATTAAAAAAATAATTGGAAGATTTAATGCATTAAAAAAGGGCATTTAGAGGGACACGTATTAGAGGTCTCAAACCCAACAACCGCAACTATATATATGGACTCGGGGCTCCAAATCCCTTTGATTTTTTAAAAACTTTTCTTAATTTAATTCAAATCTCACAAATAAAAAAAATAAACACACACACATATACAAGAGACATCAAATCATAAAATTGAGCATTTTTAAATTAAAATAGGCTAAAGTATATTTTTGATCCTTTGTGTTTACATGAGTTTCCATTTTCATCCTTTAAGATTATAAATTGCTGTTTTTGTCCTTAAAATTTAACACCATTAATGTTATCAATGGAAAATGTTGACAAAGTGAAGTTAAGCAGTGACAATGCAATGATGATGAAGCAAACTGGACTTGCAGCACAATACCTCATTTAATTTTAACCCTATATGGCATTTACTTATTTTATATTATTTTATCTTTTTTAATAAAAACTTAATTCAAATAAATTATTTTAATCAATTTCTTAATCACTTTGTCTCTCTTTTCTTCATTGTAAAACCCTAGCCTTCTGCCACAATACCTTTCTTCATCTTCATCCCTATGCCTTCTTCCGATTCTTCATCGTAAAATTTTCTTGTTTTCATGTTCTAATGAAATCTTGGAACATGTTCATCAGTTCTCTTATCCAATTGAATGAAGTACTATTTGTATAGTTTTAAGTTTTAAAGCCAAATTATTATCCTGAGAACCATTGGAAATCTTTTATTTTTTTAAACTATTCTGATGAATCAGCCTTCACAATTGCAGGAGAAATAAAATTATTAGAGATTTCCCTTAAACTCATAAAGAAAATAATTTGCTCATTAGCTATGACTCTCATCACCTAAGGTTGAGGAGGGAAGCTGAGCCATATAGCATAACTTACCAGACGACACCGAAGAGAGGACGCTTGGAGTGTGAAAATGATGAAATTTTATTAGCACGTAGTAACTTCGGTGAGGATTTCACCGTTGAAGGGTCGTTAACTTTCCAACTATTGGAATATGCCTGGTCCACCCTTGATGGACCAGGGCCCAAACCCAATTCAGTTGGAACTATTATGTAATTATAGAGAAGTATGGGTCCAATTAAGGAGTTTTACCCTTATGATTTGAATTTCAAATCATAATAACTCCCGTATGTAATTTAAGGGGTTATTCTCACTTGGGGAGAGCAAGTTAAGATTTTCCAATAAAAACTTCCAAAAACTCCTATGTCCCTGGTTCTCTTCTCCAATGGTGAATCTACCTTAGAAGGTTATCAGAGTCCAAATTGGTGTTCCGATCTCGTGTGGGTACTCAGCGAGTCAACAGATTCCAGGTACGCCCAAAATCTGACACCAACAATTCTCAAAGATCGGCGAAGAATTGGAAGAATGTATGGGGATGAAGATGAAGGAGGATGTTATGGCAGAAGACTACTGTAACCCCCTCCGTAATTATATCCGAAATACGCGATTAAAATGAAATAGAGACCAATAATAATCAAATAACATTTACTAACCTATCACATGATGGGGTTTTCAAAAATACCTTTCGAAATCATTTATAAACTTGGTCTCATATTCACATTTCGAATATAATTACTATGCGAAGATAAATCACATTCATATAAATATCAGAGTGCACAACATAATCATCCCGGCAATCTCGGGTACATACATTCGCTAAAGATATACAGGGCACAATTGCCCATTACAATTCTTCAAATGGGGATTACACAATCTCATCTCGAAGGAGTCCTAGCCGCTCCCTCCACGAGCCACTTGCCCTGTCTAAATTGTTGGTAAGGGAGGGTGAGATTCGAGAGAATCTCAGTAGGGAAACATTATCAATATGCAGGCAAGATAAGTGTTTAATGCATGACATGCTTGCATCACATAACTTATGCACACATACAATGACAAATCTATAAGCTCAATGCTTCGAACGATACACATATGGCCATAGCATATATTGAAACATAGCTTCAAATCATTCATACATGTTCCACATAATCAAGCAAAGCAATAACATGCATCAACACATTAATACAGTTATCAGAGCATGAAGGCGAGAGAAGTTCCCTACCTTAACCCTTTTATGCCTCGAAACGTGTGCCTCAATCTACGTGCAAACAGCTCGGGGCTTCATATTCGATCCTACAATGTCAAATGTACTATTTAGACACTTCCATAGTGTTTCTGGGGGGTTATATGAGGCTATATTGAAAATTTACTAAAATGCCCCCGGGGACCCGGCCCGGCCCCACCGTACCCAGTCCGGCTGTACTTTTCCCGAAATTTTGACATGGGCTATTCTAACATATTTTCACCCAAGGAATCCATTTCGGGACTCAGAATTATCAAATTCAATGTCAATTACAAAATTACCCTTGACAGCCCCACTTTAAGGGTTTCAGGGGCGCTTTCGTAATTATGCTTTTTTTGGCCTTTTCCGAAAAAGTGCCCAACTGTAACCCCACCTAATTTTCACTCCTGAACTCAATAGAATCATCAAATCATTGAAAATCCAACTCTAAGATCCATTTATAGAGCTGGCCAAAATTCTCAAGTATTCCGGGGAAAATTGGGGTTTTTCGGTTTCGGCTCCGTAAACACGTTCCTTTCCACTCCTAACCACTTTATTGACTATTACATTAGGTTAAAACTACCATTTAGTACCAATTTGGGCAGCATAACAGCCCCACACACCTATTTTCCATTTTTGAAACCAATGACAATCCGGCGAAATTTCACCGATTAAATTGTCCACAACAGCCAGAATAGTCAATACACAAGAGTTTGGAAGTTACCTCAAGCTCCCACTAGCTTTTCTCAAGAGTGGCTGAAACCCTAGCCCTTCTTAACCATGAAAATTTAGCTTCCAACACCTTAAAGAACATGAAAGAGAAGCTTAGGAGCAAGGTTATACGCGTTAGGAGCTAGATCGTCGGAGAAATCAGCTTACCTTGTGAGATTTCTCATCTTTCTCTCTCTAAGAGCTCTCAAACGTCTCTCTCTCTTTTCAGCTGAAACTCACGACAGAAATGAGAGAAAGAAGAAGATGGGAAATATTTTAATTCCATGATGATGTCATCTTTTATTTTGGTGATGTCATAATTCCCATTTTCGGATTTTCTGGAAGATTTTCTGCCCAAACTTTGAAAAATCATAACTAATTCTAGAAACATCGAAATGAGGTGATTCCAAAGCCAAATGAAAGTTATTCAAGTCCTTTACACAGGAAAAATATTGGCCATTACTAGAAATCACCACACAAATACATACTTACACACATTTCATCACTGCCCAAAACAGAGTCCATTTTCGACCTCAAACTTTGGACAGCTATAACTCCCAGTTTCCAAAACGAAATGGCACAAATTATATGTCCATTTTGAAGCTTGGGATGTGAAATTTAAGACTGGAAAGTTTCATAATTCTCTGACATCATTTGCCCAGTCAAAACGTCCACACGAACAGACTGCTCAGACAGAATTCACATTGGACAGAATTTCCAAACTTTGCACATAATGTATCCAATCCAATCCAAACCAATTCCAATGACTAAATACCACAACATGACACCATTTTCAACAAAAATCACCATCCAATTCCACCATTCACATTCCACACGAAAATACCATAAAATCAGGGCAAAATTCACAATTCACCATACTTAACCAAAAGTCACAAAACTTAGATCAAAAGGAAGCAAATGCTCACCTCTTCCTCTTTCCCAAATCAATTTCTTGATTCTCCATCTTTCTACTTTTGCTCAAGCTCTCAAACACCTTCAATCAAGAATCTCTTGCACAAATCAATCCTAACCATTGATCTTGAAGTTACCAATGAGTTTCCTCTTCGGTAACCGATCAATTGGTCGGTAACTTTACCGTTTTGCCCCTGATTATGGCAATTCCTCTTGAATCACCACCAAATACATTTTCTCATTAATTTACACCATACATACGCCCTTCCCCTTATTTTTATTCAATTTAGATGTTAATCCATAATTGAACTCAAATACAGGGTTTTGGCGCTGCTCATAACACATACGGATCACATCCGAAACTCAAATCACATCGAATTCTCCAAAAGGGTTATTTATCACTAACCACATCCACTTTTGGAGTCATTGTCTCTTAATCACAATTTAGGATCTTGCTAAACTGGGGCTTAGCAGTCCACGTATCTCAGGCTTATTCTCTAGCCTCATGTCTCAGAATTCGGGGTATTACAACTAAGGTTCCACAATGAAGAAAGGAGAAATAAAGTGATTAAGAAATTAATTAAAATAATTTATTTGAATTATATTTTTATTAAAAAATAAATAAAATAAATTAAGTAAATGTCATGTTGGACTAAAATTAAATGAGGTGTTGTGTTGCAAGTCCAGCTTGCTTCATCAGCATTGCATCGTCACCACTTAACTTCTCTCAGTCAGCATTTTCTGTTAGTAACATTAACAGTATTAAATTTTAAAGACAAAAAGTGCACTTTACAAATTAAAGGACTAAAATGAAACCTAATGTAAACATAAAAGACCAAAAATATACTTTAGTTATTAAAATAAAGGGTGAAGGGGAAAAATACCCATGTTAATTTGTCAAAAGAGCATCTGACACCATATTAAAACCTTAAGTGCAAAAGTGTCTATCAAAATTATAAAAGAAGCAAAAAATCGGCAATAGACAAAACGTCCGTTAATTTTTTTTTGTGTGGGCCCCACTAGTTGTCACATGTCCTCCTCTTCCTCATCTTTTTCTGCCGAACTTTCTCTCTCTTCACTTCTCACTTCTCTCTCTTCAGATCAAGGAGTGAAGAGAGATAAAAATTCAGATAAACCACTACATACTAAAGCCAAAAGTATTCTTCTTCTTCTCCTCCTTCGTTCTCGATTCTTCTTTTTCTTCAAACCCTACTTTTTTGGGTCCATCATGGAGAATCCTTCTTCTTCTTTTTCAAATCCCAAGGCCATACCACCTCATAGAATTGTGGTAGTACACTCTATGATTCCTTCGAGCTCAACTCCTTTAAGCATCATCTTGACTCTGCCATCGCTAATTAAACCAGAAGTCTCTCCATGCCTTACCTCTCCGACTATTAACTTCTGGCGCCTCGTCCTCCTTATCCTCCTCCCACCATGTCCAAAAAGCCCTTCAAAATCTCCCGCTCTCTCCATAAGTTCCTTTGCTCCGTCTTATAGTTCAATAATCATCACCAACATATTCATAATAATCTTAATAAATCTTCATCGTTGAATTATACTAGTAGTAGATTTGAGGTGCCACATAAATTTAGAGGAGAAATACTTACATACTCTAGGAGCACTACCTTATCTGTACTCTGACTAATAAAAACACAATAACTTATCTTATTTTAATCTTAAATGGCAGATGAGTCATAAGGAAAAATTCAAATTTTATGATTTTTAAAACGTCAACTTCTTAAAATAAGATGTGTTGTTGTATTTAATAGTCAGAGTACAAATGTGGTGGGGTTATTGAAGTATGCAAGTATTTCTCAATCTAAAGACACTTATGTGGTGGTGTATGACAAGTTAGGACTGATAATTCCGGCCATCCCGGAGTAGCCAGAGTTAAGATGGCTAAGGTTTCGCCAGATATCAGTTCGCTGGTCAAAAGGTCAACTTCAGAACGCTTTACACCAACGACAATAGGTATTTCCAGCATCACATCCTCAAGCATTACGAAACAGAGGATACTTATAATACTTACCTAAAGCTTGTTTGGTTTGAAATGAAGATGGCTGTTGAGGGGTTGCTGATATGTATAATTAAGAGGAATCAAAATCACTCTCATTTCCCATTCCTTTTGATGGTGTCTGAGATTTCCTTTAATGTTGGGTAGAAAGAATTCAGATTGAGGAGTGAAGAGAGAGTTGGGCAGAAAAAGATGAAGATGAGGTGGACAGGTAGACACTAGTGGGGCCCACCAGAAAAAAAATTACCAAATGTTTTGGTGACTCGAGGATTATAGCATTTTTTGTCCCTTTTAAAATTTTTGTAGGTATTTTTGCACCTAATGTTTTAATATAGTGGCAGATACTCTTTTAACAAATTAACATGTGTATTTTTCCCATTCACCCTAAGATAAAATATCATACAAAGATCCACAGAATGACGCGTGTTATATATATTGAAAGCCATTGGGCTCCCCAAAAAGGGTTTTTTAACCTGAAGAAAAGATGTTGAAGATATTACCTTAAAAACCTCAAAGAGGTTTATATAAAATTGAAGTTTGACAATGTGGGGTATTGTAGGTGGTTTTCAATGTCAACATTTGCTATTTAATCTTCCTATTAAAAATTATTTAAGTTAATGTGATTGAATTTGTAAGTTGGCCGGTCATGTTTATCTTTATCATTAGGGTCCCTCTAATACTCTAAAGTGACTTGAACCTTTAAAAGTAGCTTTTCAATCGTGATTTCCGGTATGCAAAGTAAATATATGAGAGGAGTTTTGTCTCAATTTACATGAATATACATATTTTAGGACCCTAAACATAATAGGAAAATTGGGGATCAAGAAAAATTTTGTTCTTGACAAGATTGGGAATGGGACTTCCTGATCGTGTCCCATCCAAAATATATATATATACATATACAATTTTTTTTAAAAAAAATTACCCTGAAATCCTAAAAGCTAAAATAGTATTACAGTAAAACTTAAATGTAGTTAGAGTTAGAACCTTGCTTTTTGTAGGATGTTTCATTCTTTTTATTATTATTATTGAATTTGTAACATCCAAATTTTTATTCTCCAAATATATTGTAATTATTTGAGGAATAATAGAGAAAAGTATTTGGTCCAATAATAAATGAAAATTAGCCAAAGAAAACGAAGAAAATAAATTAAATTAAAAAGGTAATGGCAAAATCATAATTTTTGCTAATTTAGCACAAAATCAATTATTTTTCAATTAATTAAAGTTAATTTCAATTAATTAAGGAAACTAAAGGGGAAATATATATTTGGAGTATTTTGGTTAAATAAATATGAATCGATGGAAAATTGGAGCACAAGTGCAATTTGACCAAAATTGTGACATAAGGGTACATGTAACTTAAGCAAGTGGGATGAAGCAATTTGGAACCTAAAAGAAGAACCCTTAGGACGCCATCTCATGCTAACCAAAGTGAGGAAAATACTAGTTATATGCTAATGGAGCCTTATGACACATTTTAATATAGATATGATTGGCGTCATAAAAGTCAAAATTTGTGAATTTTGCTAATTAAATAATAAGAGCAAAAAAGAGGATATGTCATAAAATATTTCCCTACATCTTCTTTCCTACCAAACTGACTCCTAGAGCTCACAAAAGAGAGAGGGAGTGCTTTGGTTTTCTAGAGAGAGAAGGAGGAGAAAACTTGCAAAGGTAAGTTGATTTCTTCGGTGAATTAGCTCCTAACTTGTGTAATCCTTCCTCTAAGCTTCTTTTCTATGTGATTCAAGGTGTTTAAAGCAAGAATTTTAGTGTTGTTGGAGCTAGGGTTTCGGCCAACAAGGGAAAAGCCAAAAGGAAGCTAAAGTGACTTCCTAAACTTCAATATTTTATTATTATGGTTGTTGTAGTTAGTTTAATCGATGAATTTCTGTTGGATTTGCTGTGATTATAAATTTGGGAAAATGTTGAACCCTAAATGTTATGCTGCCCAAATTGAGTCTAAAGGGTGTTTATAACATAATTAAATAGTTAATAAAGTGATTAGGAGTATAAAGAAGTAAGTCTGTGGAGTCAGAATTGAAAATACAAAAATTTTTCTCGAAGAATCCTAGGTTTCGGCCGGCTCTAGTTTAGGGGATTAGAGTTGGATTTCTGATGATATGATGATTTCATTGCATTCAAGAGGGAAAATTAGGTGGTGTTACAGTTGATCACTATTTCATAAAAGCCTTAAAAAGCATAATGACTAAAACGCCCCTGAAACCTTGAATTAGGGGCTGCTGAGGGCATTTTTGTCTTTTGGCAGTGAATTTAATAACTTTGAGGCCGAAAATGGATTCTTTGGTTAAAAATATGTCAGTATAGCCTAAGTCAAGATTTCAAAAAAAGTACGATCAGACTGGGTAAATCGGGGCCGGGCCGGGCCGATTCCTAGAGGCATTTTGGTAATTTTTCACTATAGACTTATATAGCCACCAAAATCACTATGAAAGTGCCTAAAATAGTACATGAATGGGTTTTAACCTAATTCTTATACATTTGACATTTTAGAACTGAATCAAGAGCCAAGTTGTTGGCACGCAAATTGAGGCACGTGTTTCGAGGTAAAACAGATTTAAGGTTGTGACGTTATGTTAGGATCGGCAGGCACAACGGAAGAATTTTAAAATTTTTACCGATCCTAATCGAGGATCTATCAACAATGTTTAAACCGAGTTAGAAGGATTCGTACCTTTTTCAATTCAGGTTTTTTAGATCTCTAGGAGCCAACACATCAGGTCCACTCCCTCTGCCGGTATCCACACGAATGCTCTCCAACAGAGACTGCATGCTAGCACCTCCAAATGTCTCCTAGGGTTTACCTTGCGGCTCTGAATTGTCATGCATGTATGAGTATATCTTCTCTATCAAGTTTATAACCTATGAGGGCTATATTTGAATTTCAAAATTAATCTTAATTAATTTTGAAATTAATTAACTATTAATTATCTTGATGAGCTAATTAAATAAATTCAGTTTAAATTAAATATGTCCAACAGTTTTAATTTAACCTATTTATTTAATCTAAATAAAGAGCCATTAGATTTAAGTTATCTTCATAAATTAAATATGAGATACAATATCTCTATCATGTTAGTTATTAAATTTAATATATCTTAATAGATTAAATTTAAAACTAACACAATATAATAATATCATATAATACACACACACATATATAAAAGATATGTATTTCGAAAATATATATCTATATAATATTATTAACGAATATTATATTATATATATATATATAATTAGTCCATCCTAAATTAAGCATTATCTCGTGTTGGGCCATTCTTGTGTGCGACCTTGTAGGCCCATATGAAGTTGGCAGTGGGCCAACAACTGTACTAACCCAAAAGTCGCAAGCGGCCTCTAGCAAGACATTATGACTACCAAATTCATATGAGGATCGTTAACACGATGCAACCTGTCATACAACCATGTCACGTCCCTTTTGTCACACGATATATCAGTCAAGGACAAGGCATGGATAATGTCATCCTCTTGTTCGTGACCATTACTTTCTCGATTCCTGAGTAGCCAACAATAGAAATGGAAACACCTTTCCATCGTAGTATGGCCATACATTTCTCAGACTCACTCATCGAGGGGCCCAGTAATATCTCTCTACTAATGTGAGGGACAAATTCCATCTTGATCATTCATATTCCTCTCATGAAAAACCACAAAGCCCGATTGTAGCCTTTATCTTCACCAAGTCAAAAGTGACTTTTGACTAGTTCAAAGCTTAGCAACTCTCATGTAGGAATCCATGATGACCTCAGGTCTAAGGGCGTTGTGACGTGGTTATACATGAGAAAAGCTTATGACTTGATCCATGTAGCTTTTTCATAGTGGGTCGGTCCAGCACCTTCTACTCTTACAAGTGCCTAAGACTTTGATTCGTATCTCCATATCTTATCAAAGTCATACTGGTCTTGTTTCATCTTTGCTCCCGCATAGATAACCAACCAGGGACATTTTAGGATAATCTTTACGATTTATCCAAGGATACAATTATCACAGTTAACATGCAAATAATATGATAATAGAATGGAGAAATTTCATTAAATTAATAATGTTGAAAGTACAATGATTGGCCCTTTTGGCACAATTTCCAACGCATTATTCTTCATACATCATGCCATAGTTCATATGATTGTGTATGCCATTGTTTGTGCTGTCATTAATCAACATGGTTTGCCGAGAAGGGGTAGTCTTCCGAGAAGGGGCAGCTTGTACGAGAAGTGCACTATTACCTAGTTGTTGAGTAACAATCTAACCAAGGTACATGGATAGTTGTGGTGAAGCCGTATCCCATGTATACATGTGTTTATATTGCTCATTAATTGTTACATACATGGTGCATAACATATCTACTCTCCGCATTTTATATGAATGATAGTATGTTGCTACTGGGATTCCTTGGAATTTCATTCTTTTTCATAAATAAAAATGTTCTAGTGGGAACCAGTGGCTCTAAAGGAAAGGTAGTAGACACAGGGAACTTTCGAGGCATGGATCCTGAGGCAAAGATAGTAGTTATATGTTGTTTACTTTTGAATATTTTGGAAAAACTTGTAAATATTATCAAACCATGCACGGTTGATTCCTGTATGTAAAAATTACCTTTATCAATATATTTGTACTTTTCTATATGCCTGTGGACTATGCCTTTAATACTCTGCGCATATCGAAATGTAAACGGATGCTGACATTTTTTATATCAAGCTTTAAAGTGGTTTTGGTATTATTAAAATGGTATACTGATATGGTCTTGTTTGCATGGTAACAGGGAATCATGAGTAATTGGAATGTGAGCATTTCCAGTAAGGAGTACAAGGGGTCAGAGGCATCCATGAACCAGCTTCAACCCGAGCAGCGGATTCCAGATGGATAGCTCTTCATCAAGTATTACGCATGGGGAGGTGCCGGTATAACACAGTAGCCCAGAAGTACGTGCCAACTCTACTAGTGTACGAACCCGAGCCCAAGCCAGTTCACTAACAGGGTCACTAGTAGGGGAGACCGGACAGTAAATGTCTTATGATTCTGAGTACGATTCGGATGAGGAGCCGACTGGGTATGATGACTCTCGAGCTGACATAGTGCATGTGTTGTATGACCTACAACCAGATATAAAGCTGTGGGATTATATCAGAGGTAGATACCACAGAGCACTACGAGGACATGATACACCTAGGGGTCTGGGACATGATACACCTAGAGGCAGATACCGCAGAGCACTACGGGGACGCTGTACAGGATTCAAGATCTGTTGGAGATTGAGTTGCCTGACGAGTTCTAGGTTTATACCACCATTAATTTCTTCCCAAACTCAGCTTTCTGGAACAGACGGAAGATCAATATCATTGAAAGAGGCCCGAACGGGAACTTTTGGGTGTTCGTGGATCGCATGACTGACTTGCACCAGAGGTTTATGTACATCGAGTGATGTGGGACCTGGTTAGCATATATTTGGTGACAGGAGGTGACCGTACATATTTCGAGGTGAGGGTAGTCATGTGGAACCAACGGACCAAAGAAAATAGAGTCGGGGTTGGTATTTTGGATAGGTATATGAAAGTTAATCGTGCTGACCCAGGGTAATCTAGGATGGGTAACCCCTTGGGAAGTTGCATGTAATTAAATGTAACGTAATGTAAAAGGACAAGTATGTCATGTATAGTAGTTTATAGGTTGCATGATGATTCTAAATTTCTGTAACTATTGTAGATAGCTGATGTATGTTATATATGATATATCTGTGTACCCGAATTATTATGAAATGATGAAAATGCCCTTGCTTTTATATGAAATTTATTTCTTCTCTATTTTTATGTAGTGTGAATTATAGAGATGGTACGTGGTAGACCATAAGGTAGGGGTCGAGGAAGAGGTAGACATGGTAATAATGATGAAGGATAGGGCCCTAGGCAAGATCCAATCCAACAACAAATATTGAATACGTTAATGTAATGCCCTAAATTTTGATAAGGGCTAATGACAATTATTGTAAATGTTTTTATGAATTAACTTTATTTGAAATCCGAATTAATTATTCGAAATGCCCAACACCCTGTATTTTAGCATAATTATGTGACAAAGTAATTTTTGGGGCTAAAATGAAGGAAGGGCATATGAAATAGAGAAAGAAATGAGAAAATGCATTATGTGGTGATTTAGTAAGAATTTCCATAACCAGGGGCAAAATCGGAAGAATGGAAATGTACCGGCCAATCAGTCAGCAGCTAAAGAAGAACTTAATTACTAGCTAATGAAATTGGTTAGTGTAACTAAGTGTAAGATTAATTGTGGTGAGATTGTATAGGGTGGTGACATGTGGCAAGAATGGATGAAGCATAGAGTAGTTGGAAAAGTCAAAGAAACCATTTTGAAATCATTTTTCTCTTTTCTCTCTCTTATCTATTCGGTTGGCAAGCATGGGGGAAGTAAGGATTTGATCATTTCCATCATCTTCATCTTCATCTCATTTTCTTTTTCTCTCTAAGTTCTTGTGTGCCATTTTTGAAGAAGAGAAAAGAAAAGCTCAAGATTTAGGTAAGATCTTGACCTTGTATGCCAAAATCTCCTTCTTTAAAGTTGTTATCCTTGTTGAGAGCTTTCATCCTATGGTTTTAGATCTTCCATTGGAGGTGTTTTGAGCACTCAAGGAAATCTAGAGTTTGGAGAAGCAAGGAACTCCTTTGAGAAAGTTAAAGAGGTGAGTGAGTTAAACCTTTTTATATAGGTTTTGTGTCCATTTGGTTAAGTTTTGGAATCCTTGAATATTGCCCTATTTTCAAAAATTGGGGTCTTGGTGTGTTTGAGTTGTTGTGATCATGGATATGATGCTTTGAGATTTTTTTTGGATAGATAGAATTGAATTGCAGCTTAAATGTCAAGTTTGGCAATTTTGGATTTTGTTTTGAATATATGCCAAAAACAGAACATATAGATGTTAGGATCGGCAGGCACAGCGGAAGAATTTTAAATTTTTTGCCGATCCTAATTGAGGATCTGTCAACGGCGTTTAAACCGAGTTAGAAAGATTCGTACCTTTTTCAATTCAAGGATTGCGATCTCTAAGAGCCAACACATCAGGTCCACTCCATCTACCGATATCCACATGAATGCTCTCTAACATAGACTACGTGCTAGCACTTCCAAATGCCTCCTAGGGTTTTCCTTGCGGCTCTAAATTCTCATCCGCGTATGAGTATATCTGCTCTATCAAGTTTATAACCTATGAGGGCTATATTCGAATTTCAAAATTAATCTTTATTAATTTTGAAATTAATTAACAATTAATTATCTTGATGAGCTAATTAAATAATTCAGTTTAAATTAAATCTATCCAACAGTTTTAATTTAACCTATTTATTTAATCCAAATAAAGAGCCATTAGATTTAATTTATCTTCATAAATTAAATCTAAGATACTATATCTCTATCATGTTAGTTATTAAATCTAATTTATCTTAATAAAATTACACTTAAAACTAACACAATATAATAATATCATATAATATATATGTATTAAATATGTATTTCGAAAATACATATATATATAAATAATATTATTAACGAATTTTTATATTATATATATATATATATAATTCATCTACCCTAGATTAAACATTATCTCGTGTTGGGCCATTCTTGCGTGTGACCCTGTAGTCTCATACGAAGTTAGCAGTGGGCCAATAACTGTACTAACCCACAAGTCACAAGTAGCCTCTAGCAAGACATTACGACTACCCAATTCATATGAGGATCATTAACCCGATGCAACCTGTCATACAACCATGCCACGTCCCTTTTGTCACACGATATATTGGTCAAGGATGAGGCATGGATAATGTCATCCTCTTGTTCGTGACCATTACTTTCTCGATTCCTGAGTAGCCTGACAATAGAAATGGAAACTTCTTTCCATTGTAGTATGGCCATACATTTCTCAGACTCACTCATCGAGGGGCCTAGTAATATCTCTCTACTAATGTGAGGGACAAATTCCATCTTGATCATTCATATTCCTCTGCATGAAAGACCACAAAGCCCGATCGTAGCCTTTATCATCACCTGGTCAAAAGTGACTTTTGACTAGTTCAAAGCTTAGCAACTCTCATGTAGGAATCCATGATGATCTTAGGTCAAAGGGCATTGTGACGTGGTTATACATGAGAAAATCTTATGACTTGATTCATGTAGCTTTCTCATAGTAGGTCGGTCCAGCACCTTGTACTCTTACAAGTGCCTAAGTCTTTGATTCGTATCTCCATATCTTATTAAAGTCATACTGGTCTTGTTTCATCTTTGCTCCCGTATAGATGACCGACCAGGGACATTTTAGGACATTCTTTATGATTTATCCAAGGATACAATTATCACAGTTAACATGCAATTAATATGATAATAGAATGGAGAAATTTCATTAAATTAATAATGTTCAAAGTACAATAATTGGCCCTTATGGCACAATTTCCAACAATAGATAGAGTGGTAATTTGTTTTTTTTATGTTTCCATTGGTTTCCATGTGAAAAATTGTGTGGGTGTAGTGTTGGGTGTGAATTTTGGACCATTGGAAACTTAAGTTTAAAAGTTGCAAGAATTGGTTAGTGAAAATCCTATGCTGGCAGTTGTTTTGCATGGACGTTTTGAATAGGTAAATGGTGCCTAAAAATTCTGAAGCTTTCCAATCTAATAGTAGATATGTCAAGCTTTAATTTGATAAGTTATGGAGGAAATTTCGATGTGTATGTTGGGAGATATGAATTTCCACAGTTTGGTGTCGAAACTGGACTTAATTCTGGAACAGTATGGACATTTGTGGAATTCTGGATTTTTGTGGTTATAGAAGTCAATGATTTATATTTTTCCTGTAAAGAGGACTTAAAAAGCTTCAAATAGGACTTGGGATCACCTCATTTCGATTTTTCTAGAATTAGTTATGATTTTTGGAAGCTAAAACACAAAAGTATAATTTTTCCAATTTTTGCCTAAACTTTCGGCCAGCACTGTTCTGAGGGGTAGGAGCTGGATTTTTATGAAATGGATGGTTCCATTGGATTCAGTGGTCAAAAATAGGTGGGGTTATAGTTGGTCACTTTTTTAGAAAAGGTCGAAAAAGCATAATTACAAAAAAGCGTTAGACCTTGGCCCGATTCAACTTGAATCATTCAAAGCCACAACCAGCACTTCGTTGAGATTCCATACTCCCAATGTTCCCAGAGCTCTATTCTACGATTCGACGTCATGGCGAGTGCACACTAAGGTTCGTCGTCACGGCAGCTGCACACTAGGGTTTGTCGTCACGGCGGCTGTCACAAATTTTTTTTTATATTGTCACACCCCTTCAGAGTGCCCACCCCCTGGTCAACTACGTACCAGGGCTCCGCTAGCCGGCCCTTACACTAGCCTGGCAGGCAGCTGGGTTACTCACATTTCACCCAGGACTCACATATTCCCCGTATCTCCACCGCCCCGAAGGCACGGTCCTCCCACTGTGTGCCATACACACCCCCAGTGGGCCGCAGGTAATAAACACACAAATAGTCGCTCCAATCAGATGTCGCCATAGGTAGCCTCTCCGATCAGAACTCCCCGTAGGTTGCCTTCTCCACTTCGAATCCTCGTAGATAACTCTTTCAAATTCAAATTCTCTGCAGAATCACTTTTCCCTGTTCTAGATTAGCACTAGCAACCTTAGGATACCTAATACACATTTCAATTTCAACCTAGTACCATACCCTGGTACCACAGACCATATAGGTCATATCAACCTCCTAGGGACCAGCTTGACTATTGAGTCTGATCCTTGGATCACAATTCATCTTTCAAACCTTTAACCTCAGTTGAACCGAGAAATCATTTCCCTAAAATCCACGGAGCATCATCAACCCCAACACAAATCCAAATATCTTTGCCAGCCTAAGGCACCATGGTCCCCTAGGTCTTAAAGCCTTTATACACACAAGCTCAGTATGACATCACTACATGTAACATCATACCACCTAGGGTTTCTCACCCAACATCTAGGTTGGAGCCATGATCAACCTAGAACCTCAATATCACACATCTAGGAAATCATTTTCCTCCACCTCTTAGTTTACACCTCAGATTCTCAGGTGAACCACACTGATTCACCACATCCACATCACAGATAATGTATACACACATCCCTTAAACTCATATATCCGCAACCAGCAGGGACCTTAATGTGTATACCACAAACAAACAAAGTCATCCTCTATGACTTAAGGCAGCAACTACTGCCACTATCCTAGCAAATTCCCATGTTTGTCAGGAACTGTAGCTCTGATACCAAAATGTAACCCCCTGCCGTAATTATATCCGAAATACGCGATTGAAGTGAAATAGAGACCAATAATAAACAAATAACATTTACTAACCCATCACATGACGGGGTTTTCACAATTACCTTTCGAAATCATTTATAATCTTGGTCTCATAATCACTTTTCGAATACAATTACTACGCGAAATATCACATTCATAACAAATCAGAGTACACAACAATAATCCCGGCAATTCCGGGTTCCATACATTAACTCAAGCCTTATAGGGCATATTCGCCCCTACAAGCCCTCATATGGGGATTACACAAACCTTTCTCATAGACATAACAAATCCTCATCAACACACATGTAAACACATCCATTTATACAAATACACACCCCTACTATAATGATAACCAACTACCGAATCTTTAACTCGAAGGGAATCCTCATCGCCCTTGCCTGCTTACTCCATCATCGATCTACTACCCTGTCTGAAAGGTTAGTAGGGGAGGGTGAGATTCTAGAAAATCTCAGTAGGAAAACAATATCAATATGCATGTACGATAAATGTTTAATGCATGACATGGTTGCATCACATAACTATCATGATGACAAATCTGTAAGCTCAATGCTTCTAACAATATACTAATGGCCATAGCATAGATTGAAACATAGCTTCAATAACACATAACCATGCAAAGCTAAGACATGCATCAACACATTAACACATATATCAAATACAAGCAGAAGAGATATGTTCCCTACCCTCTTTTCACGTAAGCTCCAGCTCCGGCTGCTCACGATCAGGGCGAACACCAAATCCTATAACCAAACAAGGACATAGGGTTAATCCCTTTTCCAATTCCTTAACTCTCAAAAACTTAAGTTGGTTATCATTCACGACCTTTAGGTGGCTAATCAAAGCCCAAACATATGCCTAAAGGCTTGGGAAACACTTGACCAAAGATCACCTTTTAAAAGTCCAAAATGCTGATTTTTGGGGGTTGGCTACAGCTAAGAATCCTCTGGCTACAGCTAGAACACGCACAGAAGGTTTTTGGCTGCAGCCAAGAATTTTTGGCTGCGGCCAAAACGTGCACAGAAGGTTTCTGGCTGCAGCCAAGAATTTCTGGCTACGGCCAAGACGTGCACAGAAACTTTTGCGCTGCAGCTAGGATTTTCTGCTGCAGCCAAGGCAACTTAGGAAATTCATAACTAATTCCAAACAAATCGAAATGAGGTGATCCCAAAGCCAAATGAAAGATATTCAAGTCCTCTACACAGGAAAAATATTGGCCAATACTGGAAATCACCATAGAAATACAGAATTACACACATTTCATCACTGCCCCAAAACAGAATCCATTTTCGACCTCAAACTTTGGACAGCTATAAATACCAGTTCCCAAACCGAAATGGCACAAATTATATATCCATTTTGAAGCTTGGGATGTGAAATTTAAGACTGGAAAGTTTCATAATTTTCTGACATAATTTTCCCAGTCAAAACGTCCACACAAGCAGACTGTCCACAACAAAACTTCAAGGGACAGATTTTCAGTTTTGCACCAATGATTCCAATGGTTCCCAAATTCACACCAAATACCATTTCCACATAAATTTGCACAAGGAATCCATTGGAAACACCAAATCAATCAAATTCAAATCATATTGACATGTCACACAATATCACATTTCAACTCAATATTGCACAATTTTCCATCTCAAGTTCCCAAATCAATTCCAATGACCAAATTACACAACAAAACACCATTTTCAACACAAAACACATGACAATTCATGCATTTCACAATTCCACCAAAATCAGGGCAAAAACCAAAATTCACAATACTCATCCACAATTCACAAAACTTAGATCAAAAGGCTCCAAATACTCACCTCTTCCTCATTTCTAAACCAATTCCTTGATTCTTCATCTTTCCAAATTTCCTCAAGCCATCAAACACCTCCAATCAAGAATCTAAAACCATAGAGATGAAGCTCTCATCACTATGAACAACATTAAAGAAAGGTGTTTAAGCATTATAGGACAAGAAACAAGTCAAATCTCACCTTATTCTTTTCTCTTTCCTCCTCCTTGCTAGGCGAAAATGGAGTATGAGAAGAGAGAGAGATGAAGTGAAGAAGAGATCAGTTTTTCCCTTTTTCCTCATGTGTTGGCCGACTATGAAAGAGAGAGGGAAGAGTTTGAAATGTTGACCAAGATCCAAGGGTCTATAAGTTGCCAAGTGTCAACATCTTGCAACATCCTCCATGAGCTCACATAGGCACATGCACATATGATTCCACCCTTTGATCTCTTGCAAAAATCAATCCTAACCATTGATCTTGAAGTTACCAATGAGTTTCCTCTTCGGTAACCGATCAATTGGTCGATAACTTTACCGTTTTGCCCTTGATTACGGTAATTCCCACTAAATCACCACAAAACACTTCATATCGTTTCATTTATCGCAAAACATGCCTTCCCTCTATTCTAAGTCAATTTGGATGTTAATCCATAATTGAACTTAAATATAGGGTTTCGGAGTTGCTCACAACGCATACGAATCACGGTTCACATCATATTCTCCAAAAGGGTTCATTTATCACTAACCACATCCACTTTTGGAGTCATTATCTCTTAATCACAATTTGGGATTTTGCTAAACCGGGCTTAGCAATCCATTAATCTCAGCCTTATTCTCTAGCCTCAAGTCTCAAAATTTGAGGTATTACAACTTGAAGTCCTAATACTGGTGGCCAGGGATGAAAAGAAAGGAGACTGGGTATGTCACTCTATGTCTCACGTGCCAGAAAGTAAAAGTTGAACATTAGCGACCATCAGGGCTTCTACAAAACTTTGAGATTCCTAAGTGAAAGTGGGAAAGCATTAGGATGGATTTTGTGATGGGGTTACCCAAGGTCAAAAATCATGATGCAATCTGGGTGATAGTTGACAGATTCACAAAGACATCCCACTTCCTACCTATCAGCATTCATTATTCACCTGACAAAGTTGTAGAGATCAATATTAAGGAGATTGTGCAATTACATGGTACTCCAAAGAATATCATCTCAGACCTAGATCCTCGATTTATTTCCAAGTTTTGGAAGGCAGTTCATAAGGCTTTGGGTACAAAACTGAGGTTCAGCACTGCATATCATCCTCAAACAAATGGGCAAATAGAGCAAACAATTCAAACACTTAAGGATATGATGAGGGCGTGTGCACTCTATTTTAAAGGCAACTGGGACAAATTCCTTCCAATGGCAGAGTTTGCCTACAACAATAGTTATCATTTGAGTATCCAGATGGCTCCATATAAGGTACTGTATGGGAGGAAGTGTCAATCGCCCTTATGCTTGACAAAATTGTCTGAGAGGCATTTTCTTGGGCCAAACCTAGTTGATTAGACCACTAAGCGGATCAAGTTAATCAAGCAGAGATTATTGACTGCTCAAAGCCGACAGAAGAGCTATGTGTAACATCCTGAATTTCAGTGACCAAAATTCCTTATATTCAAGGGAATAAAATGGTGAATATTCATGAATTTGGAATTTTAGATATTTATAAATTTCCATTTTCATGAAGATTGGGCTAGAACAAAATATAGAATTAATTTTTGGGTTTTCTAAAATGCCCAATATTGAGGCCCAAAGTAGAGGAATACGAGAAAATAATATTGAGCGGAACATTAATATTAATTTTGTTCATAGGAATTAAATATTGGAAATAGAAAGGTGAACAATGCTTCCAGTGAAATTTCCTGTGAGGCAGTGAGCTTGTTATGTGATTTTGTATGACCAAAGGATGAGAAAAATTATGAAATTTTACAGAATGAAAGTAGACATCCTAAGATTTAATTTGATAGGTAATGGGTAATTTCTAGAGTTGTGTACAAAATGTTATGTATTTTTTAAAGTTACCCAATGAAACTGGAGAGTTTCTGGAGTAGCATCCAAAGATGGAATTTCTGGCAATTGTGTGCTTTCATTTTGATAAAAGCTATATTTTTTCTTGAAACTAGACTCGGTAAGGGTTCTATAGCCTTTAGAATCACTCCAATTCGATGTCTAGAAATTTATTTATGATTTTTCAAAGTTTGGGCAGAAAATATGTCAGAATTTTGTTTAAATCCGAAAATGGGGAATTAAATTAAAAGGGAAAATAGGATATTATAAAATATATTTCCCTTCATCCTCTTCCCATTTCCATCCAGCAACAAGCATAGAGAGGAGAGAGAGAGAGTGCTTTGAATTTGTAGAGAGAGAAGAAGGAAAATCTCATAAGGTAAGTCGATTTCTTCGGTGAATTCATTCCTAATGTGTATAATCCTTCTCCTAAGCATCTCTTCTATGTTATTTAAGGTATTTGAAGCACAAAATTTGGAGTTTTGAAGCTAGGGTTATCGACCACACCAAGGAAAAGAAAGAATGAGCTTAAGATAGCTTCTGAAACTTCAAATATTGATTGTTCTGACTACTGTAAATAATTTAATCGGTGAAATTCTACTGGATTTGCTCTATTTGTAAATTTGGGAAAATTTGTGTCCTAAATATTATGCTGCCCAAATTGAGTCTACATAGTGGTTTTAACATAATTAAATAGTTAATAAAGTGGTTAGGAGTAGACAGGAGCAAGTCTGCAGAGTCAAAATTAGAAAACCCTAAATTTTCCCGAAGAATCCTGGGTTTCGGTCAGGTCCAATTTAGGGGTTTAAGGCTGAATTTTTTATGTTCTGATGATTCCATTGTGTTCATGAGGGAAAATTTGGTCGGGTTACAGTTGATCACTCTTTTAGAAAAGCCTAAAAAAGTATAATGACCAAAATACCCCTGAAAACCCTAGAATAGGGTCTGCCAAGGGCATTTTGGTCTTTTGGCAATGAATTTGGTAATTTTGACTCCTGAAATGGATTTCTTGGGTGAAAATATTTTAGAATAGCCCAGGTCAGAATTTCAGGAAAAGTACGGTCGGACCGGGGGTGATGGGGCTAGGTCGAGCCCCTAAGGGCATTTTGGTAAATTTCACAATAGACTCATATAACCACTAAAAACACTATGGAGGTGCCTAAAATAGTACATTAATGGGTTTTAACCTAATTCTTGTACATTTGACATTTTAGGACCAAATTAAGAACCCGAGTCGCTGACACGCATATCGAGAACGCTTTACGAGGTGAAAAGGGTTAAGGTAGTAACTATAATCTCTCATACACTATGTGATTGTTGATATGTTGTATGTTATTATATTCTGTGATATGAACACGGTGCCTGAGGTATGTTACCTAGTTGTGGTTAGGTACCCAGTTGAGGTACGCATGGGGTACATTACCTAGCTGTAGTAAGGGGCCCAGAAGAGGTACACGTAGGGGATTCAAACAGCGATTTGGTCCTAAGATTTGTGTACACACACATATTATGAATTTTCATTTTATATTATATGGTGCATTGCATATTTATTTCTCACATTTTATAAGTTTGGTTATATATTACTACTGTGATTCCTTGGAATCTCATTCTTTTTCAAAAATGATAAATGTGCCTGTGGGAACCAGTGGATCCAAAGGCAAGGTGTTAGATACGGGAAATCGATGGATATAGATCCCAAGATGGAAGCTAGTGGTTATATGTAGTTCAATATTTTGAATATGGCAAAGCAATGTGGTATGCTACTGGCCCAATTTTTGCCAAGATCTTGAATGGACTAATGTACCTTGGATGCAGCTTCTTTACTTTCAACGCTCTACCAATGCCTGTAACCGGCGATACTTTCATGAATACATGGTCACTTACTTCGAATTCTAGAGGTTTTCGCCTCTTATCAACATAGTATCATGCCCTTATCTTACTTTCACCTTTTTCAAGTTTCCCAGTTGAAAAAGTATCAACCCAATCCAGAGCATATGATTGAGTATGAAGACGTAAAAATACGCGACAATTTGACTTATGAACTCATACCTGACAGGATCTTCGATCGGCAGGAGAGGCAACTCCGAAATAAAAGCATTCCATTCATCAAGATTGTCTAGAAAGAGCTATCACCTAGGGAGGCTACATGGGAAACTGAAGAGAGTATGAGGAAACGTTACCCAGAATTTATGGTTGTACAGGAATAGCAAATTTCGGGGACGAAATTTATTTAAGTGGGGGAGAATTGTAACGCCCCAAATTTTTATTCACCAAATATAGTGTAATTATTTGAGGAATAAGAGAGAAAAGTATTTGGTCCAATAATAAATGGAAATTAGCCAAAGAAAAAGAAGAAAAGAAATTAAATTAAAAAGGTAATGGAAAAATCGTAATTTTTGCCAATTTAGCACAAAATCAATTATTTTCCAATTAATTGAAGTTAATTTCAATTAATTAAGGAAAATAAAGGGGAAATATATATTTGGAGTATTTTGGTCAAATAAATATGAATCAATGGAAAATTAGAGCACAAGTGCAATTTGGCCAAAATTGTGACATAAGGGTACATGTAAACCAAAGGGAGGAAAATACTAGTTACATGCTAATGGAGCCTTATGACACATTTTAATGTAAATATGATTGGTGTCATAAAAGTCAAAATTTGTGAATTTTGCTAATTAAATAATACGATTAAAAAAGAGGATATTTCATAAAATATTTCCCTTCATCCTCTTCCCTACCAAACTGACACCTTGAGCTCACAAAAGAGAGAGGGAGGGCTTTGGTTTTCTAGAGAGAGAAGGAGGAGAAAACTTGCAAAGGTAAGTTGATTCCTTCGGTACGTTAGCTCCTAACTTGTGTAATTCTTCCTCTAAGCTTCTTTTCTAAGTGATTGTAAATTTGGGAAAATGTTGAACCCTAAATGTTATGCTACCCAAATTAAGTCTAAATGGTGTTTATAAAGTAATTAAATAGTTAATAAAGTGATTAGGAGTAGAAAGGAACAAGTTTGCGGAGTTAAAATTGGAAAACACCAATTTTTTTTAAGAATCATGGGTTTCGGCCAACACTAGTTCAAAGGGGTTAGAGTTGGACTCTTTCTCATATGATGATTTCATTTCGTTCAAGAGGGAAAATTAGGTAGGGTTACAGTTAACCACTTTTTTAGAAAAGCCTTAAAAAGCATGATGACCAAAACGCCCCTAATACCCTGAATTAGGAGCTACCAAGGGTATTTTTGTCTTTTAGTAGTGAATTTGTTAATTTTGAGGCCAGAAATAGATTTCTTGTGTAGAAATAGGTCAGTATAGCCTAGGTCAAGATTTCAGGAATAGTACGGTCGGACCAGGTAAATCAGGGACGGGCCAGATCCCCTGGGGCATTTTGGTAATTTTTTACTATAAACTCATATAACCACCAAAATCACTATGGAACTGCCTAAAATAGTACTTGAATGAGTTTTAACTTAATTCTTATACATTTGACATTTTAGAATTGAGTCGAGAGCTCGAGTTGTTGGCACACAAATCGAGGCACACATTTCGAGGAGAAACAAATTTAACGTAGTGACATTATCCTTCATACATGATGTCATAGTTCATATGATTGTGTATGCCATTGTTTGTGCTTGCATTAATCAACATGGTTTGCTAAGAAGGGGCAGCCCGTGCGAGAAGTGCACTATTACCTGGTTGTTGAGTAACAATCCAACCAAGGTACACGGATAGGGGTGGTGAAGCCCTATCCCATGTATACATGCGTTTATATTGTTCATTAATTGGTGCATACATGATATGAACGATAGTATGTTGCTACTGGGATTCCTTAGAATCTCATCCTTTTTCATAAATAAAAATGTTCCATCGGCTCTAAAGGAAAGGTGGTAGACACAGGGAACTGATGGGCACAGATCTTGAGGCAAAGATAGTGGTTATATGTTGTATATTTTTAATATTTTGGAAAAAATTGTAAATATTATCAAACCTTGCACAGTTGATTCCTATATGCAAACAATTACCTTTATATATTTGTATTTTTCTGTATGCCTGTGGAACTAGGCCTTTAATACTCTGTGCATATCAAAATATAAACAGGTGTTGATAGAATTGACTTTCATGAAGTTACATCTTTTATTAAGAACAATGGCAGCCATGATGGGTCTTGAGAATTTTGATGAATTTGTAATTTTAATTTATTTGGACTAATTGGTACAATATGATATTTTTATCTTAGCTATTCTAAAAGAAATACAAGAAAGTGGGCCCAATTCAAATCAAAATTGAGCCAAAAGTCAATACCAAAAAAAAAGTTTTTTTTAAAAATAAAGTCAAAATATTTGAGAAAATCTCTTCCTGGTCTTAAGAATTTCCTGTCCCGGGCGCGACAGGAAATTCCAGGACTGGGATCAGGATAGGAACAAGAAATAGGGTTTTTCAATCCCATTTCATTCCGAAAACACCTCTAATTTTAATGACTTCTCTCTAGAAAGTGAGGGTTTGTGTTAAAGTACTGGGCCGTGGCCCATTAATTTAGTGACTTCTCTCTTTTGTTATTGGATCCCTCTAGATATTAAGTTGTGTGTTTTTACAGAGTTAAGGTGCAAAAATACTAATAAACTTTTTTTAAAAGTGTATCTGACATCATAAATCTTTTTAAGATGCAAAAATGCACATGAACTTTTTCAAACGAAGCAAAAATGTCATCTCAATTAACTCATAGGGACGTCCATTACTTTTAGATTTATGGGTCCCACTAAGTACCTGTCTCTCTTAAATTTGTCTGTCAACTTTCTCTCTTCCTCTCACCCCTTCCTCTCTCCCTCTCTCTCTCTAGCTCTTTATCCTCTCACACGCCTTGAACTCTGAACGGACCTTTAAGGGCTTTTTTGAGTTGGCGGTGGGAAAGCACGTACACATAAGTCGAGGCAAAACTCCTCTTATAAACTTACTTCGTATATTGTAAATCACATAGGAAAAGTAGCTTCTACTGCTAATCCAAACAGGCACTAACTATGAATGAAATGCAATCAATGTGATTCTAGTGGTTCAAAATATTAAAGGAGATCAACTGCAGTGAGCCTGTGACCTTGTTGGTAAAATACAGTAGCCCACCGCTTGTTTCTTTGTCGTTGGCTATGGATTACCATTACCACTACACGTAGCTATTTCAGCGCAGTCTTTACTCTTGGGAGTGTTCCAGTTTAGTTACTCTAAAGCATAGTTATCAAACAGAATATTACTTTCGGAAGACCTTTTGATGAAAGGGCACACCACAGTATGAATATTGCTTGCTTGTATTTGTGTGACTTGTAGCTCCCTTCTTCACTGCACCAGTCTCTCACCGCTTTCACCACACCCGCCAACTATTCTAATTCATCTCATATACACTATAAAAAAATATTAAATTTCTGATGGAATTTGCCACGGAAACAATTTCCATGGCAAATTTCAACGGACTTTTCGGACAGAATTTTTTCCATGGCAAAATTTACCATGGAAAAAATTTCTTGGCAAATAATTTTGCCATGGAATTTCTGACAGGCTTGACTGCTTTAGCGTTTTATTATTATACAATTATATATATAATCTTATTATATATAATCATTTATTTATAAATATTTTTTTTTCTTATAGATAAATGTAATAATAATATAAAATAATTTTATATATTCTGGTAAGGCATCGTACACGTACGGATGAGGTCGTGGGTTCGAACCAAAGGAGGGCAAGTTGAGTTGCATTTTTAGGAAAAAAGATGTTGCGACATGTGGAGGATCTGGGCACCGGCGACAAGGTAGAGGCCGCCGGAACTGCCATACGTCACCGTCGACGATGAGGTGGCAGCCACCGAAGTTGCCACGTGGCTTTTTAAAATTTTAAAAATAAAAATAATTTTGCGAGGGAATTTCCGACGAAATTGAATTCTATCGGAAATTGCGATGAAAAATGTCCGTCGGAAAATTTCCGTCAGAAATTCCATCACAAATTTTTTATGCAAATTCCTTCAGAAATTGCGACGGAAATAATTCCTTCAGAAATTTGCCACAGAATCTGAATTCCATTGGAAATTGGTTTGTCATGCTATCATTAGCGACAAAATCCAATCCATAGGAAATTCTGTCTAAAATCCATTTTCAATGGAAATTTTGTCGAAAACTCTGAATTCTGTGGCAAATTCAGTGTTTTTTGTAGTGATGCGTGAATTTTCTTTTCATGCTCTCATTCACAAAACAAGAAATGGGTTTTGTTTGATTTTCTTTTTAAGGCATGGGATCATTAGACGTGGAAGAGAAGAGAGAGAAAGAGAGAGGAAGGTGTGAAAGGGAGTTGAGAGAACATGGGGCTCAATGTATTTTTTAAGATTGATACATGCCACTTAGCAAGACCCACAAATATAAAAGTAACGGCCATCTATATAAGTTAATGGATATGGCAAAGGTTTACGGTGCCATATGCATTTTTCAAAAGTTTTACGGGTATTTTTAAACCTTAACCCGTTTTTTTAAATGATATTCTTCTTTTTTATTGATATATATTGATATATATATATATATATATATATTAATTTCTTTTATTTTTATATTTAAAAATACCTTAAATACTTTTTTATTATCCCAACTAACCTTATTTATTTTCTCTCTCTGTTTTATCTAAAAATTCTCATGTTATTAAAACCATACCAGACCTGTCAGTTCGATCAAGAAAACTGTTGAAATGATAATATAACCGATCCGGTCTGACCGGTTCAACCGGTTTAACATTTATTCAGATTTTCCTGATTTCAAAAATTCATATCCAATTCTACATATTTCCAAAACTTATAAATTAACCTCTATGAGAAGCTTGAGATGTCTACTTTCTAATGCAAAAAAAAATCACTTAAACATATTATCATTTGATCCTAAAAAATTATCAAATTTCAAAACTATTCCAAAAAATATTATCGTTCAAGTTCACTTCCTCTTCGGTTTAGCCTCGGGTTAGCTCTGGTTTGACTCCGATCTGACCCACTATCCCATGACCTGCCACCCAGACTATTTAGTGGCATGTTCGGATTTAATAACCTTGAAAAAATCAATGTTTATATATAAATATTTATGACTTGTTTTTTATTTTTTCCTTTAAACCTATATATTTTTAGACCACAAACCCCAACATTATCAAACAAAATAAAGCCCACAGTAATTTTCATTCATAAATATTTAAATATTAGAACAGAAATTTGAAATGTTACACATGTTTTTATTTGGTTTATAAGTCTTTGATGTATATTATCAAAAGATTTAGGTGCAGTGATTTATGTGCCGATGGATGAATCATCCTTAACCTCCTCTTTGATATTTTCTTTTTTGTCTCCTTCCAGTACAAAACTAATTTATAAGGATAGTGCCCCTAATTTGCAGTTCATTAGCTTCAAGGCAAAACTACCAACGACGAAGAAACCAAAGAAAAATATGGTGGGTGAGGTGGCTAAAGGAGGGGCAGCTTCGACATTGAGGAGGCACATCCATTGTGTCATTGTGCAAAAGACCCCGTAATGGCATAAAGGGCCATGAGGAGCAAAAAAGTGATGCAATGTTTGTGGAGATTATTTGTTAAATATTCAGCATTGATTGACTTTGACAGGTATGACATTTTTGCACTATGTTGGAAACTTCATATGTATTCTTATACTATTTCTTGCCCGACATATGTTTGTTAAACCATGAATGTTAGTTAACTTAACAATAATGACATTTTTGCACCATTTTAAGGACTTTATCTGTTTTTTATGCCCAAAAAATTAACTTTATAGTAACATATGATATATTACTATATGGGTAGATTTGCACTTAACCCCTACCAAAAATATAATGAAAATCCATGTAACATAGCTTGTGAGCAATGGAGTTTTAATTTTCACTTTCTTGAATACAGTGTTTGATAATTAATTAATATTATTAAGTCACATATAAATATTATCTCGAGGTAAAATAAAAATAGAACTTTTAGAAGTATTTTTTGCGTCGACACGAGCTTAAATCTAAAAATATGAAGTAGTAATGAATCTTTTTATTAAAAATAATCATTTTTTTGTGCAATAAAAAATAATCATTAAATGAAAGAAAAAAGTGTGATAGAATAGTTGTGCATTATTGTCCCAATTAAATTAAGGGAAAATTCCATAAAAATACATCCGAAATAGGGAAATCCCTAATCAGTGCTGTGAATTCCAAAATTCCGGATCAGTCAGCTGTCAGTATGGATGAACAGTGCTGGGGGCGCCAAAAGACGATTTTGCCCTTCAGTCCTCATTCTCGCCACTTCAGAATAACAACACGCTGCTCTTAATTAACAACTCTGGTTTCTTGATTAACAACTCCAGTTTCATCTTTTTACTTTCACAATAACAACACCGGTCTTGTTATTAACAACTCCGGATTCTCGGTTAACAACTCCGCTTTATTCTTCCACATATTCGCATCTCAAAAATATAGTGTTGTTAATGTAAAATATGGTGTTGTTAATAAAGAAAGAGGTGTTGTTATTGGCCCTGAAACTAAAATTACGAAGTTGTGAAACAAGAAATAGGAGTTCTTAATGTAGAATATGGTGTTGTTAATAACAAGACTGGTGTTGTTATTATGAAAGTAAAAAGATGAAATTGGAGTTGTTAATCAAGAATACGGAGTTGTTAATCAAGAATCCAGAGTTGTTAATTAAGAAGCTCGTGTTGTTAATAAAGAAAGATGTGTTGTTATTGGCCTTGAAACTTAGATTACGAAGTTATGAAACAAGAAATGGGAGTTGTTAATCAAGAAACCAGAGTTGTTAATTAAGAGCAGTGTGTTGTTATTCTAAAGTGGTGAGAATGAAGACTGAAGGGCAAAATCGTCTTTTGGCGCCCCCACACTGTTCATCCGTACTGACAGCGGACTAATCTGGAATTTTGAAATTCGCAGCACTGATTAGCGATTTCCCTATTTTGGATGTATTTTTCTAGAATCTTCCCTTAAATTAATATCTCCCAGGATATTGAAGAATAAAGGGAAAATTACTCTCAGGTCCCAAGGAACAAAGAAAATAACATAAAAGTCTATGAAAAAAGTAAAATATCAGAAAAGTCCTTAAGGACTTTTATGTGATTATTTCCCAAAGTTAAATGATAAAAATGCCCCCAAGAATTTAAATCACTCTATTATTTCTCTCTCTCCTTCATTCTGCTCTGCTTCTGCGTCTTCCATGTGTTGTCCATTGCTCCTTCGAGTCCCAGTGTTGGTGCGTTCGTCTGCTGTTCCACCGCTGCCCAAGCCTATATCGCTCCTCCGCTGCCCAAGCCTCCATTGTGATGTGGTAGAGGTAGAACAACGAACTGATTTTTTTTTTCTGTGTGTACGTTGGCTAGATTGAGATTGAGGGGTTAGTCAAAGGTTGGAGCTTGGGCTCAATAGAGGACTAAGTGGGAGGAGGTAGATAAGTAATGCTAAGATTTTGCTAAAAATATGATCTTAACCATGAAAGTTGGGATTTTACTATGATTGGGTTGTGTGAATGTTATAGTGCTATGTTTTTGGGGAAGGTTATAGAGGCAGTGTTGTGTTTTAATTTAAGTAGAAATAGTTGAATGTGATGGTAGTTGTTTACTATGAAAACGCTAATATGGAAAAAAAGTTTTGTTAATTCGTGCAGTTGTAGTTGTTAATATGGTTGTTGTAGTTGTTAATACAGAACCTGTACTCTATTTTTGGGCAATATAATAGAGGGAATGCTATGTTTTTAGGCAAGGTAACAAAGGGATGGCTTTGTTTTAAGGGGAAATGATTGAATACGATAGTGGTTTCTTTGATTACAAAATGCTAATATGATATTTAAAAAAGTGTTGTTAAAGTGTTGTTAATGTGCATTTGTAGTTGTTAATATTGCTGTGGCAGTTGTTAATACGAAGTTTATGTTGCAGATTGTCATGAAAGATGAGAACTAGTTTGGGGAAGAATCTATTCTGTTTCTTTCATGTGGGGCGAGGTTTTTAAATGGTGAAGAAGATGAAATGTAATATGGCTCATATGGTTGTAAATATGAATCAGACACTTGTAAAATAAGGGAGAAGAAGTTGTTAAAACCAATTCAACTGTTATGACAGACCCTACGGGAATAACTCACGCAGTTGTGAAAGTTGGAGTTGTGCAACTTGTCATTTCAGTCAAGCATAAAATAATTGTAAAAATGACTCATGATGTTGTAAAAGCAAGCATCACCAGTTGTTAAAAAAAGCAATTTTGTAGTTTTGAAACTTGTCATTTCAGTCAGGCATGAAAAAGCAATTGTAAAAATGACTCAAGATGTTGTAAAAACACACGTTAGAAGTTGTAAACTGAGCAACTTGCAGTTTTAAACTTGGAGAAGTGAACAAAGGTAATTTCATTCACACACGACAAATAAGTTATAAAAATGACTCAATATGCTGTAAAAATACACTTAACCAATTGTAAACTAAGGAATTTTCAGTCACTAATGGAAAAATCACTTTTAAGACCGGTTAAAAAAGACATTTTAGACCGGTTCAAGATCCGGCCTTGATACAGCCGGTCTTAAAAGTCTGCTACTTTTTAGATCGGTTATAGAACCGGACTTAAAAAAACGTTTTAAGACTGGTTATTATAAAACCGGTCTAAAAATAAATATTTTTAGAACATGTGAGAGACTCAAAACTCTTTGGAACATATTAAAACTCAACTCCCTTGTGCTTAAACAGTGCTGGCCGAAATAGAAGCAAGGAAAACAACCATGAATAATAAACTCACAATCATAGACAGAATTATAATGCAAGGAAATCATACAACCATGACAATGTTGTTTTGACCAAGTTCCTTATCTTTTCACTTACATACATACATCAAAGATTAAATTACATTAATGATAATGCTGTTATTCATTATGGAAAAAATACTTTATACACACTCTTCTCAGGCTGATGATCACTAGCTGGACTGGCTTCGGAGAATCTACACTAAGACGTACACCTCATATCCTTCATTTTCCTATGACGACAACAAAAAAAGTAATTTTATATATACACCAATAACAATATACATAATTCAAATATAGTTCATGATAATTATTTTAGCTAACTAACCTTCAATGTAGTTTTGTAAAGGGATATCCTCCCATATCCCTTCATGATGATCGTTTTTTGTGTCGTGTTCATTGTCTGCTTCCTCTTCTTCATTCAATTCTGCTAAACCCCTAGAAAAAGATGGAGTCTCAAGAAGATCATTCATTGAATGACTTTCCTGATTAATATCAACGACCCTTTTTCCTTGGAGAACTACATACCACATTTTATTTTCCTGATCAGTAACATAGAATACTTATTTCGCTTGATATGCCATAATAAAAGGTTCATCTCTAAAACTTCTACTCTTCAAATCAACCAATGTAAATCCCAACTGATCAATCATCACACCATTGTTGACATCAACCCACTTGCATTTGAAAATGGGAAGTTTAACTTTAACATAATCAACCACCCAAATCTCTTCAATAACCCCATAATAAGGTATTGCTGCCAATCTAGGATTCTTATCTTTCGAACTAGAGAAGTGCATAGATTCAGCCACTAACAAAACCCCACTGTTCTAGACGGTGCTCCTATCATCAAGGGACTTCGTGTAAAGCGTATAAACATTGACCACAAATGAAGTCCAACTTATGACATCAGCCTCAGGACCACGTGCTAACCATTTAATTGTATCAAAAACACATTCTTCGCCATCAACCTTTTGTTTGAACCAATGTGCAAAAGTTTTGTTATGCTCCCTAATTAACCTTTGTTCAGTCATTCGACTATTTCCTTTCTGTACAATTTCTTTATAAGCATTAATGTAATCTTGAGCTTCATCAACATTATTCAAGATGTACAAGTGGACTTGTTGCAATTCATCAGGATCCATACTCTTTACTAAAGCCCCGTGTCTACCGCCTTCTTTGTCATGACATTCAGGAAGTCCAATGTGTCCTACATTTGACAAGAATCTTGACAAAACTCTATGGGTTCTTCAGAAACATATTTCTGAACAACAGATGCTTCAGGCTGGTTAGGGTTCTTCACATACGCTTTTAGGATTTTCATAGTTCTTTCAATTGGGTACATCCATCATAAATAGATAGGGCCACACAACTTGATCTCCCTGACTAGATAAACAATTAGATGTACCATGATGTCAAAAAAAGAAGGAAGAAAAAGCTTCTCAAGCTGGCACAAGATTAGATATCCTTCATTTTCCAGTTCATCCAATTTTTCTGTCTCAATGACTTTACTACAAATAGCATTGAAGAAGAAACAAAGTCTAGTCAAAATATGTTGAAGATCATATTCGGCAATGCCTCGAATAGCTACTAGGAGCAGTTGTTGCATTAAGACATGACAATCATGAGACTTTAGCCCCACTAACTTCAAGTCTTACACAAGCTTCCTAACATTTGAAGAATACCCTGAAGGAACTTTGATGCCATGTAAACACTCACAAAAGCTTCTTTTCTCATCCTTAGACAAAGTATGAGCAGCTGGAGGACAAAAAGTTCATTTACCATATGGCTTTGGATAGGGCTGAGCAAAGCACCCGTAACCCGCCCGCCTGCCCAGAATTGGGCCCGTAACGGGTATGGGTTACCCGTACCCATTTATTAAAAACGGGCGGGTAACGGGTTCATCAACGGCTTACCCGTTACCCATTTAATACCCCGTTAGTTTTAGGGCAGTTTTTTCTTTTCTATTCTCTGATTGTCCGTGACTCTACTCTCACAACACTCTCACTTCACTACTCACACTTGTCTCTCAATCAGATCGCTCTCCTCACCTCATCGAGTCGTCGGCCAGTCCCCCACTCCCCCAAACCCCGATCGCTGTCCTTGGCCAGTCATTATCGGTGGACAACTGCTCAGCTTGTCGATCTCTACGCCAACGGTGGTCGGTGAGTAGGGTCTCACCGTCGTTTCTTGTTCGACCGAGGAGTCCCAATAGTTGAAGTCGCAACTCGCCTATTTCTCTCCCTCTCTGAATTCCTCTGCTTCAGCAGCCTTCAACATTCAAGTCTTGAGTCATGAGTCTCCCATTTGGATCTGCTTCTTCGGTAGGATTTGCACTTCTCTCTCTCTTTGATTTCTGATTTTTATCTTTTGTGTTTCGATCTTCTTTGGTAGCATTATGAATATGTTTTATTGTAAATCTGTTAATCTCTGGTAGTATTGTTTTTGATCTTCTGATTTTTAATAGATTCACAATACAACAGATAAAGACATTGTTTTTGATATGTGGTGTTTCGATCTGTAGAGTAATATAAGCTATAGCTAATTCCTGTCTCCTGTCCTGTGGTGTTTCAATCTTCAGTTTTTTTTGGGAAAAGACATTGTTTTAACTTCTCATGTTTCGGTTGAATCAATATCGTATGGGTTAACCATGTTATGTTGATCTTAGATTATGGACTCTAGGCTAAATCCTTTGATGTGTTCTGAATTTCTGATAGTTCATTTGGATTGATTATGAAATCTTTGATGACTCTCATGTTTCGGTTGATACATACTTGTAATTGAGTTGATGAGTATATGACAAATAATGTTCTTATTTCCATTCAGGATCATTAAAAGCATATCTAGTTTTCAGTTTTCAGTTTTCCACACTAGGACTATTATGTTTTAAAGTCATTCAAGTTGGGTAGTTTTCAGTTTTTTGTTTTCAGATTTCAGATTTCAATTTTCTGTTTGCCAAAATTTTCAATAGTCAGCTTTATCTTTAAGTTGTTGATTTGTTTGAGAGGTTGAATAGCATGGTACAACCACCAATTACACTTGAAAATGTGGATGATGAACCTGTGACTGGACTAACAATAGCAGGAATAACACAAGATAGCACTAATGTTGAGAGTCAAACCAACGATGAGGGGAAAGCAGAAGAAACACAACCTAGGAAAAAAAGGAAGGACTCATCTGATATATGGATCCATTTTACAAGGCTGCCACTAGCAGAAACCAAAGGAAAACATAGGTCTAAGTGCAACTATTGTGGATTAAATTATGCAAGTCATCCTTCGCAAGATGGCACTAAACAATTATGGAGACATTTCGAAAAGTGTCAAAGGAATCCTAACAAATCAAGTAAGGGTCAGAGCTTGTTTGCGGCTACAACAAATCAAACATTGACTCATCACTTGTTCAGTCAAGAATGAGGCAGAAAGGCTGTTGCTAAGTATATCATAAAGGATGAGGTGCCTTTCCGAACTGTGGAAAATGAGGGTTTTACAGAATTGTTGCAAGAGTTTCAACCCAAATTTCAAATGCCTTCAAGGTGGACAGCCGCTAGAGATTGCTACAACATATATCGAGAACAAGCAGATATCTTGAGAAAATACTTCAAGACTTCGAAAGTCCGTGTGTCCTTCACCACTGATTGTTGGACATCTGTACAATAAAACAACTATATGTGTTTGACTGCACATTGGATTGATGAGGAATGGATTTTACAGAAACGCATTCTTAATTTTTATGAGATTACAGATCATAGAGGGGAGTAAATTGCCAAACAAATTGAGGATTGCTTATTTCATTGGGGCATTGACAAAGTGTTTACAATCACAGTTGACAATGCTTCTGCCAATGATTCTGCAATTGCAATTTTGAAAAAGCGTTTCAGGAGTTGGGATGGTTTGGTTTGTGATGGAGACATTTTGCAAATGCGGTATGCTGCTCACATATTAAATTTGGTTGTTTCTGAAGGTCTCAAAGAAATGAACAAGTCCATTGAGCTCATCCGACTTGCAGTAAAATTTGTTAAATCTTCTCCATCAAGGAAGCGTAAGTTCATAATACTAGCTGAAAGGGAGCGAGTTGAATCAAAAAGTCTACTTACCTTGGATTGTCCTACGAGGTAATTTATTTATAATTAGTTTGAATGAGCTTTGATATGAATCTATTATTATGTATTGATAATTGATGTGCAATTGTTTTTCATTTCTATGTTGTGATTAGGTGGAATTCAACATATCTTATGCTTGAGAGTGCTGTTAAGTTTGTCAAAGTTTTTACTCGGATGGAAGAGGAGGATGAAGATTACAAAGAATACTTCAAGAAAAAGGTTAAGGTAGGGTCCAATCGAGATACTTATGCCTTGATTGATTATCTTGAAGGTTTTGATGATGTATCTGATGATGCAATTAGAAGAAGGACAATAGAACCTACCATTTTGCCTCCTAGTGCATATGATTGGAGCACTGCGAGTGAGTTTCTTGGCTTCTTAAAGTTGTTCTACAACATGACATTGAGGTTTCTGGATCAAACTATGTTACAAGTAACACCTGTTTCCAGCACATAGTTGCAATTCAGATAAGCCTCAATAGAAGTGCAAGTAGTTCCTGCTCTCTCTTGAATGACATGTCAATAAGAATGTTATCTAAGTTTAACAAATACTGGGGAGCAGCTGAGAAAATGAATCCACTTTTGGTTGTGGCCTTGATGTTAGACCCTAGATATAAATTGACATATGTCAAAGTCGCTTTTGCTGACCTTTTCAATGAACCAACAAAGTGTGAAGCTATGATGAGGAAGATTATGGGTGTGATGTATCGTTTATATGACCATTATTCAGCTACTATTCATCTTGGTGAAACTTCTGGATCTCAACCATCAATGGAACAAGGGGATAATAGTGGTGGTGGTGGGAATAATGTTCTATTACCAGAGTTAGAAGTTGAAGTGACCTTGTCATATGTTGATGCTACATATCAAAAGTTTTTAGCCAAGGAAGATGCAGAGAGTAGTGTAAAGAAACTTTCAGAAGTGGATGAATACCTTCGAGCTGAATTGGTTGGTTATTGCGATGCAAAATTTGACATCTTGTCATGGTGGAAAGGGAATGCTTGTAAGTATAAAGTGTTAAGCTTGATGGCACATGATTTGTTAGCTATCCCAATTTCTACAGTTTCTTCAGAAGCTGCCTTTAGTACGGGTGGTAGAGTATTAAATGCTTTCAGGAGCTCTTTATCCTCAAGGATGGCTGAGGCACTCATATGTGCACAAAATTGGCTATCAGTGAAACCACCCAACTTGAATGACTTTGATGTTGATAATTTTGATGAGACTGTAGCTATTGTTATCGGTATCTTAATTTGCATTCTCTATTTTCAATAATTAACGTTTCATTTCATTTTCTTATTAGTTAATATTAATACACATTGATTAATATGATATATGATTTATCTTTGTTCATTTTGTAGAGGAAGATGCAAAAGCAGAGGGAGGAGGTGAATTTGAACTGACAAAAAAATGAAGATTTGCAAACAGGGTCCTCACCATAGCAATTTAGCATGTTATATTGCTATTGTTTTGTAGCTTGTGAATTTGTGATCATTGAAGTTTAAACTTCATAGCATATTAGCATTAGCAATTTAGCATGTTACACTAGTATTTATGGCATTTCAGCAGGTCTAAAAATATGGACATTTTATGTAGTATACTATTATTTAAAAACTCAAGGTATGTTTATGTAGTATACTAGTCTTTATGACATTTTAGCAGGTCTAACCGTCTAAAGGGAAATATCATTGGCAAAAAAAAAGGGCAATATCTCAATATTCTAGAAGTCCAAAAAATATGGACATTTGCGTTCCAATAAATTCTGTCATTCTAGAGGGCAAAAAAAAAACAGAACTAGGCTGTGAAATGGGCTCCCTATTCTAGAGGGCAAAAAAAAAAACAGAACTAGGTTGTGAACGGGCTCCCTATTCTAGAGGCCCAAAAAAAAAGTTTTTTGGTTAAACGGGTTCCCTGGACCCGTTTAACCAGAACCCGTTTAGATACGGGTTTAGGCACAGGTACGGGGCAACCTGTACCTGTGAAACTTAAACGGGCGGGTCACGGGTTGACCCACGGGTCAGACCCGCCCGCCCGTTGCTCACCCCTAGCATTAGATGCAAGTCTTCTCGTATCCTCATTTCTTGCAAATCTAATCTTGCCTTCACGCCATCCTTAGAACTACCTTGTATGTTAAGCAGTGTCCCAACAATACTATCACAAACGTTTTTCTCCACATGCATGAAATCAATACAGTGTCTCACATCAAGCTTCGGCCAATATGGAAGATTAAAGAAGACAGACCACTTTTTCCATTTACTTTTCTAATTACTATTCTTTGTAGTCTTACCAAAGATAACATTCATATTTTTCAGCTTTTCATAAATTTGCTCCCCAGTCAATGCCTTCAAAGCATCTTCAAACTCTTGTCCACCAAAAAAAGCTTTTTTTAATCTGCGATACGGGTGGCCTCATCTAAGAAATCTCCTATGGCCAAGATAAACTGTCTTTCTTCCATGTTGAAGTTGATGGTAGCATGTTCCTTCTTCACAAATCGGACATTCTTTATGGCCTTTAACACTATATCCTGACAAGTTTCCATATGCAGGGAAGTCATTTATAGTACAAAAGATCATGGCTCACATTTTAAAAACCTCCTTCTTGTTCGCGTCAAAAACATCAACACCTTCGTCCCACAACTTTTTCAAGTCTTCTATCAAGGGTTCCAGGTAAACATCTATGTCATTTCCGGGTTGTTTTGGTCCCTAAATCAACATAGACAACATATGTACTTTCATTTCATGCATAACAAAGGAGATAAGTTATAAATTACCAATAGAACAGGCCATGAACTATGTATACTGCTCAGGCTACAAAAAGGATTCATGCCATCCATGCTAAGCCCAAGCCTAAGGTTCCTAGGCTCTTCACCAAAGGCAGGAAATAATTGATCGATTTTCTTCCATTGAGAAGAATTAGCCGGATGTCGAAGCTTTCCATCGGATATCCTCTCATCCACATGCCATCTCAAATTTCTTGCATCGTTTTCATTAGCAAACAAGCGCTTGAACCTTGGTATGATTGGAAGGTCCCACAATACTTTTGCAGGAGCATTATTACATTTGTACCTCGGGGTTTCACATATCGGACACTATTGTTCCTCTTCATACTCTTTTCTATACAATATACAATCATTAGTGCATGCATGGATCTTTTTATACTTCATCCCTAGTGGACAAAATATTTTCATAGCATCATAGTATCGAGAAGGGAACACATTATCATCCGAAAGCATGTCCTTAAAAGCCTCAAGCGTTTCTAAAAAACTCTTGTCGCTCCATCCATGCCGTATTTTCAAGCTTACCAATTTCAATACTGCTTTCAACAATTGGTATTTTTTACACCCCGGGTACAACAGCGTCTCAGCATCACTGCACATATTACCATATGCATGTGATTGCTCAAAAGTCTCTTCTCCTACATCACGAATAATATCCTCTATCCGATCATCTGTATCCGTGTCATTATCATCAAAGTTCACTCCCCCCTGTTGAGATGAACTTGGCATTTCTAATTCTTCACCATGCCATACCCACACTGTATAACTCTTACAAAAACCTTCACAAATTAAATGTGTATATATATATATACAGTACTTAGTCGCTTCTCATTTAAACATACTACACAAGGGCAATAAAACTTCCCACTACCATCATCGACATTTCTTCTAGCGGAGTCTAAAAAACCCCTCACCCCATTATCATATTCAACACTCGTTCGTTTAGCAATCATCCAACTATGATCCATATATATCTCAACACTTCTAGCACCCTATATCCAACAACAAAAGGATAGACAAAAAAACAACAACAATAGAGTTTTAGAGATTTCAACAAAATTAACATGCACCATTTGAAACTAGTATTGTTTTAACAAACCAATAACACTGAAAATAATCAAACAATATAATCACACTAAATTAAAACAGAACATAGAGTGGTATCACTCCAAGCCAAATATCACAGGGATGTAATTAAAAGTCAGAGCATATATCTAACAAGAATGTGCAGATTTAATTTTTTTCCAAATTACGTTTAAGTGCTCAAAACAACAACAAGAACCATTTTTTCATAGAATATTATTAATTATTGAACAACGTACAACTAAATAATAGATTGAACATTAACTTGATTGAAGATCAAGGAGTGAGCTTCAACCTAAAGTCACGATGGCGTCGACTGAGGTTAAATGAAGTTCTCAAATTCACGGCACTGATAAAGGGAAGTCAAGGCAGAGGAGAATGGTCACTGCGGAGAATAGAGGTGGCAGTGGAGAAGACTGGCGATAATCAAAGAACAGCGACGACGAACATAGCAACGGCAGCGGTAATGATGGAGGAGAGTTGAGCAAATGAGGGACGGGACGCCATGGACGAGTTCAGAACAAGCACGGATAGAGCTCACAGAGAAATGGCTAAAAGAGAAGAAAGGGTTCATAGATCGCGCGATCTGGGCGCAGGAGTAAAAATACAGGTGAAAAATCTTACCTTTTAGACCGGTTTTCAATAAAAACTGGTCTTAAAAGAGTGAAATTTCAAATTTAAGACCGGTTTTTATAAAAACCGGTCTTAAATTTAACACATTTAAGACCGGTTGATATTAAAACCGGTCTTAAATCTTTTACATTTAAGACCGGTTTTTATATCAACCGGTCTTAAATGTCAAAACATTTTAAATCTTAAAAATTTTAACATTTTAAGACCAGGTTTATTTATAACTGGTCTAAATAAATTTTTTAAGATCTGTTTTGTTTAGAACCGGTCTTATAAGTTCAATATAATTAAAGAATTGCCACCGCGCAAATTTTTAAGACCTTATTCGCCAAAATCGGTCTAAATATGGAGGTCTAAAAAGGGATTTTTCCACTAGTGAGTGCTGAACTTGGAGATGTTTAAAAAGGTAGTTTCATTCATACATGAAAAAGAAGTTGTTAAAATGCTCAATATATTGTGAAAATATGCTTAACGAGCTATAAACTAAGCAATTTGTAATGGTAAACAGTTGTTAAAAAGGTATTTTCATTGTGATCTGAAAAATATATTGTAAAAAATACTAAACATGTTTTAAACACAAGCATAACCAGTTGTTAAACAAGGCATATACAGTTGTCATATTTGGAGTTTTGGTAGGTAACAAAAAGAATGTGTAAAAAATCACTCAAGCAGTTGTTATAATACGCAATGACAGTTGTGAACGTAGGGATTTGGCAAACTTGAAATTAACTCATTGCATAAAAACATGTGAAAATGACTGATGAAGTTGTCAACTGTAAAATGACTAATGAACTAAGGGCACCTTTGTCATTTGACTTTGGGAAATAATCACAGAAAAGTCCCTAAGGACTTTTCTGATATTTGACTTTTCCCAGGAACTTTTTTGTTACTATCTCTGTTCCTTGGGACCTAGGAGTGATTTTCCGAAGAATCAACTCTCAACGTCATCACTTCTTTTTCTATTTATTTATTTTTTTGTCATCCTGATTAATTTGCTCATGCGGTGGGGTTCAAATTTCCATGCTTGTCTCCTATGTTATTGAAAGTGTATTAAGGCCCCAAAGAAAAAAGGTTTGGCACTATTTCTTGCATATTTTATTGGGAAAATTACACTCAAGTCCTAAAGAATAAGGGAAATGAAAAAATGGTCCCATTGACAACTCTACCAAGGGGTCATTGACAACTCCAGGAACGAGCATTAACAACTTCTTCGAATCATTTTTTCATTTCGCAATTTCAAGGGACCATTTTTTTCATTTCCCTTCTTCCTTGGGACTTGAGTGTAATTTTCCCTATTTTATTTCATGTGCATTAAAAATATTGTCCCTTGGACTCTTTATTAGTTGTTGAGGCACACAAGTTGTTAGTATATCAGGTTATGGATGTATTCTCCAAGAAGTATAGGCAAATTCTTTAATTAAACTTCACATTAGATATATGAGAGATGAGATCTGGTGCCAAAATGACTTCCAGCCATTTGGTTTGTGTACTTTGCCTTTAACTAAATGGTCTGAGGGTATTAATAAACAAGAAAATAGGAGCTCCTCGCAATTTTATTTTAACATTAAGTGAATTTGAAATTAACAATGGTAACACTCCATCTCATCGCATTACTTAAGCTAGCCTCAATTGAATAATATTATATAGGTTAAAGTATAGTTTTGGACCTTTGAGTTTGCATCAGATATCATTTTAGTCCCTTAAGTTTGTAAAATATAGTTTTAGTCCTTTAATGTTAATACCGTTAACTTCTACTAATGGAAAATGCTGAGTCAACAATTAAATGCTAACAACACATATTTTTTTAATTATTTAATATAATGATTATTTATATTTTAAAATTAAATTTAAAAAAAGACAAAAAAAAATATGTGCCTTTTCCTTTCCTCTACCCTTGTTTGATAATGGTATCTCCCTCCATCGCCGATGTAACGTTTCCTGACCATGTTAAGGTGGGTGACAGCGGCTAGCTAATTCTCTAGAAGCTTCTCTATCAAAAATTGCTAATCTTTTTTAGGTGATAAAAAAATTTCTGATTTGAGAGATGCAAATGATGTTATTCTCGTCTCTCCCACATTAAAAACGTAGCTGCCAATAATAAGGGGGAGACAAAATACGCCTCCAAAGAGAAAAATAGTAGAACTGACGAGGAACTGTAAAACAACATTACATCAAACCAAATGTACTATTTCCACTCAAAAATTAATATCTAAGCCCTCTCCCTCATTGTTTCCTCTCATTTCCTAATCTCTTTACTCAATAATTCACAAACCTCCATTATTTTTTATCCCTTTTTAGTTCGCAAAGAGAAAGAGAGGGACCTGTTAGAAAAAAAAAGTTTAAAATTTATATGGGCGTGCTCCCATTCGTCAGACTTTTTCTGAACTATGTAATTGCAGAGACACCATTAACAAGGGTGGAGGAGAAGGGAGGAAGACACAAATTTTTTTATCTTAATTTAATTTAATTTTAAAATATAAAAGATCATTATACTAAATAATTTTTTTTTTACCAAAATTATACTGAATAAAAGACTAAGCACAAATCTTAAAGATTTAGGGTATGCGTAGAGATGTAGGTTCAAACGTTTTTTTATCCGAAATACAAAGGCCATCACTATTAGAAAAAATGCCTTTTAGACCACTTGAAATTGGCTTTTTAAACAAGATTTAGGTCCGGTCTTATATCGATCAGTTTTAAAAGTCTGTCCCTATTAAGACTAGTCTTACAATTGGTTTTAAAACATGGCTTGCCCTACCCCAGTTTCAAGTTGTAAAGGAGAAGATTCTTATTTAATGAACCTGAGTATAACAAAGTTGATATACAAAAATGAAAATTGGATTTTATATAAGTGGATATTATGATCAGGTTTTGGATGAGATGGAAAACAAGCTAAAGACCAATAATAAGGAAGTAGCCGATTGGGAGGAATACTATGACGAGGTGAGGATTAATAACTCTAAATGGGAGGATGAAAAACATTCACTTGATGATATACACTTGTAAGGAAAAACTTGTTGGACTAGATGGCCGGGAGTTGATTGTAACAATTCATCTATTTGAATGAGTGAGAGTTTATGTTCACTCATTCAAAAGTGGGTTAAGGTGCAAATTTGCCCCAAAAGTTTTTGCTATGAAGCAATGTTACCCTGGAAGTTTTTTTAGGTTCAATATTATCCTGAAAGTGTTAAAATAGAGTAATGTTGCCCTTTACCATTAAAAGGTTAATAGTCAACATCAATTTTTTTAATGGTCAACGTTAGTGTTTTAATGATATGGGGCAATATTACTATGTTTTGAAACTTCTAGGGTGACATTGAACTTAAAAAGACTTCCAGGGCTACATACGTCCTCAGCGAAAACGTCCAAGACAAATTTGTACCTTAACCCTTAAAAAGTTTACTTGCCCAATCATTACTCAGCTAGCCAGCTCAACAAATTTTTCTTTCCAAGCATAGATCACCTAGCCTATATTTTTCATTGTCTAATTTTGACGTCTTAATCATTAAACCGTCATCATGAAATCCACTTAGTTAGGGAGCTCCTTATTATTGGCCTTCACTTTCATTTCCCTCTCAACCAAGACCTTATCACACAACCATATTCAACCATACAAAATAGAATTCTCAAGTTTGTATATCATCGCAAATTCTGTGGACAAAAGTTTGCATACATGTACGTTAATTGAATCTTGTTTCCCATACCTTTTGTTCATTTCCATTTACAAAAGAAAGTTTTTGACTTACTCATGAATATATATTCTATTTGGCACTAATCTTGCCTCTGTGCTTTGCAAGCATGTCTTTGTTCATTTCCATTGTAGGTTGAACGTTATGATATATATGGTGGTATTGATTGGCCAGAATTAATGCTACTTGCTTCAAATTCAATGTACTTCACAAGTTGCATTGAATTTGAAGCAAGCAGCAAATGAAATAATTTTGGCATACCAACACCACCACATATAATGTAACCCCCTTCCGTAATTAATATTCGGAATACGCAATTAACGTGAAATAGAGATCAATAACAATCAAATAACATTTATAAACCCATCTACCAGACGGGATTTTCAAAAATACCTTTCGAAAACATTTATAACCTGGTCTCACATTCACATTCCGAATACAATTACTACACGAAGATAAATCACATTTAATATATCAGAGTACGCAATGTAATAATTCCGGCAATTCCAGATTCCATTTATTAACTTAAGCTTTATAGGGCACATTCGCCCATTACAAGCCCTCATATGGGGATTACACAAATCCAGCTCAATTACATAACAAATCCTCATCCAAATCATATAGAGTCATCCCAACTCATATTGATAACCAACTAACAACTCTCATCTCGAAGGAGTCCTAGCCGCTCCCTCCACCAGCCACTTGCCCTGTCTAAATTGTTGGTAGGGGAGAGTGAGATTCGAGAGAATCTCAGTAGGAAAAAGATACCAATATGCATGCAAGATATGTGCTTAATGCATGACATGCTTGCATTACATAACTCATGCTCACACAATGACATATCTGCAAACTCAATGCTTCAAATAATATACTTATGGCCATAGCATAACAGAAACAGAGCTTCAATAGTTCATATATGTTTCACATAATCAAGCAAAGCATTAACATGCATCAATACACCAACACAAATATCAAATACATGCAGGAGAGGTAAGTTCCCTACCTCTAGTCTTTTCTCCTCGATTTGTGTGCCAGCAACTAGGGCCCTCAAATGGGTCCTACAATTCCAAATATTCCATTTAGACACTTCCATAGTGTTTCTGGGGGGTTAGATGAGGCTATATTGAAAAATTACTAAAATGCCCCCGGGGACCCAGCCCGGCCCCACCGTACCCGGTCCGGCTGTACTTTTCCCGAAATTCTATCCTGGGCTATCCTGACTTATTTTCACCCAAGGAATCCATTTCCGGATTTGGAATTATCAAATTCATTGTCAAATTATAAATTTACCCTTGGCAGCCCCACTTTAAGGGTTTTAGGGGTGTTTTTCGTAATTATGCTTTTTCGGCCTTTTCCGAAAAAGTGACCAACTGTAACCCCATCTAATTTTTGCTCCTGAACTCAATGGAATCATCAAATAATTTAAAATCCATCTCTAAGGCCCATTTATAGCCATGGCCAAAATATACAAGTACTCCGGGAAAAATTGGGGTTTTTCGGTTTCGGCTCCGTAAACGCGTTCCTTTCTACTCCTAACCTCTTTATTAACTATTCCATTAGGTTAAAACTACCATTTAGTACCAATTTGGGCAGCATAACAGCCCCACACACCCATTTTCCATTTTTGAAACCAATGACAATCCGGTAAAATTTCATCGATTAAATTGTCCACATCAGCCAGAATAGTCAATACACAAGAGTTTGGAAGTTACCTCAAGCTCCCACTAGCTTTTCTCAAGAGTGGATGAAACCCTAGCCCTTCTTAACCATGAAAATTGAGCTTCCAACACCTTAAAGAACATGAAAGAGAAGCTTAGGAGCAAGGTTATACGCGTTAGGAGCTAGATCGTCAGAGAGATCGGCTTACCTTGTGAGATTTCTCCTCTTTCTCTCTCTAAGAGCTCTCAACACTCTCTCTCCCCTTGGCTGCTGAACCTCACCACAGAAATGGGAGGAAGAAGAAGATGGGAAATATTTTAATTCTATGCTGATGTCATCTTTTATTTTGATGATGTCATAATTCCCATTTTGGATTTTCTACCCAAACTTTGAAAAATCATAACTAATTCTAGAAAAATCGAAATGAGGTGATCCCAAAGCCCATTGAAATCTATTTAAGTCCTCTTCATAGGAAAAATATGAGCCATTACCAGAAATTTCCACAAAATTCCAGAACTACACGAAGTTCCCTTGCTGTTCCAGATTTACACCCAGTTTTAACATCAAACTTTGGAAAACCATAACTCCCAGTTCACAAAATAAAATGACACAAATTATATGTCCATTTTGAAGCTTGGAATGTGAAATTTAAGAATTGAAAGTTTCAAAATTTTTAGAGACCATTTTCCCACTCAAAACATCAATACAAACAGACTGCCCAGAACAGAGTTTCACTGGACAAAATTCCAGATTTTGCATCTTTGCTTCCAATGGTCCCATTTTCATACCAAACATCATTCCCACATAAATTTTCACAAGGAATCCATTGGAAACACCAAATCAATCAAATTCACATTCCATATACATGTTTCACCAATAATCACAACATGTCAACACAAGTCACAATTCAAACTCACATTGCAATTCTTTACTTTCCAAAGTTCCAAACCAATTCCAACGAACTCACATGAACTCACACACATGGGATTCCACCCACTCAATCTCACAACAAATCAACCCTAACCATTGATCTTCAAGTTACCAATGAGTTTCCTCTTCGGTAACTGACCAATTGGTCGGTAACTTTACCATTTTGCCCCTGATTATGGCAATTCCTCCTGAATCACCACTAAACACATCATACTTTTCCATTTAGCCACAATATGCGCCCTCTCTCTATTTTAAGTCAATTTAGATATTAATCCATAATTGAACTTAAATATTGGGTTTTGGCACTGCTCACAACGCATACGCATCACAGTTCACATCATAATCTCCAAAAGGGTCCATTTATCACTAATCACATCCGCTTTTGGAGTCATCATCCCTTAATCACAATTTGGGATCTTGCTAAACCGGGGCTTGGCAATCCACTTATTTCAGGCTTATTCTCTAGCCTCAAGTCTCAAAATTCAGGGTATTACATATAACACATATCGGACACTTCTCAAGCTCTTCATACTCTTTTTTGTATATTATGCAATCACTAGGACATATGCAAATATTTTTCACACTCAAATGAATGCAAATTCGCATACAATAACTGAAACAACCATAGAGAATATCAAACAAGCAAAAAAAAATTTCACACTCAAGCAATGAACATATGAGCAGGCAACATTCTTGTCATTTATGTGGATGTAAGACAAAAAAAATCTGAACTTTCAATCAGGGTTCCGACACTACAAAAAAATGTGATTTCGTAGCGGTTAAAAATGGGTATTAGTAGCGGTTCATGAAACCGCTACTAAATCATATGTTGCAAGCGTATTTGTAGTGGTTATCAAAAAACTCAACTCAAGGAAAATAACCGCTACTTTATTTGTAGCGGTTGAAACCCACCACTACAACATCGCCAAGAGCTATTGTAATATCCCAAAAAGTGATTAAGGGCTAATGACTTCAAAAGTGGATGTAATTATTGTTGAATAAACACTTTTGAAGAATGTGTGATGGGAATTTGGATATTTTAATGATTCCAATGGCTTCCTTGTGAAAATTTATGTGGGAATGATGTTTGGTATGAAAATGGAACCAATGGAAGCAAAGATGCAAAATCTAAAATTCTGTCCAGTGAAATTCTATTCTGGGCAGTCCATTTGTGTGAACGTTTTGAATGACTAAATGGTGTCTAAAAATTCTGAAACCTTCCAGTCTTATAGTTCACAGCTCAAGCTTCAAAATGGACATATAATTTGTGCCATTTCGTTTTGTGAACTAGGAGATATAACTGTCCAAAGTTTGGGATGGAAACTGAACTCTGTTTTGGCGTAGTGATGAGTTTTATGTAATTCTGGAATTGTGTGGTGATTTTTAGTAATGGCCAATATTTTTCCTATGAAGAGGACTTAAATATATTTCATTTGGATTTGGAATCACCTCATTTTGAGTTTTCTAGAATTAGTTATGATTTTTCAAAGTTTGGGCAGAAAATCTGAAAATGGGAATTGTGACATCATCTCAATAAAAGATGACATCAGCATGGAATTAAATATGTTCTCATCTTCTTCAGCTCTCATTTTCTGTCGTGAGTTTCAGCTGAAAAGAGAGAGAGATGTTTGAGAGCTCTTAGAGAGAGAAAGAGGAGAAATCTCACAAGGTAAGCCGATTTCTCCGACGATCTAGCTCCTAACGCGTATAACCTTGTTCCTAAGCTTCTCTTCTATGTTATTTAAGGTGTTGAGAAGCAAATTTGGTGTTCAAGAGGCTAGGGTTTTCAGCCAAGTCAAGGAGAAGCGATCAGGAGCTTGAGGTAACTTCCAAACTTTCGTATATTGCTTATTCTGGCTGTTGTGGGCAATTTAATCGGTGAAATTTTGCCGGATTGCCATTGGTTTTAAAGTTTGGAAATGATATGGCCTAGGGGTTATGCTACCCAAATTGGGTCTTAATGTTAGTTGTAACCTAATGTAATGGTTACTAAAGTGGTTAGGAGTAGAAAGGAACGCGTTTATGGAGCCGAAATCGTAAAACCCCGATTTTCCCTGGAGAACTCATAAATTTCGTCCAGCTCTAGAAATGGGTCTTATAGTTGGATTTTCAATGATTTGATGGTTCCATTGAGTTCAGGAGCGAAAATTAGGTGGGGTTACAGTTGGTCACTTTTTCGGAAAAGGCCGAAAAAGCATAATTACGAAAACGCCCCTGAAACCCTTGAAGTAGGGCTGCCAAGGGTATATTTGTAATTTTACATTGAATTTGACAATTCCGAGTCCTGAAATGGACTCCTTGGGCTGAAATATGTTAGGATAGCCCGGATTAGAATTTCGGGAAAAGTGCAACCGGACCGGGTACGGCGGGCCCGGGCCGGGTCCCCGGGGGTATTTTTGTAAATTTTCATTATAGACTCATATAACCCCAAGTAACACTATGGAAGTGTCTAAATGGTGCATTTGGAATTGTAGGATTCGATATTTGCTGCCCTCGGGAGCCAACTGCGCCGAAGGACGTCAGGAAAGGACAAGGTAGTGACTCTCTCTCTTATACTTTGTGTAATGCACTGTATGTGTGTTGTATCACTGTTTTATGATGATTTCTGATGCTGCTGCGGTTACAGCTGGTGATAGCTGTCGTTTACAGATCAAGCTGTCGTTTACAGCGTAAGCTGTCGTTTACAGCGTAAGCTGTCGTTTACAGCGTAAGCTGTGGTGATGTTGATTACTGATTACAGCGTAAGCTATCGTGATGTTGATTACAGCAAGAGCTGTCGTATTGTGTATACAGCCGTGAGTGCTGTCGTTTGTGGTGAAAACCATGTATCTGTGAATTGCTGCTGCTGTTGCTGTTTGTGATTTATGTACATGCTTTGTGTTTATGCATTGTGTGAGTGGTTTGTTACTACTGAGATTCTCTTGAATCTCATTCTTTCCTATGACTAAAATTTCAGACAGGGCGTGTGGCTCAAAGGAGAAGCGGCCAACCCGGAGCAATTAGGACCCTTAGGGGTATATAGTTGAATTGGAAACGTTGGTTATGTATTTTGAACTCGGGATTACTGTATATTCTGAATCAGGAACACTACATTCGATTTTGGTTGCGTAATCCCCTAGTGTATACTTATAAACCTTCAGGTTTTTATGCATAGAACCCGGGAGTTGCCGGGGATGCGGTTATACACTCTGATATGATTGAATGTATATTAACTGCACAGGTAATTATATTCGAATATTGAAATTGAGACCTGGATGGGAAAAAGAGTTTTGAAATTTTTGTAAAAATTTTACTGTGAGACAGAAAGTTTAAAACGAGGTTAAAGCATCCAATGGTCTTTAATCCGATTTAAATATGTGTTATCGAATTATAATTACGTGTTTAAAGTCAGGGGGTTACAGCTATCGTCTTTTTCTGGGAACTTTGTAGCGGTTATTAAACCACTACAACTATCAAAACCTTACATTGTCAAGGTGGGAAATCCAAATTTTGTTCCATTTTGTAGCGGTTCGTAAACCGTTACTAATATGAATTTGAAAAATGGCGCCTTAATTGGTAGCGGTTATATAACCGCTAGAAATTTCATCGAAATTCAAATTTGGCGCCAAAAAATTTATTCACATTTGAAAAAGTCGCTTTAGTTAGTAGTGGTTCAATAACCGCTACAAATATTAAATAAATTTTAAAAAAAATACAATCTTTTGTTTCATTTTTTTTAATATTAAATTAAATAGTTTATTTTATTAGTAGTTTAGCTAATTTAATTAGCTTATTATTCAATAGTTTTGCTCATTTATAAATTAAAAGGAATAATTTTAATTAGTGAGATAAGTAGAAAGATTGCATTGATAATATTATTGAGGATATGTAGATAAAAAGGAACTATTATGTTGTTTAGTACAATTTGATTATGTATGAAAAATAGGTGAAAATGAGAAAAGGTTCTTAAATATCTGCAAAATAAATAGTGAGGATATATTTTATGCGAAGGAAAGAAGTATTGAAATAAAAAATTTAAAAACTTGTTACCATATTTGATCACCTTGTTCAGCTCCTCAACTCATACAAAACAATTTGTAAATAAGAGAAAATGAAAGAGGGGTAAGGTGGAAAGAAGTGGGGGAGTGTTTGAAATGAGATGTGGTGGGGGTTTTTAAAGGGATCTGCATAGCATTTGTAGTGGTCAATGTAGCTGTTTTGTAGCAGTTTTTAATTAGTAGCGGTTATGTATATTTTTGTAGCGGATTTTAAACCGCTACAAATATTGAATTTTTTTTTAAAATATTTTTTTAAAAGACAAAAACATAATTTGAATTTGATCACTCATCCTCACCATCCCTACAGATATTGTGTAGAAAAATTATTGTCAGTGATGTATTATTTTGTTTAAAAAATTTAATTTAAATGATGTGAACTTAAAAAACCGCACTGCAGTAGAGGTAAATTGTCATCGCCTTCAGGGAAGAAGTTTTCGAAATTGGAGGGCTGAAATGGCTCATTCTCGTAGGCGATGCTATCGCCTTCACCCATGTTATAAACGTCTCATGGTTTTAAATGAATGACCATGTGCCAATCCATGTGCCTCTCGTCCTTGATATAATAAACCTGCCATGCCTTTGAGGCAAGAATGTACGGCTCATCATCTTGAGAATTACCAGTATGAATTGGCAGTAAGAAATTGACTGATGTGATCCCTAAGTCGTCAGTTGTCAGTCCCAGGAAGTAGTGGTATTTGCCTACAAACACTTGAACAGCGTCATGGTGAAGCGGCCTTGATAATTAAGTTCGATGACATCAAGAAACTTTCCATAATAAGGAACGCCTCCGAAATACATGTTGGCGTCACTGCTGCTCGAATAACTCCTTGTCCCAAATGTGCCATAAACACCCGAATTTTGAGTTTGCAATCCTTGATCTTGTGAAACCGTACAAAACTTGAAACCATTGACATTGTATGTTGTAAACCTTTTTGCATGATCAAGAGGGCTAATTGCGAGAGCTCTGAAATCTGGTGAGTGTGGGTTGTGGTCATTTAGTATTCTGCGCGCAAACCAGCTCGGGAATTCTCTGTGGACCTTTTCATCAACTTTGGAGGATTTTTGTGTACGGATCCTAAGTTGACAATTAACATGACTTCAGAATTCCCTACAATTAATCATGGAAAGGTGATAGTGAAATAAAAGTGAAAAATGTTACGAAAGATATAGAATAAGATGTGAGTGTACGATTCTTACTGTATGAAAGGTTCAACTTGAGTGCAATTAATCAAGACATGTCTATGTGCTTGCAACTTTTCAGTTGCCGTTAGTTTGAAATTCTCAGTTCCTCCAACTGGTCTACCAACACGAGGGATAAATTCTTCTGATGTTGGCCCAAGTTCAGGACAATCGTCAACATGAGGTGGGCGGTTGAAAGCCGTCTCAATGTCATCAAAGTACCTTGAACAAAAATATAGCACTTCATCCCCTATATAGCCTTCAACTATAGAACCTTCTAGCCACACCTTATTCCTAACGTAAGATTTTAATTTCCCAAGAAACCTACGAAGTAAAGAAGAGAAAAATGATACTAAATGCTGAAAAGGACGACTAGCAAACAAAGGAACTAACAATGAAGCACATATTTAAAATGAGTACCTCTCAATCGGATACATCTATCGATATTGTACTGGGCCAGCGAGCTTTGTTTCATAAACGAGGTGGAATGTAAGGTCAACCATCACGTGAAAAAAGACGGAGGAAAGATCATCTCTAAATGACAAAGCATAAGAATGATTTTGGACTGCAGCTGATTGAGCTCCTCAATGATCAAAACCTTAGAACACAACTTCTGAAAGAAAGAATAAAGTTCCACCAAAATGATGGAAACATCGGGAGGAAGTGCATTCTTTATAGCCAGAGGGAGTAACTGTTGCATAAGAACATGTGAGTCATGACTCTTCAGGCTAGCAACCTTTCAAGCCTGCAAGTCAACACATCGAGAAATGTTGCTTGAATAGCCATCAGGAACTTTTAATTTCTTCAACGTCGCGAGGAAGACTTCCTTGTTCGGTTTTGTGAGGGTAAACTTTGCCGGCTGAAATTTGTCATGCTCATCTGGCCAAGCGTCTTCACAAACTCCCATGGCGCGTAAATCTTTCCTTGCTTGAAGGTGATCTTTTGTGTTGTCGGGTTCGTTAAGCAGCCTATATAGCACATTATCGCAAACATTCTTTTCAATGTGCATGACATCAAGACTGTGGCGAAGTAAATTAGATCTCCAATATGGAAGAGTAAATAAAATACTTATCTTCTTCCACTGCTGAGGCACCGAAGTCCTTAGCGTCTTTTGACGAGTTTGTGCTGAATCGTAGCTTTTTCCAAACTCGAAGTCAACATGCTCAAGCTGCTGTAAGATATCTGTACTGGACAAAGTCTGAGGTGGTCCTCTTTTTCTGGTTTCTCATTGAAGTGATTCCGTTGTAATCTGAACTTATACCTTCCATCGAGAAATCTCCGATACCCCATAAAGCACCACTTTCGGCTATGGGGAAGGCGCACTGTGTCAGAGTCAAAATTGTAAGCTGGACATGCCGACCCAGTATGCACATTCCAACCAGATAATGTGCCAAGGCCAGGAAAGTCACTAATAGTCCACATTAAGACTACACGCAAGTTGAACAAAGTCTTCCCGTAAGTGTCGTATGTCTCGATGCCGACATTCCACAGGTCAAACAATTCCGCAATAAGTGGTTGGAGATACACATCGATGTCGTTGCTCGGTGCCTTTTTTCCTAGAATGATCATAGACATAATGAAGGAGCTTTGTTTCATACACATCCAGGGGCAAGTGTTAGATCTCATATGTTTTGATGATAACAAAGATTGGATCAATAATATAAAAGAATTTGATAACAAACAAATGAATTTTGAACAATATAGCAAAGCATTACTTGGAGTAAGCATTGGAGTGATGAACCAATTCTGTGAAGGCTTACTCGAGTAGCCACTCGAGTAACCAAAGAAAATTTCATCCAGTGATGTACTGCCAAATTTTGAACAAAGTTAATCGAGGGAGTACTCAAGTAATCTGTAAAGTTATATAGACCATTACTCGAGTAGCCACTCGAGTAACATAATTTTCAAAGACATCACTCGAGTAGCCACTCGAGTAACCAGGTCAAAAATCTTCCAGTGACTCTCAGCCAAGAAATACAACATATCACTCGAGTAGCCACTTGAGTAATCTGTGAGAAAAAGCCATTACTCGAGGGACCACCCGAGTAATCTGCAGAATTATTTGAAGCTTTACTCGAGTAGCCACTCGAGTAACAAGAAAGCAAAAGTCTCAGCCAAGAAATTGATGCAATTACTCGAGGGAGTAATCGAGTAATATGCCGGGTTATTTGAAAGCCACTTGAGGGACCACCTGAGTAAGGTATGAAGAAATATGAAGGCCACTCGAGTAGCCACTCGAGTAACCAGCTTACCAGAGTCAACACTCGAGTAACTTGTGTAGTAAAGACATGGCCAATCGAGTAATCAGGTATTTCCAAGGTTTGTGATATATCTCACTCCATGTCTCACCCGAGTAATATTGTATGAAAAATGCTGAAGTAGGCACTGCCATATTTTCTGTAGGTTTACTCGAGGGACCACTCGAGTAACAAACTTGATCACTCGAGTAGCCACTCAAGTAAGGCAGTCCAGAAATTATGTTTTTGATCGAATGTTTATTAAATTGTTATCTATATGATTAACTCTTCATTGCATTAGTATTATAAGTACATTTGCAGAGAAACAATGTATAGATCATGCAAGAAGAGTAAAGTCAAATAAAGTGTCCAAAGGTTCACCTACCGCTACCTACTACCAACGGATAGCTTTCAAATTCAAAGAATAGTCAACCGTTGCTGCGCAACTCTAACGGGCATGTTTGAATTGCTTCCAACAGACATTAGAAATCATCTATATATATGGAGCATTCAAAGAGAAGAACACAAGACACAAGAACTGAGAACACACATCGATCAATACACTCTTAGTACTTTGTTTTCATATACTCATTCATTGTACGTCAGTGATTATATAATTGCTCTGTGAGAGAGTTTTTCATTACAAACTCAATATTTGTTATTGAGACACCTTAAGGAAGTGGAACCTTAAGTTGGGGATTTGAGTACGTGTAAGGGGGAGCGAGTGTCCAAGTGTAGGAACTTGCTGTGTACTGAGGTACCAAGAACCCACTGAATCTTGGAGAGTATAGTGAAACTCTCATAGACGCTCTGAGGACTGGACGTAGGTCAAAGTGGTTGTGGCCGAACCAGTATAACTCCCGGTGTACACTTCGGTGATATTTCTCTTTACTCTCAACTGCTTTAAATATTCAGTCAATTTTCTTATACGCAACGAAATTTCTGGTATCACCCAATTCACCCCCCTCTTGGGTGAAACGCTTGTACTAACAGCAAGTTGTAGGGAACTAAGACTACCGGCCAAATATTGTAACTTGTGCTAAGATTCCCAAAGGAAGCCGAACATTTCTGGGGTCATCCGTGAAAGATGGAAAGTCGTTGTCAAATGTTTTCCAAGCGTCTGCATCTCGGGGATGTCTTAATTTACTGTCTTCATTTTTATCAACAACATGCCACCTCATGTGCTTCGCATTTTTGGACGACATAAATAATCTTTGTAAGCGAGGTTTCAAAGGGAAGTACCTGAGAATCTTTGTAGGTTTCTTCTTATTCTTTTTCTCCTTCAGAATAATCTTGTACCTTGATGTATTGCATCTCTTACAACTCTCCCTGCTGGAATTGTCTACCCAATACAGCGTACAATCATTGGGGCATGCATCAATCTTTTGATAGTTCAACCCCAACCTATTGATAATCTTCTTGGCCTCGTAGAACGTTGTGGGAATCTCCGCATCGGGGAATACATCTTGTAATAATTCGAGCAACATTGACATTCCCTTGTCTGTGATTCCACACAAGCACTTGATATGATATAACTTGATCAAGAAAGATAATTTAGAGTATTTTCGACAACCATGATATAGAGGACGATCTGCTTATCCATCAAGCTAAAAAAATCCTAAGTCGCTTCATTCCTCATGAACACCGGCTCTGAACCTTGCACTTCTTCGTTGAAGTTGTCGCCTTGAAATCCAAAAGCATCACTCACTGCATCATTAATTGGATCATCTTGATCTAGTTGAACTCCTACTTGTGAACTTCGAGGAAAAGCATCATCATATCTCATATCGACCTTCTCACCATGAACTTCCAAGAACGTATAATCTTCCGGGAAAGGCTTCACAAGCAAATGTTCCTTAACAACTTGTCGCGCATGCCACTTCTTAAACTTACAACTCTGACACGGACAGACGATCTTGCCATTACAGCTGGTGTGAGTGAATGTGAAATCCAAGAAATTGTTTAAGCCGTATAAATATTCTGGAGAATTGCGTGGCAACCTAATCCATGATTGATCTATAGCTACTAGCGAGACAGAAGAAAGTATAGTGAAGAAGATGAATGAATTGAGAATTACAAATGCCTTATAGCTTATATAAAGGTTGTCCATCGTTTAACATTTTGTAGCGGTTCCCAAAACCGTTCCTAAAACCGCTACCATAACCGCTACAAATTTGCATACCGCTGGCCAGTTCTAAGAGAAATTTATTTCAAACTTTTAGCGGTTTATGTAGGATAATCGCTACTAAAATATATTTGTAGCAGTTTTGTTTCATTAATCGCTACAAATATTGGCATCTCTTAGCACTTAAAACAAGAAAACCACTACAAATGTTTGCACTCTATAGCAGTTATTATGAAACTGCTATAGATTGAGAAGGGAGAGGGAGGGAAATTCAAATTTAAAATTTGAATAATTTGTAGCGGTTTTATTAATCACCGCTACAGAGTGCATTCAAATTCTCCCAACGGTCTTGAACAAATGTAGCGGTTTTCTTGTTTTTAACCGCTACAAGATGCAAATCTATTTGAAATTTGAATTTCCAATGGCGCCGATATTTGTAGCAGTCTTTTTGTAATAACCGCTACAATGTTTAAAGAAATAAATTTATTTTTAAAATTTTTGTAGCGGTTTTCTTGTTTTTAACCGCTACATTATTCAAATCTATTTGTAGCGGTCTTTTTGTAATAACCGCTACAATGTTTAAAGAAATAAATTTTTTAAATGTTTGTAGCGGTTTTTATATTAAAACCGCTGCAAATATATTTTATTATTATTTTTTTGTTAGTTTTAGAAATATAAATGTAACGTTAAATAAATGCAATAAGAATTTACCAAGGCTCCGAAAATATGAATATAACTATTGTAAAACGCAACAAGAATTTAATTTTGAAAAATAAAATATCCAGATTTATTTACAAATGTTTAAAAAAAATTACAAATGTCCTAATCTAACTAGCAGGAGGCTGCTCATCTGGTACTCTCTCAGGTGGGCCTCCCTCTGGTGCAGCTGTCTCGGGGCACTGGGCAGAGTCAATAGCACCATCATCATCAACAGGAGGAGGAGGAGGAGGCTGGACAATGAAACGAGGGACAGGAGGAACCTCTGGATGCGCCTCGTCCAGGAACAAGCGACTCCACGACTGGTCGAGCATGTAATTCGTGATTTTGCGCACTGCGCATGCTGAGCGTAGTACAAATCGGCCTGCTGCTAAATCTGATGCATCTACTGCTGCTGCTGAACCACTGCAGCCTGGGTCCTGGCCAAATCTGAGAGTAGCTCCTCAACCTGCTCATCCGTCGGACGTCTGACCTAGGACGTTTGTGCTCTAGAGCTGCCAGCCTCAGAGTGCCGTAGACCATGTTAGGTCTGGCGCCTATCCCCAGCCCCACCTTCAAAGGCACTATAGGGTCTACAGACCCTTGTGACTCCTGGGTCTGGGTCTCTCGCACCTCATCCTGCGCCTGCTGCATCCTCTCCTACCATTTTATGAAACAGTTAATTATAAATTATTTTTTCATAATATAGTCGGTTTAACTTTACAAGCAATATAAGAATAAATTAACTTACAATGGCTGCCTCTGCCTGCTGAGAGGTCTCAGTCCCGTCACGATGTCTATGCGTGATAGCATATAACTCCCCGTAGTCCGTCTTACGGTTCTCCTGCTGTGCCTTCCTCTCCTAAAATAATTACAAAATTATAAAATTAAATTAGTATTATGAACAACAATATACTAAATTTATAATATGAAATAAACTGCTAAATTAGTTTGCTGCCCTCGGCACCTCGTGTTCCTCTGAGAAAGCGCCTGGACAAAAAACAATATTAAAAGTATTAATAATTATGATTTAAATTATAAATTTAAAAATTATATATAATTAATTATATATAATAAACTATTATTATTAAATATTAATATGAATTATAAAATATAATCTAATCTAAATCTAATAATCGAAATTATCTAATAAATATATTACCTACCCCTTTACGCTCCTCCTGAACTGGACAAAACTCGCCCAGTCGTTCGGCGGCATGCCATCCGGGACATTCTCAATCAGCCTGCTGCAGAGGAATCGTCCCATCCTTATCCACACTATGGAAGAGACAGTTCCTCCTGTTCCTCCAGCTATCACCCATCTTCATCAGCGTGTACCTCTTTCGGTTGTCCCGGATGGCAAACCTAAGCTGTAACACAATTCAATATAAACTAATTAAATATAACTAATTACAATTAAGATAATTAATAAATATTAATTAAATAAAATTAATTACAGAAAATATAATATAATTAAATATTATTACTTACTCGCACCACCTCGTCCCACGCCAGGTCCTTCGGCCCCTTTGGAACGTGCCTCCACGTCCTGAAGTGAAGGAGGAACCGCATCCAATTTGAGCCTAGCTCATTCAGGAAGCGATTGAATAGGTGACCCCCATTGTCGATAGGCTGGTCCATGCCCTCATTCCACGGAACTACAACTCATAGTGTCCAGTCTAAACTATTTAGACCGGCCACGTCCAACCTTCTCGTGGACACGTTCCCCTACTCATTGCACAATTTTCCGAACGTTAGATAAATTGCAATTCAAATTTATTATTTCGAATTTAAAGTTGTTTCCTCTTCTATAAATTTATAAAATAATATAAATAAACAAAATATAAATAAACAAAATATAAATAATTAATATTAAATATATATATAATATAAAAAAATTAATATTAATAATAAATTTAAATATTTATTTTATTAAATAAAAATATATATTTACCATGGACCTACACCTCAAACCCAGTCGACCGAGAAGAGGATCGTCGATGGTTGTTCTGCTCCCGTGCCTCCTCCTCATCCAAGAACTCTCCATCTCTCGGATGGGGATCAGGATCTCGAAGTCCTCATTCGCGTCATAGTCACTAACGCTGATGTCTCCCTCCCCCAGATCAGGTACATCTGGTGCGGTCGTCTCCTCTAGGACCGTCTGCGGCGGCTGTGGTAGGGCCAACTCCTGTGGCTGCTATGGGGAGATGGGCTGAAATGGCACGGTCGCCCTCCCACTGCGCTGCCCCTTCCCACTGCCCCCTCCTCTGCTGCAGCCACCCCGCAGAATCAGTTTGGGGACCTCAGGCTCCTTCCCCCTGTCTTGCCTCGAAGCCATATCAACTACAAAAATTCACAAAAAAAAAAACCATTTAGTCACATAAATTAGTAAAATTATAATAAAAATAAAAATAAAATAAATATTATCCGTACCTCAAATGAGAATGAGAAATGCTGTGGAATAACTTCTCGATAGACGTCGGAATGCTCAAATCTCAAGGAAAACTCTCAAAGAAACAAAATGGCCAAACAGAAAAATGAGGGGGGCGACGGCTTTTATAATGGAGGATTTAGTAGCGTTTATGAAAATAACTGCTACATAAACCGCTACAAAAAGATTAGGGCATCCAAAATTAGTAGCGGTTATAAAATTGTTAGATATGAATAGTTTTGATGATGTCAAATATAGATATCAAATATGAGCAAAAAGTTTGTATAATATACTTATCTTCCACATTGACTAACTACCATATTGAATGTTATATATCTTGTAGATTAGTCATAGATATCATTGTGGGTTGATGTTATAATGCCTCATAAATGGAGAATAATCATCAAGAAGAAAATCAAGAGGCAAGGAATTGAAGAAAGAAGAAAGAAAGATGAAGATTGAAGATATTCATCAAGAAGATTGAAGTTGGGCTATGAAGAATGATCATCAAGAGGAAAAACAAGAAGAAAGAGATTAAAGAAAGAAGAACTTGCAAGATCACATGAGAATATCAAGATTCAAGCTCCTAGAAGTGATACCGGAGGTTTCTATGATCATACGGAAGTTAGAATGGGTCAATACGAAGCTAAAACGATGTATACGGAAGCTATGGTACCTTTGGGGATGATTACCCGAGTAATCACTCAAGTAATATGGCATTGTCTGATTTTGGAGGTGTTTACTCGAGGCCTTACTCGAGTAATCTGCCGGGTTATTTGATGAATTACTCGATGCGGTACTTGAAGTAAATGGCACTCTGTTTTCACGCGGTAGAACAGAGGTTCGGTATTTTGATGATATCGCTCCAACCACATATCGGGTCGAACTGAAACCGGTGGCATTGGAAACTAGACTTCCAACACGAACTTTTGACACTAAGATCACATTCAAAGGAGGTCAGATGAGAGAGATATAAGCCTCGAAAGTTGACACATGAATCACCGTCATATTCCAGGACAGCTTTGGTATTTTGAACATAACTCTCAAAATACATATCGGATTGAGACAAAACTGGTGCCATATGAAAGAAGACTTAAAGAGCTTTCCATGGATATATAATTTGTCACATTTGAAGCTATATACTAAGAGCTATGACTTCTGGAAGTTTCTGCTCTTGATTTCGGGATTGTCTAAGAACAGTAGATACTCTTTGCATCATAACTTTCTGTACACAACGAGTTAGGAGTTGATTCTTGTTGCATTCGAATATAGATAATGAGGGCTTTCCGATGATATATAATTTGCCATGTTTCAAGTCAAAATCAAGAATTCACTTGAAGGCACCACTCGAGTAACTGGTTGATAACAAAAGACTTTACTCGAGTTGGTACTCGAGTAATCAGATAGAAAACTTCCAATTACTCTCGGCCTGCCAACGTTACTCGAGTAAGTACTCGAGTAACCATGTAGATCACTTGCAGTTGCTCTCGGCATTTTCAATCCTGCCAATGTTACTCGATGAGCTACTCGAGTAACTCACTGTGGTAAGCAAAAACCTGAAGTTCATCAAAGTTTTCCCGATGATACTCGAGTATGTACTCGAGTAAAATTTAATGAATACTCGAGTAGCTACTGGAGTAAAGCACTGTGCTAGCAAAACTTGAAGAGTTATTTAGACGAGAAATTCAAGTCGAACTTCAAGTTACTACCGGAACTTCAAGTCAAACTTCAAGTTACTACCGGAACTTCAAGTCGAACTTCAAGTTACTACCCGAGTACGCAGAGTTATTTAGAAGAGAACTTCAAGTTACTACCCGAGTAAGCTATGCAGAAAATGGAAGGCCACTCGAGTAGCCACTCGAGTAACCTGTGAAGAAACTTGATGTTTACTCGAGTAAGTACTCGAGTAATGCTTCCCAGGAAAACAGAGCAACATCCCGAAAATTCTGGAAATCAATGGAATGATCATATAACTCTTTCTTCTTGTTTTTCCTCTTGATGATCATTCTTCATAGCCCAACTTCAATCTTCTTGATGAATATCTTCAATCTTCATCTTTCTTTCTTCTTTCTTCAATTCCTTGCCTCTTGATTTTCTTCTTGATGATTATTCTTCATTTATGAGGCATTATAACATCAACCCACAATGATGTCTATGACTAATCTACATGATATATAACATTCAATATGGTAGTTAGTCAATGTGGAAGATAAGTATATTATACAAACTTTTTGCTCATATTTGACATCTATATTTGACATCATCAAAACTATTCATATCTAACATTCTCCCCCTTTTTGATGATGACAAATCCTTCAAGAAAAATATGTATGAGTTATAAAAACTAAGTAAGAACAATATATTTTTCTTGCCTTTCTCTCCCCCTATTTGACATCAGCAAAAAGTTTGAAGTATAAAGAGGAAAGGAAGAAATGTTTGTAGAGAAGTAAATATGAAATCAAATGAGAAATGTCATTCTCCCCATTAATCAAAATAAATGCATCAGGAAAACAAGTTTCTCTCCCCCGTTTTGAAAGTAGTTTCATTTATAATTTGATGCAAGTGAAAAAAAAATGGTTTTCATGAAAACAAATTTGAAACAATTTGGAAAGGTTTACAAGAAAACTTCTATAGTCAAGAATATGCAAAGTAAGCTCAAAATATAAAGAGAGGTTTTAGAAATGCTCATTTGGATTTGGCAAGCTGAAGATTGATCCATGAAACCCATCGCCTTCCTTTCTTGTTGTGTTAGATCCAAGATGTTATGTTCACCATACTTTCACTATGCAATTGTGATGGATCTTGTTCATAGGAGTTAACTGTGGCTGGCTTAATGGTAGGCTCTGAAGTGTGCTCAATAGAAAGCTTTAGGAATAGCCTTCCTTAGAATGCTACTAAAATCATCCTGACTTGTGCCTTTTGTTGCTTTGAGGGTTGTAGCCAGTGTTAAATCATCTTTCCTCAAAGTTGATAGATTCTCCAATTGAGTTGAGCTTCTGTTCAGCATGCTCAATGCTACTTTGTATTGGCATATGTATTTATTGCTTTGAGTATTGCAGCCAATTTATCTCCCTTGATTGATTGTTAAAGCATATGTCATCATATATGCTCCTTTTAGTATGCTGAGGAATGATCTTGCATAGAACAAATTCTCCTGTTATAAAAACATTCTTGCAAGAAGAATGGTTGGTGCAATCAAGTATTAAATTTATTGTACAAAATCAAAGTCATCCTCTCTATATGATATGTTGAAAATTAAGATTATGAAAGGAAAATATAAGATTAACTCATCATCAAAACTAATTAAAAGATAGTGAATTCAGATGAGTATGTTACAAGAATTTTCTTTCAATAAATGAGATGAGCTTTTAAGATATAAAACACATGTGTATGTAAAGCTCCCCCTTAATGAATGCATGGCTTATAATTGATAACTCTCCTAAATTTGTAAAAAAAAAACATTGAAAATTTTGTAGAGAGAATGAGTATGAAAAATATGAAGATTAGAGAAAAATCAAGTTTTAAGAATGATGATGCTATTCAGGGTTTTAAGGTTGTAACCCTGTATCCCTCGAGTAGTTACTCGAGTAATTCCACTCAACCATCACTCGAGTGCTCACCCGAGTGATGCAACTCAGAGAATTTTAATTAAGTAAGAATACAATACCTCACTCGAGTAATATCGTAATTACTCGAGCCATATACCTCTGAAGTCCGTTAATGCATCATTGGATACTCACTGTCTGATGATGTGATTAGTACTGAAAGATTCTGAAGCATAATCTCTGTAGGCACTTTAGGATACCAAGATGAGCTCATAATAAAGCCTTGAAGTTCTGGTTGATTGAACCACAGAGTTGTCTAATCTTGCCATTCACAGAAGTAATGAACTCAACATTGTTTGTAGCAAGCTCTGTGTGATTGTTGAGCTCCTTTCTCAGATAGCCTTGGACAGATGGACCAAATAATGAAGGACCAGGGAGACCAGCTCTAGCAAAATGTTGTAACTCATCTATTCTTGAAGTCTCAGCTCTCATCCTCTATGCCTCTTGTATTAACTTAGAGTGAGATTCAAACTTACTTGGAGTAATTGCGAATTACTTGAAGGTCTACTTGAAGTAATTGCAGATTACTTGAAGTAACTTCTGATTACTTGGAGTAAGTCCTGTAGAAGTATATATATATATACCTCTTGTTCTTTGAAAGACATGATCTCTCCGATATTCCTCTCCTTCTCACTATTAATATAGGCCATTGTGTGATAATCCTTTCATGAAGCGATTCAATTGGCCTTGCTCACCATAGCTCTAGTATAGATATATCATATAATTTTGTGAAAACATAGAGCTAGGATTGTAGTTGAGAATCCTCATAGGCTCACCAAGCTTGATGATTCTGTGCATCTTAGCATCTTCTTCTGAACATCTTTTGATCACCCTGGAACGATAAGGAAGATGGGTAGGCAACAAAGATTCACATTGGCTATACTTGTTCTTAGCCTTGAGTTGCTTTGAGATGAATCTCATCTAGGTTCACTTAAGGGATTTTCTTCTTCTTTCTCTTTCTCTGGCTGTATCACTAGCTACTTACTTATGGTGTCACTTAAACGATACCACAGATTTTGCTTCTGCTCACATTGCAACACTTCTAGTCATGCCTTCTCTGTTAGCCTTTGATCTTTGTATCCAAAAGTAGAGCATTTTGATCAACTCCTGCAAAAGTATAAATAAATGCTCTTTGGTACCCAACTTTATCTTGGGTCCATATAATATTAGACATTATAACTCTTATGCTCTTATATAATTGAATCATATGATATTTGAGCAAAGAGTATAATAATCAACAAAGACCAAAATATAATTTTACCCAATTAAATAAATTCAAGCAATTAAATCATAAAGGGTAACGAACAAATAATACCAAGAATGATGATTTCAAAGATCAATGACAATTTGTAAATACACTTTAAAAGATATGTCATTGATAAGATTTTCATGGAAGGTAGGTAAGTCAGATCAAAGAGAGTTGAAAATCTATTTATAATGACCAACTATTATGAAATGATAAATTATGAATAAAATCAAATTTCCCAAGAATGATCATGAGATATGCACATTGTTTCAAATCTCATATGTAATTTCAAATTATAACAATGTATTGTAAAATTGAGATTTTGAATATATGCAAAACTCATCTTTGAAATAAGTTTATAATCAATGTTCATGTTGAAAATGGTGAAAGTTAACAGTTTAAGTATACATATACCAGAAAGCTTCCTTTTTAGAGAACAACTAAAATAACATGTTAGACATTGGAGTTTAACATGTTTGAGAATTTTCCCAAGAGCAAAAGTCATATTGAAAATGAATTAGCCAAAAAGGCTTAATTTTAAGGATGTATATAAACACAATGACTTTGCTATTGACCAAGAGATAAACTTGACTTTTAGAGATGTGTCTTGAAGAATAGGGATATTCAACTCAATAATTTGAATAGAAGGATCTAGTTACTCGAAGAATGGATGAAGACAAATGGTAATGCATTTGAGCAACAAGATGAGTATAAGAATTTATGGATGATGAAACACATACTCATTGATCCAAATGACTAGAGTTCTAGAATATTATCCTAATAAGTTATTCCACTATAATGGTTAATGCATTAAGATTTAATACACTAATATGAACATTCATAATGCTTGGAATAACGTGACCAACCAATGATTTATGCAATAGGCATAAAGCTTTTACATATTGGATTCTTTTCTAGGAAATACACTTGAAACTCATATAGATAGTTAACTTGTTAGACATAAGGTCTAACTTGTTAGAAAATAATGGTTGAGGAGTTCAAGCATTGGATAACACATTTAGGATCAATGATCAATATGTCAATGATGGGGAAATACTCTGGTGGAAGAATCTGAAGCATTTCTGATTTTCGGTATATATAAATATTAACTTCCAATTTTGAAATCGATGTAAATGCAAACAAGTTATGAATAATTTTTAATTAAATATGTATGCATTTTTATAAACAAGATGAATTTGGAATATTTTTGAAATGTGCATTTTGAAACTCAAATACATAGAAAGATTATGCACAATTTCACTTTCAGTCCATTTAGCAATTTAAAAAACAATTTAAAACCCATACATGATTGATTGCTAATGGTATGCAATAATGAGCAAATTATTCATTACTCAAATAAATAATTTTTATAACCATAATATCGGGTAAGAGTAAAGAAGAAAATACCGTGCTCAAGTAATCTCGTAATTACTTGAGAAATTATCCTTTGGAGCTCATTTGTGCATAATTCCTTGACTTCTACCTTCCAATCTTCCAGTTGGTATTACCACTTGAACATTCACTCTGAGTTGTTACACAGTGATGATGATCACTTGATTGGTTACTTGAGTGATGCTTCACTGTGCATCTTCTCTTCCTTCATTGCTAGCTAGGCACTTGTAGTATTGCCTCAAGTAATGCATCCTTTTGTTTACACATTTAAGATGTAGCCTCAAGGTCCAACTTCACCAAGATTTGAGTGAAATCTTATGTAGTCATAATCTGGAGATGAAGCTCTTCCTTTCTTCTTCCTACAAAACCTTATAGATCTTTTTCTTCCTTTGGTATCCAATTTTACTTGGATCCACTCATGGTTACCTTATAGGAATCATAATTCACATGCTCTAAGAATATAATTAATTTGATACAATTGAGAGTAATGAATTAAATATGTCTTTATGCATAAGAGAAATATTTTCTTTTCAAATCATTATACATGCATAAAGAATTAACCTGTTGAGCATTACAATCCTTTATAAATAAATCTATTAAATGCCTTTTTAAGGAATGTGAAAATATAATTTCAAAATCATTTGCAATGCTCATTCCTAAGATTTCAAAATCTAAAACCTCAATAAATATTACAGACAATAACATAGGAGGTTTTATCATTGTGTACCTTTGCCTTAGATACTTGGAAGATTGCTTTTGCTTACCCACTGCATTTTTCTATGATGTTGATACTTTGAATATCTTGCTTTGTGTGCTAATAACCTTCTCTCAAAATATATAGACTCCAGAAGCCTTTTATTTGATGCTTGAGGGATCCTCCTTTTCTTGTTCTCCCCAAGATAGTTGCATGGTATTCTATGGTAGTTCATTCTTGAGGTGGAACTTACTCCTTTTCTCCATTGCCTTTCTTTGTGGTTAAACTTTGCAATTCCAGCAATAGGTGATCCGAGAGTTCTCCTAATTGATGTGAATCTCCATTTAGGTGCATTAGGAACTCTTGGAATCTTCTTCATTTTCTCAGTACCCTTTTGTCTAATTTTTCTAGGATCAATCTGCACACATGAAACACCATATGGACATTTTGGTACCTACTTTGCTTTGGGTCCTTGAACGTTAGCATTTGAACTCACTTGCGTTTTAGGAATCCAAGCAAATTTATTCCTCACATTAGAATTTCTTCTAATATAGCATGTGTGAGAAATATGACCTGATTTACCACAATAATTGCAAATAATATGATGATATGCATTATGAGATTTTATGCAAGTATTGTGTTGGTCAAGAGAGTAAAAACCCGAATAAATTTCATTTGAGCATTCTTTCTTTCCAATAAACTTTCCAGCATGATTGAAATCATTTTTACTTTTCAGAATAGAATCAATACTTGGTTGAGAAACAATTTTATGCAAACTTTGAAAATCAGTTTTCAAAATAACTCCAGAAGAATTGGAATTGTTTACCATATGTGTTTCTTGATCTCTAGAGGATGATCCATCAAATTCGTCCGTAATGAGCTCTTCTTGGGAATCATCTTCCTCTTGTTCTTTATGTTGACAAGATCATGGAAGTGTTCTATGATTTCTCCATCTTCATTGTCAATTTCCTCTTGTTCATGAATCGTAGATATGCAGCTTGTAGTTTCACATGAACTATCAATACTTTCAACTTCAACACACTTGTTAGAAGTATATATTGAATCAAGAGTATCCCAAATATCTCTTGCAGTAGAGCAAAATCTAATTTTCTCAAAATCATTTTCAGTTAAAGCACTATACAAAATTTTCATTGCTCTAATGTTTAACGAAAACATTTTCTTTTCTCTTTCTGTCCAATCCTTTCTTGGTTTGAAATCAAAGGTATTTGTAAAAATATTCCACATATCATAATCAAAGCTTTTTATGAAAGATGTCATTCTAGCTTTCCAAAACCAAAAATCAATATCTTTCAAAATAGGTGGAACAGTGTAGTCAAAACCTTCGGAAAGCATATAACACCCAAAATCAGCCATTATAAACTCTTGAGACGGTTAAGTCCTTTAAACAAGAGTCCGGCTCTGATACCAAATGTTAGAACCGGCTGACACCCAAGAGGGGGGGTGAATTGGGTGTAAGATAAAAATCTTAAGAACTTTGAAAATCTTTTTGCATCTTAGAGGAAGCAATAAATATGAAAGTAATGAATCATAAATCAACAGTTTATATAGGCTGGAAATATAAGAGTTTAAGGAAGAGAATGTGCAAACTGTGACTTATCCTGGTTCGGTCCAATCTGCGATGGCCTACGTCCAGTCCCCAGGCTCCTCCTGAGATTTTCAAATCCACTATGTTCTTGTTTAATCCAGGCACAAGAAAAGCCTTTACAAAGTTCTCACCAAGTACTCCCCCTTACAACAAGTCTTACGAGCAGAGCAATCCCGAAGACCTTTCTCTCCTGCTTACCTATGCAAGTCTAACGAGCAGCAACGTTCTCTTCTGCTTACACCACTGTAAGTCTTATGAGCAGCAACGTTCTCTACTGCTTGCACCTTGTAAGACTTACGAGTAGAAAGTCTTACCGGCGATTCTCTCTACACTTGCCCGTAAGGAAATCAACCCACTCAAGGTCCCTCTACCTTGAGATCAATTCAGAAATATAATTGAAAGGGTTTACAAACTCTCTTGCAGAGTGGATATGATGAACACAGAAGTACAATACAAATAACTTCTCTCTCAAAGGTAAATAGTATAGAAGCTAGAGAAACAGAGAGTATGTGTGATGAGCGTTAGTGTCAGGATGTTGACATTTCGATGATGTATGCACACTGGGTCTTTCTTCTGTTTTGGATGATCTTCTATTTATAGCTGATGAGGATTGATGACCGTTTGAGCATTTCAACACGTCCATTAAAGTGACGCAGCTTTGTTTGACCGTTCTTCGATTTTGAAAACTAGCCGTTGTGAACGTTGACGCTCCGCTTCCGTAAATTCATATTTTGACTCTTCACATCATATCTTCATTGTATTCCTGGAGAAATACATTAAACACTAATACAATGAAGTGTTAGAGTGATTAGAAGCAAGAAGAATGAGTTATATGATCATTCTTCATAGCCCAACTTCAATCTTCTTGATGAATATCTTCAATCTTCATCTTTCTTTCTTCTTTCTTCAATTCCTTGCCTCTTGATTTTCTTCTTGATGATTATTCTCCATTTATGAGGCATTATAACATCAACCAACAATGATGTCTATGACTAATCTACAAGATATATAACATTAAATATGGTAGTTAGTCAATGTGGAAGATAAGTATATTATACAAACTTTTTGCTCATATTTGACATATATATTTGACATCATCAAAACTATTCATATCTAACATTCTCCCCCTTTTTGATGATGACAAATCCTTCAAGAAAAATATGTATGAGTTATAAAAACTAAGTAAGAACAATATATTTTTCTTGCCTACAAGAAGAAAGAGATTAAAGAAAGAAGAACTTGCAAGATCACATGAGAATATCAAGATTCAAGCTCCTAGAAGTGATACCGGAGGTTTCTATGATCATACGGAAGTTAGAATGGGTCAATTCGAAGCTAAAACGATGTATACGGAAGCTATGGTACCTTTGGGGATGATTACCCAAGTAATCACTCGAGTAATATGGAATTGTCTGATTTTGGAGGTGTTTACTCGAGGCCTTACTCGAGTAATCTGCCGGGTTATTTGATGAATTACTCGATGCGGCACTTGAAGTAAATGGCACTCTATTTTCGCGCGGCAGAACAGAGGTTCGGTATTTTGATGATATCTCTCTAACCACATGCCGGATCGAACTGAAACTGGTGGCATTGGAAACTAGACTTCTAACACGAACTTTTGACACCAAGATTACATTCAAAGGAGGTCAGATGAGAGAGATATAAGCCTCGAAAGTTGACACATGAATCACCGTCATATTCCAGGACAGCTTTGGTATTTTGAACATAACTCTCAAAATACATATCGGATTGAGACGAAACCGGTGCCATATGAAAGAAGACTCAGAGCTTTCCATGGATATATAATTTGTCATATTTGAAGCTATATCCTAAGAGCTATGACTTCTGGAAGTTTCTGCTCGTGATTTCAGGATTGTCTAAGAATAGTAGATACTCTTTGGATCATAACTTTCTGTACACAACGAGTTAGGAGTTGATTCTTGTTGCATTCGAATATAGATAATGAGGGCTTTCCGATGATATAAAATTTGCCATGTTTCGAGTCAAAATCAAGAATTCACTTGAAGGCACCACTCGAGTAACTGGTTGATAACAAAAGACTTTACTCGAGTAGGTACTCGAGTAATCAGATAGAAAACTTCCAATTACTCTCGGCCTGCCAACGTTACTCGAGTAAGTACTCGAGTAACCATGTAGATCACTTACAGTTGCTCTCGGCATTTTCAATCCTGCCAATGTTACTCGAGGAGCTACTCGAGTAACTCACTGTGGTAAGCAAAAACCTGAAGTTCATCAAAGTTTTCCCGATGATACTCGAGTATGTACTCGAGTAAACTTTAATGAATACTCGAGTAGCTACTGGAGTAAAGCACTGTGCTAGCAAAACTTGAAGAGTTATTTAGACGAGAATTTCAAGTCGAACTTCAAGTTACTACCGGAACTTCAAGTCGAACTTCAAGTTACTACCGGAACTTCAAGTCGAACTTCAAGTTACTACCGGAACTTCAAGTCGAACTTCAAGTTACTACCCGAGTACGCAGAGTTATTTAGAAGAGAACTTCAAGTTACTACCCGAGTAAGCTATGCAGAAAATGGAAGGCCACTCTAGTAGCCACTCGAGTAACCTGTAAAGAAACTTGATGTTTACTCGAGTAAGTACTCGAGTAATGCTTCCCAGGAAAACAGAGCAACATCCCGAAAATTCTGGAAATCAATGGAATGATCATATAACTCATTCTTCTTGCTTCTAATCACTCTAACACTTTATTGTATTAGTGTTTAATGAATTTCTCCAGGAATACAATGAAGATATGATGTGAAGAGTCAAAAGATGAATTTACGGAAGCGGAGCGTCAACGTTCACAACGGCTAGTTTTCAAAATCGAAGAACGGTCAAACAAAGCTGCGTCACTCTAACGGACATGTTGAAATGCTCAAACGGTCATCAATCCTCATCAGCTATAAATAGAAGATCATCCAAAATAGAAGAAAGACCCAGTGTGCATACATCATCGAAAAGTCAACATCCTGACACCAACGCTCATCACACATACTCTCTGTTTCTCTAGCTTCTATACTATTTACCTTTGAGAGAGAAGTTATTTGTATTGTACTTCTGTGTTCATCATATCCACTCTGTAAGAGAGTTTGTAAACCCTTTCAATTGTATTTCTGAATTGATCTCAAGGTAGAGGGACCTTGAGTGGGTTGATTTCCTTACGGGCAAGTGTAGAGAGAATCGCCGGTAAGACTTTCTACTCGTAAGACTTACAAGGTGCAAGCAGTAGAGAACGTTGCTGCTTATAAGACTTACAGTGGTGTAAGCAGAAGAGAACGTTGCTGCTCCTTAGACTTGCATAGGTAAGCAGGAGAGAAAGGTCTTCGGGATTGCTCTGCTCGTAAGACTTGTTCTAAGGTGGAGTACTTGGTGAGAACTTTGTAAAGGCTTTTCTTGTGCCTGGATTAAACAAGAACATAGTGGATTTGAAAATCTCAGGAGGAGCCTGGGGACTGGACGTAGGCCATCGCAGATTGGACCGAACCAGGATAAGTCACAGTTTGCACATTCTCTTCCTTAAACTCTTATATTTCCAGCATATATAAACTGTTAATTTATGATTCATTACTTTCATATTTATTGCTTCCTCTAAGATGCAAAAAGATTTTCAAAGTTCTTAAGATTTTTATCTTACACCCAATTCACCCCCCTCTTGGGTGTCAGCCGGTTCTAACATTTGGTATCAGAGCTGGACTCTTGTTTAAAGGACTTAACCGTCTCAAGAGTTTATAATGGCTGATTTTGGGTGTTATATGCTTTCCGAAGGTTTTGACTACACTGTTCCACCTAATTTGAAAGATATTGATTTTTGGTTTTGGAAAGCTAGAATGACATCTTTCATAAAAAGCTTTGATTATGATATGTGGAATGTTTTTACAAATACCTTTGATTTCAAACCAAGAAAGGATTGGACAGAAAGAGAAAAGAAAATGTTTTCGTTAAACATTAGAGCAATGAAAATTTTCCAGCATATATAAACTATTGATTTATGATTCATTACTTTCATATTTATTACTTCCTCTAAGATGCAAAAAGATTTTCAAAGTTCTTAAGATTTTTATCTTACACCCAATTCACCCCCCTCTTGGGTGTCAGCCGGTTCTAACAAAAATAACCTCTACAAATGTCACGACGGTTCAAGGTCTGTAGCGGTTATTGAGAACTAACCGCTTCATATGTCGAGACCCTTTGACTTTTGTAGCGATTATCTAAACTTAACCGCTACAAATGTGACGACCTTTTGAGTTCTGTAGCGGTTATGCCATCATAACCGCTACATAAAAAAGATTCGCTATTGGTGTGGCTTCGTGGCGCCAAGTGGCGCGAATATTGTAGCGGTTTATATGATCTAACCGCTACAAGTTTTGGCGAGAATTTCGCGCCATATTTGTAGTAGGTTTTTCCTTTTAATAGCTACAAAAAACGTTGCAAAGCCCTCGTGCCACTTGGCGCGTAGCTTGCCGCTACGATTTTGTAGCGGTTTGTGTTATAACCGCTACAAATGCCAATATCTATAGCGGTTAAATATAACCGCTACGAATACACCGCTACGAAATACCTTTTTTTATAGTGCAACAAAGAACAAAAAGGAGTAAGCATCAGTGTTTCGACAAAGAAAGAAAAGGAGTGAGCATCAAGATCAAACGATTAAAACATCGATGCAAGCAAAGACAAAGGAGAGAACACTTGCGAGGGTTTACGAAAGCCAACAATTTTTGTCGAACATGAGACCACAACGATGATGATAGAGATGGAGAACTCTACAAAAAGGAAGATCAAGCCATCTCGACAATGGAGATAGAGAAAGAGCATGGAGGACTGAAGAGACAGAGAGAGGAAGAGCGCATGTGACTTTGCAAGGTGAGAGATAACGTCACAACAACAACAATACTGAATTTCTGACGGAATTTGCGACGGAATTAGAGTTTCCGACGGAATTTGTAACGGAAATGATTTTCGACGGAATGGATTCCGTTGGCAATAATAGCGTCACAAAAAAATTTCCAACAGAATTCAGATTCTGTCGGAAATTTCTAATGGAATTTATTTCCGTCGCAATTTCCGACAGAATTGAATTCCGTCACAAATTCCCTCGCAACTTCCAACGGAATTGAATTCCGTCAGAAATTCCGTCACAAAATTTTTTTTTTTTAAATTTTAAAAATCCATGTGGCAACTCCGGCAACCGCCCCCTCATCGCCGACGGCGGTGCGTGGCAACTTCGGCGGTGTCCACCTTGTCTCCAGCCCCCAGATCCGCCACGTGTCACATCCTCCGTTCGCCAAGTGTCGCAACCTCCCTCCACCACGTGTCGCAATCTCATATTTCCTGGAAATGCAACTCAACTTGCCCCTCCTTTGGTTCGAACCCACGACCTCGTCCGTACACGCGCGATGCCTTACCGAATGAGCTCGACTTCTTTGGCGTTCTATTATTACACACAATTATATATATAATCATATGAGTATATTTTTTTAAAATTTCTAAAATTAAATTTTTATTAACATTAATTAATAACTAATAAATAATTATTAACTAATATTTTATTTACTAATATTAATTAATAACTAATAAAATTTTTTTATATGACTATTTTGCTCCTACAAGGACCAAAACCTATAATTGAAAATTAAAAATATTTTAGAAATTAGAAAATAATAATAATAATTAAATTTAAAATATTAATTAAAAATAATAAATTTTATAAAATTAAATTTTAAAAATTAAATTAAATTTTAAAAAATTAAATAATTAAAAAATAATTTTTAAATTTTTCCACAGAATTGAATTTCGTCGGAAATTGCGACGGAATTCAATTTCGTCAGAAATTCCTTCGCAATTTCCGAGGGAATCAAATTCCGTCAGAAATTTCTGTCGGAAATTTCTGACGGAATTTTCCGTTGGAAATTCCTTGGCAAAAGTCAAAATTTTCGACGGAATATTTTCTGTGGCAAATTTTGCTTCGAAAAATTTGCCAACGGTTTTTCAACGGAATTCAATTCCGTCAGAAATTTCATGTTTTTTTATAGTGCGTCTGAGCAAGAAAGTAAATATAAATGCTAAGGAAAACTTTTTTAGACCGAATCTCCTTATATCCAGTCTAAATATTGATATATATATACACACACACACACTACCCACTAAAAATATATATTTTAATAATAACTACGTTTGCATTGTCACTAAATGAACTATCTTAGCTTGGTTGTTGATGTAGCGCATCTGAATTATGACCGGCAAATATCTGCAGCTCTTATTAGTTAAGCCAAGATAGTTCATTCAGTGACAATGTAGATCTACCAGGAACTTTAACGTAAAGGCTTATGTTCTTCATGCGTGATTGGTATCTTGCATATATATGATGGAGCAGTGAGAAGTTCATATGGTAGTCAACTTAATTATTCTTGCCATGGTGATGTTGCTCTTTGAAGAAAGTGAAATTTAGAAAGAAACTTTTGAATTTGAACTTTAGACCTAAAGGCACATTGGTATATATTTATAATCACGATTGATGGCCAAAAACTTCATATAATGATGATATGCATTAGAAGTTGAAACGGTACATATTTAGATCGGTCATCTTCTTAAACATGGTCTAATAACATTAATGAGACTGGGTATAAATCTTAACCGGTCTAAGTCAAAATTACATTTATTAATAGACATGTTGGATGAAGATTACATTTATTAAAATAGCTTCATATTTCAAAGAGACCCATTAGGAAGTTTACTTTGGAAGCTAAAAAAAACTTTGAAACATTTAAGACCGATTGTAAGGAAAGACGTTCTCTAAAATGATGTTTAAACTGGATGTATTAAGATTTCATTTATTAATAGATCAGATATGACAGTAAAGATTGCATTTATTGATGTGGCTTTAGATTTTGAAGAGATGCATTGGAAAGTTTACTTTAGAAGCAGAAGAAATTTTGAAACATTTAAGACCGATTATAAAGAAAAGGCAGTCTCTAAAAGGATGTTTAAACTGGATATATTAAGATTACATTTATTAATAGACATGGCAAATGAAGATTACATTTATTGATGTAGCTTCAGATTTCGAAGAGATGTGTTGGGAAGTTTACTTTGGAAGCTAAAAAAACTCTGAAACATTTAAAATCGGTTGTAAAGAAAAGACAGTCTCTAAAAGGATGTTTGAACCAGATGTATTAGCCACCGGCTTAAAAAGAATTTAAATTTTGAATTTTTCATAATATATAATACTTAGTGAAAACCGGTTTATAATAGAACCAGTATAGAAAATATTATTTAGACTGCACAGAAGAGTGACTGGTCTTAAGTTGCATAAATATTTACAAAAATGATACTGGTCATAGTTATTAATGATGCGCGATAATGATGAAGATGTAACCAGAAGTGTCCAAAAATAGAAAGTAAGTGAGCGTGATTGGTTACCTGTGAAAAAAGTGGACTATTGAGCTAAAAACACAAGGAAGAAGCTAGCTAATTCAGCTGTAAGCAACTTGTGAGTGAGTTGAGCTTATAAGGAAGAAGAGGAAGACACTAGAAGTGGATTAAGCTATTAGAAGTTGCTAGAGAGTTGTTGGAAGAGAGAATTCTGTGAGGGAGAAGAGTGCCGAGAGCTTGAAATGACGGAGCAGAGTTATGTAATAGATCTTCAAGTGCTGAAAGCTTCTGAATTAATGCTCAGCTAAGATTCCTTCTTTATCTTAGGAGATGAACTCTCTTGGAGCTACTGGAGCTCAATTGTGAAATGATCAGGAAGTTTCTCAAGAATCTTATAACATATTCTTCTTGATTCTGTCCAGAATTGCATCTTAATGTTCAAAGCTTGTGTGACAATCGGTTAGCTATAGTTTAGCTATGAACCGAGCTGGCTTTGTGGTTTAGAGTGTTAAGACATGATCATGTTTGTAATCTAAATTCTTGTAGCAAGTGTATGAGTTCTAGATTTAATTGAATCAGACCTGTTATGCTTGTGATTTATTTCTAATGAATGAGTAATTCATGCGAAGATTATGTGATTCATGATACTTGACCTTGACTCCATTAAATTCACTATTCTGGATAAAATTGAATGTTGAGTTGGATAGGAAGATTGAGAGAATATGATTAGATCTTTAAACATCAATCATAAGAGATTGATTTCTCCTACATGAAGTGTAATTTTTATAGAAAAACAATTTCTAATGGTTTGAATCGGTCTAGATTTGCTTGTAAAGATTAGATCATCACTTCACCATGCTTGCAGTCAACTTAACTTATGAAATTCAATTTAATTGGATCATTAATATTGCATAATTGAAACTGTTGAGAAATAGACCTAGGTTGATCATCGATCACTGTCTATATGAGAGTTAATCTAGACTTTTGATGGCTAAACGACAAACTAATCAAACCTCATAATAAAAGCTTCACTCAAGCTTTTGAGTTTTTTAAACCAAAGTCCCCCTCATTTTTATTTTTGGTCAAGTAGTCTCAAAAATTGAGGTGGTGAGGTTTTTTTCTTTTTTCCATTAATAGAATTCTAGAGAAAATGTTTAGCATGTTTTTTCATCTCTTCTAGCACATTGTCAGGGAGGAGCATGGTTTGCATCATATAGCTAGGAAGAGCAAAGAGAATGGATTTTCTATTCAGTTCTATAAAAAAAAAAGGCAAAGAGAATGGATTTGATAAATATTGGACTTTGGCTCGAGATCCACCCTTAATCAGTCAGACTATTTGATTAAGAAATAAGAAAGATTTCTAATGAAGTGAAGAGAGACAAATCAACATTAATTGTTGAAATAAAATTGAGTTGCAAACAACCTTTTATTAAAAAATTAATCAACAATTAATTTCCTGATTGTTGCTTAGAGGGAAAGTAAGGCGTGATCACACTTCCTAATTAGTAGACACCCTAACCTTATAAATAAGAGGTTCCTCCTTTAGTTGCTTCTCACCACATCTGTTGAGTTTTTGGCTCTCTTCTCTCCCTATATCGATCTTTTATGTGGTATTTTGTTGTGCCACTCAAGTTTAGACTCTAGTAGCTTAAACCTTATGTGAGTATCAGCAATTTGACATATAAATCTTTAGAGGTTTGACCTAGATCCGAACATGGATTCAATCTAGTACGTGCATTCTTCTCTCTCCCCTTATTTTCCATTAGAAAAGCACTGACTTCCTCCCCACCTTGTTGTAAAAACATTCTTTCCAAGCAACAAAGTGAGAATTGACTTTCTCCAATATAGAAGTGGAAGTAAGTTTAAAGGGCTTTCTCTCATGTAGTGAAGGGATGCGTATGTTTACCAAGATTTTTATGTGATTGGATTTCCAAATTCATTGTTGATATGAAGGGCTTTATTGATGTTATCATTCTTGGAGAAAAATAATTATAACTTTGTTATGTTGGTTTTTCCCTAGAAGCCATGCAAAAGTCCCTAAGAAATTTTTGGAATGCCCTTGCTTGGTTTAGGGACATTTATGCAAATAAACGCAAGTCATCAATAAAAAAAAATGTAAATGGGAGATGGGTGGAGGCTCATTAGTTGTAAGAATGACAAGCTTCCATTCCTTTTAGCTAGGGTAAATGTGTGAATTTAGTAATGAGTTTTTCACTATGAGTATCCCGCATAATTATATTTTGTTGGGAGCAAAAGTAGACATAATCATTTTAAGAGATGTAAAAGTAGACATGAATATTTTAAGAGGTAACAAATTTGGCACTTCCGTTAACCAGAGCTAACATTCGTCCCTTTTTTACATTATAGGTTTTACAGTTCTTCCAACTAGCATGTGGTGTGCACTTATTTTCTTCTAGAGATTCGCACCCACCTTTTTCTCTCCCTTCCCTCTTGTTACATCACCTCCGACCTCCCTCTTCACCTTTTCTCTTCAAACTCTCCCTCCTCATTTACTTTTTTCTAGATGAATCCAGCAGGGGTCGTACAAGAGATCCGGCAGATGGCTCAAAAGCAGGGCTACTGCTGACGAGTGAAACACCCTTAGGACTCAAGGGCAGATGTTGGTAGGAAGCTAGCTGGTGTTGTAGTCAGAAATATCTAATGTGATTTGATTAAAGTTCCTTTTTCTCCTTTTTGCTTTGTTGGAAATATCTAAGAGGGAGTTCAGAGGTGATGGATGATGAGAGGGAAGAGAGAGAAAAAGGTGGACACTGATCTCTAGAACAAAATAATGTTTAAGAATAATAAAACTCAAGTAAATTTAAACACTGACATATTAGCTAACACATCATATTAATTTTAGTGATGTGACATGTTTTTATTAATTTTAGCTAACACATCATAGCATAAATGATGTGGTCAACAGGAAGAACTATGGGACCCGCAATGCAAAAAATGGACGGACGTTAGCTTTTGTTAATAGTAATGCCAAATTTTCTACCTCTTAAATGTTGGAAATTGTGCCATAGGAGCCAATATTGTACTTTGAACATTATTATTTAATCAACTTCTCTATCTTGTTATCATATATTTATATGTTCACTGTGATAACTATCCTTAGATAAATCATAATGATTGTCCTAAATATTCGTGGTCGGTCATCTATGCGGGAGCAAAGATGAAATAAGACCAGTATGACTTTGAAGTGGTATGGAGATACGAATAAAGTCCTAGGTACTTGTAAGAGTACAAGGTGCTGGACCGACTCGCTATGAGAAAGTTGCATGGATCAAGTCATTCTCATGTAGAACCACGTCCCTATGCCCTTTTGACCTAAGATCATCATGGATTCCTACATGAGAGTCGCTCAGCTTTGACCTAGTCAAAAGTCACCTTTGACCGAGTGATGATAAAGGCTATGTTTGGGCTTAGTGGTTTTTATGCAAAAGAATGTGAATGGTTAAGATGGAATTTGTCTCTCACATTAGTAGAGAGATATTATTGGGCCCCTCGATAAGTGAGTCTGGAAAAATGTATGACCACACTACAATAGAAAGGAGTTTCCATTTCTATAGTTAGACTACTTAGGGATCGAGAGAGTAATGGTCAAGAATAGGAAGATGACATTCTTCATGTCTCATTCTTGACTGAAATATCGTGTGACAAAAGGAACGAATATATATATTCAAAAAGAAAATTAATAATATTATATATATACATATATGTATTTTCGGAATACATATACCTACATGTGTGTGTGTGTGTCTTATATATGATAATATTATTATATTGTGTTAGTTTTATTTGATAAATTAAATTTAATAACTAACATGATAAAGATATAATATCTAGGATTTAATTTATAAAGATAAATTAAATCTATTTTCATTGGCTCTTTATTCAAATTAAATAGATAGGTTAAATTAAAATTGTTGGGCAGATTTAATTAAACCATATTTATTTAATTTTCTTATCAAAAGACAATTAAGTGTTAATTGATATGATATAGATTTCAAAATTAATTAAGATTAATTTTAAAAATCCAATATCCATCATAAAATAGAAAGCTCTGACTAGTTATTTAAAAAGGGTGACCTAAGGTTTTCTATAGGTGATGAAAAAAGCAAGATAGAGAGCCGTGAGAAAATAAAACTTTAGAGAGAGGCGTTGGTGGCACTAGCATGCTGTTCATGTTGGATTCCTATTCGTGTGGATACCGGTAGAGGGAGCTGACCTGAGTTGTTAGCTCCTTGAGATCGAAAAGAAATACTGAACAGATAAGAAAGGTACGTTTCTCTACTACTTGATTTAAACGCCGTTGATAGATCCGCAGTAGGGATTGGAAAACTTTTGAATTTTAATTTTTCGCTGTGCCTACCAATTCCAACATTAAAATGATTATATTTACTTTTGTACCCAACAAAACACAATTGTGTTGGTAGCTCATAGTGAAAAACTCAATCGCTAAATTTGCACCTTTACTCTTTTACCTATGCAACTCAATATTTCATTGCATAAAATAAAGAGATATAAGAAAGATAGGATATCCTTGTTTGATGCCTCATGAAGTCATGAATTTTGAAGAAAGGCCTTCATTTCATAGAACTCTCATGCAAGGTGTAGTGATGGCAGACTAGATTATTTTCCTCAAGCGGTCATTGATGCTAGTATTCATTTTGAGAGTGTCTTTAGCGAAATCGCAAGAGTCTATCAAAAGCCTTCTTAAGGTCAACTTTGATAGCCATAAAGCTTCTCTTTTTTTATTTTTATGTTAAGGTTTAATTTTATCTTAGAAGTTTTTCGAGTAAGAGCTATTGGTATCAGAAAGTTTCTTTTGGATAAATTTTACCTCAAATCTATTGAAAAAGAGCAATAGCACCTGTGGTCATTAAAAATATTAACAGCTAATATTAGTTTTTTAACGGTCACTGTTTAAACACTTTAGAGGTGAAATTGATCTAAAAAGAAATTTCTGGATACTCACATCCCCTACATGAAAACTTCTATGGCAAAATTGAACTTGAACCCCTTATTTTTCATAAAATTTATTATTATTATAAGCAATATGACATTGTAACTACTTTTGCTTTGCTGAATGAAGCTATATTGATTGTCCTAATGAGGGTGTTCATACAAGCTTTGTTAGAGAGGAGTTTAGTGATGATTTTGCAGCCAACATTACACAGAAAAATTACAAAGCAAGAAATACAAGCGGGTGGTCATAATTTCATTATTAGATTCTGGCTTATTGAACATCCATTTAGCAAATTAAAGAATGCTATCTTTGAAATCAACCCAATATGTTTGAATAAAAACAACATCCAACTCATTAGGCACTAGAAAAAAACAACTTGTGGCCGTTAAAAAGGCGCATTTGTACTAGTTATAACCGCTACAAACAACATGTTTAGTAGTTTAAGCAAATGCTACAAACAACGTTGTGGCAAGCATTTTTGTAGCGGTTATCTAAAACTGCTATCCATTTAGTCAAAATGCTACTATTTTTGCCTCGATTTGCACAAATGTGGTCAAACAGCTAGATATTAGTATCAGTTGACTTAAAACTACCATAAATACCTACATTTGTAGTGGTTTGAACCGCTTCAAAAAACCCTTTTTTCTATAGTGAGGTTAGGTGCTTTAAAGGCATTAATATTAAAGGCGTTATTTTTTTATCTATCCTTCCAAGAATTATCTATACATGAGATTGAGTTAGTCATTCAAGAGATGGGAAAGCTTTTTTCAAACTTTCTTGATATGAAAAAATGTAAAACATGAAAGAAACTCATTAAAGCTAGGGCTAAACTGCTTAGGAAGTATTCCCAAATGTAAAAATATGGTGCCAGGTGTACATTTTTTAATATTTCGTGTGTAGATGTACACCCTGACCATAGTTTTAATATGAGTTTCTTTAATGTTCCAGAAAAGTGAATTCCGGGTCTTAACTTATTCTCTCTTATCCAAAGTAAATAACAGTGTGCACTCCAAACTTTAAAGTGTTCGTTGAGGCGGAAAAAAGAAAGGTTGAGGCAAAAAGGTGTCCAAATTAAATGAAAAGTTCTAAAAATTATGCTACTTTCCTTAGCTTTAGCGGTCGTGACTGAAATGATTGCTCCCTCTTCATACATACGTCTATATGGAAGTAGATCCTCTCAGCGGTTCCTTTCTCTGTATCCCTCAGAATCTCCATATCCTAGCCGTACAATTCATCTAATGGCTCACCAAGTAACACATCATTAAGGCTTTAAAATTGCATATTCTTCCCAGGTCTTGAAACCTCCCAACTCACTTTTTCGGTGAAGTACTAATCCTTTCAACATAGCAAACAGGGAGCTACTGATGATGAAGACAATAACTATAAGAAAATATCTTGCTAATCCTATTGTACAGACCAAAAGAAAAATGCCCCAACCCACCGAGAAAAACTAAAGCCATGAAGGAAACTTGATGAAAATCCCACTTTCAAATGCCGAGAAGATCAGCAAGTAGAAAGCCATATTGCAGAAAATCTCAATTTCATGTAGCCTACTGTAATCAACCTTGTTCTTAATTGACTTCACCAAACCTAGTAACTAGAAGCACCCTAGGCTTATTGGGTCTAATAAAATTCTGGTAATTTGGGTTGTTTCTCAACCACTTAGCATGTTCATCCCAATATAAAATCATGGGGGTTGAAACTGTAAGGTATATTTAGATCAAGCTTCTCATCGTCGCCTCCCTCATCAACCATGATCTTCAATATATCAAAGGTTGTGTATTTGTTGGATTACGAAGAATCTTTTTCCTCTCGTTGAAGTCTTGCTTGAGGGTCTCGAACTTGCCGGCACCACTAGTGCCAACATGCAGTGTAGGACGATGATTGTGAGAAAGAGGCAGAGGAAGGTAACAGTGCTAAGACAATTCAGTTCAGATCTGATTTAAAAGAATTGATGATGTGTCACTTTGTGAGCGCTTGGATGAATTGAACAGGTAGGACTGGGAGATTCTAAGGGATGAGGAGAAAGCAGCCGCTGAGAGAAACCGAACCCACGTCGATACATCGACGGATAAACATTATGATTATACTTTGGAAAAATTATTTCTTAATCAATTCATCTAATTCATATCAGTATATTTCTTATATTTTTTACAAACTATAGTAGTTCAACACACACATATATTGTAACACCCGACACTACAAAAAAATAGCTAATTACCCATGGAATTTCGTCTCTGAAATCAAATTACCGAAAGAATAGGGACAGAAACATAATTACCGACGGATCACCGATGGAATTTTTTCCTTCTCTAAAAAATCCGTGGCAAATTGATTTACCGACGGAATTTTTATTCCGTCAGAAATTCCCGACGGATTACCCACGGAAAAAATTCCGTCAGTAATTACCCACGGAATTTACCCACAGAAAAAATTCAGTCGGTGATTACCCACGGAATTTACCCACTGAAAATTTTCCGTGGGTAATTACCCACGGAATTTTTTCAGTGGGTAATCCATCGGTAATTTAATATTTTTTTTAAAAAAAAAATCCACGTGGCAACCTTAAAAGAAGCCACGTGGACATCACCGAAAGCCCCCCACGGCTCGCCCCTGCATCTGGCCCCGGTGGCCCCCAAACAAAGGCCACGTGTTCCTCTAACCTTGCGCCACATGTCTCTTTAAGATAATTGTTGCATTTTGTGACAAAGGTGGGATTCAAACCTTGGACCTTTGGTATGTGTTCTAATGCCTTTGCCAGTTGAGCTGCTTTAACCTTTCGTTATTTATTCACATAATAATATATATAATGTAATAGTTAAAAAAATATATATAATATTAAGATAAATATATATATAATTAAATATATATTTATATATAATTATATTTTTCATTTTTTATAATATAAAATATAAAATTTTTAAATTTCTAATTTCATTTAAATATTTAATATAATATTACATATATATTTATAAATAATTATATATTTAGTTTTTTATAATATAAATTTAAATTTTTTTAATTTCTTATTTCATTTAAATATTTAATATTAAAAAATATATATATAATATTAAATATATATTTATATATAATTATATATTTTGCTTTTATGATATAAAGTTTAAAATTTTTAATTTTATATTTCATTTAAAATTTTTGTTATTAATATTATATATATTTAATATATTATATTAAATATTAATTTTATGATATTTAAATTTTTATTTGTTATAGATTATTTTTATTTTTATTATTTTATATAAATTATTAAAAGATAATAAAAAAATTATTAGTTTTACCTACGAATTACCCACGGAATTCCGTCGGTAATTTCTCCTTAAATTACCCACGGAATTCAGTGGGTAAGGTGTGGGTAAATAGCGACGGAAAAAATTCCGTGGGTAATCTGTCAGATTTACTGACGGAATTTTTTCCGTGGGTAATTAGAGACGAATTACCCACAGAATTCCGTGGGTAATTCCTCATACAAATTACCCACAGAATTCCGTGGGTAAGGCGTAGGTAATTACCGGTGGAAAAATTTCCGTGGGTAATTAAAGACGGATTACCCATGGAATTCCGTGGGTAATCCATCCGATTTACCGACGGAATTGTTTCCATCGATAATTAGAGATGCATTACCCACGGAATTCCGTGGGTAATTTCTCATTCAAATTACCCACGGAATTCCGTGGTTAAGGCGTGGGTAATTACCGACGGAAACAATTCCGTGGGTAATCCGTTGGTAATTACCGACGGAATTTTTTTTGTTGGTAAATCGTCAGAAATTACCAATGGAAATAATTCTGTGGGTAATAACATATTTTTTTGTAGTGCCAAATTTTATTCCCCAATATGCCTTGTAAGTATTTACGGCATTTAGTGAAATGGAATTGTGAATTTTGGAGAATGTGATTATGCTGCTAGTGAAATTTCCTGCGAGATAGTGAGTTTGTCATGTGGTTTTGGATGACCAAATGATGACCAAAAATTATGACATTTTACCAGATGAAAGTAGCTATCCCAAGCTTTAATTTGATAGGTAATGGGTAACTTTTAGAGCTGTACACAAAGAGTTATGAATTTTTGAATTTAGCCCAGAAAAACTGCCTATTTTCTGGAACAGCGTCCAAAGATTTTAATTCTGGGAATTGTGAGCTTCTAGTTGGCTAAAGACTATATTTTTCCTTGAAATTAGACTCAATAAGGGTTCTATAGCCTTTAGAATTACTCCAATTCGGTGTCTACAAATAAAGTTGTGATTTTTCAAACTTTGGGCAAAAAATCTGCTAGAATTGCCACTAATCTGAAAATGTAAACAATGTGATGGAAAATGTGGTAATTATTGAATAAATTAACATCAGCCTATTTTACTCTTTTAATAGACCCTAGACGTGAACTTGGGCTGACCAAAAGGGAGGAGAATTGGTTCAATGTTAATGAAGGTTTATGATACAAGTTTCATGAAGATAAGACCAAGTACCATTAAGTTATAAAAGTCAAATTTTTAGAATTAAATTAAATAAGGGAAAAAGGAGATATTTATGACAACCATTCCTTCATCTTTTTCACTCCATTTTCACGACACAAGCAAGCAAGAGAGAGAGAGAAAGAGAGTGAGTTCTTGAAGGTTAGAGTGAAGGAGGAAGAAAAATCACAAGGTAAGCTTGATCCTTTTGTGATTTAGCTTCTAATTGGTGAAATTCCTTCTCTAAGCTTCCCTTCTCCATGATTCCATGTGTTTTGCAAGAAAATATCAAGGTTTGAGGAGAAGGAGGGTTTTAGCCGAGAGAGAGAGGAAGAAGAAATCCAAAGGTGACTTCAAAACCCTTAAATTCTTGATGCTATTGTTGTTGTTGTTGGATTGGTTTGTGGTTTAATGGCTTGTTTGTTGTGATTTGTAAATTTGGGAAGTGTTAACCCTAAGGGGTTATGCTGCCCTAATGTCCTCAAATCTTGGGTATTACGTGTTTAAATGGTTAATCAAGTGATTAGAAGTGAACAATAACAAGCTTTTGAAGTGAAAATCAAAAATCCAATTTTTTTCTAAAACCCTAGCATGTTTTCAACCAGGCTGATTGGAGGGGTTAGGGCTGGATTTTCTATAATCTGAGAATTTCATTGTGTTCAAGAGGGAAAATTAGGTGGGGTTAGTGTTAAACACTTTTTCAAAAAAGCCTTAGAAAGCAAATGACCAAAATACCCCTGAAACCCCAATTAGGGGCTGACAAGGGCAAAATTGTCATTTGGCAGTAATTTTGTGAAACTCGAGGTCAAAAATGGATTCTACACGTAAAACTGTGTAGAAATAGCCTAGGTCAAAATTTTTGGAAAAGTACGGTCGGACCAAGTACAAAGGGGCGGGCCGGCCCAGACCCCTAGGGGCATTTTGGTAACTTTTCAATATAGACTAATATAACCACCAGAAATACTTTGGAAGTGTTTAAAATAGTACATGAATGGATTTTAACCTAATTCTTGTACGTTTTGAATTTTAGGATCGAATTAAAAGCCCAAGACGCAGGCATGAATTTCGAGGAAAATTTTACGAGTTAAAAAGGGGTTTAAGGTAGCAACTTTATCTTTCATACACTATGCTATTGTATATATGTTTGTGTATGCCATTGTTTGTATTTTAATTAATCAACATGGTTTTGCTGAAAAGGGGCAGTCTGCCAAGAAGGGGCCGTTAGTGTGAGAAGTGCACTTTTACCTGGTTATTGAGTAACAATCAAAACAAGGTGTACGGATAGTAGGGTTTAAGGCCTACTCATGTATACATGACGTTATATTATTAACTATTTTGTGCATATCATAGAGCATGACATACTTACTTTTCGTATTTTTTATGAATGATTGTATGTTGTTACTGGGATTCTTTGGAATCTCACCCTTTTTCATAAACAACAAATATTCCAGTGGGAACCAATGGCTCCAATGGCAAAGTGGTAGACATGGGCAATCGGACCCCGAGATCGGAGCTATTTGGTTATACGTAGTCTATATTTGAATATTTTGGATAATTTGGGATAATTTTATATATATTTTCAAACCCTGTGGGGAAAACTGGTAATGTAATCAAGTACCATGTATCAATATATCAGTATATTTACGCTATTTCTGTGTTGTTCCCCGAACTACGCTCAAGTACTCTTATTAATATCAATGATAAGTGGTATGTAGACGGGGTCTTACATATATATTCATGATAAATTGCAAATTTTGAAAAAGTTAATTTGTACAAAAATATAAATCTTAGGCTAAAATATATTTTTAGTCCTTTAAGTTTACATTACATATACTTTTGGTCTCTTAACTTTATAAAGTAGACTTTTGGTCCTATAATTATAACACCGTTAATGTTTTTTAACGGAAAACGCTGACGCAACAAATTCAAATAAATGACTATATAAGCTTAAGTAATGACTATGCAATTAAATGCTATTAATCTTAAATTTAAAATATATTTAAATTGAAAAATATCTAAAAATCTAATGCAACAGTCAATACTAAAACCCCGATTATATTTAAAAAAATTAGTTTAATAATCTAAATATCAAAACCTCAATTTCATTTGCAATGATTTGTCTGTTTATTTTAGTCTAATAATCTAAATATATTATATTAAAAAATTAAAAATTAAATGTGATTTGTCAGCTATACAATCATTACTTGAGTTTGTTATGTCAACATTTTCTGTTAGTAATATTAACGATGTTAGAAATATAAGACCAAAAGTATACTTTATAAAGTTAAAGAAACAAAGTATATCTCATATAAAATTTAAAGGACTAAAAATATACTTTAGCCTAAGTCTAATGAATAAATATAAGAAGTCCTACGTGTTAGTACTGTTACCACAATATAATGTACTCATATTTTAAAGTATAAATTATTTTTCATTTGATCTTTGTCTTATTTAATTTATTTTGTACGCCACATATAACTCCAATAATCATGTGAGATTGGTGGCATTATTGCTAAATCAATTCTCTACTTGCAATCTAATAATTTATTTGACAGAAATGAAAAAGGAAAGAGAAAGGAACTGAAAAAGCAAGTGACAAACCTGTCATTCTCTCTGGCACTCTAGTTAGTTGACCATCTTCATGTTGTGTGGAGTTTTGGAGTAAAAACTGGCATCAAATTTTCTAACAAAGTAATCATTTTGTGGGCAAAATATTTTCCATTCTTTTTTTGTATCATGTTATTAGATTTTCATACCACTTTGAGTGCAAGAAAAGTTTTAGATGCTGAAAATTGTTCTGCACTTAAAATGAAAATATTTTATTCTTCATTTCTTAAATTAATAGATTTAAATTCTTATGCATTATTTATCATATGTTTCCTGTTATTAACTTATTTCTTAACTTTAAAGTTTATTTATTCTACCTTAATTAACGATATCTTAAATGCTTAAATTTGTGGAACAAAAATGTCTTCATGATGCATGGTAGCCTTTTTTTTAATTACAAGAGCAAGTACTAATGACTTGAGTTACAAGCAGGATCAAACCGATGACCTCCCACTTATAGTTAGATATCCATACCACTAGGCTATAAGGTTACAGTATTTCTACCATATATATGATCATAAATGAATTTTCCTCTAGTATTATATTGGAATTCGAATATTGTTTTAGGAAAATCCTATTAAAATCAGCCCAAGGTATCAAAATTCAAATTCAGCACTAAACTTTTATGGGCTGTTTGGTATGAGGGATTTGGAGGGGATAAAAAATTTCTATAAGTTGATTTCTACAATAAAATGGAGACATCTTCCCATCTTCGTTCTACCACTGCATTCCTCCCAAAGAGTTCTCTTCTCTGCTTTCAGTACACCTCTTATTTTCACCTCTCTAAATTGTTGGTAGGGGAGGGTGAGATTTGAGAGAATCTCAGTAGGAAACAGATACCATAATGCATGCATGATAGATACTATGTATATTACATGTTAGCTTTAACTAGATGTAGGCCCCATAATGACATTTCTGCATGCTCAATGTTTCATGCAACAAAACTATGGCCACGGCGAAAACAGAAATGGAGCCTCATTTATTCAAATATGCTCTACAAAATCAAGTAAAGCAATCACATACATCACTACACAAGCAGAGATAGCAAATACATGCAAGTAAGGTAAGTCCCCTACCTGAATCGTCAATCAAGTAAAGCAATCACATATATCACTACACAAGCAGAGATAGCAAATACATGCAAGTAAGGTAAGTCCCCTACCTGGATCTCCCTTCCCTTAACTGACTGTCGGTCCGATACTCTGTATCTGGCTTAGGCTACTGTCCAATCCTAAAATCTTAAATGTACAAGAATTAGGTTGAAACCCATTCATGTACCATTTTAGACACTTCTATGGTGGTTATATGAGTGTATACTAAAAGATTACCAAAATCCCCTAGGGACCCGCCGTACCCGATCAGACTGTACTTTTCTCAAAATTTTGACCTGGGCTATTCTGATATATTTTTGCCCAAGGAATCAATTACCGGCCTTGGAAATACCAAATTCACTACCACAAGACAAAAAAAGCCCTTGGCAGCCCCTTATTTAGGGCTTCAGGGGTGTTTTGGTCATTATGCTTTTTAGGGCTTTTTCTGGAAAAGTGTTCAACTGTAACCCCGCCTAATTTTCCCTCCTGAACACAATAGAATCATCAAATTATCAAAAATTCAGTCCTAACCCCTTCAAACAGCACTAGCCAAAACTTAAGAAACTCTGGGAAAAATTGGGGTTTTCCAATTCTGACTCCGCAGACTTGCTCCTTTCTACTTCTAATCACATTATTAACTATTTAATTATGTTATAACTACCATTTAGACTCAATTTTGGCAACATAACGCCTAGGGTTCAATGTTTCCCTAATTTCACAACCACGGCAAATTAACCAGAAATTCATCGATTAAATCAACCACAACAGTCAAAACAACAATAATTTTAAGTTTAGGAAGTCACCTTTGCTTTCCTCTGGTTGTTCCCTTCTTGGCCAAAACCCTAGCCTCTCAAACTTGAAAATTTTTGCTTCAACAATCTTGAATCACAGAGGAAAAGCTTAGGAGCAGGATTACACACGTTAGGAGCTAATTTACTGAAGAAATCAACCTACCTTGAGAACTTGGCTCCTTCTTCTCTCTCTAGATCAAAGCTCTCTCTATATCTCTTTCTCTATGTTGAGCTCATGGCCAACGGTTTTAGGACCAAGAAGGAAGAGAAAATTACTTTATTAACATTTTACCTTTATCTCATAATTTCCACTAATTATTTAATTTATCAAAAATCAAAAACTTTGACTTTTGTGTACATAACTTTATGTACATGTAATTTTAATTCCTCTCCTCTCTTCGTCAGCCACATTTCACGTCTAGGGTCTAAATTAATGCCAAAATGGGCTGATATCAATTATATCATAATTTGAATAATTGCCATCACACAGTTTTCCCATTTTTGGATTTATTGGAAATTCTGAAAAATCATAACTAAATTTGTGAACATCATATTGGAGTGATTCCAAAGGCTATAGAACCCTTATTGAGTCTAGTTTCAAGGAAAAATATAGCCCTTTACCAATTGGAAGCACAAAATTCCCATAATTAAATTCTTTGAATGTTGTTCCAGAAAATCAACAGTTTTTCTAGGCTAACTTCAAAAATTCATAACTCTTTGCATACAGCTCCACAAATTACCCATTACATATCAAATTAAAGCATAGAATGACTACTTTCACTATAAAATTTCACAATTTTTTATCATCATTTGTTCATCCAAAATGGCATGATAAACTCACTGCCTCATCGGATGTTTTCACTGACAGCATAATTACATTCTCCAAACTTCACCCTTCCATTTCATTAAATGTCACAAATGTTTACAAGGTATATTGGGGAATAAAATTTGGGGTGTTACACATGCAACTTTGTCTTTAGCTTTTTCCTTTATTACTTTTTTTTTCAAGCGTTATGCTTGAGGTTTCAGCTCACTCTATTCAAGCTTCCTATACACTATAAGTTTGTTTTTTCAATTTTTGAGCTTACAAATCTAATTTTATTAGTAGTTAATAGTTTGATTTGCTTAATGTCTTTGATATTTAATTTATTATGAAATCTAAAAAAATTATTCTCATTTTTATATGCTTAAAAATAAATGAGATAAAATCAAATGTTATTATATATAGATTGTATGTCAAGATATGTAGTAGTTATAATTTTTAGTTGTTGTAGTAATTGTTAACATTGATGAGTTACATAAGTAGAATAATTATTTATTTTAACACTTGTATCTTACTTAGTAGTAATTTTGTTAATTAGTTATTTGTTGATTTATATCATTTTGGAGTTATTTGATTGTGGTTTGCTTTTCTTCATTTTGTTGTAGATATGGATATGTGATTAAAGTGTGTTATCAACTATAATTATAGGGTTCTAAAAGAAAAATACGAAAAAAATTATTTAAAAAAAATAATACTTTCTGTGACACTTCCTTATAAAAGTGCCACAGGAAGCAAAGATTTAAAAAAAATATAGACTTTTTTGTGGCACTTCCTTAAGGAAGGGCAACAGGAAGTCTGCACTTGAGGAAGCGCCACAGAAAGTTTTTTTTTTTTTTTTTAAAATGTTGTGGCACTTCCAAGGGCCACAGCTTCTTTTAGTGGCAATGGATATGTAACACTTCCTAAGCACCATAGTTAGTTTAAACATAAGCGTCGCCACTGCCCTTTTTTGTAGTAGTGTATTATGAGGCAGAAATTGCAAAAACAAAAAAATAACGATTTTAATTAATAGTTATCATTCATTTAGTGACAAAACTTGCGGTTCTTTTGAAACATTTGTCATGTAACATTTACAAATGATTCAATTTCCTACCTTACATCAGCAAAGACACAAAAATAATAGTTATATTAAATGACCGTAAAGTATGAATAACAAAAATATCTTTCATAAGAAACAACCATCATTTAAAGAATAACTCTTGAAACCACTCTTTCTCCAACTATGTACTCTTTCCCCAATAGCCAACTACTCTTATTTTAGTTACTTTTCCATAAATCTCTAATTAATTCTCACCCATTTAAACTCCAAGGATCAGAGCTCTTCCTTCACAAGCTTTTCCTCCTCCATAGTCATGATATTCTTGCTAGTTGTGAATGGAATTCGTGATAATTGGATATGTGAAACTAGTGATTACAAGTTTCGCATATCCAATCACCACGAATTCCATGGACAAATATCTACTATGACACACACATTCGGCTCAAAAACATACCTCTTTCGTTCTCTCTCTAAATAAGAAGGACGACAAATTAACTAGAGAATGAAGAATCTGATGATACATCAGTTCCTTCATACCCATAACTTTTTATTTTTTTATATTGTCCTTTTCTTTTTTTAATTTTTTTGTAATATTCATTGATTATGCAATTAATAGTATACACCAATAAATTTAAAAAAAATTGTCAAACACATAACGGTTAACATATAAAAATTGTCACTTATTAGAATACCATTTCAAATTCCTAACGGTTATTAAGAATTAACTATCACTATTTATAAAATATAATGATCTTTAATAGTAAAAAACACAACAGCTCAATAATCCACGAAATCATCTCTATATAAAAGTTCAAAAACTGAAATCCAGTACTTCTCTACTTCCATTTCAAATTCTCAAAACCAACTTCTAATTCACCAAAAAATCATACAAAAACGCAACTTAACATCTAATTCATCATCTGGAAAAAATCCGAAAGATGAACTCCCTCCGACAACAAGAATTGAAGGTCTTGTCCACACAACCTATGAGCTCCATCATACAGTCCAGGTTTACCTGCAAGAACAAAGATGCATAGACTAGTGCTTGAAGGAACTTACCTCTCCCGTTCTATCTTTGAACGAGAGGTACACAAGTTACTGGAGAATAAAGAATATGATGATGTATCATATTCCTAATACATCTCCATAACTTTTTATTTTTAGTTTGTTTATTTACTTTTTTTTGTAAAATGGTGGTTGCTTAATCAACCACCAAAATAATTTTTAAAAAAAGTAATATACATTACAATTATTAATTAACAACCACCACTTACTAGAATATATCATGCAAATATATAAAGGTTGTAATTTGTAACCGTCATATATTGTCTCATAAGAATGATGGTTCTTACACTAAAACCATCATAAAATGTTCGATGAACAAACAAACGATTTGTCTACAAGTTTATATAAGAAATATAAATATAGCGGTTTCTCTTAAATAACCATCAACTAAACATTTGAAATTTTTCCCCTTCCCCACGCTCATGATGAGAATGCTCTATGCTTCTTCATTATTCAATGATCGGTATGAAAACCAAGTACCCTTTCATTATCTACTACTGCGCACAACTACTCCTCTTCAACTTCTAATATGTGAAATGATGGTTCAAACTCGTTACTTCGAATCTATATAAACTCCCCATTTCCTTATGTTTATCGTACTATTCTTCATTGTCCACCTTTGTTCTTTCAATCGCCAAGATGAAATGCCATGCTGAAGACTTGCTAGAAAATCATGACATCATCCTCCTCCACAACCTCCTACTCCTCTTTCTGCTCCACAACCTCTGTCTCAACCTTAATGGAGTCAATGATGCAGTATGCAGAACACATTAAACATGTTACTAGGAGGTTGGCCGGATATTTTTTGAGTATGAATAGAAAGGCCAATCTCATTCTTAATGAGTATGAGATTGGCCACCATGATCCTGACATAATCTTATATAATTCAAGCCACTCCTCTGGTGATGAATAGAGTGACGATGTGAGGTTTGCTGTGAATTTTTGGAACTTTTGACTTGTTCAAATTGAAGGAAACTGTAACACCTTACAATTTTGCCCCTTTTATTATGTATACGGAAGTGTTTCTATTCAATTTGTTATGGGTTCATTTTTGAATTCTAGCTGTTGAGCTGTTATTCTTATCAGATATCAGAGTTCGTTCTATTTCTGATTTTTATTCGTAATTGCAGTGAGTTTAGCAATCCTAATTACGACTTAATTCGATTACGTGCATTCATACTCTTTATACAATACATTCTTGCTGTGCAGATAATTTACATACAGTAAATTAATACACGTTCTTTCTTTCTCGATACTTCATCTTCTTTCCTTCTTGTTCATCTTCAGCATTCTTTTCTTTCATATTCCCGTACCTATATGGTTGGTGGGGGGTGAGTTCGGGGGAATCTCATTAGCAAACATTACAGACAATACATGTAAGATGAATGCTAGTGCATGATATGCTTGCCTTACATAGGCTCATGTTTACATAATGATATTCTGCATGCTCAATGTTTCGTGCAACATACTTGTGGCCACAGCAAAAACAGAAACAGAGCTTCATTCATTCATACATGTTTCACATAATCAAGTAAAGCAATACAGTAAATCAATACACAGCATAAACATCACATACATGCAAGTAAGTAAGTTTACTACCTTTTATCTTCGAGTTCTCTTTTGTACCTTTTCTTCCAACCATTGAAGTTGTTTGAAAATTCTTCCATTTTTTCTTCCTCGTCATCTCATAGCCCTAGATACATAACCATACATTAAAGCCATGATAAATGAATGTCCAATATGGCTACATAGGCCTTTAGGACATGTCTCTTATATTTGGACCCATACTTGTCCCAATTTTTTAATAATTCAGAACACTTAGGTGGGTTATCTTTAAAGTCCATACATTAGGCCCAATGTGTAGATAATGGGCCTACACTAATTCCAAGTGTTTAATTTAACCCATGAAGTACCAATTTATTACAAAAGTACCCTTACTTTTTATTTTCGCACTTTTTCACAAAGTTGGCAGAATTTACAATAATCTTTGAAAATTCATATATTTTTCTACAAATATTCATATTAGATGGTTTAAAGACCTAGATGACCCTTACCAAGTCTATTTTATGGGAAAAATGGATCCCACTACCATCTGGAAACGCACAGCTCCAGAATTTCCATTTTACCCTTACTGCCATATAATCATCCCAGTTTTAAGGGCCTGACTTTTAAAATTCATTACTTAATCTCTAAAACTCCAAATGGGGTGGTTCAAAGTCCCATATGAAGCTCTTTGAGTCTATTTTAAAGGAAAAATATTTCTTGATGCCCATTATAACCATACAGTTCTAGAAACCTCGAGCAACAACCTTGTCTCAGGTCTTTCTAGATTCAATGCCTAAACTTTAACAAATCATATCTCAAAATATACAAACTCAAATGACACATATCATATGTCAAATTAAAGCTTATGATGTCTACTTTCAAATTGGAAATTTTCATAAATTTTGGTCAAGTTTTAGTTTTCCAAAATTTAGCCACAAACAATCTGACTTCCAGAAACGCAATTTGGCAACAACTAAATTCAAAAATTCATATCTCTTAATATACTAATCCAAATGGCACATATTACCTATCAAATTAAAGCTTGAAAGGTCTACTACAATTCTAGAAAGTTCAAAGTCATTGGACAAGATTTGGTCACTCAAAAACTCATCACAAGCAGACTGCCTCCAGAAAACAAAATCTAGCAGCACTACTACTTTGACTTCAATCTTTGGGTTTTCAATCCAACCCTCCTAAAACCATGTTCCCAATCTATTCCCACACAAAATTGTGTGTAGAATCCATTTCTAACCTCAAAAACACTAAAATCATCTTCTTTTCCATAAGTTCTAGGTTTGAACGAAAATCAGGGGAAATATAAAAACACAACAAAACCTCAAGATATTCGGTTCAAATCGAAGCCGAGGCTTACCTCTTCACAATTCTGCAACTGGTTAGGAATTCCAACAGCACTCCGGCTAGCTAAATGATACAAAACAACTCAGATTAGAAAACTGAGACCATTGAAATGAAGCTCTTAGTGAGTATAACAACTTTTCTGGAGGACCTACCGGACGATAACAATGATTCAAGGTCGAAATCGGTTCCAGAGCTCAAGAACTTTTACTATTCCCATTCCTTCTCTTCTCTTCCAATTTCTTGTGTTTTTTTTTCTGATTTTTCCCCTCCTTATGGCCTTTGGATGAAATTTTAATGAGGAATGGAGGGATGAGATTAAATCTTACCTTTGATTTCTTCATGTTGTGCCAAGTGTCAAGTAATCAAATCACAAAGTGACATGTGTCTTAAAAAGTGGGTCCCTCTCCTTCTCTCTCCTCCTAAGCATCCTTGATTGGTTAGGGGGAAGGAAAAGCCTGACAATTTCTCTGAACTTCTGTGTTCGGTGTTTGAGAAGTCAAGTACATGATCGGGTCGAGCACCGATGGATTCCCGGACTCAGGTGTTAGGTGGCGTGTCCCAAAGATGCTAACATAAAAGGAAAAGAGTGAGGGTCATCATGAGGGACACTTATCATCTTCTCATTCGTCCAACACAAAAGTGCTCTTGTACTTTGTCATGATGAGGGGATACTTGTCAATTTCTTGTGGTGCCAACACAAACATTGTGTCATCATTAGCTATCATGACTTACTTTATTAAGCTACTTTAATAAAGTGACTTTATCGATGTCTACTCAGGACTTATTCAGGATTACGTCACGCATATCGGAGCCGGCAAGATTATGCCAGGTCAGAGTATTTGTGTGGGCCCCACATATCGCCACATACTGATGTCTTTTTTAAAAACGCAGGGTACACATGTATGCCCTGAAAATGCTATGTGCACACCTATATTGGCATATTTCACTCGACCAATTGGTCTCATACCTCATGACATAGCTGGGTGGCATCTTTCAACTAACCCAATGGCACCGTATATGTGTCATATGCATATCTACAGCGACACTTTGATTCTAATGCCTAAGCATACTGGGCCCTCTGCCCAGTAGGGCCGGATCATATAGTCTCCTAGAGTATTTCTATCTCTCGACATTCTTGGGACTCTTCTCGAATTGGGCTTAGTAGTCTACCTGGTATAGGCTTATCCTTAAAGTCCTAGGCCTAAAATTTGGGATATTATAGAAACAAAAGTTCTAGATTTGCAGCAGACCTCAAATCATCTATCAGGCAACTAGCCACTAATGGGTGATATTTTTTTGTTTTATTTTTATAAAATGTAAAAATATAATTATCTGGGCACTAGTTAGCAAAAAAAGTTTAAAAAAATAATAATATACATCACGGTTATTTATTAAAAACCGTGATTAATGAATATTTTTAAAAATAGTAATGTACATCATGGTTATTAACAACAAACCATAATATATATATATATATATATATATAATAAAATAAATAACAATTTTATCTATACAACCGTTATTTAAAGTCTCCGGCACGACAACCCAAAAATTGTCAACCGTTGTTTAACAATTTAATATATACAACCGTTGTTTTTGTGGAATTATGTTTTTTTGAAAAACCTATTATTTCAATGATTGAATGTTCGTTTCCTATTACTGGAAGTTGTCAACCAATTACTCTAACTAAAAGTTCCTACTTTATTGATCTTTGTTGAGGTAACTTCAAGAGATATGGATCTATAAGCAAATACATCTCCTTCTTTGGAAGTACCCATATCTCTTGAAGTTACTTCAAAAAGTTCAATAGGGATATGATGGAAAAACTAGTTTAGTTACTGAGCATCATACATAAACAAGAGAATACCTGCAACATTTGTGAAGTCACAATGAATAAAGCATTCAAGATTACATATTGAATTATTACTTTTGTGAAGTTATGTTTTTTAGAAATGTCATTATTGCTCTGACTGAAGGTTTGTCTCTTGTTTTTCTATTGAGCAAGTGAACTAAGATAAAATCTATGAAATTCAACATTGTTATCAGTCCTAGACTCTTCAATGTGAGAGTTTTCTGAGCTACTTGGTCTCGTCTCTATATATATAATAGAGTAGTACTTCCTATATCGAGTAGTCATACAATTTGGATGGGTCAAGATTTTCTAGGCTTTGTGGCTAGAATTAATTGCACTCCTGATATATATATATATATATATATATAATAACATAAGCATGCACCTATATCTTATGTCTTTTCAACAATTAAGCTTGGAAAGCAAATGAAGATGGGGAAAAAAAATATCCTAATCAGAAAGGGGGTAGGAGTTATGCAAACCCTTGAGTTCAAGGGTTTGTATACCCCCTGCCCTTTATGATAGGGGTATATGTTTTTCCCTTAGAGTCCTTTACTTTTCAGAGATTACTTCCTGTGAAGAGACATATTTATGTATAGGTTATCAGTTATATTTTCATTTATATATGTCAGTAGTTGCCATTGATTCTCCCCACAAAACTTGGAATGTCTTGATCCACGCAAATGCATAGCCACTCGATGTGGAAGGTACTGTTGTTATATTATATATATAGAGGAGAGCGACTATCTCAGAAACTCTCACTTGAAGAATCTTATACCATACATCATGTTTATTATATAAAAATCGTCATATATTATAAATGTTCATGGTTCTTATTTATAAACTATTTTTTAAGTACTTAATACATAGTGGTTGTCTAAGTGAGATCTTTATTAATTTTTATTAAAAGTCACGGTTCTTACATAACAACTGTTATATATGTTACTGAATACATAACAATTGTAAAATAAGACAGTTATGTATCTTGCAAGCATTACTATATATTATGATGGTGTTAACATGTGCCCGTTAATTACTCTCACAGCAATGGGCATATCATGACCTCAGCTAGCCTCAATACATAATGGGTGTTATATTATAATCGTTATAATATGTCAGGAATAAATAATGGTTCTGAACCATAATATATCTGCACCGAGCTTTTATAATGACCGAATATATGATGGTTCAGAATCGTTATATATGGCAGATGATAACCGTAATATATCACGATTTACTTAGTAAAATTAAATCAAAAGATAAATATAATTTAAATTATTTATTTTGTATATTTATTATGACAAATATCAATATTGTTAATAGTAATTTAAACATAACAAAACACTCCTCTGATCCTATTTATAGGGCAGAGGGAGAAGATCTTTTTTTTGGTCCCATTTATAAGGCACCTCATTAAAATTTTAAGGTGAATGTACAACTTAACCCTCCATTTATTATTATGTTGAATTTGTTTTCATCTGTTATCATGTGTATTAAGTAAGGGTAGAGTTAGTATGAAAGATAATGTTCATACCTCAAGTCACTTTCACCCCGTTTGGTGTGTCTTGAAAAGCGTGCCAACCTTCGGCTCCTAACTCAGTCATAAAATATTAAATGGACAAGAATTAGGTTATAACCTATCCATGTACCATTTTAGACACTTCTATAGTGTTTATTGTGGTTATATTAGTTTATGATGGAAATTTACCAAAATGCCCTCAAGGCCTGGTCCGGCCCGGCCCTGCGGTACCTGGTCCGACTGTATTTTTTTTGAAATTTTGGCTAAGACTATTCTGACATAGTTTCACCCAAAGAATTCATTTCCGTACTCGAAATTACTAAATTCATTGTCAAAAGATGAAATTGCCCTTGGCAGCCCCGCTTTAAGGGTTTCAGGGGCATTTTCGTAATTATGTTTTTTCAGACTTTCCGAAAAAGTGACCAACTATAACCCCACCTAATTTTCCCTCCTGAACTCAACGGAACCATCAAATCATTGAAAATCCAACTCCTTCCCCCCAAAACAAGTCTGGCCGAAACTTACTAGGAAAAGGGAAAATTTTCAATTTTGCATTTTAACCTCTAAAGCTTACTCATTTCCATTTCTAATCCCTTATTAAACCATTTAAACACATACTAACCATGATTTAAAGAAATTTGGGCAGCATAACCCCTTAGGGTTAATACTTTCCAAATTTACAAACTTAACCAACAATCACCAAATCCAACCACAAACATCAACAACAACAACATACTTGTATAGATTTGAGATTTTTGAAGTTACCTCTTGAGTTATTATCCTTTCACTCTCTAGGCATCCCCTTCCTCTCTCCTTCAGCTTGAGATTAGCTTGCTAAACAATGGTTTCCATGTAGATCAAGAGGTTAGAAGAGTTGCTACACAAATTGGGGGACCTAAACATGTGAAATCTTAAGTCTTACCTTTGATTCTAGCCTCCTTGAGCTCCTCCTTCTCTCTAAGTCTTCAAGCCTTTTCTAAGACACTTTCTCTCTCTCTTTTGGTATGCTTAGGCGTGAAATGAAGGAAGAGAGAGATGAAGCATGACTTAAGAAAATATCCCACAAATTCTCCTTAATTAGCTTTATCATAAAAATAGAATTTATGACACCATTTGTACTTTAGCCTTATCCTCTTCTAATTGGTATCATAAACCTCCCATTAAGATTGAACCAATTTCCTCCTCCTTGCTTGGCCCAAGTTCACACCTAAAGGGCCCCTTTTATGACCTAATTGGGCTTCATTACATTAGTCAAACCACATGTACCCATATGTCATATTTTATTGGAATCCCACATGCTCATATTTAATCAATTACAATTTAATTCCTTGGCTCTAGATGGTGGCACTTGACATGTTCATACACTACAAAAAAAACGTGATTTGGTAGCGGTTAAAAATGGGTATAAGTAGCGGTCTTAACCGCTACAAACAACATTAGTAGCGGTTAGCAAAACCACTAATAAATTGTATGTTGCAAGAGGTTTTGTAGCAGTTATATAAAACCGCTACTCAAGGAAAATAATCGCTACATAATTTGTAGCGGTTCAACCCAACCGCTACAACATCTTCATGAGTGAAATTTTTTTCAGAGATATTTGTAGCGGTTATATAACCGCTACAAAAATAAAAAACTGAAATTTTGAAGGCGAAAAGAGAAATGAAATTTTTTTTCTATTTTGTAGCGGTTAAAAAACCGCTACTAATTTCATGAAAATTCAAAATTAGCGCAAAAAAATTAATTTCAGTTTAAAAAAGGCGCGTTAATTAGTAGCAGTTTAACAACCGCTACAAAAATTTTAAAAACTTTTTAAAAAAATTCGATCATTTGTTTCTGGTTTTTTTAATATTAAATTAAATATTTTTTTTATTAGTTTCTCTAATTTAATTAGCTTATTATTCAATAGTTTAACTTATTTATAAATTAAAAGGAATAATTTAATTTAATTGGATTAGTATAAAAATTGTATTGATAATATTATTAAGAATACGTAGGCAATAAGGAACTATTATGTTGTTTACTACAATGTAATTGTGTATGAAAAATAGATGAAAATGAAAAAAAGTTGTAAAATATCTAGAAAAAAATGGTTAGAATAAATTTTACACAAAGGAAAGAAGTATTGAAAAAAAAATTAAAAAACTTGTTACTAAATTTGATCGTATTGTTCAGCTCCTCAACTCATATAAAAGAAGTTGTAAATGAGAGAAAATGAAAGAAAGGTAAGGTAGAAAGAAATGGGGGAGTGTTTGAAATGAGTTGTGGTAAGGGTATTTATAGGGATCCACGTACCATTTGTAGCGGTTAATGTATCCATTTTGTAGCGGTTTTTATTTAGTAGCGGTTATTTTTATTTTTGTAGCGGTTTTTAATTAGTAGCGGTTATTTTTTATTTCTGTAGCGGTTATTAAACCGCTACAAATATTAATTTATTTATTTATTTAAATTTTTTTCCAGTTTTTTTTAAAGACAAGCTTAATTTGAATTTGACCACTCATCGTCGCCATCCCTACAGAAATTATGTAGAAAAAATATTGTTAGAGATGTATTATTAAATTTAAAAAATTTAATTTAAATGATGTGGACTTAAAAAAACTCACCGCAGTAGAAGTAAATTGTCATCGCCTTCAGAGAAGTAGTTTTCAAAATCGGCTGGCTGAAATGGCTCACTCTCGTAGGCGATGTTATCGCCTTCACCCATGTCATAAAGGTCTCGTGGCTTTAAATGAACGACCATGTGCCAATCACTGTGCCTCTCGTCCTCGACATAATAAACCTGATGTGCCTCTGAAGCAAGAATATACGGCTCATCATCTTGATAAATACTAGTATGAATCGGCAGTAAGAAATTGACTAATGTGATCCCTAAGTCGTCAGTTGTCAGTCCCCGAGAAGTAGTGGTATTTTCCCACAAACACTTGAATAGCGTCATGGTGAAACGACTTTGATAATTAAGTTCGACCACATCAAGAAGCTTTCCATAGTAAGGGACACCTCTGAACTGCATGTTGGCGTCACTGTTGCTCGCATAACTCCTTGTCCCAAATATGCCATAAACACCCGAATTCTGAGTTTGCCATCCTTGATCCAGTGAAACCGTGCAAAACTTAAAACCATTGACATTGTATGCTGTAAATCTTTTTGCATGATCAAGAGGGCCGATTGCGAGAGCTCTGAAATCTGGTAAGTGTGGGTTGTGGTCATTTAGTATTCTGCGCACAAACCAGCTCGAAAATTCTCTGTGGACCCTCGTATCAACTTCCGAGGATGTTTGTGTACGGATCCTGAGTTGACGCTTAACATGACTTCTGAATTCCCTGCAATTAATAATGGAAAGGCGATAGTGAAATGAAAGTGAGAAATGTTACGAAAGATATAGAATAACATGTGAGTGTACAATTCTTACTGTATCAAAGGTTCAACTTGAGTGCAATTAATCAAGACATGTCTATGTGCTTGCACCTTCTCAATTGCCGTTAGTTTGAAGTTCTCAGTTGCTCCAACTGGTTTACCAACACAAGGGATAAATTCTCCTGATGTTGGTGCAGGCTCGGGACAATCGTCAAGACAAGGTAGGCGGTTGAAAGCCGTCTCAAGATCATCAAAGTACCTTGAACAAGAATACAGCACCTCATCCCCTATATAGCCTTCAGCTATAGAACCTTCTAGCCACGCCTTATTCCTTACATAAGATTTTAATTTCCCAAAGAACCTACGAAGTAAAGAAGAGAAAATTGATGCTAAATGCTGAAAAGGACGACTAGCAAACATTAAATATGGAGAATAAAGCACATATTTAAAATGAGTACCTCTCAATCGGATACATCCATCGATATTGTACTGGTCCAGTGAGCTTTGTTTCATGAACGAGGCAGACTGTAAGGTGAACCATCACAGTAAAAAAGGACGGAGGAAAGATCATCTCCAAATGACAAAGCGTAAGAATGATTTTGGACTGCAGCTGATCGAGCTCCTCAACGATCAAAACCTTAGAACACAACTTCCGAAAGAAAGAACAAAGTTCCACCAAAATGATGGAAACATCGGGAGAAAGTGCATTCTTTATAGTCAGAGGGAGTAATTGTTGCATAAGAACATGGGAGTCATGATTCTTCAGGCCAGCAACCTTTCGAGCTTGCAAGTCAACACATCGAGAAATGTTGCTTGAATACCCATCAGGAACTTTTAATTTCTTCAACGTCGCGGGGAAGACTTCCTTGTTCGGTTTTGTGAGAGTAAACTTTGCGGGCTAAAATTTGTCATGCTCATCTGGTCAAGCGTCTTCACGAACTCCCATGTCGCGTAAATCTTTCCTCGCTTGAAGGTGATCTTTTGTCTTGCTGGGTTCGTTAAGCAACGTATATAGCACATTATCACAAACATTATTTTCAATGTGCATGACATCAAGACTGTAGCGAAGTAAATTAGATCTCCAATATGGAAGAGTGAATAAAATCCTTATCTTCTTCCACTGCTGCGGCGCTGAAGTCCTGCGCGTCTTTTGGCGAGTTTGTGCTGAATTGTCGCTTTTTCCAAACTCGAAGTCAACATGTTCAAGCTGCTGTAAGATATCTGTACCGGACAAAGTTTGAGGTGGTCCTCTTTTTTCTAGTTTTCCATTAAAGCGATTCCGTTGCAATCTGAACTTATGCATTCCATCGAGGAACCTCCTATGCCCCATAAAGCACCACTTTTGACTGTGGGGAAGGCGCACTGCGTCAGAGTCAAAATTGCAAGCTGGACATGCCGACCCAGTATGCATATTCCAACCAGATAAAGTGCCAAGGCCAGGAAAGTCACTAATCGTCCACATCAAAGCTGCACGCAAGTTGAACAAAGTCTTGCCGTAAGCGTCGTACGTCTCCAAGCCGACATTCCATAGGTCAAGCAATTCCACAATAAGCGGTTGGAGATACACATCGATGTCATTGCCTGGTGCCTTTTTGCCTAGAATGATCATAGACATAATGAACGAGCTTTGTTTCATACACATCCAAGGGGGTAAGTTGTAGGGAACTAAGACTACCGACCAAATATTCTAACTTGTGCTAAGATTCCCGAAAGGATTGAAACCGTCGGTCGCCAACGCAAGCCGAACATTTCTGGGGTCAGTCGCGAAATCTGGAAAGTCGTTGTCAAACGTTTTCCAAGCATATGCATCCCGGGGATGTCTTAATTTACCATCTTCATTCTTATAAATGGCATTACACCTCATGTGCTCCGCAGTTTTAGACGACATAAATAATCTTTGTAGTCAAGGTTTTAAAGGGAAGTACCTGAGAATCTTTGTAGGTTTCTTCTTCTGCTTTTTCCCCTTCCAAATTGTCTTGTACCTCGATGTGTGACATCTCTTACAAGTCTCCCTGCTGGAATCGTCTCCCCAATACAGCATACAATCGTTGGGGCATACATCAATATTTTGATAGTTCAACCCCAACATGTTCATAATCTTCTTGGCCTCGTAGAATGTTGTGGGAATATCAGCGTTCGGGAACAGGCGACTCCATCCGCGCTCGAGCATACTGTTCGTGATATCACGCCACTGCGTCTGCTGAGCATAGATCATATCAGCATGCTCCTGCATTTGCCGCATCTGCTGCTGCTGGGCCACTGCAGCCTATGTCCGCTCCAAATCTGACCGCAGCTACTCAACAGAATCGTCCCTCAGACGTCTGACCCCTCTAGAGCTGCCAGCCTCAGAGGCGGCACTCCTGCCGTAGACCATGCTAGGTCTGGCGCCTATCCCCATTCCCCGAACACGTCCGGGGTGCTCAACCTGAGCCAGACCCGCCTTCAAAGGAGCCATCGGGTCCACTGACCTCTGTGACTCCTCAGCCTGGGTCTCTCGCAGCTCAACCTGCGACTGCTGCATCCGCTCCTGCCATTTTATGAAATAATTACTAATTAACATTTTTCATTATTATATTGGTTTTATAAAAATTATAATAATGAAATTACTTACAGTGGCCGCCTCTGCCTACTGAGAGGTAAGAGTCCCGTCACGGTGTCTGTGTGTGATCGCATACAACTCCCCATAGTCCGTCTGACAGTTCTCCTGCTGTTCCTTCCTCTCCTAAAACAATTACATAATTCAATTACGATTATGAAATAACCAACTAAAAGTCAGTGATATTTTCAAAAGTTACCAGCTCGCTGTAGGTGACAGCAAAGGTCTTTGATCCTGCTGTGTGGTGGATCGTCTGCTGCCCATGGATCCTGGTGTTCCACTGAGAAAGCGCCTGGAAAAAAAATAATATTAAATGTATTAAAACAATATAAAACATTTAAAATTAATTACATTTAAATTATAATTTAATAATTAACAATTACAAAATTATATATAAATAATCTAATAAATACATTACCTGCCCCTCAGCGCTCCTCCTGAACTGGACGAAACTCGCCCAATTGTTTGGCGGCACGCCATCCGGGACGCTCTGGATCAGCTACTCCAGAGGCATCGTCCCGTCCTTATCCACCTTATGGAAGAGACGGTTCCTCCTGTTCCTCCAGCCGTCACCCATCTTCATGAGGGTGTACCTCTTCCGGTTGGCCCGGACGGCAAACCGCAGCTACAAAACAATTATTTAAATATCAATAATTACAAAAATCCTATTAAAAAATATCAATTAAATATAATTAACTACAAAAAATATTAATTAAATACTATTAATTACCTGAACCACCTCCTCCCAAGCCTGGTCCTTCAGCCCCTTCGGAACATGCCTCCACGTCCTGAAGTGCAAGGGGAACCGCATCCAATTCGCGTCCAGGTCGTTCAGGAAGCGGTTGAACAGGTGACCCCCATTGTCGATGGGCTGGTCCGTGCCCTCATTCCACGGAACTATAACTCGCAGTGTCCGGTCTATGCTGTTCAGACCGGCCACGTCCAGCCTCCTAGTCGACACGTTCCCCTGCTCATCTGCACAATTTACCGCACGTTAGATAAATTGTAATTCAAATTTAACATTTCTAATTTAAATAAATAATTTATTAAATAAAAAAAATTATTTACCTTGGACCTGCACCTCAAACCCAGTAGACCGCGAAGACGACCCCCATGGGTTGTTCTGCTCCCGAGCCTCCTCATCATCGAGGAACTATTCCATCTCCCTTAGCCCAATCGAGATCTCGAAGTCCTCCTCGTCGTAGTCATCGACGCTGATATCTGCCCCCCCAAACTCAGGCACCTCTGGTGCGGTCGTCTCCTGTGGGATCATCTGCAGTGCCTGTGGTAGGGCCGAATTCTATGGGGGGATGGGCTGAAATGCTGCGGTCGCCCTCCCTCCGCGCTGCCCCCTTCCTCTGCCCCCTACTCTGCTGCTGCCACCCCACAAAATCGGTCTAGGGACCTCAGATGCCTTCCCCCTATCCTCTCTAGAAGCCATATCAACTGTGAAAATTCAAAAAAAAAATATTTTAGTCACATTATTATGCAAAAATATAATAAAAATATAAATACAAATAAAATACGTCTTATCTCCTTACCTCAAGTACAAATACCAAGAAATACTGCAGCAACAACTCTTTCAAAGACGTCTGAATGCTCAAATCTAAAGAAAACACTCAGAGAAACTTCAGGAAACAAAATGAGCAAACGGAGAAATGAAGGAGGGATGTGAGATTATATAGGCGGAACGTTTGTAGCGGTTATTGAAATAACCACTACATAAACCGCTACAAATAACTTAGGGCGGCTAAACTTTGTAGCGGTTCTAAGATAACCGTTACAAAGCACAAAAACCATTGGAGTTCTGTAGTGGTTAAGATATAGAACTCCTACAAATTTGGGACCTTTAAAATTCTGTAGCGGTTACAACCTAGTAACCGCTATAAAATACGTGACATTTAGAATTTTGTAGCGGTGTTATTGGTCAAACCGCTACAAATAACCGCTACACTGTTGGCGCGCCATCTGACGCAAAAACTGTAGTGGTTATTATTTATTAACCGCTACAATTTTTTGCGGGAAATTCGCGCCATATTTGTAGCGGTTTTTGCTAGGTAACAACTACAAAAATCGCAGCCAATCTATCGCGCTACTTGGCGCGTAGCTTGCCGCTACAAATTTGTAGCGGTTTAGGTCAAAACCGCTACAAATGTTAATATTTGTAGCGGTTAATTATAACCGCTACAATTTCACCGCTACAAAATACCTTTTTTTTTGTAGTGATAGCCCAATAAATATATTTTCCCTCCTATTTCTTCATTCCACAATTTACATAATTACCAATACATTTTATTTTCCAATTTTCGGAATAGTGTCAATTCTGGCAGATTTTCTGCCCAAACTTTGAAAAATCATAACTAAATTTGTAAGCATCATTTCATAGCGATTCTAAAGGATATGGAACCCTTATTGAGTCTAGTTTCAAGAAAAAATATGGACTTTAGCCAGTTGGAAGCACATCATTCCCAAATTTAATTTGTTTGGGCGTTACTCCAAAACTTTCCAGATTTTCTGGGCTAACTTCAAAAATTCATAAATTTTTGTATATAACTTCAAATGGTTCATATGACCTATCAAATTAAAACTTAGAATGTCTACTTTTATCCTGTAAAATTTCATACTTTTTTCTCATCATTTGTTCTTCCAAAACCATATGACAAACTCACTACTTTGCAGGTGATTTCATGGAAAATACTGTTCACCTTTCAATTTTCAATATTTAATTCCTTTGACCTTAAATATTCACCATTTTATCCAATATATAAAATAATTACAATATATTCTTGGTGAATAAAATTTGGGGTGTTACAACGTCCACTTCAATTTTTTTTTCTTTATGAATGACCCACATCTAGTTCCATGCATCCAGTAATCCAATGATATGGACAATAAATAGAATAATTTTTATGAAAGATGAGTAACTGAAAATTACGTTAACTTTTTCTTCTTCTTCTT